>CM060266.1:23430272-23722931 GCA_030684275.1 Acipenser oxyrinchus oxyrinchus
ATATATAAATGCTTGCACTTGCTGTACAATATGAATTTATAACATGGCAATAGTGTGATGTGTAAACCTTTTAAGAAAGGACACTTTAAACTGCAGTAGAGGAACCTACGGTAAGTTATTTAGGTTTTCTATGTAAAAAGTGGTAGTTTTCATTTCATAAATGTTTCTTTTTTTTTTTTATCTCTCCCTGTATCGGTGTCAACATGCCTCTATGACCAGTTTTGGATTAAGATAGTAAAATATTAAAAACATATGCCATCCCAAGTGCTTAGTGTGGTTTTATGTTAAGAGATAAAAATCAGTTCATGGGCTGTCAGAGCCTGTTTCAGCAAGCTCAGTGTTGCTAAAACAATGTTAATGTTCTCAAATAGGAAAGGCAATGGGAAACACCTGTGAGTAAAATGGATTACCAGAATTTGAAAATCATGTTGGATTTGAAACTGCAAGAATGTAAACAAATCTGGTTCGAGTAGGTGAAGCGGGATCACTGTATTCACTAGGTGATGAAAAGTGCAAGTGTGTGGAATTTGGTTACAGTTATGTCTCATTTATAGCACTGTAAACATGAAACAGGAACTCAGCTCATTTACCTTAGTAAATATTCACATATTTATAAAGATATTTAAACAACATCGGAAAGAACATTTGTTTAGATACCAGCATCCTGTTTTTATAACTGTATAAATAATTCACAGAGTTTATGAAATACTGAGTGTATATATGTACTGTATATACAATATATACTGTATATGATTGGGATACCATTAAACTGCCATTATAATGACGATTTATTGCCCTGAAGAAACAACAGCATGTCAGTACAGTAATTGTAACACAAAATATTTTAAACAGATATTGCACATTTTAAGTTGAAATGTCTTCATTCATCCATTTCTTCTTAATACAGCACAACTGCATTCACATTATAGTGCAACTACATTGCCTTTGAAGATAATTTTGGAGGTAGTCAGATGTTCTAGAATGGTCTGAAAATTGAAGCAATAAATCATATTCATTGACAGAGAAACATTAAACATAAAACAATAAAAAGCCTTACTTTTGGTAAATGGTTTTCTATGAGCAGAAAAATAAAATACTAGAACCCCATGGCTATATCTCAGTCATAATGTAAATAATTATGCATGGAACTATATGTTAATGAATTATGGACAAAAGAAACAGTGGTATATTAGAAATGAACTGTTTAATAACAAGATTGTTGCTTATCTGTGACCTCACGTGGCCCACCGATTTATAAAACTAAAACAATATATATATGTATGGAATATGAATTTCTCTGGAGCTGTGGTAGGGAAAATAGCATGTTTTCTTTCTTTTTTTTAACATGTTCATACATGAGGATAAAATGGGTTCATTGCTTTTTTCAAATGAAGACAAGCAAGGAGGGTAATGAATGTGAAATGATAATTCATTCCATGTTTTAGTATTTATTAGACAGCTGTGGTAACTTAAAAGGTTTTTCATTCTGATCCTCTAAACATAATGCATTTGTGCAGAACAAAACTGGAGTCTTATCCAAAGCCAATGTTTCCTACAGTGACTAATAGTTGCTTTTTGTGCCTAAGTTATCTTGCCTTAACTCATCAAATATAGTCTCTGTGGCTCATGTATATTTGTGGTACACTTGTATGCTATCAGTATATTTTGCAGTATAACACATTTGTTGGGGACTGCGTATTAAATACTGTAAAGTATCTTATATTCTGTCAAATAGCATAGTAAAACTGCATCTCTTATATTTTTTTCCCTCCTTTCTGACACATCAGTAATTTGAAAATCATTCTGTAACTTCAGGGTGCAGGTTTTGTGCCAAAACTTTTGTGACAAGGTAATAACTCTGTACAATTTTTTTGCATATGTATTTAAACTCATAGAACTGGCAGGATTTTTTTTTTCTCTCGGCAAGCAAAATTAATTACTGTATGTTTTATTTTATGAACGTGTCAGGTTGAAATGATGAATAGCTAGTAATATCAAGATATTATAGACGTAGTGCAAGACAGTACATTAATAGATATGGAGACACCACATCCTCACATCTGTGAGCCACCAGGAAGATGAATCTATTGCAGCATATTTGTTATTAACTTACTTGGGGAACATTTTCAGCCACAATGTCATTACTAGTAGTGAGTGCATGATAGAAGTGAACTTTAAAAAGGTCTTTATAATTACAGTCAGAAACCGATAAGATTACATATTGGTTTGTACACTCCACCCTCATTATACCGCTGTCCCTTGGGAGAGAAGCATTTCATGTGGTATAATGAGGTGCGTTATAATGAAGGTCATCTTAATAGGATTTAATGTGGTTGGGATCCAAGGTATTGGAGGTGGTGTAGCATTCTAATGAGGGTGGCAGTTTCAGAAAGTCCTAATTTATTAATCCCCGTCTACATTTACATTTATGCACATGATTTTACACCCTGCACTACTTTTTTATGAAATAGATAGACTATAGTTTTTGTTATTAACTAGTAGATATCCTGAATTTTACTGCATTTTAGTGCTGCTTCTTGATCTTGATTGTTTATGATTTGCTAAGGTTTGATTATTGCTCATATTGCTCTTATTGAACATAGTGACAATAACTAAAGCACAAATCACTTGCACCACTGAATAAGTGGCATTGCTAGGACTTTTGTACAAACCCCACAACTTCACATTCACTCCCTGCCCCTCAAGGCCTAATCTATAAATACCTTATTAACAGTTATTACATGGCAAGGGTTACCCTGCTTTTCATTTCAATGGAAGATCTTATGTCATAGTCAGTATATCAGCAAAATCATACAGTTGAGGATCTGGTTAAGGGGCAAAACTGCATGAAAATACCCACACACTAGTGTTGGACCAATAATCGATATCTGTAATATTTTGACTCAATTAATTATTGCACTGATAAACTTGTACCAATAATATAATCTGACAGTTATCTCAAATTAAGAAGCACCACTGCTACCGAGCGGTTTTGTTCTTCTCGCTTTCTACACCCTACATATATGGGGTTTGTATAAGGATATTCTGGAGGGTGTTAAAGTTCCAATTCACTGAATTGGACATGGGAAAAAGGATCCCTCTATTTGGGGAAAGAAGAGTCATGTGTCTTTATTTTAAAAAGCCAGCAAACAAAAAGTAGACAAAAAAACCCCAAAAAACTAGGGAGAAAGTCACAATTAATTTAACATACATTTCAGCTGCCTAAATATAAAAAATAAAAAAAAACTGGAAACTTTGTGTAGCTCTTTTGTTAAGTACTCCTTATCAGATGGTGGTCACTTATCTAGCAGAAGTTTATATCAGCACTAAAAATAAGTGAAAAACATGTATGCAAAACGTCTAGATTTTGACATGTAACACAATAATAACAATTTCTACATTAAGAAAACTCATAAAAAAAAATACTCTTCCCTTTTACACTAACCGATCTCTCTATGAAATCCAAAATTGTGTATATTAAATGCAGGAATAAGTAAGCACATGGCAAACATCAAAAAAGCCTGCTGCCCCACCTCCCCCAGTGATATCTAGATCCACATCTGAGTTTTGATGCTAACCAGAGTTGGAATATTTTGACTTTCTTGCAGTCATTACCATACTTACATCATCCCATATGGATGTCGTCCCAACAACACTTGGCATTACTCAACATAGCTCAGTACTGGTACATGGTTTTAGAAGGATTACATTCATGTTCAGATATTGTACACCAACACAGATGCAAAATAAATAAAATCATAATTGGTGTGCGATAACAGTTTTATTTCATGTGATACATTTTTTTTTTAAAATCATTTTGTTATTCAGAGCACCTTATCCACATTGTCACCATAACATTCAGTTAATTTGATATTTTCCCTTTTAAAAGTATAAATGTAGTAAATGTGCAAGGTAATTCTGCAGTTTACCATGCTTTAAAATGTATTTACTAAGCTCTTCTGCTTTTCTATTATTGGCTAAACTTTTACACTTTAATTTTAATTTTAAACACAGATAAAGGCATTGAGTAAATAAAATATATAGCTCCCCTTTAACATTGTTATGGTTTATAGAGACATGTTATTTGGCTTTATCTATGTCAGAAATACCATTTAAGAAATCATTTGTTTCAATTCAGGCTAAGGCTGATCTCAGCTATGATTATGATCCCAGAACCTAGACATTTCAGATGTCAGATTCATGTTTTTAAAGTCCCAGCTCTGAATGGATGTTTTGAAATATATTGCATTAGTCTTATGGCAGTTCCTTGACTGACAGTAAAAAAAGAAAGCTGTCTTTTGAGTGTTCAGCATCTGATCATAGAACTTCAGAGGCCACATTAAAGTGGAAGGTTTAAAGGTGATAAAAAGGAAGGCATCGATTATAATTCTGTAGATAAGCGAGTCGCCTTCTATCCAGAGGCCATATCCCCTTTATTGCATCTGGCAGCAAATTAAGGCGAGTAAAAAAGACAGACTATTAAACCCCGGGCAAAAATTGTATTCAGCTCCTGCCTCACTAGCTTCCGGAATACTGACATTATTCTTTGATTTTAGATAAGATATCCTGATGAGGATGACCATAAAAGAGCTATAGAGCAATAAAGGAAGAAAAAAAAACAGCAGTTCATAAAAGGGACCCTATGCAGTTTTAAGTTTGGTTTATGCATCTGCTGTTTTACCTTCATTGATTTCTAGAGATGATTGCCGTTTTTATTTATAGAGAAACAATTTGATTTAGCCCTAAATTTAGTGGAATGCTTACGCTGACTAGAAGTAAGTTGGGGCCTGTCGGAAACTATTAAAATTGTGTGTCAGCAAGAATGATTATATCAAGCTAGGACTATATATAGAGAGAGAGGCTTTAAACTAATTGGAAGATGGAATAGTAAAACTATGCACAGTCCATTCCTATTATAAGTCTTGCCAGTAATGATGTATGACATTAATCTTTGTTCCATAGCAGCAGTATACTGCACTTATTGTGGACAGAAAGTATTGACAGAAGAGATGGGCCAGCTAGCTTGGATTTAAACCAGGCTTCTGTAACTCAAACTGTTTATTTTCATGCTAGGTTTCCAAATACAAAATAATTTATCTTTCGTACCAGTGCCGAATTTACATACCATGTGATTCCATCATATTCTTACCTATGTTGTTGTCATATTACTACAAACTCCTGTATAGTAAGCATTGATCCCCGGGGAGAGATTGATTAGAGCAGAGGTTTATCCTATCCATCGCCAAAAGTGATACACCTCATGGATAAGCTTGAAAGATCAGCACAAAAGCATCTTGAATCCTACCACTTTAGGCAGAGTTTCTGATGTGACATGTGGTATGTGATTTGCAAAATTTTGATGTGTATGAGAAATAATCTGGGCAAAGCAAATGTTCACAGGAATGCAAATATTTCCCAAATGGTTAAAAAAACAAAACCCTGACAAACTCCCTCGATGCATTTGCATAAAACATTAAGCTGAACAAAATGATTATACCTGACAAGCGGAGCTCTACGAAGAAGTGTGCCTGTGGCAGTAAGTTACTTGTAGATTGTGTAATCAATTCCTCGTCAAGCTACCGTTTCATGATCAGCTTTGTACGCTCTGTCATACTGCTGAATGATTAATCTATGCCTTGTTTTTATTCTCTACCCTTCCCCAAATTGAATAAACTTCCCCTAAATTAAGTTATCCAGCTCGGCAAGGAAGGGGCATTATGATGCAAATGCTAAAATTGATGCCAACCAGATAGCATTTCATGCAGGTTCTATCATTTATGCCATTACAATTTTACATGATGTCGCAAAAATTGTCTATAATGTGATTAAATGAATACTTAGATGATCTTAGCCCAACACTTAGTACAAGAAAAAAACTGCCTTACCCTGGTGTGGTATTATTATTCCTTCAATGAAACAAAAATAAAAACATACATTTAAAAAAATATATATGTCTGGAAATATTCACAGAATCATTTGAGCATTTATTTCATAAGGACTATCACTAGGTTATTTGAAAAAGCAGCTGAGTATCAGCACATTACAATTTTAATATCCTACCATAATATCAACAGTAAGCACTAGAAGAATCTTGATCGTTACCGGAATGCTAAAGGGCAGGTCATAGATTAAAAAGAATTGAGATTCTTGAATAGCTTACTTTGTGCAAACAACTCACAATATGCATTTTTTTTGTTGAATACTTGCAAAGTGAAAACTTAAAAAATGAGTGCTGATAAGAGACTGACAGTGACAATTGTAGCAGCTGACGCTGTCATATTTAAGTTTTCAAAGGAAGAACCACACTGATTATCATGGCTTTTTCTGTGCTCTATTATATTATTTGGATAATCTAAATAGCAGTGGATCTCAGCACCCTTTAACTCGACATTATTCCCGCTGGTGGTCTCTCACTAGGGAGCTATATGGGATAATCCATGAACGTTTCGGGAGTACTGGAGCGTTTAGGGAGTTCTGTAGGATTACTGAATAACCGATGAGCCCCCGAAGGTGGAACGTAGGTTGTTTACAGCCATCTCATGAGAGAAACAACCACAGCACTGCAGACAATTCGAAATTGAACAGATTCATTCAGAGAATGACTTTGTGTTGAGCAAGCTTTGCATCTCCTTAGAAAGGCATGATAGATTTTAAAAGGAGAGCTGGTTAAAAAAAAAAAATAAAGTGGAATATAAACCAAATGTACTTCAATCAAGGTTTTATTGCAATTAGAAACAAGACCTAGTAGATATTCTATATGAGACAGAGCACTCTAATGGAGCTTGCTGATTGGTTAAGGGAAGTTCAGAATGGTCAGTTTAATGAAAGAGAGTAGCACGTAATGACAACCTATAAACCCATCATAACAACATTTCAAAACTCACAAAGATATCTTCTAATGGTTAAGTGGTTTAATTATGTGCCCTTAAAGAGTGAATGTTTTATTCCATCAATGTGTATTTGGTATTTGGTGTGCCTGTGTTGGAAGTGATTGTTTTCGTAAATGCCCTTCTGTTGAGAACCAGTTTTAGCAATCTTTATTGCTACCCCTTAACATTGCAGTCAGAATTGAACTACAGCAAGATGATTCTTCAATCAACCCTTAAACACGCAGTAGATATTATTATGCAAAATGGCAAATGAAAACCCAGAACGTGTTTTATATTACAGTAGGTTGTTTTTCACTTTTTCTCCACATTGAATCTGAACAGTTTTACTGAGAAGGGCTATAATAACATACCCAGCGACATGAAATGTACAGTCACAACCCCAGCAATGTCAAAAGCAATCTGCACCTGTACTTGGAAGTATATTTAAAAAAAAAAAAAGTCAAGTAAATTCGACTGATGTAAGAAATTTAAGAGATGCCCATGGAAAATATATACACACTTTTAAATACACACTAAACCGATGCGTTCTGTGAATGCATATGTCTTTCAGTGGTGTTGTACAATTGCAAGCTTGGCCTGGGGGAAAAAAATGCTGGAAAGGTTCTGTAAATCATATTGAAACATTTTTAGGTTGAATCTGTCAGTGAGTCACTTGTAGCCTATTGGTTTGCAGAAATAACTACAAAAGCCAGAAGAGCTTAACTAATTGGGACAAGTTGTCCCTTGGTAACAGTTTGTACAAGCTGCAATAACTTGGGCACTATGAACTGCTTTACTGATAACATTTTTGGGGCACATAATATGAACTTGAATGCATGTTCCATAGTACCAGTACTTTAAAAATGGTGCAGTAATACAGGCTTTTCTGATATATCTCGTGGCTATGGAGAAATGACTACCGGTCCTGTGTTTCTGTTGAAAATGCTCGGTGCTCAGTGTTCAGTGCTATGGTTAAACACAATTGATTTTGAGATATCTAAACAATTATCTACATGCAATCATATATCAACAGCTATTATGCTGTTTGTTATCCTTAGTTTATCATTTGATGAATACGCTATTGTTAATGTGCGACATTTCCCTGCTGAGACGAAATTTAGCTTATCAAGCTGATATTTAATGTTCTTTCTATTTTTTTTGTGCAAGCAACTAAAATGACTATATAAAAAGAAGAAATAATAAAGTTAATGAATTATCATTAGCACAGTAGAGATATAGAATGGAAACCAGGGGTAATGGTGTGTATCTTTCTTGTTATTAAGAAAATACATATTTGTTTGATTTAATATAAGGACACAAATGCACAATTTATTTTCGACTCAAAATGTCTTTGATGAAATTATGTTTTCTCTGTTAGTCTTACTAAATATATCATTTGGTATTTACTGTATATTTCTGTATATTACCATGAAGACAGAGGTACTTTTACAGCCACAAATGTATCTCACAGTCTACAGTACTGTATTTAAATACCACTTACTGTGGATTAAACTAAAGGTGCCTTTTTCCGATGTAGGACCTGTGACATAAAGCAGGCCAGTTTACTCCCCTTTGCAATTTCCACACCCTACTCAATGCCTGCCTCAGATCTCTTGATGTGTGTGTTGGATGTTTCTACCCTATCCATGCATTGTTTTCATGACCTACATATCTAGAGATCTCTTTAGTATCAATGATGTTCAAGACAAACAAATAGATTGCTGATTTGCATGTTGTTTAGCTTTCAGATATGCAATGAATTGTTAATTCTTGACTGATACTAGAAAAAATAATCAATGTTATGCAAAAAACTCTGAATGACAGAGTTATCTTTTTGTGTGCTTATCTTTTTAGAAGGCACTTCTGTAAACACTGTTTTTGTGGAATGTTGACAGCATTGACCCAAACATCCTCTTTTTTAGCATCGTAGGAATTTTCTTTTCTAAAAAATTAAACAGCTAATTGATTTCCTATTCATTTTATATTTAGCAAGCATGAAGTTGGAATACGTTCAATAATTAAAAAATGTGTTCTTATTCATTATTAATTCATGTTAGGGTTAGGGTTATGCACTATTGTTTGTTGTGTTTGAATATACAGCTATGTAATCAAATAAACTACAAAGTGATATCGCAAAAGTCGACTGGAATAGTAGTACAGGATTTCATGTTAGATTTCGAAATGTCACATTTTTCTATTCGTGTCAGTTTTTTGTTAAGTATATGGAAAACTACAAAACAGTATGTAATTCAATATGTTAATGTAACATTATTCAGCAGGCTTCTTTCGACTTTATGAAGGAAAATGATTTAATTCTACAGGGTGATGCAAAATGTTTGGCCATAGCTGTAGACTAAAATTAAACTGGAACTGCTCTGGAGTCTGTAAGGTGTATTTTTTAAAAGCTGGGTCAGGGAAAGGTGAGGAAAAAACAGAAGTACCCTGTTTGAACCTTTGTAGGAATTCAAGAATAAAAACCCCAGAAGATGAGTCAGAGATAATCACAAGATCTGGAATTTACAATAACAAACCCACCATATATCTACCTGTCAACCCTCTTCCTCCCAGGGAGAGACAAAAGGTCAATGAAATGGCAGTATTCCATCAACATTTCTTTTTTTTTTTTGTAGGTAAAAATGGAGGATCAAATATGGACCCTTAAGATACCCCGGTGTTTCACTTTTTTTTTCATTTTTGAAAGTGTTTGTTTTTACTTACATGTTGTGTGGATATAATTATAAAGCTTTGTGAAGGGGGACAATTGAATTGTAAGTCATACATTTTTCACAGTGGGATAGCAATACAAACCTGAGTTAATAGAACAGAAAAAATAACCCCATTTACTGGAGTACATTTAGGGTAGAAATGCTAGGTTGAAGAAACACTTTAAAATTAATTGGTGTATTGCAACTTTGCTGAAGCCCCACATTAAATTCAAAACAAAAACAGAATCCTGTAGTCTAGTCATCATGAATCTTCTCCTGTTATATTTTTGCCTTACCATGCAACAACTACTTCCTTTTTTCTTGTATACTGTCTCTTGCTTTTTATGATGTGTTCCTGTATTCTTAGTGGTTCTATATAAGTCTATATAAGGGGCTTTGAAAGGAGCTGCTCTTCAATTCTAGTTGACAACCATAAACATTTTGTAATCTAGGCTAGATTTGTAAATTCTTAGTAAGAGCAGCACTCTCCTGTTTTTTTCACATTTGCAATAATATGCATATTAAACCGATATTCACAAGCTGAAGTGAACTAATATTTTGTCAAGTAATATTATGAGAAGCAAATCATGTACAAGTCCAACGTCCAACTATATCTGCCCAAACCATTACAGATGTTTCCCAAAAATGGTAGTGTTCTGCAACGCACCACTCTATTTGCTCTCCATATCCTGCATCCATATGGATAACACATCACATGGTGTTTCCAGCTTCCAGCTTTCCTTGCTCTGAGGAAACGCTGCCAAAACGCTGTCCCTTCCTCACCAGGTCTCTGTTCCTACTCTGTTCCATAAGTGAACCAATTAAACCTCCATCCAGGTCCTAAACTAGATAACTACTTCACTATACCTGTTAAACCTGGTGTGCCCGTGCATGCTTTATAACCATCTAGTGCCCTCTAAGTATAAGTAGAGCAAATACACGATCACTTGTCAAATAAAAGGTTTCAAAGATTGAATGTTTGGCTAAGTTTGAATGTTTGGCTGACCTAGTAAAAGCACTGCAGTTTGGAATGCAGGGTGAGCAAGTGTGGTTCAATTCCTGCTCGCACCAAGCAGCTGATCTTGGCTTGGTGCCCAAAGTGAGGAAAACTGCAGCGGGCCCTTGCCTCTAGGGTTCACTAGCTTGGTAACATCCTTTGTTTAGGTTCGATGGGGCAAGATTGGCTTAGCAACTGAAATGAAGGTGACCGATTGATCTTGAAATCAGAGATCCCAGAGCTGCTCAGCACACTACTGCATTTTCATAAAATGATCCATATCCAATTGGCAATCCAAAGAAAATCATCTTGTGGTTTTATAATACAGGGGTACTATTTACAGTAGACTTGAATACAAGCTGCTTGCAATTGAGCTAAAACCCCATCAGTAATATAATAGAAGCTGTTGATCTGTATCAGAATTCAGATGTATTTTAACCACTTGCCTGAAGAATGAAAAAACAATCATTTGAGACTCTGCATGGATTATCAAGTCCTGGTACTCTTCCAGATGTACATGCCTAGTTTCTTTTTTATAGCTTTATTCAATTCTCTTTCTGTTATTCTTGCATGTTATCTATTTACCCATATAGAAATGCTGGATATCTTCGAGTAACCCATAATGGCAAACTTGGACAAATGCATCTTCAGGGTCAAATTCTGAATGCTGCCACCTTTAGTGACTGTGTATATTGTGGTTTGTATTCAGACTAGCTCTTTTTTGGTTGAATTTCTGAAGCTAAAATGATTTGTTAAATGTAAAAGTGATATCTGATGTAACACCTATAAACCAAAACCATGTGCATCAGAAAAGAAACATTTTGTCAAATCTTCTTACATCTTGCTGTCTCTAAGATTTAAGTGAATTTAACTCAAATTCTCATTGAAAATGAGGCTTCCACGGGCTCAGCAGTGTTCAGATCCAGTCTGTAGACAGACGGAGGGAAGTTTTCAAATGGTGGTTGATTGTGTATCAGATTGCACAATGCTACTTCAACACAGCTACAAGCAGCCCCTTGCCGGAAGAAAAGTAATTCACTTTGACAGATAATTATTATAGTTTTGATGAGAAGAAAGCCCCTTTTCCACCTGCTTTCATAACATGTATTCCTGGAAGACTGATCCAGGGGAGGTTCAGCTGTTTGGCTTCTTTTTGGAATCTGCAAACCAGAAGAAACAAAAACATAAGCCGCTTTAAAGTGCTTCAGGTGATCTCATAGAGAACAGGCTTTGAACAAGAAAAGACAAACTCCAAGTTCATGCAAATATGCAAAGATGGATGGTCATAAGAAGCGTTAGAGAGAAAGAGTTACTGCCCTCCTAAACTGACAGTGCCATGTCTCTAAGAAATATTAAAACTGTAAGAGGTTTTCATAAATACACATATTTTCAATCTTACCACATGGATAGATCTCTAAAACAATATTACCTCGGCTGCTTGCCTGGGTGAACATATTTTTCTGTCTTTCTTTTCGGTGATCAATTATCATGTTTCCCAAGGTCCAGAGGACTGTGGTATTTAAATAGGGCAAAGACCTGGCACCTCTCCAGCCTACCTGCAGCTGTGTGTGCGGATACAGTGTGTGTGTGTGTGTGTGTGTGTGTGTAGCTGTGCATGTCTTTGAATGTGTGTATGCACACTTCTGTTCTTTAAAAATATACTGTATGAGTACAAACTAGTTTGTGTATAAACTAGTTTGTGTGCAGGTTGTCTATTTGTCCAACACTAAATGCTTCAGGAACAGCCACAATTTGATATTCCTGTGAGGTAGTTGCTGCTGCAGAATGTTTGCAGAACTCTAGCTAACTTAGAGCTACAGTAGCAGTGAAAACTATTTGTGTTTGTTTATTTTGTTTCAAGAAGGTTCAGAAATGTGATTGCAGAAAATCTTTTCTGAATATATATATATATATATATATATATATTTTATTATGAAATACATTTTTTCCAAAATAAAAAAGTGAATTTTGATGTATTTAAGTCAGTGCCCAAAACTACTTTTTATTTTTTTTTATTTTTAAACCACCTTGGCTTTGTGACAAAACATGTATTGCATGTGTGTGTGTGTGTGTGTGTGTGTGTGTGTGTGTGTGTGTGTGTGTGTTGTTTTATATGTCTTATAGGGGTTGTACATTTCATACAAAGCACAGGGGTTTTTTGGCGGGAAAAAAAGAAAAGCTGGCTTGGAAAACAATCCTTATCTAAAGTATGTGGGATTTGGCTGGGCTTCCCAGAGGTTTGAAAGTAGGTTATTAAGTCTTTCACCTCTGTGTCATCAGGTCAGTTCTAGCCCAGGTTATATATGGGACAACTTATATCTGCAGTCCAAAATGAGTGAAGTGAATTATAGTGGTCTCAGCCCCAGTTCCTGTTAGAAGAACATTATAACAATTGGCGCTAATAAACAGTATATGAACTATACACAACCTTTCCGCAGTGGCTACACTGTGCTTTGTGGATACATACAGTAGAGACGTTCAAACTCCAGCTTTAGTCATCACATTTTTCATGAGTGGGGAATATCTAAAGTGCACCTTATTCTAATCTTTTGTTGCAAAGGAAGTACTCTGAACAAGCCTCAGTTCCTGCACTCTGGCTCCTCTACTCTAAATATGGGCATCACAGCATCCTTTGCCCATGGGAATGTTCCTTTCAACGCTGATATTTAAGTCATAGCTCAAACAATGACAATCAAAATGAACAGACTTGCTCTCGGCTCTATTTTTAGTCATTTTTATTTCCAGAGAACTGTTTTTGAGTCTGGATTCTGGGATCTCAATCCATGAATAGAAATAGAGGGTATAAAAATAAGCGTTTTTTTCCGGTACCGTTTCCTTTCCCTTGTTCCCCTCCTCCTCTACCCAAGACATATTTCACTAATTACTCTTTCAGCTCAATGTTGATAGACATGTATTTATTATTTGGGCAGATAAGCCCTGGGACTATTTTTCCATTGAGTATACATAGACATGTAAATTAAAACACTAAAATTCATGAGGCCTGTCAGAGTTGTCCTGCTGTCCAAGGCTGAAGCGTGTGGTAAAGTTTACAGGCCCCTGTTTAGAAAAATACCATAAGTTGGGACCCAGCCAAGCACTGCCACTCAGGACTCCTTTTGCATTCCAAAAACGATTTGACTTAAACGTTTCCAACTGTGAAGAAGTCATATTTGAAGGGTTGTACAGTTGTTCACTTTTCTACATTAAAATCAAAGTTATTAACAACTGAGTATCATTGTATTGGCTGGAGTTCAGTGAGGTGCTGAAGAGTTGTAGCCATTTATTAAGGTAAATCATTGCATTCATTATACTGAGGTAATCATTTGGACTAATTTCCTTCCACTTTGATCTGAAGAGCTGGGTTTAACCAATCTCTCTTTCTCCAAGAACAACAGTATTATTTTTTTTAATTAAAAAAATATATATATATGTATGTGTCCTTGTATCTTTCTGCTTTGTCAAGGAGAGTGGGCATTGCATACTCTGCTCCAGAACTAGTTTGTGCCAAGCCGTGATGCTGCCTGAGGCAAACCAATTCCTCCTCATTCCATACTATGGCTAGATTTTCTTCTTTTCTGTTTCATTGCCCTACCTACAGGGCTGCTAACTGTACTTAGCACAGATATGCTCTGATGTCTCGCTAGTGCCAGGTTAAGTTTTTTTTTTAAACTTAAAAGAGAAATGTATGTGTTTTTGATCTGCTCTGCTGGAGATTAGACTTTTGGATAACCGACTCTTACATGTTGCTATTTTATACCCAATGATTTTTTCACTATGTTATAAATTTTGTATGAAGTGTAATTAAGTCTCTGACTCACCCCACTCATCCCATCATTCCCTCCTGATACCATTTTAAATTCCATAATATTAGGAATGCTTGATAGTTGCCAGTATTACAGAAGGATTAAAATTATCAGTAGCACAATATTTAATTTTTAGAATCTATTTTTCATACAAAAACTAATTTATATTGCTACTAAAATGCATTCATGCAGTTTATGTTTCTAGCCATGTTGCTTTGTGGACAGTTTTTGTCAGTACCATGGAACCCCCCTGTATTGAAGAGTGATTACCCATTGCTGTAAAATTCTCTAAAAAATCCGGGTGTGAATTATCATGGCGACATGCGGGCTGTTCAAATCAAGCCCTAAGTTTCTTACTAGCATTCATATTTTGCACTGTTCCATTAATATTTACAGTAGAACAACAACCGTGCCTGCAAAAACATCCCACAGGCATACTGTGCCTTCTAGTGGATGACATCTTGTTAATCACATGCACAATTTAAATAATGTCTGCATACAATAAAGGATTTAAAAAAAGTAAAAAAAAAAGAAAAATCAATAAAATCAAGGCATTCCCCAGAACAACTGAATACAACATCAATAAAACAATAAATACTTTATTGGGGAAAGCAGGAGAAATTATTTTATTTTTTAGAACATTTTGGTAATTCAAAACAAAAGGCAAGTCCTATCCTATTGTCCTATCCTATTAGCCTTAATTAGTTAAACGAGGGCACCCACAACAGAAAGAGCTTGAGGAAAAAAGCTTACTCTACATACTCTGACTTCTTGGCACTCCCCAATCTGATTTACAACAGTCTGACTCTTTATGATGTGTGCTCCAGTACACAAGGGGCTGGAGTTTGAAATGCTTTAAGGTCTACCTTTTATATCTGACCTTTGGCAGTCATCAGATCTGAATCATTTTCATTCACCCTGATCTAGGCCAGTCTCCAGCCCTGGTCCCTGGAGTGCTTGCTGCTTAGGTATTTGTTGGCAAGCTAGTAGGTGTTAATGGCTTCATGTTTTAATAATACATACATTTAATATTCACAGTAACATTTTTGAAGGAGGGAAAAAAACACAATATTTTTACAGATTGCTAAGGTTCCAGAAACCACAGCAAAGATGTGTGCCAACAATGAATGTTGCACAATAGACAGCACAGTACAGTACAGTACATTATTAATGAACATGCACATAGTGAGGCAGTTTGCAGGCTGGCTCAGTACTATACTGTGTCTAGGCTTCAGTAGCTTTATTAACCCCAATTCTTTAAAAGAAAACATTTCGACAACGGGGCACGTTGGACATTTAAAAATTGGTTGAGAAACGGTGGTACAATTGACTGTGAATCAAAAAAACCTGCAGTAAAAGCATAGTAAAACTATCGTGAGAGCAAAGTAAAGCATGGTAAATGAATACATGGGAAAACTGCAGACAGGTAGTAGCAGTACAGAGTGGGTTATTGTACATTTCTGTAGGTACAAATGAAGACTCATGACCAACACACAGAATAGAATTCAAATTCCAAATTTCAGTATGTGTCACTGTGGGGGAAGTGTTCGATGATCCCAATAGCTTTCTTATTTAAAGCAAGTTCCAAGTTTTATGGCTATCTTCCAGCCAGAAATATTCCTTTCCCATATACACGTCCAACATAAGCAAGACGGTGCCTTAGAAAATAAGGAATTTACAAAATGTTCCTTTGAGTTTTTGCTTATTTTCCTACTACACATCATACATTTTGAATTCAGTTCACATACATCTGCACTTTGGGTCTTTCTCAAACCTTGAGAACCATGAACCAGAATGGTTTTATTGAGGAACCTTGATTTATGAAAGAGATGGTATATATAAAAGAGCTGATGCATAAGCACCATATCACCCTCATTACCCAATAGTTTTCATATAATGTACTGTAATCTTTTCAGCTGTCTTTTTTACAACATTGCTGTTTTTTCTTGTTTATACAAATATACTGTCAATAGTATTCCGCCCCAGCAATATAATTGTTATTAATACAGTAGAATTCCAAATTTAAACTTGCCTATATAGCTTTGCCTTGGCACTGTAACTGCAATTACATTTTTCACATTTATTCAAAGCTTACCAGGTGTAGTTGTGAGCAGGTGTAGGATTCACAAAATGTTGTGATGAATACAATAACCAGAACAGAATTGCATTTATAGAACCTGTAGATAAATCTCAAAATATATATTTTTGCTGTTGTAGTCATGTTTGTTTATTTTTGCTGCTTGTGTGCAAAGACGATATACATTAAAATAATAATAAAAAAAGATAAGTCAACCACATTTTTAATTTTGCTGGAGAATATTTGAATTTTGATCGACCATGGCTGGTGTTTGTTTTGGTCTGTTTTCTGTAATTAGTAAAATGCTGCAAAATTACAGAAAACACCAATACAAGTGTGTAAAAAAATGTACAGTAATGTTTTATACCTTACAATCGTTACATGTTGTTCAAAAGAAATTCCAAAAGTTTTAAAATCAGACAACAAAAAACTGTTTTCCATTGCTATAAATATGATGAGATCATGGATGCTGAATTAACAATGTTTTTGTAATTAATTACAAAAAAATATTGCCTGTTATGCAACAGGATATTCAGTATGGTTAAAGAAAAAAAAGTCGCTTTGGGCTGTTTAGAATAAAAGTGAATTGTCTGAAGTAAGTAGGGTTTATTACATTCTGCTGAATAATTGTACCTGTAGCTTAAGTAGCACAAGTTTATTCAAGTCCCTCTGGGGAATTTTTCAAAATTTCCACAAGGTCAGATATTTAGTGATCTTTTCCCAGATGACAGGGATTCTTGGCTGAGTTTTGAATACATCTTCAGCTTTTGTAATTCTGCTTCAGGCAGTAGCTGCAAAGTTAAATAACCACTGATTGAAATTTATAAACTCTGATTTGGAAGGCTGATAGGCTCAGGCACGCAACTGATGGACAGTTGTTTGTCACTGAGCCAAGAGACAAAACCAACTGGAAATGGGAAATAACAGATAGCAGCTATTTAATCTTATTTAATGAAGCATTTTGCCTTGGATGAGTGTTTTAACTATTATAGCGCTCCTTTAGAAATAGATTGTGTGTTGAGGTATCTGTTTAATTTTCCCACCAGGGCATGTCTACATTGTTTAATTGTGTTGAGAGACGTATAACATTTGGTACCATTATTGTCAATGACTGGTATAACAATGACTAAAACTCCACGGTTTTACAATGAACATTTATATAAGTAGTTTGTGGTGTCATATGCCTAGCTTGGTCTGGCAATGGTTAACATGGTAAATCGGGTTTAGCCTTGAAAAACAATATTGTAAGATACAGTCAGCACTCTGATATTCGTTACCCAGATACACATCAGTCATGTATATAATCCCCATTATATATATAATTAAGACTTCAAAAGTGTAAGCAAAACAGGAGCAAAAAATACACTCGAGCCATAAAGCTACTATCAGCTTTAGTTTCCATTAGCATCCAAAAAGAGCCCTTACTATAAAACACAGAACAGGGAAAAAATAGTCTTGTTTTAGTATTTGAGATATCCTTTTTCTCAAAGGAAACATCTTAATGTTATGACTGGTAGCTGCAAATTTGAAACAGAAACAGTTTTAGAAAACAAAGTGGGGAAAGCTTTGCTTGTGGTGTTAAAAATGTTCTGCTCAAACTGGCCTGCCTTTTAATACCAAGACAATTTGCTGCTTCTATAACTTAAAAGTAAAATAGCGGCAACATGACTGACACATCGACAGATTGTACTACAAAAAAGAACACTTACAAAACCACTTTTTATTGAATCCCCGCCAACATGCAATATCTAAATAGTATGCAGAATGAAACTTATACAAGGCAGGGGAGACATGGGGAGGCTGACACACTTTGCCCTCTTTCTTGTCTTCTTATTTGTAATGACATTCTATGATGTTCTGTTCCTAACTAAGCAGAAGAGGAACCTTTCATGTATATAGGGATGTTTTAATATGTTGGCAGAACTTTACTCAAAATATGTAGTTAGGCTGTTCAAAAAGTGTGGCTCACCCAAGACAGCCTGCCCCATACAGGGGGGGGGGGGTTGTCACATAATATGGGATTGGTTGTCAAAGACTATGTGGTTGTTTTTACTATGAGAAATAATGCAATATTTTAAATTTTCCATAATAACATAATGCTTTTATTGTGTAATTAGGATTACAATGGCAGATAATGTGATATTTTCTCTTTTCATATGAACATAGGCTATATATGATATGACTAATGCTACAAAGAGACTAATATTGCAACTAGAGTTGAACCCATGGTACAAAATCATATTACAGCCGCCATAGAATGAGAGACAAGCACCAAATAGTTCAGATTGATATATCTGATGACATAGCCTACATGTTGGCGTAAAATGATAGGCCCATATGTATGCATGTACAGCTATGGCAAAAGGTTTGCCATCACCCTATAGAATTAACTCAGTTTGCTTCATAAAGTCAAATGAAACCTTCAGAATAATGTTGCGTTAACATATTGAATTACGTACCGCTTTGTAGTTTTCCATTTACTTAATGAAAAACTGACAAAAAATTAAAAATGTGACATTTCAAAATCTAACATGAAATACTGTACTACTATTATGGCTTCCGGTATACTTTCGCGATATCATTTTGTAGTTTCTTTGATTGCATGATGTTAAATAAAAGACCTAAATTATGTTCATATAGTTTTTTTTTAATTTTTAATTATGTCTCAATCCTAAAATTCTAGGTGAATTCTACTTTTGGCCATAGCTGTATATGTGTATGGGGTATTGTTAGGCTGGTGACCCCAAACATTATGTGACCTCCTGCCCTAACCATACGTTACACAATAATAGATTACTTGCAGTCCCATGTCTTGTCCCACTGGTTTTGCTCTTACACCATATATAGCTTATATCTGGCTCTATTCAACATGATAAGCACTTCAAGCAAAACTCAATACTACTAAGCGCTATAATATGAATAACAAGATCTCAGAATTTTACTAACAGTATGACAAAAATGAGAAAACATGTTAACTCTTGCATGTGATGGCATAGAGATGAAACTCTAAGATTGTGAACTCCCGGACATCTAAACACACATCTTAGTGTTAGTGTTATGCGCTAGAGCCATATAGTGTCAAAATTATAGGTACTATGACAAGCAACCCCAGTCTCCCATACTATTTTCTGGTGAAAATTTTTTGCACTCAGGGTACATTGCCCCAGGCAAAAGTGTAAAATGTAAAATAGTTTCTGTGCCAGCCAACCATGTCTTGACCCGAGAAGTACTGTAGCTACCTAAAAAAGTTTTTTTTTTATTTATTTCTCACCAATTCTTGCTGTTCTTGGTTCTAAAGTTTTTTTTAATTTTTTTTTATGATTTTTTTTTTTTACCATGTAGAAAGGATATTTAACACACTTTATCATCACATTTCTCATATGAGAAAGTTACAAAAGCAATTAAATAATTTACTTTTTAACTTCTCCTAAGAGAAAATGTTGGAGGCATGAGAGAATAATTAAAGTCAACGTTTTATAAAAATCACAGCACCTCCTGACCCACGCCCTTCCTAAGTACTCGTACACTACCTTGAACGTTTTGTAAAATTCAAATGACCCTCAGCAAGGTTAACTAATAACGGAGACATTTGTGAAAGATGTTTCCCTAAATTTAATGTATTGACAAATGTGTTTCCTGGCTCCATCACACTAAATGTAACCTTTCTTGTTCTGTTGCTAATGGGGTTTTGAAAACTGGAGGTATCAACGGATTTGATCTTTTCTAAAGAACCAGTAAAATAGAAAAAAACCCCCGAAGGATCCACCTGTGCTTTGTGATTGAATAAATGAAAAGTAAAAACAGATGATCCAATGGTAGAAATAGACTTTGTGATGTTTCCGATGCAGCTGGGATGAAATGTTAAATAGGGTTCATATCCAAGGACTTTTGAATATAATTCAAGGGAACATCTACTGTACTGTGCTGAAGTGGCACTGCACAGGAAATAGTCTTGAGAAGTTAGAGGTTAAACATTTGTTCGTCTTCATGTTATTGTTTTAGTGTTAAGAAAAAGGACTAGATTGACAGCTCTGGAAACTAGAGGACATTATTATCAAGATGCAGGTTAAAGTCTGCAGTGACAACAGTTTAAACTAGAGAAAGAGGTCCACTATAATATATTACAATATTTTATTGGACATGGGAAAAGCTTGTAATGGTATTAAATCATGCAATATCAAATGTAATTCCCTTTATTATAACTAGATACAGTAGATGACGATTAAGTAACTTAGGCAGCTAAATGAAGGGATAAGGTGATGTTATGAGGTGATATTTTATTTCCTACATGTATTAAGTCTACATAAAACTAATATTTATTATAAAGTGTATATTTGTTTGATAAATCCTTTGGCATTCATCTCCCTCACTAGTCCTAAAACCTCAACCTCCGATTTGATTCCCTTGAAAAGTTTCATCTAAATAAATGTGGAATGGATTGTAAATTAATTTCTTTACCTGCATTCTGGTTTCTTTCAATACGAATCATCTTTGAATTCACACATTTTAATTAGAATAATCATTAACTAAAGTAAGAAGCAGAAGCTCGGACTGGTTTACAAAGCTGGCTGTTTGATTCGTTACTGTTAATCTTCATTGTTGGCAGCTGTCTGGTGACATCAACATGAATTGAAAATGGATAGTTAATCATTTTTAACAAAAACCTCAAATGTAATCAGATCCATGGGGCACATACAGAACAAAAACGTTTATGAAACCTAAGCATTGAGATTGCATAGAATGTATGCAATGTTACTTAATATAATTTTGCTTAAAATGATATATGTAAAGAACAGTGTGGTTAAAATATTTAAACTTGCTGTGGAACTGTTTCATACACAACAAATATGTATGCTGCCCTTCATGGAGCAGCAACAGTACTTACACATTTTTGATAAATAAAACAAACAGTGCCAGAAAATTGACATAAGATGACAGAAATCTGGAAAGAAATTATGAGTGTTGCAGTGTATTTACATGTCAAGCAAAATTTTGTTCTGCAAGTACTGTATGTGGACACACCAGGTTGAGTTCATTAAGCAACCAGGTGAGAAAACGGAATTTTAACAAGTTATGGAAAATGACTAACACCTTGAATATCAATTATCACCAATTACAAATTGTAGCATGTGGAAATTGGATGCAAATGTATTACCTCAAGGTCCCAAAGATAGCACCCTACCACTGCACAGATAGATCAGGTCTCATTTCCTGAATATCCATGCACCTGGATGAGGAATTTGATCTTTCAACGTTAGTTCAGTTTTTTCACTGTCATCTTCAAGAGTGTTTTCCAAATTCAACCACCATCATTGTATCATCATTTTGTTCAATTGGATTATTGCAATCAATTATCTTTACATTAAGTTTAAAGAAAAACATTAGAATGAAAATGAATCCTGCAAAATTGTTCTGTTCTTGTTCATGAGGTAAAGCAAAGATGGTCTTTTTTTCAAAACTTTCAAAAAAAATGCAATGTTTAAAAAGATATCACAGCACATGGTTGATTTATGTTATCATTTATGTGTGTTGGTTATTTCTGTTACCACATGTTTCATAATCAGCTCCAGCTAAGTGTATGTAAGAAAATCCAGATGCCACATGAATGTTTTTTTTTCCCTGACATACTCTCTTCATTAGACAACTTAAATGAACTGTATTATCTGATTAAGCAACAAGGCTTTAAACTTCTATTGACTACATTGGCTTTCTCAGAAATTGTAAACTTACAACCTGAGCCTACTGGAAAAATACAGTATTTTAGTGAGCAGAGGTCTAAATACCCCTGCCTCAGGAAATCCCTTTCCTAAAAGGACTAGGATAGGTTTATTTCTTTCATACCTTACCATACCATTTGACAGCATAGAGGTTAAGCCCAGTCTCATGTTAAAGTATGGGCTTTTTATAGAACACAACAGAGGACACATGCCGACAGTTGGATATAAGGATGTAAACTGCTATTAGCATGGCAATTGTTATTATATATCCAAAGTAGGATTTTTTATATGGATTACATTTTATTCATTTTGTATCAACAGGCTATACCCTCCCCTATGGATTTACTGGTCCAGCTTCATTATTTTCAAGAATCACTTCCAAAATAAATTGTTGGGAGCAATCATTGGAGGATCGAGGTGCCTGATTTTTCTTTTTGAAAATGAAAGTATAAAGGGGTACAAGAGATATTTCACAAAACAGCAGTATCTTCTCAGTTTTCATCTCTCACTGCCAACATGGAAATTTGCTTAACATATGTGCTGGCTCTGGGACAACTGTAATTCATTCATAAGTACCTGTAAGAGTAGGAAAGCTATTTAATCACCAAATACCAGCAATTATTTTCTCATATTCCACTTAAATAATCTGAATAATTATTTTAATAATGTTAGCATGTCTGGACACTGAGCTATATTTATTGTGCATTGAATTCCAAATTTGTATTTGATTAACTAGGAACAATGCTTAGTCTCTTTCTTGTAGAAAGACAACTTTTTTTGACACATATCTAGACCTTTCCTTGTCAAAGATTAAAAGACGCCCATGTCTACTTGCTAATCACTGTAAAGGCATTTGTTTTGGATTGTTCACTATACATAAGTGTAAAATAGTCAGTATTGTTAAATGCGTTCATTTATGTGCAAGTTTAACTTGACCCCTCTCTGCCTACAGTGTTCATGACTTTGTATTCCAACACTGCTTCAGGTTTTGATCAGAAGTTGTCCCTGGAGATGGGGGGTTTTATATGGCAGAAAGTATTTCTCTATTTCCAGTGAAGGAAGAAAGAGACACTTCATTTCTTTAACTTGGTGGCTGAGGTTATCGGTTTTTAAGAACATAAGAACATAAGAAAAGTTTGAGAATGAGAAAAAGCCATTCGGCCCATCAAGGCTCACCCCTTGTTAGCATATCATTTTCCCCTACTGGGTGGAATGATTGTAATTGCCCCTTTGTATGAGTGCCACTGTAGTGGCAATAAAGGTGATTTGATAAAGGATTACTGTGAAGACCAAAACATAACTATCTGCATGCTGGTTGTAACATTGAATGTTACATATAAAACCTTTCTTTTTTTAATATAATACTTGCTTTTATATGAGGAAAATCATTTCTTGAGTCTAAGGAAAAACAGGGGTGATGCGTCTTTGAAATCATCTCCTGCATAGCTGGAAACATTATGTGTTTTAAATAAAATAAGAAGCGTGTTCATTTTGGGAACAAGATTATTAATTTAAGATGAAAGTCTGGGATGGCTAAATAATTTGGGAGCCTCTTGGTGAACCTGGGAATTTGGCAGACGAGGCAATCTGCTGCAGGGCCTCACTTGATTAGCGATCGCCATGTCTGATGCGTTTTGCATTGTGTCGTTCCTCATTCTTTCCTCAGTCTGCCACATGCAATAGAGCAGACACTACACAAAATGATTAAGTTAAAACAATAGACAAAGTACTAAAATCAAACCAAGAATACAGTTACGTGAGTGGGTATGAAGATATACATTTAGTATACTGTATCATTTACCCAAACAATTGAGTTTTCAACTTTGCACATTTAAAAGAGGAGCATTTATTTATTTGAAAAATACTGTGTTTCCTATGTTGAGTACGACTTTTATTAATGTATATGTTCCCTATTCATTTAAATTTCACCCGTTTAAAACACAAAATTCAAATGTCGAATTGCCGATTAATGAAGACCTCTGTTCCCTTTCAAACAAGTCGCCACCAAACAAGAAACAAATATTACTAAGCTATGAACCCTTGACTCAAGGGGTACCTGACCATTAGGGCTCTATTATGCATGATGAGATGAACTATGCACAGTTTATAGTTCCTGATAGCTCTTTCTTTTGCTATTTTCAGGTAAGAATCTACTTGTTAGTGGTGGATTGTATTTGGTAGGTGGTTGTTACAAGCAAGAGGTGATTTGTTCGACGTTTATGTACCATAATATCTGTATAAATGGTGCATATGGATCCTAATCTGTGTCTTAAACAATGTAGCCCTTATTCAGCATACATTATACATCACTTTTATCCAAACTAATCTCTATAATCTTTATTAAATATAAGGATAATGCTAATCCCACTGGCTTCTGTATAAATACAGCAGCATTATGTAATTGGCTTTCTGTGTCCTATATAGCAACATGACCCTATTTTAAAACATAATCTAACCCACTCATTGCTAAAGCGAAAGTCTACCCCATAGAAAACACAGGTGTTTTTAATTCAGTGTCCACAAATCCTTGTTCCCTGTATTCACTCATTGTCTACAATATGTTGTCATTTGGTCAGTTTCTACATGACTGTGCCATGAAATGGGAAATACAGCAACTGCCCATACATAAATATTAAACAACATGCCTTATTGTTGTTTTGTTTGCACCAATGTTTTTAAATGCAGTGTAAATGGTGCATACCTGAAACAACTTAGAATGTTAATATAACTGTTTAAACCCAAACCCAAATTGTTTCTTTTTATGAAAGAAGGCAAACAAAATGCACAACCGGCCCATAAGATTTTTCCTTTCAAGTTTAGTAAGGGGAATTCATTTCAGAAACTTCAAACTGTACAAGACACTCTAACATAAGTATCCAGAAAGCACCACTCATTGATATTATTCCAAAGACATTACATTCATCAACAAACTTAAAAAATAAAGGAAATAACAGACCCATTCAAACATTATATAGATTGCTGTGTTGAGTGATTTAGACCCATTTGCTGCAACTTCTGTGTTCAGTGGAGTAGCGAGCCAATTGTACTGTTTTATGCAGAATTCAGCGCTAAAAAAGAATTCAGAGATACTTGAATCATACTTTATTAAAGACTAATTATATGTAATGTGTGTTATTATCATGCAGTAACCTACTAATAAACTATTTAAATGTATGAGAGTATGATGTTTTTATTCATGATGAATTCAGATAGTAACTCATGCGTGAGTTTATTTATATAAACTGTGTATACCCAGATTTTTTGAACATATCAATAAGTGTTTATATTAAATTATGCATACTGAAACATTGATGTATAATGAATAATGTAAAGTGTTACTGATTATCCTTAAGCACTTTCACACTGTCATAAAAATGCAAATACTACATGTAACAATCTGATTTTGAAAAATCACCAGTATTTTTTCCTAGTGATGTTATAATGTGATAACAAAGTCTGTTGGACAGTTTGGGCATGTTTAATGTTATAATCTTGATGATGGGACACTTTTTTTAGAGAAAAAGATGTGCCAGAATTAAGCTGCAAGGGCTCTTATATCCTGTGCTGGTCGTCTCTGAACAGGGATGGGCAAGATTGTTTAAAAACTAATTTAAACCTCCAGCCAGGTCCTAAAGCTGTTAGTTATTGAATTACACCAACTGAATGTAGGGGAAAGTCGACCCACTGATTCTTAAATCTTATAGCCCACGATTTGGTATTTAATTGCATGTGCAGCATAGGTTGTTTCTACAGCACCATTGCCCCCCCCCCTCCCTCTCTAATGAATGTACAGCATTATAACATTTGAACCACTTTATGCCTTTTTTTAAAATTTAGTAGTCACCAGTTAGTTTTTTTGTTGTTTTCTCCCCAATTTAGTAGTGTCCATTTATTTTGATTAGCTCAGCTCACCGCTACCACCCCTGCGCTGACTCGGGAGCGGCGAAGACTAGCACACGCTGTCCTTCGAAGTGTGTGCTGTCAGCCGACCGCTTTTTTTCACACTGCAGACTCACCATGCAGCCACCCAAGAGCTATAGCGTCGGAGGACGCTACAGCTCTTGGCAACTTACAGGCAAGCCCGCAGGTGCCCGGCCCGACTACAGGGGCCAGTGGTGCGCGGTGAGTTGAGGACACCCTGGCGACCTAACCCTCCCTCCCTCGGGCGGCGCTCGGCCAATTGTGCGCTGCCCCCTGGGAGCTCCTGTCCTCGGTCAGCAAAGGAATAGCTTGGACGTCCAGACTATAGGGCACATCCTGCACTCAACGCAAGTGCTTTTACTGGATGCGCCAATCGGGAGCCCGAGACTTTATGTCTTTGATAGTGATCCCATGTTATGCTATGTTTAATCAAACCTGACAAAGATGATCTGACTCAGTGCATGTTTAGTCCTTAGGAGATTTTTTTTTTATCATCTAATATTAAACACACACTATACGGTTTCTGTTCTTCCCATCTGATGAATCCACTTTTGCATAGTCTGCCATCTGCCACATGCATTGTAGAAATCAATATCAGATCCATTTGCTTTATTTATCATGATACCCCAAACTCCAGAGGCACTGATTGTGTGATAACCCTGTTTAAATGGTATCAAAGGGATTCATTTAAATCAATAATAATAATTGTAATAATAATAACAATTTCATATTAAATGTTTTATACATTTTGTTGTATAAATGTAGAGTAAACAGGGCAGATTAACAAGACATAGTTGTTGCAGGTTGTCTGTTCACCACTAGTGCAACAAGAGTGTTAACTTTGATACTGTTTATCAGGTACAGTAATGGTTGAGCTATGTCCACATGCACTTATAAACTTTCCAACTTCATTAGGATTTGTTGGGAAATGAGAAAAAAACAACATGCGACTGATCAATGCTGTCACAGTTGTTCCTTTTTCTCAGCTCAAAGCTATCTGCAAATTATTGGCATCACCTTAGGGAGATATTAGAGGGGTCTTCAGTGTTATATGCTGTACTGACAAACACCACTTAAGCCAGACTCTGCTTCCTAAACAAGTATTTAATCCCCTCATTAATGATATATGAAACTAGAAATCAATGGCAATGCTGGTTAGAGCCTCTTTATAGAACTAATGGCTACACCTTGTCTAACGTTAGAGACTTCTTTCTTGGGTATAGATCTGTTACATATGACGGGTGCCAACAGTTAGATACATTAATGCTGTATTTGGACTGTAACAGCTGTCGATATGCTTTTTGGGGAGCTTGAAATGTTTTATTTTGTTTAATTTTGTTTGTATGTTTTTGTAAAAAAAAGCAGCTCTTCTTTGTGCTTTGGTACATTCAGTACACTGTGACTGAGGTTCTTAACTCTAACCATCCTATTCAGTAGATCCTTTTTTTCCATGCCAACCCATCAGTCTCTGAAGGAAAAAAAAAACATTCCTTAGCACGGCTTGATTACAATTTGTTAAACTACACTAACTGCATTACCCAATGTAAAATATGTTTTGTGTGGTAATGAAGTAGTGCGTCTCTTTCTTGGGTGTTTTTGTTTAGCACAGGTTGGTATTCATTGTGAACAGTTACTTTGTCAAGTCAACTGGATTCTTGATCCTACTGCCTACAGCGTAAGATTGTGAGTGTCTGGAGCACCATTACAGATGCTGCTCAACATGTCCATCTACCAAGTGTATGTTTAGTGCAAGGTCCACTGTAAACAAGCAAGTGAATCTTCTAAATAATAGAAGAGAACCTAATTTGAGGTTCAGAGAATATGAAATAAATTTATACTAGTTTCTCATACTTTATTTGAAATGTAGCTATAAGTTGGAGCACTAAACCTTACAATCTCACTGAAGAGCTTATAAATTAAACTGAAAAGCATTCTGTGGTCTTTACCAATCATAACTGACAAAAATGGAAGCAGTCTTTTACTAAATGTCTTTTGAATTGTCTGTTTTACACATGGTTGAGCCTGATTACTCCGTAACACTTTAGTTTAGGGATCCTATATCATTTTTTTTTTTTTGTTGGTGTTATTGTTAATAATCGCTTATAACGGATATAGTCTGTCAGTCTTTTCAGGTCTGTTTGTCTTTCTATGCCAGTCTGTCTGTCTGTCTGTCTGTCTCTTTATATGTCTGTCTCACCAATTGTATGGGGTTGCTTTGTTTTTGCAATACAGTCATTATACTTTTTTTTTTGCTATTATTTATAACCGCTTATAACAGATCTCTAAACTAAAGTGTTACCAAGAAATCTTGTGATCAGTTGGATTTTAGAGGGGTACATACTGTTCTCAAATTTATAACTTAACCATAAATATCAAAGATGACCGCCTACTGCTCCACATGGTCAGCAAGACTTAGTCTTAGAAAAACAAATACAAACTGGAGCGCAGTCGTCACAGCAGTGATGGCCTTTTAAGGGATTCTTATAAAGTGGTTTGGGGGCCTGCTGTTCTCTTGTAGGGAATTAAATTGCTTTAAGGGATGATGCTCATAAAAATGCAGTTCAGAAAAACCTATATAAGAGAGAACCATTTTTCATTATTTGGCAAAGGCTGTGTAGTTTACATTCCTTTAATGATATTGAATTTGACTGACATTCCCGTAATAAATTGCATCAGGTTGTGTAGAATTCTGTGGAATTCTGCAGCAGCTTCAGCTGTGTTTCAAAAGTATTAGGGCAGCCACAAGAAAGATCAAAGTTAAAGGAAGCCTGGCTTGTTTCATGCCTTAGGTGAAATATCATCATACGCCAGTATTTTCAGAAATAATGCGCTTATTTTTTTCTTATTTAGTTAATTGAATTTAATGATCTCATATAAGAACGGGTAGAATGTATTTCATCTGGATTTTGTTGTATATAGTAAAATAAGAACAATATTATACTAAATTAAAAAAGATCAAAACAAGGTGCTCCCCTTCCCATCACTGTCTATGTGAGTTTGATTGGAAAACTTACAAACAACTGCTGGCAGTTTTCCAGTGGTTATATGAAATTCCCGTTAAGCCTGTGCACATTATCTCACAGTATAACAAACTTGGCATTTATGCTGATCATGTAGTGTCTCCTGGTGGTGTTCTGTTACAAATCTAACAGTTCTTAA
This sequence comes from Acipenser oxyrinchus oxyrinchus, assembly GCA_030684275.1. Classification (NCBI taxonomy): domain Eukaryota; kingdom Metazoa; phylum Chordata; class Actinopteri; order Acipenseriformes; family Acipenseridae; genus Acipenser; species Acipenser oxyrinchus. The sequence goes on from CM060266.1 coordinate 23,459,521, forward strand.
AATAGTGATAACTATCAGCTTTAGCAGCATCTTTGGCTGGAAGCATTTTTGTTCTTTTTATTTATTTGTTGTTTACAGATATTCCTATTTGAACAAAGCACTGTTGATTTCAGGCTGCTTCCTGGCACCTGTTTGTTCACTTCCTGTGCTCTTTGGCAATATTACTCCAATGACAAGAGTTGAAATCAGAACATGTGACACATACACAGGAAGTTATTCTCTGTAAAGAACAGCGTTGAAGAATCGAATAAAGAACAACAAGACATGAAGACAAGAAGAGGAAAGAAAATGACAAGCCTTGGTTATCTCATTTTATGTCTTGTGGATTATTGGGCCCTATTCACAAAGTTTCAGTTTATAGCTTGTTTAAGTTTGCTGTTCATTAACAGTTCAATAAACCAAGAACTGATTATCAAACCTTATTTACACAGCCCTATTTTAAAGTGGTGTGCAGCTAAAATGTGTATATTGATAAATACAATTATATTTCATACATTATAATTGAACAATATTGTTGGTACATTGTTGACTTTTTTGTCTTTCCTAAGTTTCTGAAATGGCGATACTGTACATTATGTTATAGGAAAATGAGTACCACTCAACATATCTTTACCCTTATTTCATATGTCACTGAAACACCAAAAGCACTTATCTAAAGCCACTAGGCCAAGGGTGTTTGAAGATTTCATATTGGGTCATTTATAAGACTGAGGCACCCGTTCCCTAGCTCTCCCGCCTTGTGTATCTGTAAGTGATTAGGTGTGATTGAAAAAAAGGAAGCAGCCAGAGTAGGCTAGTGGTGTTTGGGGTTGGAGTAATCTGACAGTTTGCAAAACTGTAAAAGAGATTATGTGAGGAGAATGAAAATAGCACTCAGCAGGTATGTCGAAGAAGATGGACAAGTTAAAACAGATGATGCAACCCTAACCACATCATGCAGGATTCCCCGTAGCTATGGCATTCTGCTTTGCGTGCAGCAATGTTGATTCGCTGCGCCCACATCTGGTGCTACAGGAGGGAATCCTGGAGACCTACAGTAAGGAACAGGAAGGCTACTATACACAAAGGTATTTCAGAAACCTGTCAGAACAAATAAAGGCATATTCATGAACTGCTGATGCTGGCTGTATAAACATGTGGATTGGAAATTTCTCAGAGGCCTAATCTGTTATACAGGGAAAGTCAATTGAGAAGCCTAAGAGGCTAAATGGACAATGCAGTTGGTTGTATGGAGCTTAACCAAAGTCTTCAAGAGCAGTGGAATCATAGGGAATTGAGTGCTTTCTGCTTTAGAGTACTTGATAAAGTTCCTAATCTCTTTTATAAATGGTTCAATCTTTTTTGTTTGTTTGTTTGCTTTACTTAAACAAGTTTAGAAGATTATAGGGGAGCAAGGCTGGGTAAAAGATCATCTGTGTGGATGAGAACTATGATCTATATCTGGAAGCTGAGGAACTTAAACAAATATATTGGGCCACTTTTGAGTTCTGTTCCTTATTATGTATTTGGATCAAATCTTTAGACTTATTTTCCTTATATTCTGGCAGACAGACTTACTTCTACCTGTTCCACAAACCAATGACAGTAGCACGACAGCCTGGCAAGCAAAACAATGAAAGGGATTCACCCAATAGAGAGAGTCTGAGGTAGGTAGTAGTCAAGCTCTTAAATATGGGTATGTTTAAATCAGAATGGCAAATGAATATTTAGCCTTGTTCAATAGCTGGCAGGATGCTAGATTTCTACTTTATACTTTATGAATATTGACATTTAAGAGGAAATATTAAGAGCTATTATTAACCAAGGATTTGTATGTATTTAAATTAATAATACTTTCAAAACAGAGGAACATCAGAAGCAGAATGGTATATACACTTTGTGGAGAGAAGAGAGCATGTTATTTTCTACCAGACCCAGCATTACACATTACATCAATTCTGAGAAAAGCAGTTTACACAGAGGTCTGTGGTACATAAAAGTGCATGGCAGAAAACACCATAATAAGGAAGTCTGTGTCCCAGTTCATCAAAGAAATACAAATGTTAAGATGTGAGCATTTACTGATGAGAAAAATGAAGGATTCACCCTCTGATGGTGCTTTAACAAATCGATGGATATCCTGTTTATTAAAATCAATCTTTATGATGTATCAAAATAGATGTATCAAGATGCTCCAAGCTACCATTCTAAAGTTATTTCTTACAGTCACACTTGCCATGGAAAATACATTACCAAAACAAAACCGTTCATCTCACTTGTCAAACCAATCAATAAATTATGAGCATCAACCATACTTCTGAACCAAAATGTGTTCTAGCAGGGCAGAAGGTTTTAAAATGACTGATGTTAAGTTTAGTTTATTTGCGTGGTTTACCAAATCCTAACAGCCAATTTTTTACTTTGACTCAGAAATCTCTCCAGAGGAAGTATGGTGAAAAAGGTTGTCTAAAAACTATAGTGCATGTAGACTGCAAAAGACCCAAGTCAAAGGTTGTACAACTTTTCCTGTTCTGCAGTGCTGCTATACATACTCAATGCTCCAGAGATTTGACTGATTAGGGCAGTGGGGACAGTATCACAGAATCTCTCCATTAGGGAGAGGTCCGAGATCATACGGTATCGTTCCGTTCCATTAATCATTTTGAAATGGCAAATAAAGTAGAATTTCAGCATGGATAGAGAAAAAGGAATGTCAGGGACCCACAGGTTATTTTGAAATGAAAGAACTCAACCAGACCAGAGCCAAAGGACCACAGTGTATAAATGCTCCCAGATCTTCATAACAACCATTTCCTAAGAACTACTGCCAATTTTCCTGTAATTTTCAATAAATTGTTTGTGAAATCCATGTATCCTCCTATTTGTGCTCCAATTGTACAAATTATTATTATATTATTTTTTTATTTATTTCAGAAGTGGAGTGAGTCAAGTATTCTACATGTATGTAGTGTTACTTAGAAATAAAACTGTAGGGGAGGGGTAATCTAAGCTAACTGTATCCTGTTTATCATCTGTAGTTAGTTATTAAGCTTTTAGTGCTTCCATTACTTATAGTCTGTGTGTGTCTGTTTCTTACTGTTGCTATATGCCTTGAATCTCTTTTTATTGCCAGTGCCCCCAATATACAAATTGCAGTCTGTATAAAGAACACAGGAATTCAAGTTCTGCATTTTAGAAAATGGCGAGATGCTGAGACAGCACTTTCTGCTGTCATTCTCAGCATGTGTCTGTCAGGGTATGACTTTCCCTGCAGCTGAGCTTATATCGTTTGCTGATGTGTATGATATCCCACATAATTAGAATGAAAATAAAATAAAAAAGAGCAAAAGATTTGTCCTCAATTTCTGGCAAGTTTTGAATCCTACACCCAAATAGTCACCTGTGCCTCTAAAATATAAATGTCATTAAAATAAAAACATTATCAGAGGATTTCCTCAGTGGATGTGAACATGGAGCATTGTATGATTGATCACTATGGGATACTGTTATATTGTTCTTCTCATTAAAGTCATTTTGGTTATCTTTGAGTTGAAAGGTATTTTTATTTTCTTCACAGTTAATAAAATGAACAACCAAAACAGAAAGAAAGAGAACCACTTCTCACAGAAATGATTTTCCAGTAAATCTACAGTATGCAGTAAACTACACCACCATTGATTTTAATATGAGAATGGCTTGAATTACAGTATGCTTAACTGCTACACTATTCTGGCAGAGCATTTATGTCTTAACCTTAAAAGCAGCTAAGAAATTGTAAACTGTACATTATGAACACTTTTCGGTCCATCAATCTATCAATCCATTCCAGTTAAGTTATGCTGTCTGGGGGCACAGCAGCATTGTGTATGGTTAGTCTCAATAGACATACCGCTGTCAGTGTATATCTCTTTTCAGACAGGGTCCAAGCAGGAAGCTAGGAATTACCTAGCCTTCAGACAGGTGGTCAGCCCACTCATTTTAGTCATGCCTCTTGAGTCAGCACTGGCCACAGATCAAACCCTAGGCCTCCCAGTCCATTGGCTCCAAGCAACTCAGGAATTGCAAAAATAGAGCCTTGTCTTGTGGTGATATTTTATTACTGCAGTCACTTTATTACTTAGTTTGGCTCTGCAAGGAGTGAGTGAGTAATAAAAATAACTAGCTGGTAGCCAGTTATGTATCAAAAGTCGTTAAGCTGTGTTGGAGCTACAATTACGTACGTTTCACTATGTGTACAGTTCAACTTTAAATGACTTTCTTCCTGCATATCTTAATCAGAAAGAACACATGTGATGTTAATCAAACAGTTGCAGTTCTGACTGGAAAAAGAGATCACATAAAGACACAAATGATATTCTAAGCCCAGAAATATTTAATGAAAGCTACTGTAACTTAGAACTGTTATTTTATAATTTATATATATATATATATATATATATATATATATATATATATATATATATATATATATATATATATACATAAAAAACATATTTAGATGTATAAAAAAAACTATCATATATATTGAGACCCCAATTAAGCCATAGATCAGAAATGGAATTCTCAAAACTGGTTTATGGAAGTTAGACACTAGTGCAGTCCAGACTAGCTAAATTGTTTATTTGCCATATTTTTTTTAACAAAGGCACATCATAAGGAAAGAGGATAATATAATTGTATTTTTATATATATAAAATCTTAACATGTGGCCTAATATGAAAAGGAAAAAAAGCTCAGTTGTGAACTGTGTAATTTAGTTTTGTGTTAATAAATGAACAGTACCAGCAGTGAAATCTCCTTTGAATGGAACACTAGGTTTTTATGGGAAGTAATTTCTTCAGTTCCAGGTTTTGTTTACACTTTCATTATATCTCAACTACATTATCTGATGCAGTGATACAGTTTTCAATCTTAAACCCGCTTTAATCTCTCTGTGCACTCAGCAAATCTGAGCACACTCGATGGCATGAGGGAATTGTGAAGGTTATATTACAGTACATGAATCAACGGAAAATGAAATGCACTCGAGACATTTTCAGCTGGTTTTAATTTATAGAAGAAAGTTATGGATACAAAAATGCATTTAATGTAATCTGATCACTTTATTCAATGCTGAATTTATGAGCAATTCACAGGAAACCCACTGACTTGTTTTAAAAATAGTGCCCTAGATATGAAGACAATTAAATTGAGTTATTTTTACAATTTCAAAATAGTTATAATGCAATAATTCAAAGCATGCTACAATTATTATTATTATTATTATTATTATTATTATTATTATTATTATTATTATTATTATTATTATTATTAACAATAACATCATAAAACAACACATTTGGGGACATTAGTTCACTTTAGGTGAAACAGAAATTATTATCTTGGGTGTTGCATTTCATTTTTCCCACAACAAACTGGCCTTTCAGTTTATATGAAATTACAAATTCTGAAATTTAACAAAACACAATAAAATAAACATCATGAAAAACTTAAAGATGACATTATATTATGAATTCTGAAAAACCGGCAATGAAAGAAATAAGAAATCTTAAAGTAGCTCACTTGCCCTTGTTTCATGAGGGTTTGTTTTCCAGAGAATTAAACCTGCACTGCCTGTGGTCTATAGTCTTATCCATTAGCTGCCTTTTATAATGAATATTATCTGTTTCTGTCTTTGGAAATAAAATCAATTCATAAAGAGGCTCTATCGGTTAGATGGCCTTATCCATTATCATCAATCTGGCACAACAAAGCAGCTGTTTAACACATTAAGAAACCCACAGGCATTTAACATGTGAAATGGAGTAAAGACTCACTTTTTAATGCTGGTGGCCACAAAAACCAATATGGGTTAAATTTAACCTATAGCCTTTGTTATTGCATCCTTCAGTGGTGTTTGGGGGATTTGAACAAAATATTGGCAAAAGATGAATAAGATATTTGAACAATAAATTATGGTAATTTTTCTTTCATGGCCCAAACTACTAGCGTGATTAAAATTACCATTTTCCTTTAAGAAAGTGGCATAGAACATATTACTACACTACTGTGACATTGACCTACATCCAGAGCTAGGAATTATGGGACAATCATGTTGCATGAACATTATTATTTGTTTATTTTAGCAGACGCCTTTATCCAAGGCGATTTACAGAGACTAGGGTGTGTGAACTATGCATCAGCTGCAGAGTCACTTACAATTACGTCTCACCGGAAAGACGGAGCACAAGGAGGTTAAGTGACTTGCTCAGGGTCACACAATGAGTCAGTGGCTGAGGTGGGATTTGAACCGGAAATCTCCTGGTTACAAGCCCTTTTCTTTAACCACTGGACCACACAGCCTCCCCCACTGGCTCTTGTATTTTGATGTATCATTCTTGATGCTAGTTTAAATTGTGTTGAATTCTTAACCCCAAAAGCTCCTTAGGCTGATTTTGTATTGGGCTAGTTTCCTGTTTGTGAAGTTCCCTGGCATAGTTACTGTATTTATTTCATTACAGTGACCTGCTGTATTTATGTATGTATTTACGGTATGTACAGTATGTGTTTATGTACGTATATATTTATATATGCTGTTAGAAACTGTGTTTGGAAACATTGGATGTGAGCTTTGTGCTTCACTCCACATCATCATTATCACACTTATTTTTCAGAAAGGAAAAACATACCCAATAAAGTTAGTGAAATAGAAATAAACAACTATGATATTTATTGCTTCATTTTCCTTTCTGTTGTGTCAGTTTTTTTAGTAAATAAGCAGTATCTTTAAACCAACAAACTACATTAGTTTCTACATAATCCTTCTGCAGCCATGCTGTTATTGTACCTTATATAGTACCATCTACTATATGTGTTTCACCTTGAACTAAAAATGAGTATACACACCAACGCCACCTACTGGACATTGAATGCAGAGCAGATCACAGAAATTACATATCACCCACGTGGAATTAATAGCAGATGGGAGGTGGTTAACCTAAATATTGAGTCATTATATTTTATTTCACCTGCCTTATTTGTACCTCTGTTTCTTGAGCTGTGCCTGCAGCACAATTACAGCTTTCCTTATGGAAATTCATTGACTAATTCTAGAATAATCACAGATTTGTATGATTTTATGTACTGTATCATACAGCAATATCTGAATTGTCAACATAGTAAAAAAAATAAATAAATGAGGACCAGCTGAAATAATGTGATCTATAGGTAACAAACAAATCCCATTTTACACGTCAAACCTCAAACAAACAAAAACAAACTGCATTGCATTGATATCCCGTACATAGCTAGAGATCTAAATACTGTTAAATGTTTAAAAATCGCCCCCTCTTCCATTTAACAGTTTCCATAACCTTATTAAACAAAAGCACATATTTTATTAATCTATTTTGATCAATTGAACAGACACCAGCAGCATTGGTAACTTGTAACACCGCAATCTTTGGTCACTGGACCCCCAGATTATATATCAGCTGCTGCCTCCTTCAGCAACACAGCCTGCTTCTCTCTGGTATGTTATCCAGCTGTGCGTGTTTCTTTACCACTGCAGAACCGGTGACACACATGCATACTTCCATCTTAATTCATCCATTAAATTTGGTTCTCCAAAAGCTCTAATCACAATGTAATGCTATTTGCAGTGGGGCATAAACTTAGACCACGATGGCGTGAGGCAGAGTTATTAGCATGCACACATTTCACTTGAAACTGTAAAAACACCACCTTAAGTTTCACTGATGATAGCGCAGAAGCCTAATTACACTTCTTGGTATAGCTATCATCCACTTCATCACCAGTCCTATACAATTTCCACACACCCGGTCTTGATGTAGACAGAAACCTTGTATAAAGCCTATTTTATTTATTTAGTTAGTGGATTGATTTGATAAACCACAGGTGGATTTTTTAGTGCATTTTTCTCTGAGCTTGATCCCTCTTCCCGTTAACACTTCTTTTGCTTGTCCCATAGGGGGAACTCCTTTTAGTTCTTTAAAGGAGGCAGATTCTTTATTCCTGGCAGTCGTTTTGGAATCTGTGTTTTATACATTTCAGATAACCATTCAGGGTTTAGTTGTAGAGTGAACTGTAGCCAGAATACAAAACAAAAAGTCTCCAGATGTTTGCTTCGGGGTAGCTGCTTGTAGAAGCTGTTGCTTCCTCCAGGCTCTCAAATTAAATGAGATGTTGGGGTTCTGTTTATTTATTTACTCTGGTACAATATAGTAGTACATACAGTCTCATTCATACATGGACTGGATGTATGCATTATAACCAGGCATAAATGGGTCAGGCAATGTTTAAATATCCCTGCAAGTGTCATGTCAAGTTATTGAAGGGTATGAATTCACCTGCCAGCAGCTTGTCTCTGCTGCCAGTCTGGTAGTGTCCTTGTATATATTACATAATGCTTCTCATCTTGTACTTGTTAAATATACTGTATATTTTAGAAAAATACAAAAAAAAATCATTTAAAATTTGGCTTGACCCAACCAAAAACTGGAGCATAACAAGTGTGATCATATCAGTTCTAGCTATTTATGGCTGTCTTTTTGGATTCATTTCTTTTTTTTTTTACATTGCCAATAGCTTTAATTCCCCTCTCCCTTCATTTTTCTAATGATTCATTCAAACATTCCATATGAAAGAAAACCCAAGAATACTGTCGTCACTACTGTGATGAATATGTCTGGATTGAAACGGAGGCTTTTATGGCAGCAGCTTGAGAGCAGCTGTATCTAGTTTTTTTTTTTTTTTTCCCCCAAACTAAAAACAAAATGCAACATGAGATTTGAAATATTTCTTGGCCCATCTGCCATTTAACCCACTTATCTTTGTGGCAGCATTTTTCTTTATTGATCCAAAATAGCAAGAGCGCCATGACGGAGAGAGAGGCCAGAGAAACAAAGCTATAAATCCCAATAAATTATTTTGTTGTTATTCCAGCAGCATCTGTAAGCAATTGTCACAATTACTATTTGAACTGGAATTGACTTCCAGCCAGAATCACAGTTCCCAAAAAACATACATAAACAAACCCTGAGCAAGTGTCTCCTGTTTTGCCAAGCCAGTATTTCTATGTACTTCTATGTAGTACAAAGGCTAACAGTAATGTTACATTCCATATATATATATATATATATATATATATATATATATATATATATATATATATATATATATATATATATATAAAGTTGCACATATTATATATTTATTTCATATAAAGGCATTGAAATAAAATGTGAGGAAATGGTGTACTTTGCTTACATATTTCATAAATAGAGTTGTACTATAGTAGGTATTTTTACATATATATTTATCCAAACACAACTGGCTTCAAAAATTATTAAACAGAAATTTCCGCCTACAAACCTTGTGATATGACAAAAAGGTTTGAAATGGGTGAACAGTAAGGTGTTCAATAGCATCTGCATGTACAGCCTCAGTACACTCGTATGCTGTGGTTTAGAGCACAATGCAGGAACTCCAAGTCATTGTTTTATCAGGCCAATGAGGCACAAGCTGTATAATTTAAATTTTCAAGTGTTTACAGAAGTTCCACTCAAAGAGTTACACTGAACTCTTTGAAAAGATTTTTTTTTGTTTGTTTGTGTTTTTTTAACTCATAGCAGGGAGCCCCACAACCACGAAGCCCTAGGCGATTGCTCACGTCGCCCACCCCTAAGGCCGACCCTGGCCTTGGCATTTTTTTAAAGACCTATTTTATTACTACACTTGCTCTGTTATACAGTTTGACATACCCATGATTAACACTGTCTATTTTGAAAACAAAAAAAAACCTGTAGCTTTATATGAAGGAACATGTTTAATATAAATATATACTCACACAAGAACGTATTCTCTGGCATAATCGGTTTGAAACAGCGCTGTGAAGCGGAGAGCAAGTGAGAGACTGAGAATAGACAGTTATTTTATTATTATTATTTCTTTGCCATGATCCGTGGTTGACAGGGGTCATTTTCTTTTTATTTCTTTTACCTGTGTTCACAATAAACAGTTTGGATGAATACTGCCTGTGTAAACCTGTTTATTTTTATGGAGCATTACAATATACAGTATAGCAGTGCTGCTGATGCAGTCGGTGGGAAATTTGGGCTTGCTTGGTATGGCAAAAAAACAATGCCAGATCAGTGTGCAGTATGCAATACGCCGTGAAACTTTCACTGATTCATAAACATAAACTTGCCCCTGATTCCCCGCTTTAAGTGGGGTTTAATAATAATAATAATAATAATAATAATAATAATAATAATAATAATAATAATAATAGTTGAGGATTTGTAAGATTAACATTTAAAGTTTTCAAAATAGGGGCATCGGAATCAGGTTTTGCAAATTGCCCGTGACTGGCAGCTGCAGACTCGGGTTTCGGTAGGAGGCTACTGTCGGTAGACTCCGTTTTTCTTTTTGCAACAGCTAACGACATTACACAGGGCACATTAATAATGCTAATGATGTCATCAAAAAGAGGTGGACTTTGGTTCTTTGAACGACTGTATACCCATTCATAAAGTGCTTTGCGACAGTTGCCCGTATTCTCAGATCATTTTATGAATAGCAATATGGCCGCCTTTTGTTAGTTTTAAACATAATTTAATTTATTACGGCAGTCGGCAAGTACTTTAATGAATAGGGCCCACGGTTCCTATGTTTCATTATTGTAATGATGTGTTTCAGTACATTATTAATTCAAATTTTACAGTACTTACCTATATGGTAATCTATATAGTCTCCATTTCAATACACAAAGTAACTGCTTTCTGTCATTGAACATGTTCTAAGAATACAGTAAAACTAAGTGTGCTGTATAATTATATATTTTGGATGGGAGGACTTTGTACTTATATTAAAACCAAGTAACTCTAAATTCACAATCTGAAGTTCTTTATTATTAGTTCCAATTTGAATTCAAAGGGGTAAATGTATAATTCAATCCAGTACCCAAGTTATATATTTCAGGTAAATAGTAACAGTTCAAATTTAGAAATACTGTAAATAAGGGAATGCCAGTAATTGAACAGTCCAGGCAACCTAATGACCATCTGCTTTACTTCCATGCATGTATTGAGATATGCTGGGCTAATAACATTTTTTTGTACCTTTTTATCCTACGAGGGCCTCCAGCGATTCTTTAAGCCTCATGTTTTTGTTCAGTGAGCCTCAGACTGGTAGAGAAATAGTTCAAAGAATACAGCCTGTAAATTATTGAGAGAAAACTGCTGGGAGCACTCAGTAAATTACTTCAGTTACATACGCACACGGTTTCTAGAGGAAGATACATGCCAATGAGGTCCAAGACAGGACAATGATGGTATTAATCAGAAAGCTCTAACATAAGTCTGTGTTTGTAAAAACTGTGCGCCTGATTAAAAGACAAAGATGCTGTAGCCCTTCACTAATCTAAAACAAAAACACATAAATGACCTGAGTGAACGACATATGTTATATATATATATATATATATATATATATATATATATATATATATATATATATATATATATATAGATCACTGTACAGAAATACATGTATTTCATGTGAAAGATATGACATGTGAAATATCTCTGGACCCATTCACTTTCACTGGGATTCCAAATCACAGGACATGGTACAGTATTTGTACACGCATGTTACAACGGCTTGCATTCAGCACAGCCAGCAGACTCAAAAGCACCACATAACTTTTTTTTTTTATTTATTTCAAATCCAGGACCTTAAAAAAAGCCCAAAGTCCAAAGCACTTAATTTTCACATAACTACAGGGTGCATCTAGTGTACTGGGAGACAACCAGAGGTTAATTATCATTGAGTAATGGTTCAATATCTCTCCAGAACTGCTGATGAAAAACTGTAATTTTATATTGCCTTGTTTCTAAAGAAATGTAACAATGAACATTCTTTATCACAGATATTTTATAGTTGGAGGGATGAAACATGAAGTTTTCTCTAATTAATTCAGAACTATACAAAATCAGCAATTAAGTTTGTAAATCTAAAGTGGCAGTGTCTTATCCCTTTGCTTCTATTCAAGTTGAGACTGTTTTATTCAGCTATAAACTAGAACACTCTGTATATATCTCTTAACTATCCTTTAATTTATCACAGACAAATACTGTGTATTTAAGGGTACTTTTTGCAGTCCAGTTCCACAGATCATTTTCAACATCTGTAACCCTTCAGTAGGTTACCATTTCTACATACACAAAGTTATGTTTTTTCTTTGGTTAACACTGTTTAACATACCATATTAAATCTATGGTCATAAACGTACTATGCTCAACATCTTTTTTTTGTGTTTGTTTCTCTGAGGTAACCATTAAGAATTTCACAATGAACTTGCTTTGGTTTTTGGTTAGAAAATCAGAGTGGTATTTCTTGTCTAAGAGAATAAAAAGGAATAGATCATCTTTGGGGGTAAATACTGCCTTACATCTCCTATTTGTACATTCTAGATATTCAGGCCCCTTCACTTTTAATCAGTGCTCTCCCTAATCATTCTTTTGGTTTTCCTCTTTTCCTGGAATCCATTACAAAATGTTCACCCCTGGCAACACAGTGAACATTCTAATAGCAGTGGGTAGAAGTATTGGTCTTTGCTGTGGTACCATACATGCCATTGATGTACATTATGGCATGTACTCAATTTTTTTTGGTATGGCTAACCAGTGTGCTGTTATTAGTAGAACTGCCCACATTTTTGCACAAAAAAAGTTTTATAATGGTTTCACCTGTTTGAATTCTGCAATACATATGTTTTTTGACTGCCCTTTAATTGTTCAGAACAACAACTGAAACCTTCTTTTGTCAGCCATGCAGTCAACAGCAGTAACTCTTATACAGTACAGCATGTTGACTTTGACTATTAACTGAGAGAGCAGGTATTACCTACTGGAAAATGACTGCTTTTGTCAGGGTTATTGCCTAAATAATAACTCAATGTATCATTTTTCGAATAGTAAGTCTTTGTACTACATTTTGGCAGCACAATCATATTGTTATTGTTTAAACCACAACTTGAATTTGAAGGTGAAAAACATGATTTTCTGTGCAGTACTACTGTATGTTCTAGATAGCAGTATGTTAGATATCTTGTACCACTGCAGAGTAGATAGCTTTTTTTTTCAGTCCATGTCATCTTAACAAGAAAATGTTATAAGAAATGGACAGTGACCCACCAACTTCCAGATTCAATGAACTGACAGAAGAACAAAACAGTAAAGAATATTTTGAACAAAATAAGTCAGGTGTAGGTGTGCTGTAAAAAAATTAAAATTAAATTCAATAAATGTAGTTATTACCAAAAAACAAAAAAACATGAGGGAATCTCTGTTAGTTATGTGTTTGTGAAATTGGCTGTAGTTTCTTGACAAAGAATATGATTTAAACCTGTGTTAGGTCAAGGTCAATAGCAGCACCAGCTATTGACTTCCGATGTGCAGAGGAAATACAAAAATCAACGTATGCAACAATAGAAGTTTATTGTTCACAGTGGCATTTTGTAATTTAAAGGTGGCTTTTTTATATTTCTGCCTGTTTTTTGTTAAGTATATGGAAATCTATAAAGCGGTATGTTAGCGTAACGTTATTCAGCAAGTTTCATTCAACTTTATGATGCAAATTTTGTTAATTCCATAGGGTGATGAAAAACATTTGGCCATAGCTGTACATTTGCTTAACTACCTATTTCTAACAAGGAGTAACATGTTTTTTTTTTTAAATTCACCTCTCAATCACACTGTATGCACTACCCACTAAGAAGTAAATCCCACTGTATTCATACCTGTACCTGGTGCTGCTAAAATCAGAGGTCGATCACAGGCACCATTTGTAAGAACCCTCAGCATTGTGTTCTGCTAATCGTCTATTTTGAAAACTATAATCAGAAAAGTTAAAGAGAGGGCAGACAGAGACAAGGGGACAGGAATGGCAGTTGCTTTTTAAAGAGCACAATGACAATAAGCTGAATGTTAAGGTCTGTAAAATTAATAGGCTTTATGTTATCAGATAAGCCCTGTAAATACAGGGCTGTTTGCCTGCAGCCACTTTTCATTGCTTTCTTTCTCGCTTGAATAAAGACAGCGCTTTAAGCATACATTTGACACGATTCACACTTCAAATAGGACAAGATGGAGGGAGAGAAAGGAAATTATTACAAGCAAAGAAAGCGTATTATCAACTGACACCCTGCGGCGATAGTTATTAAACTCTTGTGCACACACAGGCTTGTTATTGTCCAGGTATTTCAATGGAACGCATCATAATTGCACGACCAGACAATGCTACATGTCTGCTGGCATCGCTCTCCCAAGCTTCCCTGTGTAGCTGCTGCATTAGTGATGAAATATGTGTATATAATCAGGCTGATAAGAGTGGTGACAGAAAAATGCCCAACAGCTCCGGTGGGGATCAGAAACAGGACTGGATAAAATATTTTTTTTTTATCTTCTTTTCAAAACTCTTTCCACATCAGACAGCTAAGAGAAGTTCCTCTGTTCTCTTCGACTTTTACATACTCCGCTAGAATCAGCACTGCTCGCCTCCCCCCATCCCAATTCATCTTGGATGAAGAGGCCCATCAAAGCTCATCAGAAACAAGCAGATTGTTGTTGTTTTTTTGCATAGAGAATCAGAGGCCTTCGAATCTTGGAGAAGATCAGAATGTTGCTGAAAGGACGGCCTGGAAAGCACAATGTAATTAAATTGTTCTCTTTTAATGTCTGTAAGGTTGAGGAAAGACAACATAATCAGCACTTTTCCCCCCCTGGGGGCTTTCATAATTAAGTTAGTCATTTTAACTCTTTACATCCCTGATATGGTTAGTACATATACGTTGTTTAATACGACGACTACTACTACTACTACTACTACTACTACTAATAATAATAATAATAATAATAATAATAATAATAATAATAATAATAATAACACAAGGAATGAAATCGCAGAACTGCCAGAAATAGCAGTAAACAAGAACATCACAAAGGAGACATAGAGATTTAGCACATGCAAAGACCTTGAAATTCAGATCAGAAGAATGTGGTCTATGAAGGCAGCTGTCATCCCAGTAATAATGGGAACAGACTGTTGGAAGAGACCATCTGAAAAATACTGAAGAGAAGAGGAATAGCACAGCGCTACTGTGAAGTAATTTCCTTTTTCGTCACTAGAGGGGACGGACTATAACTTTTTAAAAAGCTAATAAAATTGACAACGTTTATGTTACCACTAAGCAAGCATTTATATTTTAATAATTTTAATTGTCTTTGTTCATGAGATGTATTTTACCCCAATTACAGCATATTTTACCCCTGTTTTATTCCCCAATCTATAATGTTAAATTATGTTCCCTCACTGAAGCAACTCCTACACAGTTCTAATGCTGCTTTTAAACAACCTGGGGGTCAGTATTATATTTTGAATTGGACTCTCCCCGATCTTAGTTCACCTGACATGTATTCCCTCCCAAATTGTGTTTGAAAGGACTATAAAAACAAGGTAAATTCAAGAGCACATTTCCTGTTGTCCTGACGTATACGTTGCCTCCTTGCTTCCGTGCCAGTTTGTCCACTGAGTCACATCCACAGTGTAGAGCTATGACTGGGTGAGTTCAATGAGCAAATAAAATGCCTGGGACCGCTAAGCATACCCATGTGACTGAAATGTGAGCAATTCTTTTTTTTCTTCAAGGGGGCCGGGCAGCTCCCAGGCATTATGGGAACTCAGCCAACCTAATTGCTGAAGGCCTCAGTCAACCTTGTCTGGCATCAACAGGGTGATGGTAAAGGGCTTCATTGTAAGTGTGAGAGAGAGAATACATAGGAAATGGAGAGAAGGGGACGAGAAGAAAACAAATCTTGAAGATACAAGCTCGAAACTAGTCTTCTCAGATTTCATCTTAATAGCACTGTCAAATCTTTCCTGATGCAATCTGTATACAGGCCATTAGACCTTTCCACAATGTGTAAACCCTGGGTATTAAAACCACAATTTGCACTGTCAGCTCCTATGAGTGAAATCTATTGCAGTTACAGAGATGTCCTGCTTTTGCCTTTGTAGCAACTTTCAAACCACAATAACCATCATCAGTTAAAGCAAGCCGATCCATTACACTTCCTCTGTTCTTGCAGCTTCACATTAAGCTAATATTATCTATTCCCAGAGTGCAGGAGCCCTTCCAGCCCCCATCAATTATTAATACCTTGCTCCCAGCTAATGTTTTGTTTGAATTATTTAAATGTATCTTCATTTATCAATAAACATAAAATGTTAAACAAAGAATACTGATGAAGGGTATACATTAGACTGTACAGTGTTATGAGATTATTTAGAATGCCTTTCTCTGATTTATTAGAATAATATCAATCTTTTTTCAACTCTTTTTTCTTTAGACATTTGTTTATTTGCCTCTGTGTCCAATGTGAAGCATTGTTATTGGGGTTACTTTTCTTGCTCCTGTCTAACCAGAGGCATCCTTCCCTAATTATCCTGAGAGTGAAATAATATGAAGCCATACACGCTGTTATTAAAAAGGTCCAGCCATCCTAAATGAAAAAAAAAAAAAACTGAAAATGACATTTGGATACTATTATAATAACAGTGTATTACCCCCTGAAGAAACCTCAGCTGAACAATTAACATTACATGCAACGGTAACACAATGGACTTGTGGTTCTGATACATTAATACACTGGAACCAGAGCTAATACGAGCTAATACGATACTATGGCACTGCACTGTTGATTACTATTGTGGATAGCTTTATAAAACTGTGATATCATTGATATGTCAAAATATGTTCCCACTGTCATACAATTGCACCAGTGTAGGTTCCTCTCCTTCTATTATGCATCATTATTATCATTGCTAGTGTAGTGCCTCTGCATTCCCATTGACAATCATCATTGCTACACTGGTGCAGTCACTCCAATATTATAGATATCGGAGTGCAGCCAATCGCAGAGGTTAAAGGGTGAATAGTTTAACAGGCAGTGTTGTTTAATGAACTGCTATTTTGCATTCTGAAACCCTATTGGTGAGATGAGGTACAATAACTACAGTACTCCGTAAGAACATTCATGGTGTAGCCTATATTATTTGTTTATTTATTTAGCAGACTAGATTTACAGAGACTAGAGTGTGTGAACTATACATCAGCTGCAGAGTCACTTACAACTACGTCTCACCCCAAAGACAAAGTGCAAGGAGGTTAAGCGACTTGCTCAGGGTTACACAATGTGTCAGTGGCTGAGGTGGGATTTGAACCGGGGACCTCCTGGTTACAAGCCCTTTTCTTTAACCACTGAACCACACAGCCTCCTGTATATCAGCTATAAAAAATAAAAAAAATCTGTTTTAAAACTACATTTTTGAAGTACACTGTAGTTTGAAAAATAACCACTAGGGGTGTGCAGATAAACTGTCTCCTCTGTAGTTTTTCATGTATAGATGTTTTCAATCCAATAACATTACCTAGAGTTGCAGAGAGGGGTCAGGAATTACAGTTGCACATCCCTTGTGGTCATTTCTAATCCACCTCACTTAGGTGGATTTAGAAAGCAACCACTGTGGTTCAAAAAGGACATATGTTAGTAAGCAATTTGTTAGAGAATTAGAGAATTTTACAAAACTAGTTTCCCAAATGAAAAGGCTATTTTTTTTTAATTACTATTCTGGTAAAACTACAATTATAATCAGACATCAGGTTCTATGCAGGGTGTCTTTTCCCCCTGTAATTTCTGACTCTATCCTGTCAAACTTGACAAAAGCTGCTTAAAATAGAATAGATTGCAGGCAGAAATGATTATTCTGAGACCACTAGGATTTTATTGTCAAATATCAAAGGTACCTTATACCGTATACATAAACCCAAATAACTAAAATTCCTACAAATTATACTAGACAACAGACAGATGTGGCTACTCTTGAATATAAAGATGCGGCTGTCACAATCCGCTTTTATTGTGCTTGAAAAACACAAGACAAGTTAGAAGAAACAATTGGGGCAACCTTGGCCCCATCAGTTTTACAGTTGTGCCTATTTGCTTTGTGTGGGCAAGGTTGCCCCAATGGTTTCTTGAAACTTGGCTTGTGTTTTTGATATTTCTACTTTAAATGGCTGGGCACTTTTGATAACTTGCCGTTGTTTCACATTTCCAATGTGTTTTTGTTTCAGATATGACATATTTACAATGGAAGTCTTGGATCTACCAGAAATTCATTTGTTTAGTGACACATTTTTCCATGAGTGTCGAATCCTGTCTAAACCCACTGAAATTGTTTAAAGATGGTGCTCAGTGGTGGGGTACACCCTGTCCTGTGCATATTGTGTGTTATTTTTTATTGTATTTGTTGTATTAGGATTTAAATGTATTGTTTAATGTTTCAAAACACAATGTTGCAGCGTTATTGTTTTACAGCATGGATGAGGTGAAAATTCCCCATCCAACTAAACTTGTGCATAATGTGGCCATCTCCAAATTAATCAAGTAATTACCAATTGGGAGATGGCCACATATATAAAAGCATTATAAAACTAAAAACAATTGCTACTCGTGCTAGCTTTACACCAGCACGATACTTGTTTTAATTATTGTCTGTTTTTGTTTTGGCCAACATGCCTTTATGTTTATGAAAAGTGTTTTGTTTTGTGTTGTGTTGTGTTTAAATATTTTATTTATAATTTAATAAACACATGCATCAGCACTTCATACCTCGCAGTATGGTGTGTGTCTCTTCCTGGTCTGATGTCATCACAAAGCCATCCAGCTGACACGCTCACATAAAAAAAAAATGGTTGCAAAAATGACACAAAAATGAGCAAAAATGCACATGTGAGTCTACAGGATTTGATACTCATAGAAAAAAAATATTAATATAACATTATGTTTAATAAAGAAAAACTAAAATCAGAACTGGCAGAAATATCTGAAAGACGATAGGAAATAAGAGCAATTTAAAAACAAGAGGGATTGTGTCAGCAACTTGTCTGAAAAGTTACCAACCCCCCACCTTGTCAGAAGGTGTTATGATTGATGGCCAGAATGCTTCCGTTTATAGATTCACAACTGAGACTTTACACGCTTGTTGAAAATAAGAGTCCCACTTAAACCTGTCATGAGAAGCAGATCATTATTACGAGGGTGCTCTGGCATGCAGTAATTTGCATGGAACAAATGGAATACCCATTAGTTTAGAGTTAGTATTGTAAACCTTTTAATACAGTGGGGAATTCAAACTACAATCAATGAAATTTTTTAAATCTCATCATCATTGATAAATAAATACGGTACTTCTTATTTCCTCAAGCCATCCACAGGAGACCTACTAGTATTACAGACCCTAATTTCTAATTGAGCCGAAATGATAGACGTATTTAGTAATGTCAAAAACAAATGCTATAACCACACTTGTTTGGTATTTTTCTTTTACTCTTTTATTACATATATTTGCATGTCCATTAAATCAGAATACTTATAACTTAAAAGAAGGAGAATTTTCAAGGTGAAAATCAAGACCTGTATTTCAGTCAGTCAACATCCAATTGTGTGATCCCTGAAACTACATCAATTTACCAGAATGTAGGACATAAGAAAGAAGCTTGGGGTGGTTTGTACACCGCACTTCATATTTATTTATTGTATTTTTTTATTTATTGCATTGATATAGCACTTTTTTATACAAAAATATAGCAAAACACTGTACAGTAAATAGCAGAAAAAAAGAACAAACCGCAATACATTTGTATAGCATGTCACGCATACAACTGCCACAATCAAACAATTTAAATAACAGTATACACATAATACAAAAGCAGCAATTTTAATGTTACATTAAGACCCACTAAGATAAGAAAGCCATTTTATAAAAGTGTGTTTTTAGTCTTGACTTGAAAACTGTAACAGTCCCAGCTTTCCTGACAAACGAAGGCAGAGCATTCCATAATTTAGGAGCTCCACAAGAAAAAGCCCTACCTCCCGTGTTGCTTTTGTTGACCCTAGGAATCAGCAGCCCCGCATCCTGTGATCTTAGAGTGCAATTTGGAAGATCTGGGATCAGCCAGTGTAAAGAGGCCAAAACAGTGGTAATATGTTCATTTTTCCTGATTTTAGTCAGAATTCTAGCGGTGGTATTCTGAACAAGCTGCAAGTGGGATACCACGTGTTTTGGGACACCAGAAAAAAATGCATTACAATAATCAATTCCGTATGAAACAAAGGCATGCATTAGTCTCTCAGCATCAGATACGAAAAATAATTGGTCTAAGTTTGGCTATATTTCCCAAATGGTAAAAAGATACTTTAGTAACTTCCCTAATATGAGTCTCAAATGATAGAGCAGGATCAAAGATGACCCCCAAACTCTTCATTTCTAGTTTAAGTTTTGATGAGAGACTGCAAGGGTCAAGCTCATGTAATCCCACATTTCCTTTTAGTTGGTTCTGTGAGCCCACTAGCATAACCTCTGTTTTATCTGAATTCAACATTAGAAAATTCTGTGACATCCAATGCTTGATGTCTGTAAGGCAAGTAGCTAATAACACCCAGGCAGAACAAATTCCTGGCTTTAGGGATAAATATAGCTGGGTATCATCAGCATAGCAGTGGAAGTTCACTCCGTGTCTGTGGATAATGTCACCTAATGGTAGTATATATAGTTAAAACAACAAAGGACCTAGAATGGAGCCCTGTGGAACACCACATACAACTTCTGATAATGCAGATTTTACCTCCCCAGAGACAAACTGAAAACTATCAGAAAGATAAGATTTGAACCAGGATAGGACAAGGTCAGACAGCCACTGTGTTTTCAAGACGATTCAGTAGGATGGAATGGTCTACAGGCAGCACTTAGATCTAGAAGAATTAAAACTGATGGAAAGCCTGAGTCGGAGGTTATCAGCAGATATGTGGATGTTCATATAAGAAAATCACTTAAAGGCTAACTTGAGGTTTAAAACAGGGAATATTTCCATTAATGTGGGATGATTGAGAAAGCACTGAAGAAAATCTGTGCGGAACACAGAAACTAAGAAAGTCATTGTCCAAATTTTTTAACAAATCATTTTTATTCCTGTTTCATTATCTCGAAACAAATCACCTAGTTAATATAAAAATTATTGAATTCAGTCTGTTGTTCACAGGTTACCATTAATTGCCATGGGAGATACTTTTTTTTTTTTTATCTAATGACTAAATGCCATTGCCACACTAGGGGTTTAAATCTTGGGAAGTTGTTAAGGAGCATTTAAATATGAGCTGATTATTGCATCGTAAATTTTCTAGAGACATTGAGCTTGTGCTGTGAGGTCAGGGACTATGGGGATTAATGCAGCTATTTTGCAATATATGAGACTTGGTTACAAAGAGCAGCATTGAAAACTATCATGGCTTTTAGCCTTAGCAGAGTCTGAAATTTCATCTCATTTGCTTTAAAAGCATTACGTTTTCCTATTGTTATTATAGCAATAGGCCTGGCATGTATTTCCTTCTGGTCACCCAACAAGACTTGCAAATAACTCAACTAGCTGCATGTAAATCGACTTTTATGAATACAAGTCCAACTGCCTGTTTTATTTTGGAGAGCTATGCTGCACATGAGTTAGCTGTTTAGTATACATAAAGGTAAAAACTGGTTTCCAGGGAGTGGTCACAAACAGCGAATCCACTGCTTAGTCCTTCTTCCTGACACTAACTATCTGTAACTTGCCTGACTGTTGCTGTTTTCATTTAGTTTCGATTCCCAACCTTCAGCTTTGCAGGCAGTCCCCAGTTAGGTGGTTATGCCATCTGTTGCCTTTTCTGAGGTGGGAGAAGCCCATTAAGTGTGACTAACTGAATTTATTGTCAAAAACATACACACTACTTACACACCAGCGCCACCACCCCCCAAATGCAAGTGTATGATAAGATTACATCCCAAAGATGTAATTTACTCTTTAGCTGTTAAAACTTTTCATGTGTATTTGCATTTTCAAACAACATGTAGCAGAAATGGCAATATTGGTTCTGTACATATTAAAGATACTAATTTAAATTACTTAGTAGACTTCAGTTTTAAACTCCGGTCCTTGGCATGTACTGATATTGTTTAAGAAAATCACAATCCTTATTTGCAAGGAATGCAATGTAAAGTCAAAGAGCAAGAAAATAAAACGATTGCAAACACATACAGAGAGTTCTCAGTATCGCAAACTTCAGTAATCTAGCACCTATGTTTTTTTTTTTAAATAACATTTTTAGAAGGTTATAGCCAAATCCAATCCAAAAAGTTTATAGAAGTCTAAGACTATGATTTAAAAAAAATCAAGCCCATGCTTCACAGAAACCTACTAGTGTTAAAATTGTGCATGTGATTTAGCTCCTTAGTGTGTGTGTGTGTGTGTGTGTGTGTGTGTGTGTGTGTGTGTGTGTGTGTGTGTGTGTGTGTGTGTGTGTGTGTGTGTGTCATTTTAAAGTATCTAGTTATTTTTTAAAAAAGAGCGCCGGTTTGTCATTGTTTATATGCACATGACCTTTAGCAGGACAATATGGAAGACTCTGAGGCAGTGTTAGTCAATATCTTGTGAAGACAGTTAGGAGGGTGCTATTGACAGGTAAAGTACCATTACTAATTTATGTCTCTCCTTTTAGGCTGAGTTAAGAGGGAGAAAACAGTGTCTCTGAGCTGATAGCGAATGTCAGCCTTGTCAACCTTTCATTTCACCTGTCAGCATTTTGACTGATGTACAAGCACATGTTTGCCCTTGCTTTCAGGCTTTTACATGAAAGTATGACAGGCTTCTGGTGATTTTCTATCGAGAGCTACCTCATCCACCTTTTTGGACCTACTGCAGGCCTTTACTGAACGCTGTATCATCCATCTCAAGAGGCTTCATTTAGATCGCTTTAAAAAAATTCTGCTCTGTTACAATTAACCATTAAACTTAATTTAAGTTTTATAAACTCTGGTTCCCCCATTGAGAACAAACTGCAAGTCATTCTAAGCACAAAGACAAGATAAACAATTATCAATGATAGCATGGGCTTTATTTATTTGTATCCTTATAGCCTGATCCACTAACTCAAATGTTTCATGCTTTTTATTTATTCCCCACCCCCCCTCCTTTTGTTTAAGTTCCAGGCAGTATATTAAAATATGTAATTGTATGCTGACCTCAGGTGGCCTGGTAAAGCGAGCCCAGTGTTATGATTATGAGAGTCATTCTGTATAATCAGCAGCTTAAAATCTAGAATTTCTCCTTTAAACAAAACAAAGGTTAGCAAACTATGAAGTCATGATATACTTTACCTCGCTAAGAATTGTTATTATCATTGTATTGCAAATTAATATAAAAAAGATGGATACAGAAATCTGAAATATTTTAGTGTGTTTCCGTTTCCTTTTATATTTTTTCGATTTCAAATAAATGACCATACTACAAGCACATATGTGTTCAGTTATCAATGCAACTATTTTCGTGTCTATCATTTTTTTTTTTTATTGCTTAAGAACTGGAGCGAGCCTAAATATATTTCCTCACAATATTTGTTTATTTTGTTTAAGTTGTGTTTTACACTAGTTTATACATGCTATTGCAGTAGTCTAATAATAATCTTTAAATATGAATTGCTGTATCGTTGGCAGCGGAAATGCTGACAGTGCCAAGGCTGGCTCTTCCAACCCCAGCAAATTCCCAGAGGTCAGCAGCAAATGATCTCCAGGGCAAGGATCTCCCGGCAATAGCGCACGGGCATCCCCAGGCGATGGCGAACGGGCATCCCCACTCGATGGCGAACAGGCATCCTCAGGCGATGGCGAACAGGCCTCCCCAGACGATGGCGAACAGGCCTCCCCAGGAGATGGTGAGCTGGCCTCCCCAGGTGGTGCAAGCTCGGCAGCCCTAGGTGTTGCAGGCATGGCAGCCCTAGGCGATGCAGGCTTGGCGGCCCTTGGCGTTTTCTGGCATGGCAGCCCTAGGAGTTGCAGGCCTGGCAGCCCCAGGCGGTGCGGACAGGACCGGAGCGGTCCCTCGGAATGTGAAGCCGGGAGGGGAGCCCCTGGCCCAGAAGGCGGCATAAATAAATAAATACGTAAATTGAGCCTGATTCCTACATTTTAACCTGCAGACGTTGCCTCTAACGTATAGTAGGACTAGGCGACGGATCTCTCCCAGGAGGTAGAGGGCTAGGAGCATTTGGTATTGTACATTAGCAGGAAGCTGCTTGCGTGAGAGAATAAGAGAGCAGGTATGCTGGGGGGCTACACTATATTGTAATTTGCATATAGGTTAATAGATTGTAGCAAGAGCATGCATGTTAGTGTGATGTGTAGGCAAGCACATTTCCAGGGAGAGGAAGCTTGTGTCTCTCTATTCAGCTACAATCTTTGGGAACCGTTCAATAACATGTCTCCTTTCTGAAAAACTATAATGCAGAGAATAAGGCTTTTTAGACAGACATGACCGAAATATATTCAAACTAGATTGATATAAGTGTGGGACATTGCAGCTCTAATCAGCTGTTCTTTTGTCTTTTTTTCAAATCAACTAGAATTGTACCTTAAAACACTTAAAAATAGCCCCTTTAAGTTCCATCACATTTTAAACATTTCTACGGTATGGAATGTATAAGGTGTTTGGTCAACTACAATCATTTGTTGTTGTATAGTTACTTTGATATTGCTCTGTACATTATATAGTAACCTAGCCTATATATGCCTTATGCTGTTGAGCCACCAGACAATTACAATATTATTTTACAGAGAATGAGAAATGCATATATCTTTTTAGAAACCAGCAATATTGTATGATGTCCATCTGTCTCTTATCCATAGGGATTCATAGCATGTGACATTACATTTTTCACATCCTTGTTGTAAAATTGAAAAGCTTCCAGTGATTTTTAACATTAAGAATCTCGCAGGTGTTGGAAGTCTGAGTTTGGCT
Organism: Acipenser oxyrinchus oxyrinchus; assembly: GCA_030684275.1. Taxonomy (NCBI): domain Eukaryota; kingdom Metazoa; phylum Chordata; class Actinopteri; order Acipenseriformes; family Acipenseridae; genus Acipenser; species Acipenser oxyrinchus. The sequence continues at coordinate 23,484,443 of CM060266.1, forward strand.
GCATCTATTTAACGTAATAACCATTATATCATTCTCCTGTTTTAAGCAGCTAATACCAATTGACCAAGTCAGTTATTAGATTTTGCCCCTCCAATTTATGTTTGACAACCTACAGTATAATGATTTCCAAGCAAGTCTTTTACTCCACGTGCTTTAATAAAATTGAACCTCTGTTTTTCATTTCATGTTTGCATCCCATTGATTTCTGACTCACTTTCTCAATTCATGCGTCAAAACTCAAAGCTGCAGATCCTAGCCATGCAGCTGAAATATGTGTTGTCTTTTGAGTATTGCTACTTTCCAATCTTAAACGGCCCAAACTCTTCTGTCGATAATATTCACACAATCCACAGGCATTTTTGAGTGATCCTGCTGCCAGACTGGCTAATGACCGGGAGCCAGAGGTGATTGCTTTGGTCTGACACTGGGCGGGCGGCAGCATGCCAGCGGAGAAGCCATTGATAAAGTGTCAGAGACTTCAGAGGTTTGATTAGCTTTCCGACTAATGCCATGCTAAGCAGAAACATTACTCTGCCCTGCTAGCAAGGGAGAGAGAAAATATTCTACAGGGAAATTAAGCAATGCCAATGAAATGGTGTACCAAGGAAATTCTTGGATAAATTAACAACGCAATTACATTACATGACACGCCGCAAGATGGATGAGGAAAACTTGGCCAGTTTATGTTCTGTTTTCCAAATTGCAATTTATTTGAGGGCTTTAATGGATGCCTTATTAAAACATCTCAGCCCTGGTCAGGTTTCATCATGTGTCGCAGAACCATGATTGATGACCTCAACCCTCTTCCCCTCCTCCCCCCTCATGCATTCTCTGCAGATTTGCAGGGAATTTTAAACATTAGCTACATTTATAAAGATGCAGCAGTAAGCAATTGATTTTCTTACCACTTAATTTCCCTGCTTAGTCCTGCAATATAGCGATACATTTTTTACTTGGGAGGCTTGATTTCCCTTAAAAGAATTCTCCCAATATCTGACTTTGTATCAAGTGAACAACAATCTTCATTTTCTTTCAGAAGGTTATAGGTTGTTTAGTGCATTTGAGAAAATCATTTTGAAGTAAGTAAATATATATATTTATATGAAACTGATACTGAAACAGTTGTTTGATGATGATAATGTCACACGATCTGTAATAAACTGATCTACAGTACATTCCGATTCCTTTTTAAGAATCCTCTTGGCACAATTTTGCTATATGTTGTTTAGCATTAGCTAGATTTGATTCGCTAATGCCGAACAACTTCGATTCAGCTCAAGACCTTCAAGAAAATTGTGGCATTGGATACAACCCTTTTTTGTTTGTTTGATTGTTTATTTGTTGTGTTGTGTTTTTTTACAACCTAGTTTTACATTGATAGAGGTCTAATATAAATCAAATATTAACATTACTCTACAGTTACAGTAGCATGACTTTTAAGGAGGGAATGGCTGGCACCCTTTAATTAATACAACTTAACTCCAGAAACAACATTTACAGTTATGGGCTGTATATCAACTGTATCAAGAGACCAAGGGTTTGTTTTCTGTATTTTTGTAGAAGTAAAAAATAAAAACAAAAACAAAGATACAAAAAGATTTATCAACATGCTGTTTCTTTTTTTCATGGCTTACTTGTCAAGATATGGGCCTGTGGTCTTATCCCAAACACATGATTATGAAAGTGCTTTGCTTTTAACAACATTCAATATGGAAGTGTAAAGCCAGTCTCAAACCAGGAAATCCTTTCTTATTTTTCTTGACCGTTCAGATTCTTTATGGTATTAAATGGAATACAGATGTCAAAAGAGCAAAAGATCTCACAAGAAATAAACCAAAAAGCAGGTAGAAACACATGCTGATTCCTTCATTGACATGAAATACATTGTTCATGTTGGGGTGTGCGCTTATTTTCTTTTGAAGCAGAAAGAAAACATAAATAATAAAGTTAAATACAAATGTAGAATGTTTAAAACTATATTCATGCCTATACCTTCCAACTACTGGAAATTGTCATTCACAGATGTATTTTCCTTCTTATAAGTATAGGGCAAGAAATGGTGTTTTGTGTTTGAGTGATTCTGTGAAACTTGCATATCTGCCAGATCTACAGATTAGAAAGGGATCTAGGTACAGTTATGTTTGGCACAGCTGTTGATTTCATAGAGGTTGTGTAAACAAGTTACAGTTGTAAATAGTTGAGGTTATCACACAATCGGGTCCCAGATTCCAGATGAAGCAGACCACCTGCTATGAGAATGCTATACTAGGATTAGGACTGAATGTTTGGGCTGGTATTCTCATGTAACAACTACACTGGCCTCTGTATTTAACTTTATGCTTTCAGCATTCACTGGAGTGATAGACAAACCTTTTTTTGTGGCAAAGAGTTCCCATAACTGTTTCATTTTTTTTTCTCACAAGGGAACCAGACATAGTAGACCCAACAAAATAGCAAATTCCGTTTTGGCTTGCGGTCCATATATTTCTTACAAATGACAAATCTTCTAAGGAATAATAAAAAAGAGAACTTGAGATTGCCTTCGCCAGTGGCAGTTAAAATCCAAGGGATACCTCAAAAGAATGTGCTTACAAACCCCAAAAATGCCTAAAGTGCTGAATATGTAATATAATGCTGCTTTTAAAGTTTTAACTCCACAGAGCTCCTGCAATGAAGTTGACTAGTAAACACCAGCTTTGCTTAGGAGTCTAATCTCTGGTTATGTTGCTATTTGATGTGTTTGATGTAAGAAATCTTACAAACTGTGTGTGTATGTTTACTGTATATTCTTAAAAGCTTAAAGTAGGAGTCATGAGTGCTGTGCTTTGTCACTGAAAAACTGCCACATATGAGGTAATAATGAAACACATTTAAATCTTAAATTTGGGTTATTTCAAATTTCCTGACTTCTTTCAGGATTTCTCTTGTCTTGAGTGAGCATGGTATATGTCATTTTATTTTACAATGCTTTACAGAGGATGACCCTGTGAATCGCTCTTTGTGTGAAAGCACTGTTAAAGAAATAACGCAGGGATGAAAGTAGATTTTTGAAATGGCATGAATTAGGTGTTAAGTGGTTCAAAATGGCCATTAGCCTGTGTTACACCCGATTTGCCCAATTAATGCATGATTTACAGTTTTCTACAATCTGTTTTCATTACTGGGTTTAATTTGCCCACTGATGCCACTGTAGTACTTTGATAACACTAATCCCAAGGGTCATGCCTTGTAGTCCTGCCCAGTCACCATCCTCTCTAATACATTTTACAGAGCGTTAACAAAGCTTAAGAGTCCAAGGAAAGGAGACACAATAAACGACCCAACAGTAATGTGTGCTGTGATGCTATAAAGAGTAAACAAATACTACTTTAAGTTTTTCAAAAAGTGCCCAGGGTTTGAATTTGAAATGGCTTTTTTGGCAATGAAATGCAACTGCGGGGCAAAAAAAATCAGATTCTTCTATTAAACCTTTCTGGATTTACTAATATTATTGTTGTACTTTGTTATAGTGCTCACATTCAATGAAGCTAATTAGAAGATAGAGAATGGAGCATGTGAGGAGTGTCAACATGGAAGAATCGTGTGATGTGTCTCTCCCGGCCCAAGATCACAGCATATTCCCTGTTCTGCATTCAGAGAGGAAAAAATGAAATAAATCTGTTAAGGATGGCAATGGTAATCATAGTCATTATGTATTTAGATTGTATGCTGTTAGACTTTGAATACACAAAACTCTGTAGTGTTACATTTAGAAATACTAAAAGAAACATTCAATGACATTTTTTTCAATGCATTCATCAAGTATTTTAAGTCAAATTGAGGCACAAGACTACAATGCATTCATTCCAGCTTTAATGTTGATGAAAACCACACTTTAACTGATTGTTCCATCACAGTGACTATAAGATGCAGAAAGTGTCTAATTTAACTAACCAAGAAGGAACGCAAATTAGGGAGGCTAAGTATTTTTGATCTCAAGGTTTTGAGAAAATTCATTCTAAAATCTCTACATTATTATTCACTTTGTATGTGATGTGGCTCTGACTTAATTGCACATCAATAGCCATATCTCAAAGCACAATTAGTATATGATACTTAAACAATATATTTGATAACAGTCCTGCCAAAAATCTTAAACAGAGCAGTGTAAAATATGCACAGCATATGGATTTGGTCAGGGTCAAAATGGGCACAAACAGATTTAACAATGACTCGAATCACTATACACGTTAAACCTACGATATATAATATTCTTTAAAACATGGTTTATGGATTGTCTCTGTACCATTCCTACAAAGGAAAGACAATATTATTAATGCATTTTAAAACAAAAAACTGTAGCATTCAACATATATGAATACATGCAAATAAACTGTGGCCCTGCTACAGAGAGGCACCAATCTCCCACCTCATGCAAGAAGAGTCATTTAACACCATTCTACTGCTATGTCCTTTATACCTCTAAGTCAATATCCTATACACATCCCTACTTCAGATCTTGACTTTAGTATGGAAATAGATACCACCTCTTTGGGTTTGCTGTTAATTAAAAGTGAAAGGTTACAAAAGGTAAAACCAAATAACAAGGACACATATTAAATTGAAGTTGCTTCTTTCTCTTACTCTCACTTAATAATTCATGTTTTCAGAAAGTCTACAAGGATGTGGGATTACTTTCAGCCTCAGCTAGTATCGTCTGTCCTTTGTATTTCAATGTAAGTAAGGAAGTGTGTGCAGCAATATATTCAGCATATCTTTAAAACTACATAAGATGATTGTTAATGGGTTTTAAGATTACATTTCCTTTACACGTGTCCCCTTAGTCTGTGCTTTCCTTCAGGACTGGAGTGTGTAGGCATTATACAGTCCCGCTCCACCATACTGTACCCAAATTGTATTTACATTTTATATTAATAAAGGAACTAAGTCAATTTGATAAATGTTTCAGTAAATGGTTTTTTAAGTGTAAACCTGCCTCTTTTATTAAATGAACCTGGAGACACAGTTGCTTTATTAAAAAAAGATGTAATTCTCATTTTAAGCGTGATTTCCAGTTTTACTGGCAATAGGGGTCTTGTCCAAACCTCGGTTCTTGCCTCTGATCATCAACTGTGACTAATCAATGATGGATCTATCTATCAATCACATAGCCACACATAGCCACAAATTAACCTGATACATTTGAAATACAGTATATATCAAATGTATTTGATTGTATTTATAAAGCATGCTTATTTTTATGCATATTCATTGTAAAGAATAAGTATCCGAAATAATGTATGCAATGTATCATAATGTTAAGAATGGACTCATTCTAGTTATATTTCTTGTTTCATAAGGGTGTTTTAGAGGTGTTAATATAATTTTGTGACCTGCATGCCAAGTATTTAACTGTGAATGTTTTATTGTATGCTTGTATCACCCCCTCCAGGACAACCTTGCAAATCATTGCAAACAAAAGTTGGATAACAATTGTATTAATGTTTCAATGATTGATGTAGCATTTCTTTAAACTTGACAGGGACAGACAGTATTTGACATATGATTTGTATACTGTGCTGTCCTATCTATACATATATAGTATGTACATACATGATATGACAGATATGCTTTTCAAAATTGATGACAAAAAGACAAAAGTAATATTTACTATAAGACTCATGACTGGTTTTACGGAGCAATTTGTAAAATAGTTTTCCATTTGGGGATCTTTTTACTGATTTAGTAAATCAGTGTAAGTTCAATGACCTCTTATTCTGCTATTTGTAGCCACTGAAAGGACCATACAATGAAATATCCAGTTTGTCACATTCGCATAGTTTCAAATCAATTAGCTATTTCAATAATGTCTTTTTTTCAAAGCCCTTTTTTATGAATACAATATATGATGCAAAAGAATAAGCCAACAACAATTGAGAGCAGTTACCTGAATATCAAACTGTAATTAATTCATAAAACTGACTTTGAAAACATTCAAAAAGACAGAAGGCTACACTTCTTCGGGAGATGGAAGTTACCTCACTATAATTTCTAAACTGTAAAATGAGAATATTGAAACTTGGGAATGGGTATTGGAATACAAACGATCGACCAAATGTTTTGCAATACGTCTTGGGAAGAAGTCTTCGTGGGTGAAAAGAAAGTTTACAGACAACATACATTTTATTCTTGACAAAGTCTTTTGGGAGAAGGGTCTAACCTGTGGAAATGCTTTCCAGTCAATTTACCGTTATGCAATCGCTTCAAAAAAAAGAAGAAAAAACAAAGTAAAATATTTAGCAACAGTTGCTTCGATACAACAATTTAAATCAAAGCTTTGATCCAAGCTGCAAAAATCGAAATACTATATATATATATATATATATATATACAGTATATAATTAAATGTATGATAATTGACTGCCGTTTCTATTGATGCCAAACAAACCTTACTCCAATAAACAAGTGATATACCTGCAGTTTAAACACAGTGTAATTTGATTGTTTAAATCCATACTTAATTCCAGTTTATCTTCTGTTTTTTAAATCAGCTAAACCCCCACAGTGAAAACTCCACAGAGGCCATTTCCGTGGCAGGTCAGACACTGGGACTGTTCCATAAACCTCAACTGGAGCGCTGTGTGGCAGCAACTGAGTCCCTAGCAATCTGCCCAATTAAAATTCAGCTGTCAGTAAGTGAGATTAATTACTCTCTGTCCCGGCTGCTTGTGTACAGTGATTGTGAGGGGGTGGGGTGGTTCTGGGTGCCAGTAAGACTGGCTGGATTCTGTTACATGCAGAATGATTTGTAATTCTGAGTAATCACTTAGGACAAGCCCTTACACCATTTTATCTGTTCATGACTGTAGGCCAAAGTCAATACTCATAGTATAATAATGAGATACGGCTAACGGAGCCCTTTTATTAATGCTCTAAGGAGTAAATCCGATGCTGGGATTGTTCCCTTTGAAAGTATCTTCTTCTTTCCCTACGAATGGACCTGCAGGTTAGGATGCCCAGTAACAGCTAGAGTACCTTTCTCTGCCGCGAAAACCTTTGCTTCCAAACAATAAAAAATAAAATAAATAAACTACAGGTAGGAGAATATATGATGTTTGGTTGCTGCTGCTGGCCACAATAGAAAAAATAAAGAAGAGCCTCAAATATGGTGAAATAGAAAAAAAAAACACTTTCTAGACAAAGAGAGTATGTACATATACCACGCCCTGGTGACTTACATGTGATGCAAGTTGAGCAAAGTTTCCCTTATTGTATTTTTGTATTCTCCCTTTTCATAACAAAAGGGGACCAGTGCTTCAAAATCAGGTCCTGGTTGTTAAAAAGCCTACATGTTTCAAGGCTCCACGGTTGCAGTTTGGCTTATGAATGCAAATACCAGAACACTACAGTACATGTTTTTCAACTAGACTAAGTTTATTTTGTTTTACTAAAATGTTCTGGTTACATTACCATATATTTCATGTGAGACTTGTGCATGTGCATCAGTGGGACCAATAGAAGGCCTTAAAGATTTAATAACTTACGAATTCTGGTAAAGAATCTCTAAACTGTCTAGTTTAGGCACATCTTTGTTCGCTTTTCCTTTTTTAAGTAATGTATCATGTCAAGATTACTTTATTTTTTAGACGGTACCACTTTCCAGCTCACAAACATTGCCTGAATTAGGCGAGTGGTGTAATTTACCAGGACACTAAAAACTTTACATTTAATTTGTAATTAATGTGTAAAAGGAACAGCTGTATCTTATTATCACCACTCTACTTGCAAACAGTGGACTATGTAAGACTCAACCTGGTAGCTGTAAATTGCTATAAAAATAATCCCCTGCATACCACAGAATTTTACCACCATTAGCCCATAAAATGTAGATTGATTTTGTAATTTTCCCACACACAAAAAAAAACTACAGACCACTTTTGTTATCCTGTGGCTTATTTCTTGACATATGTGTCATACAGTAATAATCAATATATTACATGTATACAGTATATGCCAATCACTGAAACATCTTAAAACACTTTACAAACAGTTGCGGTATAGAGTGACTACAGCAGGAAAACAAGGCAGTTTGCCTACCCACAACATCCCATGAACTGTTGCAATATGTGTTTCATTTTTATTGTCATGTGTGACCCCCAGAACGGAATTTATTTTTATTTCCTTGACAAACAAAGCCCCAAAGCAGAACCCAGTATCCTCTCCATGTGTGTTTTATGTGTAGTTTATTGAATGTCAAAGACCAGACACTATGCCAACATTGTTAATAGTGTATGATCATGAGTTAGGACTGATGGTTTGTTTTCTACCCCGAGGATGCTAAAGGGAGTAACTAAATGACATCATGGATCCTATTAAAATGTAGATTTGATTAAATAATGTGATACTTTAAAGAGTTCTATATGTATAAGATAATGTTAGGAGTCTGTATTATTTTGCAATATAAAAGTGTCTTTGGAAAGCAAATGATCAGGTAGGCCACCATTGCACAGCACATTTTTTATCTTGGCAGCTTTGAGCTTGAATTGGATTTGTTACAACCAAGTAGAGTGTTGCTGGAAATGAACTTGGGATGTAATACTACATACATTGTTTTAATGTTTAGTCTTGATTAACTGCACTGGATGTTCGTGAGACGTTATAAAACACAATATCATAGTCCAGTAAAAACAATAAATACATACATTTCCACCCTGGTAGCATCCGCTATCAGACACTGCATGTATCACAATGTTTGGTTCTATTTACTGTAGATGTGCATTTCCATCACATAAACAAGTTATTCCTTAAGAATGAAAGGAATTACCATTAACATTGTAGTATTGGCCAGGCACTACATGATTTGGAATAAATCATATTTTTAAAAAGAAATTAAATCTCATTATATGACACAAAGTTATTGTTCTTAATTTACAACAGACAACAATAACCTACAAATGTAATAACTGAGACTCATAATTAGCGCCCCACCCCCTAAAATATTCTGCATTTCTGAATTTTAGCTATGCATTTTCCTTTTTATTCTTTTTCATTCAATTCATTTTAAATGAATTATAATTAGTCTGTTTCCATTTCCTGTAAAAAACCGGCCCTACACCTAATGTTTCATTTCTTTGCTGTGTTACTTTTCCATGTTATCCTTGGGCAATGTTTGATGTTACTGCTGTTATTTTATGTCTGTACGTCTCTTGCCCGAGGCTTCTATGGAAATGACCGCTTTACTCTTGTAAGAGCTGTTCCTTTTAAATAAGACTTACCATGCATAAATTAACAAATCAATGCACTGATGAAAGATCCCTTGCTTCTCAAGCACACCCAGGAATAGCAACACAAGAAACCCATTCTCAGTAGAAAAATTATAATTATAGTCAGCCAGCCAGTTCTATTGCTACATTGTTTATTTAGTGAGTACTAACTTGTTGTAGATTCCCATTGAGCAATGCAAATGAATAAGTCACATATTTCACAGCTTTTCATGAGCATGTCTGCCCTGGTGACCATTGACAACTGACCATACATGACCATACTTGCATAGTTCATAAATTAAACCATGCTATGACCATGGTCGTCCATGGCTAGTCCATCATTCTGACTGTACAGTAAATGGACCACAGTCAATCCATGGATAAGAACATTTCGATTCAGTTTGTTTTATATTAGTTGATTGTATAGCTATTGTAGTGTCTATGAAACACAGAGAAAAAAAAAACTGGCCATAACATTTAAGAAGAAGAAGAAGAAGAAGAAGAAGAAGAAGAAGAAGAAGAAGAAGAAGAAGAAGGATGAAGTATGAAGTAAAGAAGGAAGTAAAGAAGTAAAACATGGATCATTCAATGTAACTAAAGTAGTTTGTATTGAGTTTTAAAGATGACTGAATTCTGCATGGGGAGAGTTATTGTCAACATCTTTATTTAATTTGACATGAAAGTGAAACAATGGAGAGAACGAGGATACCATTCACATTACATCTTTGAGCCGCTGAACAATTAAGACATGCTTTAAAAATAGAAAACATTCAATCATATGAAAAAGAATCTGAAGATAGCAGGGTGAAGTGGAGTTCACCAAAGTACCAGCCCAGTGTAATCAGTGAATTTTAAAGGTTAAAAGGTTACCCCCCCCCCACCCCAATCCCACTCCCTATAAAACACAATGTGCTGCATCTGGAAGCAAGTCCATGAAAAGTGGCTTCTTCCTGATAGCTGGAAACATTTTCAGTGGAGTGGAAAGCTTCTTTTGGGATTTGGCGCCTCTCCAAGAACACTTTGGGCTTTACAGCTGCTTTGCAGCATTTAAAAGCAACATATGTTATTGAAGTACTATTGTTCGTCAATTAAAAACCTTTTTCTTAGGTTTGAAAGAGACTTAATATACAAACAAAACATAGCACACTGGGAAAGAATTAGAATATTTATTTGTATGCAGTAATAAAAGATGTCAGTGACAATTGCAGCAGCACTGTTTTGACTATGTATACTGCTGAACCATCTGTGTGTTTGCAATCTAGTTAGTGTATTAACAGCCAACATAACTATAGCCCGTTATGTACATGAAGCGGGTTTCACACATTTAAAAATGTACAAAAATGACCAGTTAGATTAAATGGACCAGCCATATAAAGATGTGATATCTACAAAGGGGACCAAGTTACTGTATATACAAAACAGTGTCAAATGTCATGGAAGTATGACAAGTTTCATGTAGATCCACCTTCATTTACTATATATTTTTCTTCTTTATGGATATTTTACTGAAGTTGACCTATATTTGAATATATATATATATATATATATATATATATATATATATATATATATATATATATATATATATATATATATATATATATATATATATATATGGTTTGTATAAACAGTTAAAGAATATGCACTATTACCAGCATCTGATGTGTTAATTTTACCCTTCAAAAAAAGAGGTTTACTTTGTTGTTAAAAAAAAAAAAAGTTGACAAATGCGTATGGAACTAATTCTAATCAGTCTAAAGGTTAATGTTTCTGCTAATTTGTAAATGTTAGTCTCCTGTCACCATGAGAAATACATGGTTTTGAAAGCACTGATATCATAAATTAAGCTTGTCAGTTTCCCTTGCAAAGACTGGGGATCAGAAAATGCAGTCACCTATGATGTCAGACAGTCATACAACCCCAAGGGTTATCTTGATTAATTTATACAACTTCAGTGTTGGTGGAGCACAAGGTAATATTCTCTCCTTAGGACTAGTAGGACACAGGTCCAAATTCCAGCCAAGGGCAAAACCTGCAGCTGTACAAGTAGCATGCAATGCATGGCCTTTATGGGTCGTTTTATACAAGTGGTATCATAATATTAGTGTTGTCTGCTTCTAGTGTTATTAGAGATCAAATAGTGTGATTTCCCTGCACGCTCTGATATACTCTAAATAAACTGTGTGTAAAGCTGCAGTCTCACAATCAAGTTCAATACTAAAATGCTATTCTTACATCTGTTTGTGCAATTCCTTGGTGTGATCTGCATACTGCAGACCTTACTGATCAGTATTTACAGTTTACATTTACCAAAGATAGTTTTAGCTGTAGGGGCACAAGCTTCCTCCCAAACTTACTTATCACTGCTGTAGGTCACACACTGCCATGCTCCTGCTTCTCGCTGTTACAAATGACATCTTTAACGTATGATATAGCTCAGAAAGCAACTCGGATATGAATAAAAGGAATTGCCTGACTTTTCCAAATGGCATTTTTCTTTTACTGCTAACATTTTCCTTTTATCGGTGAGGTATAGATAAGTTAACAACCTTCTTAAAAATCATACACCAATACCAAAACATCTTTGAAACAAGAACATTGTATCCCTTGGATCTTGATTAACTCCTGTGCCAATGGGATTTATTTATCTCAATCGCATCACATGGACGTATGGTTTTCAAGTATCTATTTCATCCTATTCAGATGTGTTCTGTATTGAATTTAATCTATTGCATTTTGTGTTGATTTGGAATCATAATTGCTGTGAATGCAGGTGGGAGAAAGCAGTAACTATAGAATTATGGGTATTTGGGATATGCAAATTACAGCATTACAAGAGCCAATCAAATTGCGTGAACTGATGACCCCTAAGCAGGGCAAAATGAGTATGCAGTTGCTGTACTAAAACTCTGTGAATGCAGAAGACTTTTGGCTTTATTAAACTGTAAAATGTATGAAATGTGCAAAATACCAATGACTAGCTGTAAAACAAAGAAACAAAGATATACAAATATATAAATACAAATACAAATTACCACACTCTCTTTCCCCACCTACAAAGCACCTTTCTTCAACCAAAGCAGAACAATTACGCCCCCTCTCTCCCCACCCACAAAAATCTCATCTTAGAAATAATGCTGTACTGTAGCTGCTTACAGTAACAGCAATGTGCGTTTTGAATCCAGTTTTGCCCACCTGCTATAGTGCCATCAGTAAACATGTTGTGCAGCTGATTTGTAGGCTGTCAGAAACCCGCTGTTATGGGTTGCTTCCTGGCGACCCCAGAAGTCAACACCAAGGGGGGAAAAAAAGAGTTAATGAAAAATGTAATCGATAGAATTCCCATCTTAGTGTTTTTCAATGAAGTGACAAAGTACCCATTTTATTGGTAAATTGCTGGCTTAAAAGACACATTATTCAATAAATTAATCCCTTGCCGTCGGTTCTGTATGAATGCAGTTATTTTTAGGACAGCCGTATTACATATCTGACAACAAACAGGATTATGCAGACACTACTATCATAAAAAATAGCAATTACAGTATAGAATGTGTATGTATCTGACGTCTGCAGAGGAGTGATTTGTATGAGGCGTCAAGAGCTACTGGCAAGATCAATCTGCCCAAATCCCTAGGATAGCAAAATAATAAGAAAGACCCCATTTCCGTGAGATGCCAGTCCAATAAGATTACTGTACTGAATCATCAATAATTTCTCTGTTCAAAACTGACACAATCAGAATAGAATCAATTGCTGCCATTCCCGCTAATGTCGTATTTGATTTTCACTTTAGTTTTAAATGAAGTCGAGAGACATTGCAGGTGTTGACTGTTTTAGTCAAGTTCTGTCATATCATTTTTAATAAGCAACTATTACATGTGAGCTTGTCAGTCAAAAGATTGAGGAACATTAATTCTCTATTAATTCTTGAGCATGAAAAGCAGGAGGCCTCAAAAACCAAGGTCTTAAATGCAGGCATTTCCTTTGTTCTTGTTCCAAAGTTTTATGTTTCTACAAGGTTCCCAAAGTGTATTTTAGTGATACCAGTGTTTTCATTCATTCCGAGATAATTTGGTTTACAACTTTACTCTATAGAATGTACAGTAGATTAATATGCACGACCCATTTTTTCCCACTTATCATGTATCAGAATTGAAGGAATCAATGCTCTGCTAAACAAGCTAATTTAATAGTATTATCGCATATAAATTGCATTTCTTGAGGATATATGTATTAAAACTTTATTGAGCAATGATGGCATTATAATGGCAGTACTAGAAAAGAAACCCAACAGCAAGAACAGTCTGTTGCAGGTGGTGCCTTATTCCTTGCAACACAGCCCTTGTTGTGGTATTAAAATGAGCACAGTCTGGATAATGATACTTGGAAAGTCAACAGTAAGAACAGTCTGTGGCCAATATATTGCCTTACTTATTTGCTTTCTGGAAAATCACAGTCAATGAAACCATTGATAAAGTTCTTGGTTCAATGGTTTCCACCACCTTGAAAATTGGCTTTCACTGTACATTTTGCCCTTTTGACAACAGAACACAGGTAAAAGGAGTAATTTTGTTTCTGTTCATACACAGGAGCATTGATTATCAGAGTTTCTGTTCTGGCAAATGGGCATTGTGGCCTTGAGAAGAAATGTGACCTAGCAGTTATAACAGAGGACCAGGAGTCTGTTTTCAAATCCCAGTGATTTAATAGGTGACCCTGGACAAGGCGCTTCACCTCCTTCTGCTTCGGCTCAACCAGCTGTAAAATTAGGTACAAGCTGGACCCCAGTGGTAATGAGATGTGGCATCTCACTTCGGCTGACCTCGGGAAATAGTTTCTCTAAATAAAGTAAACCTTGTTAGAGCCTCAGCTATATTTGAAAAGGTCACCTTTTGTGAAGATCAGATTCTAATAAAGACTTGCTGTTCAATTTGAATACACCTGATTTTATGGTAGGGTATATGACATCTTTATTGCACAATAAATCAGCAAAATAAACCTTTCTGAATGCGTAATGGTCAACATGTTAACTTTACTTGTTGAAATTATCTTGTATGTTGGCAAGAAGGAAACTTGTATCCGACCACATCATAGCTGAATTTAGAGAAAAGAGACCTTAAGCAGCTGTTGTTCTTTAATTGGGGTGTGCAGATATTCAGGATTTATTTTGGTTTCATGTTGTAACTTCTTTGGAAACTATGTTGCATTTCTGAAAGGGGAATCCACCCACTAATCACATACGTAATCAAACTGTTCCTTTAAACAGCCCTCTCGTCTACACCTTTTCTTCCTTTCTTTGTTTGGTGTTCCTTACCTGGCATTATGGATTTGACTCCGTCAAACGATACCGTACCTCCACTGTCAGCAGTCGTATGTCTTCAGCTCTGTGGACCTCTACTGAAAGCTTTATTCATCAGAAACATTTTCTTACAGCACCAGCGATTCCTGAGAGGATATCATTGAGCTGTTCATTCAATTTGTTCCCTCCACTTTCAAGCCTGCCTCCTTGCCTAAATTTACTCCCGATATTGACGTTCATACATCCCAAACCCCTCAGTTGCTACCAATGCCATTTCCAAAGCAAACATCTTCCAAGCCATACAATCGCTCCAAACAACTGTTGCTGGCTTAGATCATAGCCTTTCCTCCTTGGAGAACCGTCATAAATTTCCAGCAGACTTCGTGGTCAAATTCAGGAAGGTAACGATGTAAATCTAATCCTTTTGCTTCTTCCATCCCTTGAAATTTATGCCAATCGAGTTCAGGACTGTGGCAATGTTTCCATCATCTTGAAATCCAAAGACCCCCGTTTGTTTAAAAAGTTAACTTTCCCAGAGTTTGTTACAGCGTTCTGTATATTTAGAGACATTCTTTGTGATGCATATCCCATGTGCCGCTCGGAGCTAGAAGCCTACCTTAGCCTCCTGACCGATCTGGCTATGAGATATGGAGGCACAGCTTTTTATGAGTATCACACACAACTTTCTTCGCAACTTTGGAACCATTTAATTAACTGGGTTGTTTTAGACAATTAATTATTTTGTCGCCACTTCGCAGGTCTAAAGGTATTCCCCTTCAGATCTGTGGCTCTGTGAACCATAGAGCTCCTTTGTGTCCTCAATCAGCCCCTTTTACTTCGTCATCTGACCTTAACAACATTTCACGCCAAACTAAATGGTTCTACAGAAACTGGCCCCCAGAGATCCTCCATCTACCCATAAAGGAACAATCTTCAGCTTTATTTGAACTGTACCTTATAGTGATTGTTGCTGTAATCTATGGTCATCTATGGTCAAAAAAAGATGATTAACAAAGACAGATCCTCTATATATATATATATATATATATATATATATATATATATATATATATATATATATATATATATATATATATATACGGTGAAAATATTAGCAAGGCAATTTTGCTTTACATTAACAATATTTTTCAAAACAACAAAATGTCACTGCAGAAAAAAATACCTGCTGCTTCTCCAAAATATGCCACACATGGAATGCTAAAAGCATGGCAAACAAATGATTCAGGATCATAATGGGGTGATCTACTCATTAGATGCAAAATACAGTCTAGTTTTTGTTCTAATTTACCCTTTAATATACAGTATATTCAATCAGAGCAGAATGCCAGTTACACTACCGGAATGACAAGATACATGCCATATACTGTTGATGATTCAGTTTTAGAAAAAATGTTTCTCTGGAAATAAATCCATTCTTCACACCACAGCTTGACTATGGTTATTTAATGGGAAAACTTGCATGAGAAGAACAAAAAGCAATTGTAAAAGAGATGCCCTCCAGTTGAAAGTAGCCTTCAATTTGAAACAATGCCTGAAGCCTTCACTTTGTGTATTACAGCACACTTTTAGTGGTGCTTGTAGCCTTCAAGGCAAACAGTGATAAAGTAGGATCTTCTCTGGCGAGTGTGGATTCTATATTTCTATAAGTTCAGCTCAAACAGGAAGGAAAGCAACTATAAGGTTTCATCTTTAATTTAAAAATAATTGTGTGAAAAACCCATGAAAATTCTATTACCCTGGATTGACGTTATAGAAGTATACAACTATACAATATCCAAAATGATTTTATACTATCTGTTGTTATGAGTCACTGACAAAACTACTGTGTTGCCCAATGACAAATTACAATATGGCTTTAATTTCCAATTTTCGACTGGTATATGTAGATGTGTATATTTACTTATTAGTTTTTTTTAAAGATTGATTGCCTTAAAATTACATTACATCATGTTGAATATTTATTTTAATAAAGATTTCTTAAACTTTTTTCTTTACTATGATCTACAATGTAATTGATTTACTAACTTTTTAGACAATATTTTATTCCTACCCACAGGCACTGCAAGCGACTATAGCATTAGATTAATTTATATACAATTAAAATGAATCTAAAACACATGTTTATTTTATACAAAACTGTCCTTCAATGTACTATACTGAGAAAGTTTGATAAATAAATCGCTTAGATTTCCTTGCTTGTTAATGATGGATCATTAGTAGCTGCATCGCTTTTCATTTCTGGATGATAAATAGAATCTGGCTATTGCTGTATATTTAGAAGTATGAACCCTGTCACTTCTTTTAGATGTCGGATATAATGCAATATTAATGTTGTTTTTTTTATACAAGATCTCATCTACCTTAACTATGGTAGGCAGTCAGTGGAGTGTATTATTTCCTTACATATTGGCATTTCCTGTGGCTTTATACATTTTTAAAATTTCCTCATAATCAGTGGGTTCCTTGCCCCCAGGCTTTTTTTTTTCATACATGTGTTTCTAAATGAAAGTGCTAGTTTTTTCTGGAACCAATGGTGCATTGCAGTGCTTGATTCTCAAACTATTTCTAATGCCCTATGTTGCCATTTTTATGGTTTTCACACATTTTAGAAACCTAACATAGTAAGTATAATTCACAAACACAATATGTTAAACAGTTAATTAAACATTCACATCTGATTCACAAATACATTTCTGTCCTAACTTACAGAAATAGGTGTAAATATTGCCCTAGCTGAGGTCAACCTTACCAAGTTGGTATGCGTACGCAGTTGAAAAGCATTATTTATTGATTATTGCTACTTTTATTTTTTAAAACCTAATTAGTAAAATACAAATTAAAATCTGTATATGGATTGTGTGTTCTATCATGTGGTGTTGAAAAAGTCTACACATAACAAAGTATTTCTTTTTTTAAAATCACATTTTTTATGTCTTATGGAGCTACGTATATAGTAAAAGGAGTGAAACTGTGATAAGACAGAGATAGAGATATCTAAAATAAAGAAACCACAAGCATTCCTGTACGTAAAAAAGAAATACATCATAAGGCATCGTCTGTATTCCCAATGTACGGGGGCAATACTGGCTTTCACATTTCTTTAAGCGCTCTGTCATGGTATACAGGTTCTACATTCACATCGTTTTAAAAGTTGTCCAGTGTATGGTGGCCTTTACACCAGCAGCAACTGCACGCTCAATAATTTCATGTAAATGATTAGAATCGGCCATGATGTCTGTCTGAACGTGAACATGACCGAAGACCGTGGATATACAGTATTTCGCCTGCCCCTCCTAGAATGCTGACTTAAAGCACAAAGTGGGCGGAGTTCATTTGCATACAAACTCCAGATTTAGCTGGCCAGTTAAATATTTAGCTAAATGTTACATCTTGTTAAGAGATTTAAGATTTAGTTAAATATTCAGCTAAATGTTAAATCTTTTTTAGAGATTTAAGTGGCCAGTTAAATATTTAGCTAAATGTCTTTTTAGAGATTTAAGATTTAGTTAAATATTTAAGTTCACAAAATCCAGATTTATTTGCGAACAGTTAAATCTTGATTCTCAAAATAAATATTTAATAACAAAATATATATTTATTTTTAAAATAAAGATTTAGCATTTAAATGTTGAAGACTTGCAAAATATTTTAAAGATTTGTAAATGATATCTGAATGTACTCATTTAAAGAAATATGTATTTATTTTCACAACATTTATACATCTGGGGAAAAAATACAAGATTTAAGTTAAATCTGGAAAAAAGTTGTTAAATGTTAAAATATTAACACTTTTTTTTCTTTTTTTTTACACATGGCAACCCATAGAATACAAACAGAGAAACAAATACAATTCTTTGTAAATTGAAATTTTAATTCTGGTTATATCATATTTCAGTTAACATAAAGACAGTTAAAATAGAGCAAGGACTATATAACTACTGACAGAGAGTATATTTTTTTAAAAACCCGTCACAAGGACAGCAGCGTCAAAATTAAAATATAATGGTAATTTTAGCTTTTTCCTTACAATGCTGCCTTGTTTATGTTTTTCCTGGTAAAGTTGTGTTTATTTTGTTACACAACTTAGTCATCATAACATGTGCTGTATGATATATTGCAAAACTAGTGAGACAGATACTTTGAAATTCTTGGGGCAGAGTGCGATATACAGGCCATTTGTAATTTCCCACTCTGTCAGTCTGTTTGCCTCTCTTTTTTTTGAGGTGACCTAGTGACACAATGATATGAAGGCCTGTATTTCCCCCCTTGAGTAGCCCATTTGTCTTTGGTTGTGCAGTGAAATTAGTCTGGAGGTCTCTGCATTCCCCAGTGAACTGTTGTTACATCACAAACCCACCACAGAACTCATTAAAATCTGGTAAAACTGTTGGTCTTGATTAAATATTGATGCATGTGTAAACAGGGGACTGTGAATATAATATATATGAAAAATACACCCTACTTGCCAATAGGGAGAAAGAGGAAACATACATGGATACTTTACATTGTATACAATCTATATGATACAGTCTGTAGGCTAGTTATTAAAAAAAAAATAAAGATTTTACTGACAGAAAGCATGGTGTTTAAAAAAAAGATGCAATGGTAGCAACGTGTATTTAATGGACTAAACATTAACTGAAGGTAACATGTTAAAACAGGATAAACTCACTGTAAAAGACTATCAAGTAGATGATTAAAGTTTACATTATGAAATGCACCGTAAAATTCTAGGAAATGGGTGCTTTCTTTAAAACTTCCCCTGGGTTCACATAGCGCGGACGTCATTTTTGGGTCATCGAATTAATGCTAAAAAGATGTTGAGCTGAAACCCTTCCTCTATCAGGATATGCTGCCTCACGTACAAGCCTGGTAAATCTCAGAAGGAAATGATCAGCAGGTTGAGACGTAGCAATGGGATAATGTCAGGTTCCCCTAAGTTTTAATATTATTATTAGTTATAGAGCAGACACCTTTATCCAAGGCGACTTACAGAGACTAGGGTGTGTGAACTATGCATCAGCTGCAGAGTCACTTACAATTACGTCTCACCCGAAATACGGAGCACAAGGAGGTTAAGTGACTTGCTCAGGGTCACACAATGAGTCAGTGGCTGAGGTGGGATTTGAACCGGGGACCTCCTGGTTATAAACCCTTTTCATTATTGAGGTAAATTGAAAGCTTTTTTATTATTATTTTTTTTTAATGTAGTTTTGGTTATAAAAGTTACAATTGGCTAAAGTATGATTGGTATTACACTATCATTTTTATATTTTAAAATATTAATGGTGCAACAGTGATATAAACACAAAAAGCTTAAGTCTGCAAATTGTTTTCGGTGCATTGCCTCCATTTTTATACAGGCTGGCAAATGACAAGGCCAACAACAGAGGTTTGTTGACTGATATTAATTTTTCCAAGATGCAGTAGCGTAAAGATGTTGACTCAAATACAACAGGATCTCTTTTTGGGCCAACACAATCCTGAAATCAAATCATTATCTGATGTTTATCAAACCTCAAGGAAGATAAAATGCGGTTTTATACCATATTTGCTTTCAAAACTACAGCATTTTTATTGTATTTTGGTAAAATATAATTTGATTAAAACCACATGTAAAAGTATAGTTTGACATGAACATAACAGCGTGGTCTCAAAACAGCATTTGCAACCTTTCTGTGTGATTGCAACTTTTTTGCCGTTATGTGTTACATGATATACTGAATAACAACATCCTGTTTACTTTGAAGTTCTTCAGGTATACCTGCATTGTCTTTGAAGGCAGGTGTCAAATTTATCTCTGACACATTGGCAGGAGAAAGCAAACTTATCATGAGAAGCAAATTGTTAAAGATACTGAAGGTTACGGTAGCCATCTTTAAACGTATAAACATCTCTATTTAGTTTAATCATAAAGAAAATCCATGAACTGAAACTACCATTAACCAGCTGAAAAGTCTGTATCATATATCACCTTTGTTTTGTGTTTACATACTTGCCGTGTAAGTACCTGTATATCTATGCATGCAAGTCAGTTAAGGGCAGCAGTGTGGAGTAAGGGCAGCAGTGTGGAGTAGTGGTTAGGGCTCTGGACTCTTGACGAGAGGGTTGTGGGTTCAATCCCTTGGGGAGGGGGGACACTGCTGCTGTACCCTTGAGCAAGGTACTTTACCTAGATTGCTCTAGTAAAAACCCAACTGTATAAATGGGTAATTGTATGTAAAAAATAATGTGTAAAAAAATAATGTAATTGTATGTAAAAATAATGTGGTATCTTGTAACAATTGTAAGTCGCCCTGGATAAGGGCGTCTGCTAAGAAATAAATAATAATAAGGAACCACAGGCTCCATAATGCACCAAGCTCTAGGCCAAAACGAGATGCATATGTTATATGCTGCCTACCTCAATTACACAGTTGGCAAAATAGTGTTTGATAATGAAATAGTATTATGGTTGATCAAAATCTTTCTGCAGTGTAGAAGTATTGATGAAAATAAAACAGGGCATTGGCTTTTTCCAATTACACTGTACACTACCACAGAAGCACATCATTTATGTTAAAGGAATACAAGCTAATACATTTTGTAAATCCTTACCTGGAAATACAGTGCTATTCGCTACTGTTGTCTTGATTTTATCGGTTATGTTATTGTGCTTCAGTGTGCCTTCGTTATTACAACTTTAAATACAATATGTTGCAAACAGGCAAAGCGAATGAGTGCTCTAATTGAAATACATTGACAGTGGAATTATCACACTTATCATTCCAGAAACATCATATTCATTTGAATGCTTTCTGGGGTCTTTCTAGATTTATTCCTCCAGGGACAAAACTTCTGAAACAAATCCTGCTTTGCATGAGGGAGATGCCTTGAACTTTATATGGCTGATCAAGCGTGAGCATGCAAAGATGTGTTGTTCACAGTGTGAGCTAGCTCTCCAGTTGGATGCTGGTAGTAAATCATCTCAGTGGCTCTGGATAATCAGTACCCAAGGGAGGAAGTAAGATGGTGGGTTCCAGCGGCCAATTGGATTTTTGCTTTAAGTTTCTGAAACAGCAAACACTCAGGATTTGCTCCAAGCAATGTTGCTGATTTACTTTCCGATAAAGTCAAACCTGTATAACCGACCACTTGTATTTAAGGACCACCTGTCTATAGCATCTGTTGTTAAAGATTACTAAAGCTCAACACTTTAACATTCTGAATCCCACCCAACTACAAATTGGTATTTTATTGTAAGGAGGTATCAGGGCCAACAAATTAACACAGAACACCTTTAAGTCTTTCAAAATTATTTTAGAATTTTGGCATGGAGGGGTTGATGAATTGCTGTTAAGTGCTCAGAGTTGATATCTTATTGGCTGCTATGGTGTAAGAGCACACCCTGAATTAAAGGTCATTCTACTGTTAATGTTTCCATAGAATAAAACATTGTCCTTTTTTTTAAATGCTTCTTATTTGCCATGGATTATGAACAATACATTTAACTTGAATGCCCTTCCCGGGTGAATGAGCCTAAAAAACATATTTTAACCTCAGGTTACGTTTCACCAGATTAAAGAATACAAGAGCATTTACCAGAGATACAGAAAGGGACAGAGCTTCTTTAACCAATGGCTTTGAGCTTTTCAAGTCTCGAAACCTGCAGCACTGTTTATATTCCCTTATGCTAAAGCAGATTGTTTTTCTAATTGTTCAGTCCTTTGAAAATTCTACTTAATCGTTCCAGTGCCAAGCAGGAAACAAATGTACAAAAAAAGAGAGAAGAAATCCTTGTGTTAAAATGTTCCCCCTAGTTTTATTTGCAGCCTATTAACAACTGTTACTGGAGCTTTAATTATGCCCCTGTGATCCTGAAGATGTGGCGGGCGCGTGTCATTTTCCTCTCGGGGGACACTTTATAATTACCCGCATCCATCGTGCCTGCCTGTGCGCGGCTGCTTCTTTTTTATTACCACGACAATAATCACTCCGTCTCTGTGAACATCTGTTCTCTGAGTGATGAGTCGAAAGGCCCTGTGCCTGTCAGACGAGCCTGCCTTCCTGAGCCTTCCCCTTTGACCTTTTCAAACAGTTTTACAGCTAATTTGTTTACCAGGGGGCTGCAGATATGCCTCGCCAGAATACAATTAATTGTCCAGATTTACAAATAAAATGCCTTTCTGTCGGTCCGTAGCATTTCAACAGCTTTTATTTATGAAGTGGGTTTTGATATGGGTGAGTTCACTGACTTGCCCTGCAACTAATATTCAAAGCAGATGAATCTGAAACCCTCTAAATGTATTTTTAAGTCTTTTTTATGTGCTGTGGGGCAGGGCTCTAATCATATAACAAAAAGGGGGCACAGATACAGTAGATTCCAGTTGAATGAGGCTCAGATGAAATGTAACATGCCTGGTTTCACCTGTTGTACAAATTGAAAAAGCTGACCTTGATGGAATTATATCTGCATTACAAAACACCTGCACACTTCCTTCATGGCAGAAGCTTTATAGTCAAGAGGAAACAAATGCAAATACAGTAAATGTATATTTACATATTTCTGGGGAGCAAAATGTAGCAAACCAACATTCTATATATGGTTTTCATACTCTGTACAGGCAAAAACAGTTTGACTTTGACCCTGAAGGACAGTGCTCTACAGGGATAACAGGGCAATTTTTTCCCCCCGTGCTTCTCCAATTCTGTGCCTATTTCAAGCAAAGAATGCTGTTTGCACCAGATTGTATTGATTCATGAAATATGTATTATGTGCAACAGTCCATGTTGGATTGTGATGAGTAGAAAGAACATTAGACTAATTTGACTTGTGAATTTAAGTCAATGCATTGACTTAAATTGACTTAATAAGTACATTTTTCTTTAATGTTATACACAGGGAGCCAATATCCTTGATAAGGTGATGTGCAAACTCCCACAACAGTAACTACACTCATGGGTTTCATGCAATTGGGGATTGTGATTATTTTGCTGTGGACAGTTTTTGTTAATAATTATTTATTTCTTAGCTGACACCCTTATCCAGGGCGACTTACAATTGTTACAAGATATCACATTATTTTCACATACAATTACCCATTTATACAGTTGGGTTTTTATTGGAGCAATCTAGGTAAAGTACCTTGCTACAGCAGCAGTGTCCCCCACCGGGGATTGAACCCACGACCCTCCGGTCAAGATTCCAGAGCCCTGACCACTACTCCACACCGCTGCCCTAATAAACTAGTAGTTTTTTTTGATTATTTGTTTATTGTTTTAATTGTGGGTGACTTGCATTTTTTAGCATTGTTATGTTGTGTTTTTTTAGTGATGTTATCATTTCTTTGGGGTGGTGTGCATTATGTTATACCTCAAACTTCCCTTGTTGAATAGTATGTCAACTGGCCATAAAATATTTGACCAATGACATCGAAACCAACATTCTGCATCCTGTTTACACTAAGAACTTTATTGTGTTTAGTTTTACAGCTATGCTGAGTCACATGGTAGTGAAGTTAAATTAAATGTATGATTACTCAATCTGAAACGAAGATGGGTCATGAACTCAGGAGCTCTTAAGTTCACAGTCTTCAGCTGTGACCATAAATCATGATAAATCTTATAATTATAAGTATATCTCTTTATTTTCTAGGTAGAAACTAGGCGGTCCTGGTATTTTGTTTTTGTGGAAAGGAAGTTGTGCCCTAAAAGATCAAATACTTGGCAAGATACTTAAATGTAAAATCCATGGCTCAGTTACATCCAACTCTTAGATTCTTTCTGGTAGAGGTATTTGTATTTGAAGGGAAATGTTACAGTATTACTTCTACTTCCTTTTTTTTGCATATTTTTTTTACATAAAATGGAGCATTCCAATATTAAAAAATATAGCAGGCAGTTAATCAACATGTTACCGTAACAATGTCATGGGTCTAAAAATGTTGGGACGGATGTACTATATTTGCTTCAGACAATGGTCCAAAAATAGTAAGCCTATGAAAGTATCTAAATGGAAGCTAGAGCACAAAATGTAACTTACACCCCTTGTCCATTTATTTCCACCTACATGTAGCTTAGATAATTAATTTTTAATTTTGATACATCAAATGGAAAAGTACTGCATAATTCTATCAATTGTTCTGACAGTATATCCGTAACACTCCCTCAAGGGTATAGGAGTCTTCAGTCAATAGCAGGGTTAATTGCACATTTATGAATGGCCAGTCTGACTAAGCTACTTGGTTTTACCTAGAGATCAGAATCCTATAATTACGTCTTTTAATCACTTTTATAAAGGGCTGATTTGATAGAACAATGCA
This sequence comes from Acipenser oxyrinchus oxyrinchus, assembly GCA_030684275.1. Classification (NCBI taxonomy): domain Eukaryota; kingdom Metazoa; phylum Chordata; class Actinopteri; order Acipenseriformes; family Acipenseridae; genus Acipenser; species Acipenser oxyrinchus. The sequence continues at coordinate 23,509,306 of CM060266.1, forward strand.
ATATACAATTTCTCAGTCAGAATTAGGAACATCAATTTTGAAAATAGAACATTTGTGAAAAAAATTGCAACTGTTACATATCTCTGTTATTCAAGTTCTAGAAAGCAGAAGCAGCAATATCAACTCAATATCTCAATTATCACAACCAAACTATTTTGTTACTGTGGTTACTGACCACCAAGTCAGCCTAAGTAAAGAACGAGCAACCTAGGCTGCAAAAATAGTAATAAAGACTGCAATACTGTACTTCTAAATTATATATGGGTTGCTTCTTCAGGGATGTTTGAGTTATTCATTTATATATCTGTAAAACTAGTTTTTAAACCACAATACAGTTGATACAGAAATGATTGGCAGGTTTCTCTTCAAAATGTTATTGATTTCCTTGAAAAAACATTCCAAGTTTTCAAAAGGAGTCAGAAGACAATAGGAAAATAAATAATAAAGAATGTATGAGACCTCTGGAAGACTGTATTCCCACAGTTTAAAATTAGAGAACTAAACCAGAATAAAAAGTAATTGTTAGGATAGGAAAACAACGGTGTAAAATATCAAGGACAGCTTTTAGATGGCAGCAAAATACACAAGAACAAGGGATAGAACATTGCCTACACAGGTTCTGTGTAATTTGTTTTGTACTGTAGATCTACAGCGTATTAAAACTTTAAATGGAACATACTGGTGTTTTTTCCATTATTTCAGTTTATACTGTATGCATTATGCACTTTAAATAAAATATATTCAGTTATTATGAAGCAAAATACAATAACTGACCTGATTTCACAAAAACAAAACAAAAAAAAAACACTACATAAAAACACACATTTTTGTTAGGATTATTTTTGACAAGCTCTTCCCTTGAAGATATGAATAGTGGGTTTAAAAAAAAAATAAAAAAAACTTTTTTTTTTGTATGATTGCTGCATGTATTAAATACTGTTGAACTTTGTGGATGACAAATGCACATTTATTTTGAAAGGGATTGCAGTACCTGCTCATGACGAGACCTCAAATATGTAAATATAATATTAATTTTAGACCTGCACTATAACATGTAAACATGCATTTTCTAGTCTAGCGCCAACAATCCAATTTTATAAAAAGATTCAATTCATCATTTGCTATGAGCGGTATTCCATGCTTGCCATGCAAAACTCACTTGAGTCGTTAAATCAGCTTCTTTACTGAACGCTGAAAGCAGCATCTGCCTTAAGTCTGATCCAGGAGGATATTGAGATGAAAATGTTTTGTGAATTGTTTCATAATGACGTTTGTTACTCGCTTTGTACAGACTACAGTTTGTAAGTGATTTGTTGCAGATGAGACACAGTTTACCACTGTTTTCAGTGAAAACGAACTCTGTCTCCCAGTCTGGTTTAAAGCCTCATACTTTCTTATTACTTGTGGAGGGTTTGCTCAATGCCATTGTCTCCATGAAACGAACAAGGGCTTAATTCAAAATTGTGAAATTTACAAAATACGCATGAAATTTACATCTGGTTTCGAAATACACATGCGCCAGCGAGCTGTGTCGAAAGTCAACAAGTGACAAAATATCCTTGCAGGAACGTGCAGGTTCAAAGAAACAGGAGAGCGAGAACAAGAGAGAAGAAAGAATAATTAACACGATTGAATAGAGAGAACACACATAATAAACGTGTTTATTTTTACTTTCTCTCTTTTCATTTTTGTTTATTATTCTTGCTTCAGTTCATTCGAGTCGCAAAGGGTGCGTCACCCAGCATTTCACTGGGAGCTGCACTTGAACTGCAAAAGAGCAGCAGTTTGGCCACCTCTGATCTATACCTTAGAGATCCTTCTATGAGATCTGCAATCAAAGCTCTGCTGAACCCTATGGTTCAGACAGGTAATTTGTATTCTGCCTCAGTTACCTTTTATACAGTATTTGACAGGCAATTCTATATATGTGTACATTGTTAAATAAGTTAAATTCATGGTAACCTCCTGCCTATTTGCCCTCTTATTGGACAGGGGTGGGGTGTGATACATTTACCACTTTTTTATGTGACATACCTGCAGCTTTTTTAGTTTTCCCCACAGTCTCAATCCTTTCATCTGGATATTTTTGGCATCTTTCCACTGACACAAACAAGGCCATAGCCAGGAAAGGATCTATCATAACAACTAACCTAGACAGGGAACCTGTCACTTGGTTTCAAGGCTCTTGGTCAACGGTCTTTCATCTGGTCACATTGTCTAATACTGTAGGTCACTTAGTTGCTGCAGTTCTCTTTGGTAGATGTGCAACTACAGTATAAACCATTCATGCTGAAATCGAATTGTGTTTTATAAGAAGTGCAGCATTCAGATTCACAACAGTGACCCATGCAAGCAAGCACTGGCAAACAAGAGCAAAGTGGAAAAGACAGTCGACCAAGTACTGTATCGTTATTCCAATTTTCTTTTTCAATGCATTAAGAAATGTTTACCATGTATTAGAAACATGCTTCAAATAATATACTGTGTAACAAAAATATGCAATCCCTAATCCTGCTCAATAGACAGAGATTACCCTCTTCGAAAGAAAGGTGAGAATAACGGCAGAATGGTTAATACGAGTAGGCTAGATGTTTACTGTACTTAATGCATGATGTATCTAAAGCAGCAATATCTCCATGATGTATTACTGTACTTAATGCATGATGTATCTAAAGCAGCAATATCTCCATAGATACAGAGATAGATACAGACTCTATATGGCTTCGCTACAGACAAAGGAGCAGCTTAAATAAAAAGTATAATTGATCAAAGGGATCAAACAAAAACTGTTTAAGCCAGTAAAATGTAAAATATTTTTTTATTTATTAACATTCTTTTTAAAAACGAAATAAACACACAACATTTGGCAGTTGTGACATTAATGAGCAACACATGTGAAGAAAGAGTCATAAATATGCATAAAGATATTAGGGTGGTGTTAACTGTAAGTACCTGTCTACTTAACACTGACAGAAAATCACTGACTGACTTTATGAATGTTCCTTCCATAAGCCACATGTGTCCTGTTTTATTTAACGTTGCAATTCTTCGCCAGTGACAGTTGCACAGCAATGACAATCTGCATTTAAAAAAAACGGAAAAACTATTTTTTTAAGGTGGCAACGCTGAGTGTGAGGGCTCAAGGTTAAAGTAACTTACTTCCCCTTCTAAGGCCTTTGTGATGGAAATGAACAGTACATTTTCAAAGTCAATACTCTATCTGTCACATCATATTCTAAATCCAAAATATATAACATCCACATCTACACAGTATTACATCATATTCATCAAGTGATTATTTTGGTTGTACATTTGTCTAACAATTTAATATACCTCGATGAGCACTAGTCTTACTTAAGGCAACCCATAGTGTCTGAAACCAGCCGTACAAGCTAAGTGTAGTTTATGTTTATGTAGAATAACATTTTGAAATAATAGCAGAATTGCAATATGTAGCACTGTAAGTAAAAGCTTAATTCAGAATCAAATGTAAACAATAACATGAATATTTGGTGCAATTTTCAATGTTTTCCAAATCTCTAAATACTGTTACAACTGTTGTACAGAACAAGATACACTTAAGTATTCACTGTGAGTTGTTGCTGGAACAAGGGCACTGAAGGTGTCCTTCTACTGAAGAATGACCCAGATATCTCAACCTCCTTGTCTCAAAACCCAGTGACTTTACAAGGAGAGGTAAGCGAAAGCTACTGCCTATCAAGCAGTGAGACATAAGGTAGAGCCAACAACAGGACCAAAGGTGGTTTTGTTTTGTTTTTTGCTTTTCTACACTGAGCGCAACTGTTCATCCCATCACAGATAAGAGGGCACCCCCTCCTCTCTGTGATCAAGATCCGGAAGCTGCTGGCATCACAGGGTGAGTGCAGGTTAGAACACAGCGTGCTGTACTGGGAGGCAGGCTCACATTCTCAGGACTGTAAAGACAGTCACTGTACCAGCTGGCATCGCTGCATGAAACTCTGTTAATGCAGATTGAACATTCACAAGACGGGTTTCCCTTTCTGAAGTATAAAAGCTGTGTTTCCACACACTTGCTTCAGCAGGCAAGCAGTCTGCCGTGCATTAGACCCGGATAGGGTTAATGGGTTCTTCTATTCCAACACATTTTACACTAATGGCAAGGTGAATGAATACATTTTTTTTAAAGTGTTATTTACAGCCTCACATTATTGAACTGAAGATAAAACTGCATGAAACTGAATTTTTTTTTTCTTCTCTTACCTTTGAATAATATTCTGTATAAAAGAGCTGTCAGATTTGACAGTTGTTCTATCCAACACCCAGAACTTCACAGCCAGACTCTGTCTGGGTTCCTTTTGAATAGGAAGTGCAGCAATGAAATATGTTCAAAGGCCTTTATCTATTTTTGTTTGCTAATGTTTCTGAAAAAAATTAGATTAAAAATACGCATTTACCATTATGGGCCCTGTTCACAAAACGTTACGGACAGTTTTAAGGAATGTTAAAGGCTGTATTTTTTTTTAAACCCTTTTGCTTTATTAAATAAAGCTTGCTGTTACTAAAAACATTTTGACTGTTTTAGAGGGGGGTTATCTTTTTTGTTTCCAGAGCAACGTGTAATGTGTGCATCTTTCAAGTAATTGTAATACATATTGTATTAGGTGTGATTATTTTATTACGTCTTTATTAACTCTTTTGTAAGCTTTAAACTGCAAATGTATTGCCTGTCCTTGAAAGTTTGATTGATTGCTAATTTTAAATAATACAAAAAAAATAAATCTGCTTCAAGAGTCAACATCTTTCAGTACAGTACAGTTATTCTTTTCTTCATCTGGTTACCTGCCTGCACCCTCTAGTGGAAATCGAACATTACTCCAGGCAAATAATTACATGTTGAGGGTTTTCTGAAAATAAACAGTGTTCTTAATAATAATAATAATAATAATAATAATAATAATAATAATAATAATAATAATAATAACCACAGTCATACTTTGTTTGTTTGCTTCGTGAACTTCCAACTTTCCAACACAGAAAGCCAGCATGTCAAGCTTTTTAAATATCTTCAAAGGTCATCCATTTTTATTTTAAAGCAGACTTGTACAGAATGTGTTTTTTTTTAACTTTCTGATGGCTAGTAAACTGCACCTCTGTGAAGTTGGAGAAGGGTACACTTTAAAAGACTTGAATGACTGTTGAATCAGTTTGGGTGGTTGCAGTGGAATAAAACAGAGCTTTATCAGTGTAGCCTTGGAATAGATCTTGAGATAATGAACAGATTTGAGGTGGATCAGCATCTTCACCTACCAGTATCTTTCCACGAGGCTAACAGGTTAATTGAGTTCTTCTAGTGCATTAGTAATTCACATACTGTAAAAAAAAGCATCATCAAATCAAATTACTGTAATATGATCAGAAGTAACAGCTTAGCCTATAAAAGAGATGCTAAGGTCAGAGCATCATGTGAGTGATATATATATATTACTGCTTCTACTCTGATGCATTATGAGCATCAACAATTGACTCAAAGCCTCCACTAGTGTTTTCTGCTATTATAATAACATTGACTTGCATAAAGAAGGAAAGATATTGAGAGAAATAGCTCACATCACTCGATTTCCAAGGTGTGGTATCCAAAGCATAATCAAAAGTACAGAGAAACATCATCTGTAATTGACAAACCCAGGACTGGAAGACCCAAAAAGCTGTCTAACAAGGAGGAGCAATACTTGAAGATAATAGCCTTGAGGAATAGAAAGAAGACAAGCGTTGAATTGACAACAGAACTGGCAGAAGGCACAGGTGTCGTTGTCCATCCTTCAACAGTCCAAAGCACCTTTGACCATTGTTCCATAGTCCAGTTTCTGTGTTCTATGCATATTTTAGCCTTTCAGTCTTGTTCCCCTTTCTTAACAGAAAGTATTCTTACTGCAACACATCCTTTAAGTCCTGATTTCAAGAGTGACCTTCGTACTGTTGATTTGATGGACAACGACAACTGTGCAGTTCAAGTGCGGCTCCCAGTGAAATGCTGGGTGACGCACACTTTGCGACTCGAATGAACTAAAGAAAGAATAATAAACAAAAATGAAAAGAGAGAAAGTAAAAATAAACACAACGTTTATTATGTGTGTTCTCTGTATTCAATCGTGTTAATTATTCTTTCTTATCTCTCGTTCTGTCTCTTGTCATTTCATTTATTTTAGGATTGAGACTGCTAAAATTGATACCAAAATAGTTCCTACAATGAGTGAGTCACCGTCCAAATAAGTGCTTTTAAAATTTCTGCTTTTGACTCTGGTCACAGATGGATACATACAGTATGTGGCCTATTCAACAGGCGTCATACAAACATGGAAAAATAGTGCATGTCTGTGTATGTGAGAGAAACGTAAAGAAGGAACTTGATTGACTTCCTTGTGTGGGTGGGGCAGTATTAGCCATGCAACTTGATATTGATTATGAATAGCTACTGACAGTTAATCGGCAAAGGACAGTTCTGTTCCTGCATTTCAAGAAGTGTCAGTGGTGAAAAGCAGAGAATACATTCAAAAACAGAAACAGATAAAAACAGGGTTTTCTTGTTTGGACACTATGACACCAAATCAAGTAATAGAAGGAGGTTAACCTAAAATAAAATAAAAATCCTGCAGACCTGTAGTGCTGCTGTTCTTCCTACCTTTTTCTATCAGTTTTCATTGAAACATAAAGGGCCAAATGTAATTAAATGAGTGGTGGTAATCTTGCTGCTGTGACATGTGACAAACAGAAACAACAGAAAATGAATAACATTAAAACACTGATTTATGTTTTCTTTAAAACTAAAACTAAAGTCAGAAGAATGATGGATATGCATTTTGTCATTTGTTTTTAGTTCCTTTCAAGCAAAATTATAAAGGGATCTATTTTTTCATTAAGAGCTATGTCATAAAAGTGATATATTTTAACAAAATACACGTTGTTTTCCATACAAGCATTCATGAGAATATACATACAGAATATACAACAGCTACAAATTGGTGGTTTATATACAATTACAATGTCTAGATTTCTTCTCTTTCTTTAAGAAAAAAGTGTAACCGAACACGCTTGCCTGCTCCCCAGTCTATTATTTAGCTCCCCATGTCCCAAACATAAATAAACTGAAATGTGCGGGACTATTTCTGGTCTGAGCTTATAATCATGAACGCTGAGCACACTAGATCCTTATCTCTAAAATCCCAGTCCCCTTGTACCTTCATTACAGATTTTTGTTTATGCTTGGGTGCAACTGTAGCTGTTTCTGATAGTTTTAGGTCAGCCATGACTGGCTACGGGTTACTCTAAATAAATACACAGGGACTAGCCAGGAAGGAGCGGGTTAGCCACATTTACAGTTGAGTTTCCCTTGATTAATCAGTGTCGCAATTCAGGATGACTTTTTGTGTATACACTTCAGGTCCTTTACAAGGTGATTGAATCATGATGGTCTCGGTGCGCTGGGGCCCTAGCCTTGATGGTGTTGCCATTTGACTTGCTGTTTGGAATGGGCTCCTTAAAAGACTTGATCCGCTGCTACATTAAATGTCTCACAGGCTATAACGTAGGCAGGGATATGTAGCCTGTGGTCAAATATGAGCAGCCAAGGGTATAATTCACAGATGCATATTATGCAGCTGCGTATGCTTGGGTTTGTGTGCAAAGAAAATGTTGTGAGGGAAATTAAATACATAATTTCTTTTGAATTAAAGTATTTTTTACTGAGATTTAGGAAACCATATAACACCAAACACTATAGCAACTAGACGTTTTAGAACCAACTGCATTATGGTTGCGTTCATCCCTTTTTACCTCCACACCATGAAGTGAATATAGCTGCTCCATTGGGAACAGTTTTAATGGGGAACCAGTGAGGACTATCAGAAAGGAGACCCAATAGAATTACAGCATTCCTGTTATTTGGTCCTCCCTAAGGTATACCATGGTAATTACTGTACAATAAGTGCAAACATAAGAATGGGTGATTTGTAAAATGTGGTAATGCTCATTTGGCCCCAAACAGTGTAGTGGCCCCTGACCACTTCCATGTAACATTTATAATGTTCCCTGAGATTCCTTAGTGGCTTATCATTATATTAACATTAATCTGAGTTGTAACTTCTCTATTACATTTAAAAACAGGTCAGCTCAGAAACACAAAGCTTGTTAGACCTATTTGGTTCTTTCAAAGTCCAATTGTGATTCATAAGCACACAAAAATCAGAAACTTGACAAAGCAAACGATGTCTGTGAACCTGCATATATCAATGTATCTGAGTGGACCACCTTCCCATTTCATATAGCAGTTTTAATTTGTTCACATGACTGGTTCTGGCACATACAAATTCCCATGAAAAAGGTTGCTGTTCTATTTTTTGTTTCTTAGCCACAGCAAAACAAAAGAGGTTGCAGGCTTCCCTCACCTGTCACGGCTGCTGCAGAAAAGGTCAAGTGAGGTTCATCGTTAACATACAGGATGGGACGCCCAGCTTCCTTCCCGAAAGCGTGGACTGAACTACAGTATCCTCAGGCAAGGTGCTGCCCCATGTGGTGTCGCAATGCTGAAAGGTCATCAGTTGTGATTAGAGCATCAGACTTCAACTCAAACCTGAGGCCTGCAGGACCTGCCAGAGAGCAGCCTTGAGCTGATGATGAGACACCACTGCATCTATAATATTCTAACTGTAAAAGGAGAACAGGTAACACAAGTTGAAAAACAAAATGTGGGTAAGGTCCAAGTGTTTTTGTTTATTTAACCAGGTATCATTTTTTATATTGTTTTAGTACCAGTAGTGAAGATTTCAGAAAAATGCCATCACAAAACAACAATCAAGTTTTGGATTGAGAATTTGAAATCTGAACATTTGAAATCTGGAGTAGATGCATGTTGTGTACTGAATTTTTAAAGCTGAAATCATACAACTAATTTTTTAAACAAAATATTTAATTGAAAATGCATGCTCACCATGTATAATAATAATAATAATAATAATAATAATAATAATAATAATAATAATAATAATAATAATAATAATTATTATTATTATTATTATTATAGAAACCTTGTAAAAGCAATTTAAATGAAAAAGTAAACAAACAGAATTGACTTCCTTTGTTCCTCATTGTAATTTACTTGTGATTCAATATTTGGGCCAGAGTAGAGTGTATGTTTTTATTTTAAATATAACTGTGCCAGACAAAACGTCTATTCAGCAAAGTAGCATCACAGTAACAGTCTTTCCCTGGCAAGACAGAGTATACCCACCAGTCACAACACCAGGTACCTGGGATCTGGCCAACAAATGCTAGTGTGCACTGCTATTTGTGATCTGCCAGCAGAACCCTTGCAGTTAACAGATGGGAGGTAATTGTTAAACAATGACACCACACACACAAGTAAAAGTTTTACTAATAATATTATACATAATATTATACACATAGTACACAATGGTCATTTAAACCCATATGAAAAGAACACTTTAAATATGTTTTTAATATGGTACTGTATGTGGGGCATTTTTAATTGACCTTTTTGTAACTGTTGGATATTTAATGATCCTGGAGTTCTGGGCCTGTTCTGAAAATTATGTAAATGTTGTTTTGTCTGTAACAGGTGCATTTTCCCCAAACATCCTTGACTCTTACTCTCTTTCTTCACTACATGTTGTACTTGGTATAATAGATTAAAACGAATGTGTACAACGACAATAATAATAATAACAACATTACCAATAATAATAATAATAATAATAATAATAATAATAATAATAATAATTATTAGTATTATTATTATAATTATTAACAGCTGAGTACCATGAGGTTCAAAGACCATCGGCGAAAGCCTAAATCACTAACACACTACAATTGAATTTATAACACTAATGGCATTCAAAAGATACTTAACCAGGTACTGTAAGATGACTGAAATGCAACATCTCGTTTTTACCATTAACTTGGTGCTATTGTATCAACTGAACCACAACTAAACCAAAAGTGTATACATTTTTGCCAAACGTTGTAAAGGAAAAAGTATTGTTTTCCTTAGCTATAATAATGATTGAAGATCTAAGCATTATGAACAGGGTTAACCCTAATATTTATCTTGCTATTTTCTGAAGAAAAAAAAACAGATGTATTGCTGAAGTATAAAAAGTTCCTTTCTCCCCATTATCAGTGGTGATAAAGTTATTTTCCAAACTGATGGCGCTCTACGATGATAATGTCAGTCAAAGGTTCTCACACCCTTTCCTTCTATTTGTCTTGGCCAGGAAATGAAGGGTTTTCTTGCCATGTGGACACAGCAGAAATACCCAGTGAAGAGCAAGGACCTTTTCTCTTGCATGCAAACAGTCCCATATCCCTTTTCCGCCTGATGGGTTCCTTCCTGCAGGTTCGGAACAAGTGTCTCCTTTCGATTTTCCTGAGTTATTTAAACAGGCTACTCAGGAAGCCCTTGGGAGGGAAAAGCATTTTTGTCAACATAAACTTTGTCTGCCAGCTGTACACTCAAACAAGAGTCACGATCGGATTTGCTTAGAATGGAATTAGGCGGCATCACTTCAGAGGCGTTTCAGTAAATATTTTAATCATGCTTTGTATTCTGAGAAACTGAGCAATGCACTTAGTGAACTTTATAAGGAACACCCCTCAAATTCTGCAGTCCAATTTAAATTTAAGCAGCTCTATTATCTGAACAGTCTTGTGGTCTAAGTGAAGACTGGTTGGTACATCAATGACTGGAACTGTGACATACTGTATCCAGCAGTCTCTATGAGGACTGTATAGCCGACAGGAGAAACAACATCTGTAGTGAATTATAAGTTTTGATAGGCCTCAGACATTACAGACATTCCATCCATTAAAGTAATGAGCAACTTGTATTTAGCAGAACAGTACATTGAGATTTAAGCAGCATAAGTATTAATAGTCTTATAACACACAAAAAACGTCTTGTTCCAAAATGCTTCATGGCAGTTTGCAGCATCAATGAGGTTTGGATGATTGGAACAAACATGAGGTGGTCATACTAATCAGCGTTTATGACGGAAGGTGTAATAACAGCCACAAGAAGTCTTTCACCTTGCCTGTCTTATGCAAACTGTCCAAACTGCTGGTGGCCACATAATAATGATCTTTTGTTGGCATGGCCTGGGACCAGTATTCCCTTTGGCGGATAACGCCAGGGATATATCAGAGCATTACCCTTTGGAACTCTGTGCACTTTGCCATGACCCCCACATCTGTGAGATGAATGAGATCATTCCCAGCCCCTTTGACACAATTACACACTGTACTGATAGCCATTTTGAATGATCTGATAGAGTTCATAATCCTCAGTCAGGGGGGTGGCACACATTTAGTAGGTTTTTGTATTTGTTTATAAATAAGTTACTTCAGTTACTATTAGGATACCATTTTAATTAAGCAAAAACAAATACATATTTAGCAGTACTGTATGTTAGTTAGGTTATTGGCTACTGTTGCCCACATATAGTAATATATATAAACATACACACACCATATCTTTTGCTGGACACACTAAAGCAAAATAAATATAGTTGCATTCACACTATACATTTTTGGAAAGCTGTGCAAGCAAGAATATAAATCATAAAGTATTTTATTGTGGTAATAATACATTTTAAATAAACTGCAGTGACATTTGAATATGGTAAACAGATTTTAAAAGTTATGTTAATAATTTCTGTTCTGTGTCACCATGTTTGTTCTGATTTTCCCTGATGCATTTCCAGGATTTTTATTTTTAAGAGACTTCCGTTTTTAACGATTTACACAAGCACGATAAATGATACTTCAGTTGGTACTCATTACTGTGTAAAGCTATACAGTATTACCTATTTTAAATCAGATTATCTTGTTAAATGTCTTTTTTCTGTTTACTGTACAGCATGGATATGAGTTGCTTGTATCAAGTGCTTGAATTGTAAGTATCTTTGACTGTTAAGCTCCAGGATGCCTTTTAATAAAGGCCTTGCTCAATTGGATTTCCTGTCTAAGTTTTTTTGTATAAATAAAAATCAGTCACTAGGGCTGTAAACCAATTTCCACTTACAAGCACCAGATTTAAAAAAAAAAGATCATGGGAACTTAGTCGAGATTAGGTTTCTGAGTTGGATAGAGGCTCTGTTTTTATCTAGTTTATGCTCAGCTAGCTCACAACCTGATCCTCCATTGGTGGATATGTTCTCAAAAGCTGTACAGCATGTATTCCTAATGAATACACCGCAAGACTTGCACTGCATTCTTATTCGGATCAAATGTCTTTTTCTAATAAGAATATGCTTTCAATATGAAGAACGGCACTGCTGGTTTCTATTAAATAAGTAAAGCTCCCCCCACTCCCACAGCTGAACATAACCATCTGCCAAGTTCCCTACACAATCCAATCTGCACAGTGCAGTGGGTGCAGAACACACAGGCTTATAGAATAGCATCTGCAGGTACAGTATCATGAACAGTGTTAAAAAGTAAATCTAAATATTCTTATTAGGTACCTGTATCTGGTGTTCAGTAATAACTGGTTCAGAATATAATATCATTCTTGAGAATGAAAATGTTTAGTTGTAATGCTGTTTGCTGGAGAGCCACAGGGAGCGCTGCATTGGCCTTACCCATGGGTTAAGATAGAAGATTGGCAGGGGATAGATTGACTCATTGCGCTTCAGTGACCCCTCTGGGCAGGTAATCGAGGAGTCTGGTATCCGAGGAGTTCAGATGGAGGATTAATCAAATGATCCAGTAAAGAAATACACAAAATCAATCTGATTGTAATTATGGACACATGTAAATAAGCACAATTCCACTGATGGTCAATGCTGTATCTGCCATTGGGACTTTGGGATCTAGCTGGTTCTCAATGGATCCCAATGATTCCTAATATAACAACATGGCTAAGTAACCCGTTCCTTACATCCACCACTCTCTGTTTAAAACTGTTGTAGATCTGATTTGGGGAAATTGGAACTGTCGTGGACAAGTCATCTCCTCAGTTGTTTGCACCAATATTTTGGTTTAACAATCACACTGCAATTAGACACTGGTGTGGGCTTGAACATTCCTGAAGTGTATGTGTATATGGTTATATTATGGATAATTTCTGCAGATATTGCAATTAAAAGTGTTGTATGCATGCCCTCCTTCTAGTTTATTAAAAGTGCAATTGGATTTATTCCAAAAGGTTGAAGTACTAGTAACACTGTGAATTACCAGTAGTCAATTAATAACAGTAATTTTGAAAGTGCAGGATTATTTACAATTGACAATTATATATTTTTTCAAAAGAAAATGACTTATTATACAGCAAGTTAATGGAACAGATAATTGTCATAGGGCCCTAGGAGGCTAATGATGCAATTGATTTAAATCAGTTTGTCACAAAATTAAGTTCATACATTTATGTCTTCTTTTTTAAATGAAGGGTTTGAAATCATTATTAATATTATTATTATTATTATTATTATTATTATTATTATTATTATTATTATTATTATTATTATTATTATGTTTCAATTTGAAATCTACACAGACAAATGATCACTAATGAGCTTATGCACACAGATGGTTTATATGCATTTGTTGTGTTTTTTAAGGAAACAAATAGCACACTTAATAAAGCGTAGTAAATCTGCCTCACTGTGAGGAAAAACATAACAATCACTTGGCAATATTCTAATCTGGTTTCTGCAGAATTCTAGACTATGGTCATGTAATAGCTTTTCTATAGGGAGCTGGCTGTGCGTGACATGCACTTCCTCCCATCGTACACCAGCTCATTTGTCCATCAACAACCTGGAAGAGAAAGTTTATTTTTGTTAGTGCTGCTAAATAGACTCTTTTAATGCTGAATATGACAAGTCAGCTTCTGTCCCAAGTCCTCTAGGAGCACTACAAAGGATTGAGAATGAATACAAATTGATCCTATTTATATTTCTTTACACCTGATCCTGACCAATTACAGGTTAGGGAAGTTCACATCCTATAAGCTGTGAGTTTGAAATCCTAAATCAGTCTCAGGCTGTTATACCAGTTATTTAAACTGGTATAACAGTTCAATTCTTCAATTATTTAAACTGTCCTTTAAAACACTGTAATATATTTATGATTCCTTATATATTTCTAAACTAAATTGTATTTAGTTGTATTTACTCACCATTAACATAACCACAAAGACAAAAACTTGCTCTCAATCAGCTACAGTATGTTCAGAACTTAGCTGCTCGAATTCTAACTAGTTCTAAATCCTTTGAACATAGAACACTGGTGTTGGCATCCCTGCATTGGCTGTCTGTTAAGTCTAGGATTGATTTTTAAATATTACTGCTGACACATAAGGCCTTGAACGGTTTGGCACCAAGCTACATCGCCGATATGGTAATTGAATATATTCCTGTGTGAAACCTGCGATCTGCTGAAGCTGGGCTCTTAAGAGTCCCCAAAACTATGGGAGATTTGCTGTTATGCACCCAAGTTTTAGAATGCCCTTCCACAGACAATTTAGGATTAAAAAAAAATGTTATTTTTAAAAGTCACTTAAAAACGCATCTTTTTAAATTGACATTTGATTGTTACAAATGTTGTAATAGCAACAGATGTTTTTTATTTTCACAAAAAATGGATGATAAGTAGGCATTGAAGTAAAGACCTAAAATAATCTGGCCTCATTTCAAGATGACTCACACAAGGTTGATCCTTAACATGGTGCAGTGCAGCAAAAAAAAAATAGAACTTAATTCTATTATTTTGTATCTTCCCACATCACGACATACAGCTAATTAAATGTAAGGAGAGTATTTAGAATTGCTGTGCTTCTATCTACACTGCAGTGTCTACCGCAGAGGAGGACAGCCTGATTACAGAAGTGTTATCTAATCATGAGCTGCATGGCATCACTCTGACCACCTACTGTACAGAAACAATGATAAGTAGAACTCAGAGCTACTCATCTGAAACAACCAGATTATTGTGGAATTTGCAGGATGCTAAACAATGGCAAGGAAAGTCATCTTTCTTGTTTTTATTTGTCATGACTTGCGGCCATAGTAAACACAAGAAATATGTGAAATTCCACAGCAGAAGTTTACATTATAAATCCAGTCATCATTACAAATAGTGTAAACAATACATAAGGCATGGGTGCGGGGCCAATCAACAACTTCACAGTATATTATTTCTACGTTTCAAAACATGTGCATGCAGCTAAGGCTCACACTGCATTTGCCTATTTTTAGGTGTTCAGTATTTTAATAAGCAAACAGTTTCAATTGATAAGATTTCCAGTGAGAATTGAGAATTGTTCATCTAAAGTAATATAGGATTGTACGGCGAACAAGAGGTGATATAAGCCACACGCTCGCAGCCCTGTGACTATATACTGCTTGAGTGTCATCTACAAATAATTTCTGGTCGTAGTCGACAGGTCGGAATGACGTCATCCACACTTTTGCGTCGTGTGTCTTTCTTGGAAAGACATACGGCCTTTTCTCATGCGTCTGAGACCTGAAATCGCACGGGGTCGGATGATGTTGAAAAATGTCAACATTTGCTGCATGGTCGTACGCTTGTAACCATCCTAGAGCAAGACTTTGAGGAATTTTTAATAGATGTTCATAAACATTTTTTCAATTACGTGAATGCAGTCTGTATTTAAAGTATGAACGACAGCTACGCAGTCAAAAGGGCTGTGACACGATGCGTCCTTCGTACAGCAAATAGTGAAGCTGCACAGCTTTTATAGCTGTCTGCGCCTGACGTACCGCATTCATCTGCGACAGAAGTATGAACCAGCACTTAGCAGTCGCAGTTACCAAACATGTCTATGTTATGTATATCTGTAATTTAAGTACAGCATGGATTTTTGTTTTATTTATTAGTCATCAAGTGTATTGTAGGTGTTGTGTTGAAAACGCTTGAAGCATTGTTGCTCCACATCACAAGTGGCAAGTAAACCAACGCCAGTCAGTCCTCATTACAGGTTAGCAAGTAACAATGCACAAAACCATTGCTCTAAAAGTTGTGTTGAAATCTCTCAATGAGCAGCAACAGCAAAGAATGTCGTTAGTCACACTATTATTCTGCAGTCAAGGGCATCCTGCTGGTTTTGTAATGCAAGGATGAAAATTCTAAAAGCAAAAACACCCTCCTTAATGACAAGGTTTGATTATGATATAGAGAGGAGTAAAGCACAGTTCAAATGTAACACTCCGGAACGTAAATCAGAAAACAGCCTCCTAGTATGTGCAGGAAAACAATTAGGAAATTGAAGCTATTTGAGTGCTACATCTTAAATGAAGCATGAATAAAATATCACAGCACTGCGACCTATAAACGGTGTTCATCGTCACACTGGTGGTAGAAAATGTTACACACAGTCATGAAATTTACAGTTGACCACTTCCAATTTGATTCTGTTGATGTACAGATAATTAAACCTAGATTTATTTTTATTTTAACGTTTTAACAGCAACTCCTCACAACAGCTTAGGAGAACTGAATGTCAGTGGGCATCCTCCAATCCAGCCTCCAAGGAGTTTGACAGCGGTCAACAAGCTACTGTCCCCTGAAGGACAAAGGACAGCCCTGTTGCTGTCACTTGAGCTCACCAGAAGCCTGACCAGTAGGGGTCACTGTGGTGTAATAAGATGACAGTCCCTGCCAATGTTGACTACCTAGCCTGCAGGAATGGCAAAACCAATGTAACTCTGTGGAATATCATGCAAAGATCAGCAACTTTGAACTTCCAGAACCTAAACCTTGACTCCCCTGGCTGTATGACACTCTGCACACCACACGGTCGTGCCTTTACCAGGTGAGTCTTTCTGGGACCCACACTGCTACAATAAGACAGGATGTAACAGCAAGTTGTTGTTCTGTAACATGCTCACCCAGTTCATAAGGCATTTTTATACTTATTTAAAATTGTCATTGATGCAGCTTTTTATTGATCTCTGTTAATTTTGAATGGACCATTCTTCAATATATTGATATTGGTTATGTTGCTTAAATTATGATGAATGAAAAGCTTTACTGCCATTGTTTTTATATATTATTACATTTTTAACTTCCTTAGATTATCCTTGCTGTGGACTTAAAAACTGTGCTGATGAGAGCACTTTTTCCATGAAGATAACTGACAGCTGTTTCCAGTTTCCAAACATTTAATTGTTTAAAACATCTCATAAGCGGGGAGATGCTGTGTCAGCAATAATCATGTAACGGAAGTACTACAGAACTAAAAATGTAAATAACAATGGGTAAAACACTCAACGTGCATAAAAAAAAAGTTCTGCTTTGGCCAGTCAGTCTACAGCAGGAGATATACTTTTGAAGATAGCAGAACAATCAATTTGTAATTCAATGGGTCTTATTTACAAAATTTAAGGTTTATGACTGTAACACTGTTTTATGGAATGTTGTGACTTTGTATGTTTAAAAACATTCTCACAGGTTAAACAAGGCCTTGTGAAATATGAACCAACTAATAAGCCCTCTCTAAAACAGTTGGGACATGTTTCATGAACTACAGCCTTCATTTAGTTAATCAAAATAGTCTTTAACAAAACAGTCCTTATTTTGCGGATAAGGCTCTTTGTTTTGTTCTGTTTAGGGGTATCAGGATCTAATTTAAACACAATTATTTATATATTTTATTTATTAATTTATTTGAAAGCCATCAAAATATTTTTCGTAGCTTTGTAATTTTCAGCAAAATTAATGATAGTGAGTAAAAATTGAGGATAAAAATAACAGGGGAAGAGTAAAGCCCACAAAAGGTAAGGAAACACAAAATAGCAAGGAAGTAATCCTTCAAGTGCATTTGGCATGGAATGATACAGTATGTTTTCTCAGTTATTTCATTCCATTTTATCTGCATTTTTTTTAAAACAATAGGTGGTCACAAAAATAACCACTATTTGCAAAGTATAAATAGAACCACAATTATAACTCTTGTGTGGCTGTGTGGTGGCATGAAGAGATGGATTTGAATGTTTTTTTTTTGTTCAGTGAATATTGTAAATAGCAGGTTATATTTTCTGCATAATGCCTTCATGTCTTCCTAATAGGGAAGTCTATTTTTGTTACAGCAGTCTCTTGTGAGAAAAAAGAGTTAAGAATATATTCTTAAGATTGGTATATCCTGGGGGTTTAAGGAAACATGATTTATAAATGAAAGGTAAATCAGAGTTTACTGGGATGTTGACCACTGTGTGTTGGAGAAATGAACAACACAAATCACAAAGCAGCATGTTTTACAGAATGAGATAAACCCATTTGGAGAAATGTGAATGGTTATCTAATTCATAAATGCAGAATAAAACTAATGAAGTAGACAAATGTGCCGACTTCAGGATACAATTTTATGAAATTCTAAAAATAGACCATCGACGTAGCATGCATTGTTACAGAACACTCAGATGCAAGATGTTTTTCTCGGCCAAAAGAAACCGACATCAAAGTAAACTAAATAGCACAAAGGTGATTTATATTATTGAGTGCATTATAAAAAGCATTTCAAGTAGCAGCTATCTGATTCCGAAGTACAGCCGCTCAGACAAGAGAACAATTAAACATTCCAGACAGCAACGAACCTTCAGAAATAATGTATGATAATTTTATGCACAAGAGCCTAGTAGCTTGTTAATTTGAAATAATGTAAATAGTGTGGATTCTAACATGGAGCTGTCAGTGAGCCATACATCACTGAGATTACTTAAACATTTCAAAGTGAGCTGATAAATGAAGTTTCTCACGATGTGGGGCGATATGGAAGGTGTTAGAAGGTTGAGAATATTCATCATAGCAATTATTGAAAGTGTTTTCACTGACATCATATACCCAGATTATATTTCAGACCCACAGCACAGAGATGAAAAAGTGACTGGGCTAAATCACGAGCCGCTGTTTTTTTTTTGCAGTTGTTGAAAATGAAGAATGACGGATTCAGAATAGTGGGCAAGCACAATTTATTATTCCATTGGCTCATTTAGTTTTAAATTAACTGATCTCAGTAACTTTTTAACATTCTAATAATAATAATGCCATGCCACTGATTGATTTTTGTTTTTCATGCATGTATAAATGGAAAGTTAAAATGACAATGTAAAAGTAAACAATTTGTTTGTAAAACAGACAGCAAACAGGTATTGTGCTTGGCCTATATGAACTCTGGACATCAATGGTAGTTCTAAAGGTTAAGGAGTTTAAGAACAATCTAGAAACACCACAAAGCATTTTGGGGGATTAAAAGTTGACATTTTTAGAATTTTAGGCAAATAACGAACAATATCAGTTTTGAAAAGCTTCTATCTACTTCACAGAGAGATTTTTGAAACAGTGGTGAGCCTATTCATATTTATTCATATCGATAGAGTTGTATGAAAATTACGGTACAGACACAAGTAAAGTTTTTTTTAATTGCAAATTATATTACAATACCCTGTCTAAAAGGTAACCATTGGGATACAGGGGACAGGAACAGCTATGAATCTGTTAGACATTGCCATCTTTATCATTCTTGATTCAGCAGCAATTTCCTATGTTTCCACTTCTCATTGGCATCACCTAGGAAAACGATCCCCACCGGCCCCATTCCCCACCCCGCCTCCTCACTCCTGCTGAGACCTGAACTTGTGGCACAAGAGAACAGAGTAACGACTCACTAAATCACTGTGCTTTAGTGCAGTGGCCTCTTTATTATGCTATTTAATCACTAAGGAAAACCACTACCATTTCAGGAGGCATATAGGATTCAGCAGCATTAGCTATTAGTCATTAATTGACACTGTGCATCTGATACCAGAATGGCAGTTAGAATTCATATTGTTGACTTGTGTTTTATGTGACAATGCTCTTTACTTTTACAACAATCTGGTACTTGGAATCAACAGGTACAGTACAAGCAAGAAAACGGAGGTCAAACTACCAAATTTACCAATATCTTTTTACTGTTTCTCTTTCAGAAAATACACAAAAGCTGTAAAATGAGATCAGGCTGGTCATTGTAATAGCAGGTCTCTAACAGGTTCTGTGTAAATCACTATCAATATAATTAGGAGGGGTTTTCAAAAAGTTCTAAACTTTCATAAAAACATTCTTTATGTGCATTTGCAAACAGGGGTGAGCAAAAGGAGGGCACCCAATAAGCAGCTAGATACGTTTTTTAGATCAGTAACCACAGTGCTTAGTGTGTGTGTGTCCATTGACTCCTCACTCATACACAGACCTAAACCTGCCTGTAATGGAGGAGGGCTCTACAGGTACAGTATAAATGTTTCTCTCAGCACAGCCGCTAAAGGTATGAAAACATGGATGCAATCAAATGGCTGCTGTTTGTTTTCTGAATTTGTTTTGAATGACAATGATCATTGGATGCCATTTTCAGATATTGAAGTGTAGCTTTTGGATAGCATAATGAAATTACTGTATCAGCCACCCCCCACCCCCTCCCCTCCCCAAATAAAAGCTAAAATTGTATTATTTAATTTCTATATCCTGTTAACAGGGGGGGAGGGGGTCTCAGTTGTCTTGTCATTATCCAGACAATAAGGTCTTTATCAAGCAGCCGAAGCAGATTTGAGACAAGGTTTAAAGGTAGCATGCAAAATCAAACTCAATACATTCATTTCTTATTTGCTCTAGTCAGGGGGTTGCTCTGAACTACTGAATGTAAATAATAATGTGAATGCTGCTCCATAAGGGGCCATTTGCATAGTAATCCATTCTTCTTCTGATGACAATAAGATACTCGAAAAGGTTATCATTGCTATGCATAACATCAAAGAAAACAGGAGCTTTTTGTCTTTAGAATCCCAGAGAGGGTGTTGTGTGAAAAGGGTAATGCAGAAAAACAATAAAGAATAAAGAATATTAAAAAAAAATAAAATAATAAAATACATGCTGTACAACCCATTTTCCACATGCCGAATATTTCCAACCTTTGACACTTGTAAAATCTTCTTAATCAGTGGCGCACTGGTATGCTAAATCAAAAGGTCATATTAGACATGTCGATAGAGGGTTCAGGCACTTATAAAAGATGGACTTTTGGGTTATAGCAACTGGATTATTTTCACAGCATTTTTTTCTCTGGGCCAACATGCGTTTCCAATGTTCTTTTACTTTGTCTGAATCTAAATCTGTCTGGAAGCCAGACACTATTAAGTACAGCAGATTATCAACTATCTCTTCAGTATTTAAATAAATACAAAATGTAAAATCCAGGCCACACACACAGGCAGAATGGAAGGATATATATAGCTGCCTATTTGATATCTGACTTTATTAACATTTTTATTGTACAAAGTCCTTTATCCCAATCAAAAATGCATTTTCTGTACTGTACACCATGATTGTAAAGCCATATTACAGCTATATGTACAGTCATTTTTGGAATTGGACAGAATAGAGGGAAATAGCAGGGATTCAAACCACAACATTAATTGCTATCTTACTTTTTCCTCGTTGCTGGCTTGGGGGGTTGAGGCGAAAACAGGTGAGTTGTTCTTTTAAATACATGTAGAAGTTACTGAACCTTAGTCTCATGAATGTAGAAAAAGCTGTTCAAATGAGTATAACTTTCAGTGAATGCACTCAATATCACTGAGGGGTTCATAATTCCAGCTGCACAGAAAGTTAATTCTATAGTGTGGTGGCAGGATAAACGAGCTTCACAACAGTCAAAATAAGAAGAAAATGAAACAGATAAACATTATAATGGATTTGTTAGAAAGCTGTTGTGGGCTTGGTTATTGCCCATTTACCCCAGAAACGCCTCAGGCAGTACAACCCTACAGAGCAGCCCTCTCCTACATGCTGGCAACATGAATTACAGTACTCCAATGCTCATTGTTATTATCCCCAGCTAGGAATGAAATCCCCAGCAGAGGGGAATTAGTGGAGGCGGACATGTGTCCGTGTGTCCGTCCATATGTCACATATGTCATTAACATTAGTTATTGTGAGTATCAAATTCTGGGGATACATGGAGTTGTCTGTCTGTCCATTCATCTATCCAGCTGTATGTCACACCTACATTTTTGCATCTATCAGGAGAATTGCTTATTTTATACTATTATACCTTTGATACCAGTCATGGGCATCAACTTTTTCATCATAATGATCTGATTTTGAATATGCAGCCGTGGCGAGGGATGTGTGTTACTAACATACTTGTTTAGAAATGTATTTAGTTCACTTTTCCATTTTATGGTTGTTCAAAGTCAGTAATTCCTAATTAAAAACATGGGAAACAATACTTGCTTTCAGAATAAGCTGTATCTGTTGTCACTGTTGGACAACATGTAGCATAGAGAATAAGTCACTGAAGCTCATGCTGCATGGCTTATAAAGTCAAATAATCAGTATGCAGCAGCTCTTCCTCCTAATGCATTATTATTCTTATTATAGATTATATGAGGTCACGACTTGTATGTCTGGACTTTCTCAGACAGGCCATGCAGGCACCGTTTACATTTGCGCAAAGCTTTGACTCTGTCCAGAGCCTACCGATGTTGAACACCAGCACTTCCTCTTTGATCTGGGGGCATGAATCATAAAAGCCTGACCTGAGTTCACTGCATTAAAAGAGAAGAAGGAAGGGGAAATGGGGGGAGGGAGAAAAAGCAGAAAGGCGGGTTTGATAAAGCATCACATGCAGGACTCTCATGATAGAAACAGGTGTTGCCTTTGATTAGAATGAAATGACATCATCCGAACAAAGCCACAACCAGACACAAATACATTTGCAGATATAATGCTATTCTAATGAGAGCCAAATTGACTTGGCATGGAGCGGCAATGCAGATCCAAGAAAAGCAGAGGGGACTGCAAAAGGTCTGGGCTTTTTGTTTGCTAAGTGTCTCACTTCATCATCTGTGAAACCAATAACAGGGCTGGGAAGACCTTTGAAGCAGGGAGTGTGTGGGATTGCTGCGTGGCTACCTCTGATGTCAGATCCAATATTCTGATTGCAAGCTATTTCCTGGATTAAGATCATGTTTGTCAGGCGAGAGGGAAGTCATCCGCATATTGTATATCACAGAGCAGACATCCTAATTACAGCATCCCATCAAATCACTGATAAAAAACCTCTCATTCATAGCATGCACACAAATCTGTATTCTTCTCTAGCACAAGAGCTGATTGTTGTTACACTACTATAAAATCATATAAAGAACACATGAATAGGTCCTTTGTAATTTGAGAACTCTTAAGAATACTTTCATGTACAACGGTATGCATCAGTCGGCCTCATGATAGCTTGCTAACCTCTAGCAGATAATAAGCCAACATATTTCATAATCACACACCTAAACTACAGTTTCAAGAATTAACAGTTCTAAATAAGGAAGGCTTTTCACACATCTCACAACTTTCTCTGCATTGTATTTCTAATTGACTTTGCAGGCCATATGCATACATTTTTTTATCAAATACATATAGAAATAAGAGCATTAGTGAGGAGATATTTGTTTATGGTAATAAATTGTATGAGCTGGGTTTTTAAAATGTCATGACTTATTTTAAGTTTTTGTTGCTCAGAGGCTTGGCTAACAGCTGGGTGGTAAATTGAGGGCTTTGCTCTTGGATGTTTATCGTATTATTCAGTTGTGGTTTTACAACAAAATAAGACAAGAGTAAATTTGTACGCACAGTTACAAATCTGAAGGCAGGCCCCAAGGATTATCTTCTGTGCTGTGATGACCTTCTGCATCCTTCTAAAAATAAAAGAAAGAGCTTGCATTCCTTATCAGTCCACAGACCAGCCAGAGAACCAGTGATCTAAATATCTGGCTTCTCCACATTGCTTTGGCAATAGGTTCATTTTCTCTTTTGGAAGGACCACCCCAGACTGCAGCAAAATGATTATTAATTCTCTGTGGTTATTCAATTTGGACAAAAATTTGGGAAAAAGTATTCCAATTATTCAATATTGGGCCAAATGTTGTCAATGGTCCCCAAAGAACTGACCTGAGACCACCACTCATATTAAAATATTTTAACTGTCTCAAGGAATGGCTGACTTCTCCTATGACAGTGTTTTGAAGGTGTATTCTCATTTTGTTGCACTATGTAAAAAAAGGTCCTATTATACTTTTTTATAGCTCCAACATAATTTATTTCATAATGAGAGCACATTTTTTTTCTTACTGAGACACTATAAAGGTAAACATGGAACCAGGAAATAAAGCAAGCATCTCATAAAATGTGTCATTGGAGTCTTTAACACTTTAGTTTGAAGACAAGGCAGATACGGCATGTTTGCAAACCACAAGAGTGGTGAATATTTAGTCATTCATGGCATTAGACTGGAATTTGGTCTGTCTGCAAATAATTCAGTAGTGCTTATAAGGTGTTTAGGTTCAGAATTTCCAATATGGTGGCGGTGTGCTCCTAATTACTTAACAACCAGTAAAATGATTCAACCAAATGTCAAACCATTTTAGAACCATTCCACTGCTCAGATAACTATAACATGACCTATCTAGTGCTACAGTAACTCATGGCAACTTCACATTGCTAAATTAAAATCTTTGTAGAAGCATTTTACCACCACATAATGTTGAATTGTTAACCAAATCTAAGAGAAAGCACTTTGGTGGAGTGATAAAACACAGATTCTACATGGGAAATCGTAAACCTATAGCTGATGCTTATGAATGTCAATCTCTTACAAATGTGTGTACTTGTTTATCAAACTGGATTGCAAAAATCTAATGTTTTCTGAAGAAAATCATTGAAAAATCATCCTCAGGTGAACCACTATAGTTCCATTGCCTTATCTTTCTTTAAAAGACCACACTTTTTTTGTAGTTTACACACCATGTGAAAGGGTGACTGAACGGTGACGTCACGGCAGAAGCAGGGACGGACAAACACTGACACCAGGGCAAGTACTGCAGTTAAAAGGCGCTTGTGCCGTTTTATTTTCAAATAACAAAAATAAATCAAAGGTTTAAACAAAAACAAACTGTGCTCACAGAGCAAAATAAAAGGTTAAACCAAAAACAAATCTCGCACACAAAAATACAAACACAGGTCAGGCTGGGCAGATTGCCTTCACTGTTCCTATGTTCTTTCACGTTGCTCTCGCTCTCGCTCTCGCTCTCACAACAACCACAACCACCCGAGCCAGAAAGCTGCAGCCTTTTTATATCGTGGCCGAGGGGTTTAACTAGCTTGTAATTAATTATTCTATTCCCCCTCGGCCACAATCTGCACGAGTTTATTAATTACTTGTGGATGGGGCTACCCATCCACGCTACTAAAACAAAATCGGCTAAGCCGTCAAAATACAAAACAATAAAACATACGGCGCCGCCGTCATGCAAATAATAAATCATAATACAAATACAAAATAACACGGGCGGAGGGGAACCCCGTTCTAAACTAAAATAAACAAAACAATGTACAGGGCTGCTCGCCCTGTTACATATCCCCCCCCTTGTGCAACGCACACATGGCCCCAACGGCCACCTCCCCCCTCAGTCCCAATGTCCCGGAAGAGGGGGAAGCAAGTTGTTTCTGGGGGGTGGCCATGGTGGAATCTCTGGCACCCCCCAACTCTTCGTGGCCGGCAGCTCCCTCTTCCGGGGCTTCTGCCACACACTATCCTGCCGCGAAAGTGCGGCTGGGGGAGCTGGTCTCCTGACCTCCCCCCCCTTCCTCATGGCCGGCAGCTCCCCTCCGTGGGGCTCCGGCCACCCAATTTCCGGCAGCGAAACTGCTGCGGGGGGAGCTGGTCTCCTGCTGGTCTCCTGACCTCCCCTCCTTTGTGGCCGGCAGCTCCTCTCCGTGGGGCTCTGGCCACAGCGTTTCCTGCCACGGAAATGCGGCTGGGGAGCTGGTCTCCTGACCTCCCCTTTCTTCATGGCCGGCAGCTCCCCTTCGTGGGGCTCCGACCACACGATTTCGGCAGCGAAACTGCTGCGAGGGAGCTGGTCTCCTGACCTTCCCCTCCTTTGTGGCCGGCAGCTCCTCTCCGTGGGGCTCCGCCACAGTGTAGCGACCCCAGGCGGAGCAGAGCGCCCGGCGATCCCAGGCGGCAGGACCCTCGGCGACCCCAGGCGAAGCAGGATCCCTGGCGACCCCAGGCGAAGCAGGATCCCTGGCGACCCCAGGCGGCGGCGGCAGCGGCGGACCCTCGGGAGGCGGCGGCAGCAGCGGACCCTCGGGAGGCGATGGCGGCGGCAGCAGCGGACCCTCGGGAGGCGACGGCGGCAGCGGCGGACCCTCGGGAGGCGACGGCGGCGGCAGCGGCGGACCCTCGGGAGGCGACGGCGGCGGCAGCGGACCTCGGGAGGCGGCGGCGGCAGCAGCGGACCCTCGGGAGGCGAACTCGGGAGGGAGCCCCTGGCCATAGAGGCGGCAGCGGGAGCTCCACTTCTCCCTCGTACCCTGTATCCTGTGCGGAGCAAAGGCAGCCCCAGGCGATGCGGAGCAGCAGGCAGCCCCAGGCGATGCGGAGCAGCAGGCAGCCCCAGGCGACGCGGAGCAGCAGGCAGCCCCAGGCGACGCGGAGCAGCAGGCAGCCCCAGGCGACGCGGAGCAGCAGGCAGCCCCAGGCGATGCGGAGCCACAGGCAACCCCAGGCGATCCAGGCGTGGCATCCCTGAGTGGAGCGGGCATGGCATCCCTGGGCGGTGCGAGGCTAGCATCCTTGGGCGGTGCGAGGCTGGCATCCTTGGGCGGTGCGAGGCTGGCATCCTTGGGCGGTGGTGGAGGCAGCTCCTGCTCCTCTCCCTCAGGTGGTGGTGGTGGAGGCAGAGGCAGCTCCTGCTCCTCTCCCTCAGGTGGTGGTGGTGGAGGCAGAGGCAGCTCCTCCTCTTCTGGCGGCCAAGGCGGCAGGGGCTCCTCCCCTTCTGGCGGCCAAGGCGGCAGGGGCTCCTCCCCTTCTGGCGGCCAAGGCGGCAGGGGCTCCTCCCCTTCTGGCGGCCAAGGCGGCAGGGGCTCCTCCCCTTCTGGCGGCCAAGGCGGCAGGGGCTCCTCCCCTTCAGGCTGCGAAGGCGGCAGGGGCTCCTCCCCTTCAGGCTGCAGGCGGCAGGGGCTCCTCCCCTTCAGGCTGCGAAGGCGGCAGGGGCTCCTCCCCTTCAGGCTGCAGCCGTGAAACCAGCAGGCATGCTCCCTCTGCTGGTGGCGGCGATGGAGGCGGAACCAGCAGGCATGCTCCCTCTGCTGGTGGTGGTGGGAGCGACACGTCGTCCTCCCATGGAGGTGGAGGTGACACCAGCAGGAACTCACCCTCTGCTGGCGGAGGTGGGAGCGACACACAGTCCTCCCAGGGCGGTGGAGGTGGAACCAGCAGGAACTCTCCCTCTGCTGGCGGAGGTGGGAGCGACACACAGTCCTCCCAGGGCAGTGGAGGTAGAACCAGCAGGAACTCTCCCTCTGCTGGCGGAGGTGGGAGCGACACCCAGTCCTCCCAGGGCGGTGGAGGTGGAACCAGCAGGAACTCTCCCTCTGCTGGTGGAGGTGGGAGCGACACACAGTCCTCCCAGGGCGGTGGAGGTAGAACCAGCAGGAACTCTCCCTCTGCTGGCGGCGGTGGGAGCGACAAGCAGTCCTCCCAGGGCGGTGGAGGTGGAACCAGCAGGAACTCTCCCTCTGCTGGCGGAGGTGGGAGCGACACGCAGTCCTCCCACGGAGGTGGAGGTGGAACCAGCAGGAACTCTCCCTCTGCTGGCAGGTACCTGGGCTGTGGACGACCGACTCCCCCTCTTGGGCTGTGGACGCACCGACTCCCCCTCTTGGGCTGTGGACGCACCGACTCCCCCTCTTGGGCTGTGGACGCACCGACTCCCCCTCTTGGGCTGTGGACGCTCCGACTCCTCCCTCTTGGGCTGCAGGACGTTCGGGCTCCTCCCTTTTAGGCGCAGGACGTTCGGGCTCCTCCCTTTCAGGCGCAGGACGTTCGGGCTCCTCCCTTTCAGGCGCAGGACGTTCGGGCTCCTCCCACTCCAGGTCCGTGTCTTGGAAGACCTCCAGGCAGTGGTGCTCCTCATGCCCGCACCTCATGCAGTTGGTGCACCACTCCTCTTCCTCTCGTTCCACTTTTCCTCTCTGCCTCCTCCTCCTCACCTTTTCTCCCTTGGCCTGTGGAGGTGATGGGGTCGGGACCAGCAGGCACTCTCCCTCTGCTGGTGGGAATGGGCGCAGCAGGCACCCCTCTGACAGGAGAGGACAGTTGAGTGGGGAATGCCCCTGCTCACCGCAGATGGGGCACCAGCAGTCCTCCATGACCGCCTCGGATGATAGCATCCCAGCTGCTCTCCCGCTTTGTGGCCGCAGCTGGTAGCTCCCGCTTCTGGGGTCTCCCCGGGTACCTGGTCCTCGCTTGCTTTGGCAGCCCACTCCTCTCCCTGGTATTGGGTGGGGCAGATGGCCACAGTGTGCCCAAACTCCCCACAACCAGGGCACCACTCATCTATCAGGTAGATAGGGCCAACATCCCCTGGTGGCAACTGTTGCTGTTGCTGCCGCTTTTGCTGCTTTCTGCAGCTCTTCCTTCCTCCCATCCTCTTTCCTCCCATCCTTCTTCCTCACCCTCCTCCTCACTCTCCTTTCTCCACAAGTGATAAAAAAACGAACGAAAAAACAAACAAACTGCAGTACTGCAGGAGGCGCTGGTAATCCCACGCTGGACACCACGTGTGAAAGGGTGACTGAACGGTGACGTCACGGCAGAAGCAGGGACGGACAAACACTGACACCAGGGCAAGTACTGCAGTTAAAAGGCGCTTGTGCCGTTTTATTATTCAAATAACAAAAATAAATCAAAGGTTTAAACAAAAGCAAACTGTGCTCACAGAGCAAAATAAAAGGTTAAACCAAAACAAATCTCGAACACAAAAATACAAACACAGGTCAGGCTGGGCAGATTGCCTTCACTGTTCCTATGTTCTTTCACGTTGCTCTCTCGCTCTCGCTCTCGCTCTCACAACAACCACAACCACCCGAGCTAGAGAGCTGCAGCCTTTTATATCGTGGCCGAGGGGTTTAACTAGCTTGCAATTAATTATTCTATTACCCTCGGCCACAATCTGCACGAAGTTTATTAACTACTACTGTGGATGGGGCTACCCATCCACGCTACAAAACAAAATCGGCTAAGCCGTCAAAATACAAAACAATAAAACATACGGCCGCCGTCATGCAAATAATAAATCATAATACAAATACAAAATAACACGGGCGGAGGGGGAACCCCGCTCTAAACTAAAATAAACAAAACAATGTACAGGGCTGCTCGCCCTGTTACACACCATTACAACTTTTTTTTTATTTTTATAAATTTAGTCGTTGCCAATTATTTTTATTATTTTCTCCCAATTTGGAATCACCAATTATTTTATTATGCTCAGCTCACCGCTACCACCCCTGCGCTGACTCGGGAGGGCGAAGACGAACACATGCTGTCCTCCAAAGCGTGTGCCGTCAGCCGACTGCTTTTTTTCACACTGCGGACTCACCATGCAGCCACCCAAGAGCTACAGCATCGGAGGACAACGCAGCTCTCGGGCAGCTTACAGGCAAGCCTGCAGGCACCCGGCCAGACTACAGGGTCGCTGGTGTGCGGTGAGTGATGCCCTCCCTCCCTCCCCGGCCAATTTGAGTGCCGCCCCTGGAAGCTCCGTCCTCGGTCGGCAAAGGAATATCCTGGACTCGAACTCGTGACGTCCAGACTATAGAGCGCATCCTGCACTCCACGTGGAGCGCTTTACTGGATGCGCCACTCGGGAGCCCCCACAACTTATCATTTTAACAATATATTTATTGTCACTATTTATTCTCAAATCTGCTTTAACCTGGGCACCTCTGGTCTTGAAAACTAGTTTATTATTTAAGCAGCTGCTAATATATTAAGGAAAATTATGTGTTATGTTAATATGCCTAACAAAGGGCAGTGTATATTTTATAATAACAGTATGACATTTTGGTTGTTTTACTGTAAATTGTCCATATAAACCACTCATGTTTTTTAAATCCAGGCTCAGAATCAAAATTGAGAGAGATTATTTTGATTCCATCCCTTTTAGATTTAAAACAACCTCAAGACTGTAGCCCTGTAGAATGTAAAGGCACTTGCTTTTGAAATTGTGTTTGGCAGTGGGGTCAAGCAATAACAGACACACAGTCTGTAGTTTTCTCAGGCTGCTAGATAATTAAGAGAATCATGTATTTTAATAGACCACATCCACTTGGCTACAGTTTAGATGACAATTGCAGAGTAATTTGATTCCCAAATCTGGATTGAAAACAAGGGACTTTTAAATTAATGACTTTTTAAAAATTTTTAAGGGGGTTGAATTCCGTTAGTTCATGGAAACTTTTTATTGGCAATACTGTAAATGGGGAGTGTTTATTTTTAACCACACAATAGAATTAGGTGCAGCTTTAAATACTTCAGAAGCACCAAACCCATTCAATCAATGTTGTTGTGAGTAATACCCAAGATAAGACTGAAATTGATTCTTCAGTAAAAATAATTAAATGTCCTCATGCGTAAGGGCACATTTTCCATTCCTGCTCCCTCCAGCTTTTGTTTGCTTCATTTTCAGATGCACCAATTTTTAAACAAAATGAAATCCACTTGTTAGCCAATCCAACTTTTTTGCCATTGGCTGTACAGTATTATGTTCATTCCCTAACTTGCTATAGAAATACCTTCTTGGTCAGAGGAAGTATTTCAATTCTAGTTCATAAATGTCCACTCAAAACATGTGACAAACAATGCTTGCATGTACTGGCATGCATGAGCTATAACTTACACAGACATTGCCCAAACTAATGGAGACCTGTTTCATATTATTAATTATATTTAACACAGTAGTTTTACAGAACTACAGTATATTAATAGTATATTGTATACTGTTAAATGTTTGTTTGCAGGAGCAACAGATGCCACTATAAGAATAATAATTTTAAAAAGAAAAAAAACAAAACATTAAGTTATATGAACTGGAAACACTGTTTAAATGCATAACCTAAAACAGTGAAAAATGTCTGCCACAAAATTCGGCCAATGGCAACTTTATCAACATGGCTTGCCGAGACTTTGCTGGAATACACTGTTGCACTACACTTCCATACTGCAGGATTTGGGAGGCCAATCTGATTAGCAAACAAGCTCACCCCACTGCAGACTAAGCTTTATATAGAAGTATTGTCTTTTGGACACAACCCATATCAAATGTCTTAAGATAACATGTCTCAATAATTAGCGTTTGATCTCTTAAAAACAAATTATAGAGGCTGCATTTACTGTAACACCAGTGTCTGGAATTACATGTTTTTTTTTCTGAATGTAAAATTATTATTATTCATTTCAGGAAGAAGGAAGAAGAAACATTAAAATAATAAACATTCCAAACAGCAATTGAGGGGAAAATGGACTGTGCCATTCACTGTTAGTCTTTTTGAATGACAGGACCTGCACTATCATGATCGGATCAAAGCAATTTAAAGGAAAAATAGAAAAAAAAATCAGCTTGTTTTCTAATCCAGTTTCAATTAACCTCAGACATTAATGAGGCAACTAATACATGTATGCTTCTCATCAGAGTACATTGTCTGTAAAACTAGTATGCAGGGCCTTCAGCTGTTTACCAATTCATTCAGTTACAAAAATAAATTAAAATAAAACCACATTCAGTAAAGTTTTTGAGCTTGTTTCATGGTCATTCAAAATTTGTAGAACATGGTTTGGCTGTCATGCTATGGTCTGGCAATGACTAACCACACTAAATGATGACTAAAGCAGAGTATGGTGGTTTAAACATGATATACACACAGTGTGTAAGAAAGCATACTGTTCTCATCTTTACATCAAAAGATGTTTATGAAGTTATTCCTGAGGAATTGATGACAAACCAATGCGCACATATAGAGTGTCTTCATAATTGCATAGTCCCTTGGAAATATGTGTATAAAATCAAGAGGTTGCTGGTTTATTGGTAATCTTGAAAAGTCTGTAAGAGGCTACAAGTGAATAATGAAAGGCAATGACTGGTGCAAAATCAAGGCAGTTATTGTGTTCACCATGTGCCGTGTGACAGACAGAATCAGAAGGAGGAGTCTAGAAACAACAGGTAAAGAATCTAGCCACGTTGTTACATTAATGTAATGTAAGTCAACGACATGGAAATCAGGATTGAAACGAGAGGGACACACGCTGTTGGTATTAATAACAATATATGAAACAGCAGGCTGAATATTTTGAGATTCTCACATTTTTTTATTTGAATCAGCTGTATTAAAGTTACAGGGGTCTATTAAATTGATCTTGATATATATTTTTTGTATACAACTAAGTCGCCCTGGTTAAGGGCGTCTTCTAATAAATAAATACATACTAATAATTAACATGTTGAATGTATCATGTACAATTTTACACTAGCTTAGCTTTTTATGCATTCTTTGGAAAGCAGACCATATGAAACAATTTGCTTATTGCAAGCTTGCATTTAAAAGTTGACTGGACAAGCTTCCTCCCTCCATGAAAATTAAACAGAACAGGTGACGACAGCCTATTACTTATTGAATTCCATAATCTCTCTCTCTCTCATATTCTGTTTACATTTAAAATCTGCACCCCATTAAAGCATGCAGTAAGCAATCAGGAATGAAACATTAGATTGAATTGAAAATTATCACATTAGGCAGTAAACTTTGCACATTTAACAGGTTTCATTGCATTTTAATCAAGAATGTTTCAAACTTCATCAGGTCAGAAAAAGACAATAATATGCTCAAACCTATAAAATAAAATATAGCTGATCATTATCGGGTAATATATTTTAGTTTATATACTATTCCCCATAAGGATCTGTTTAGTTTAGACCACAGCAGTCCAGGCATGTGGGAGGCAAGAGGCTGGTGGATTAAGACCATCTGGAATAAATGCATTTCCCAGAGCTCCACAGTCAGCACCACACCATGGAAAGCAGATGCCAGATTTCCGTTTTCCACTTAGTCTCTCGGCTTTGCCTTCTGCATGCGGGTACTCAGAGCACTGCTCAAGCAGCTAATGGGCTGGAAGTTCACTACACGTAAGAAATTAAACAGCAGCCTCTGCTGGGATTTGAACCTGGACGGGTCTGACTTTTAACAGTACACAAATCAGAAGAATGAAAAGTACCGGTACTCCTCTGGGGAACGTATGGCTAGAAATTAGTTTGCAAGCTTCTGCAACTATTGGAAACTTTTATGCCACAAATAAAACCTCCATCCCTAAGAAGCTGCAATACCAGAAGAATTTGCACAAGATTCTACTGAAATTGTTTTCTTTCACATGTATTTTGTGGCAAAGAGCATTTTTAGTAAAACAAAAACAGTACTAATGTAGTAACAAGTGTTCAAGTGTAACACACTATCTGGACGCTAAGGCCTGCAAACTGAACACTTTCTTAAACAGGCACATTTTATGAACATTTTCTGTGCTTGGTTAATTCTGCAACAAGATAAGTATTAAACATACTCTTTGGCAAACTGTAATAAATGCCATTGGGGACGATTTGCCTTGTCAAGTCTGTTAAAGTGAAGGCAAACACCAGCAGTTGTAAGTACAAACTCATGAACTACAGGAGACAAATCAGCATTATATTATGGCACATCAATAAGTTGTTTACAAATTTTAAAACAAGCACATAATATAACGTACAAGAACATTTCCGATGTGGTAAACACTGCCTTGCTTGTTTTTCTTTAATTCGTGTTTAACCTCAAAAGTGGGGCTCAGCACTAATATTTCTATTAGCAGTCCACAAAGTGCCAAGACTTCAAAGGCTCCTCCACAACTTGCTTTCTCATTAAACAGAAAGTTCTGTGTCCTTGCGCTACAAAAATGAGTTTGTGTAACTGTGTACATCAACCATGATATTCACATGTTCTTTTAAGAAAGGCCAAGGGTGCCATTCTATTTTCTCTGCCCTGCTTTCATATTTATGCCTCTCATTTCCAGTTCATTGCCTCTGCCTCAGTAGCACTATCCATCAACACTTTTATCCTCCCAGCTCCTACAAAGGGACATAAAAATATCTTCCATGCGGGAGGAATATTGCAGCAAATAAAAATAAACAACAAAGTTTTTTTATTAATCTGCCACAATAATAAACTATTTAATAAAACAATACTGTTTAAATAAGATCATTTGCATCACTCACACTAATGGGGTATACAATAGTATTGATCAGAATAGCTTAGAGAGCTGTCTGAATCCAACACTGTGGAGCTGAGAATACTGTGAGAAACACAAAAATGTGTTTGAAAATGTAATTGATACATTTATTAAAGGATATAGTATATGAGTGAAGGACTAGCAGCACTACATAATGATATCCTTCAAACAGCTGTATGGTTTAAGGAACATTTTTAAAGGCTTGTTTCTTAAGTATTAATAAACATTTTCTTAGATTAAACAGCTTTGAAAACTGAGAATAAACGTCCAGCCTTCTGTAAAGCTTCTGTAAAGTTAAGCTTCTGTCATTATAATCCTAGAAATCTGAAAAGGTTCTGTTACAGGCTAGTTGATATTACAGGCATTGTTGGGTTGTTGCTTTCTTCCATACCGGCACAATGCTGGACTGCAAGTTAAAAGCAAGCAAATGTCATTAATATTTATATCAAGACGTACATGATTGTTCGGCATGTAATTCAATCTTACTCCTTTAGTTACTTCTAGTAAAGAAATACTCAGTTGTGTAAACTAATCAAAGCTAGACATTATTGATTCCAAACAGAGGTCAGGGTCAATTCAGCCCTTGTATTTGTTCTATGTTGCACTGAGTGATAAGATGTGATTTTACTGACACAACTAGCAGTTGATTGTGCTTGACAAGCTTTATTTCAGCACAATAATTGTTTTACATAAAATTATAGGATACAGCTGTGTACCATGTAGACTCACAAGAAGCAGGCATTGGAGCAGATCTCTACTGAACATTTTGGCCACACATAACTCAAAGCAGGTTAGATTCAGGTGCACACAAACCTTTCCTAGTTGCATCACTGGCTTTGGAACAGTTGCCTCCACCTCTCTTACACTTCTACCCTTCCTCTCTCTCTCTCTCTCTGCCCCCTTTGTCAGCATAGCTTTACATTGTGGTTCAATGCAGTCATATTTCTAGTGCCATACCCAATATTGAAGACAATTTCTCAAAGCATTAGATCTTTATCATCCAAGAACAAATTCACATAACCTGGTAGGCATCTAGAGTAAGTGACCTTTCAAAGAAGTTTACATGACTGAAAATAGGAAGACAGCATCTCAATGTTTATGAGATCTATTAGCAGTTGCAATAGAGGCAGACTTTAAAGGATATAAGTTCCCACACAGGGATGCTAAATACTGGGGAAAAACATGTTTGTCATGAATATTTAGTACTGTTGGTACAATTAACCCTGGTAGCTTACTGGTTAAAACAGTATGGCAATATACACCAATAAGTTAATAACCAGTATGCTGAGCCTCCTCATTCTGTTGTGAGTTTTTCAAAAACAAGACAGCATAACTATGCCTAGTTTTAAATGTTATAAAATACAAGAACCATGGGGCCAGAACCCTGCCTTTGGGTGGTTCTGAGCCACAAGGTGAAAGAAGAAAGTAAAAGCAGTCATTAAAAATGCTCTGAACTGGTACAGCAACATCTACAAGCAAAAAGAGCATCAACGGTTTTGCTATTTCACTTCAAACTTTGAGAGGGGGGACTTTGTGAATCCCAGAATACAAGATAGCTTTCAGGCTTCAAATATTTTGTTAGGTACTGTTAAGTACTGTTACAGACTGCTCGAGTTTGACCTAGGTAGTGCAATACAAATGACCCTGACGAACTCGCCCTGCAATGTGTGACTTAATTTACCTACTAAGTAATCGTAATAAGTGAAACGCATCTTTGTTCGGTTTGCACGTAAAACGTTACATTTGCAAAAACGTTACTGAATTGCTAATGCAACTTTTTTTTTAATTAAACGTAATCCAAAAAACAACTTTCGTTTACTTCACTTTAAATGTAACACAACTGTAATGCTGGCCATATATGTTATATAATAAAGTACAGTGAGTAAATCTGCTTATTTCAGTGCTCATGTGCTGCTGCACGTCTGTAAACATAGACAGCACTAAAAGCGTCAGACTGCACTTACAACAGAAAAGAAATAGCACGCAAAAAATAACCGTAAATGGATTTAAAGATTCAAATGATCCCATCTATCACTTCCTCCCATACCACTTTTCTTTTATTCACTGCTTTCTTTCACAGACCAAGGACATTACTTCACAGACAGACACAGTCGCACCACCCTATAGGTTCTATCCCGTCTAATCCATTTTATGGCTGTCTTTTTAAATCCCCGTTTCAGTAAATTGCATTTTAATAGATAGTTAACCACAGCTTGATCTGTAAAGTAAACATAAATTAAAAATATGCGTGATCAGCGAAGTCTGTTTCACGTGATTATGTATTGAATAAAATAAAGTGTATTATATATTTGTGTTATGCAGGCAACATTTTGGACGCCTTGTTTGAGGGCTTTGCTCTTCTGTTAGCAAGCAGCATGTGTTGCCCTGGTGTAGTTTGTGGTGGAGTTCTGCAGATTTAATTCAGAAGTGTCACCGTGAAACGTTTCATACTCAATACATTGTAGAAAACACCAGAACTCGTTTTCATTTGGAAACATTTTGTTTTCTCCTACGTCTGTAAGAAAATGAAGGTAGTGGCGTTAATAAGGTAATAGAAACTACTGTCAAGACAGTTCATTTAAACTTATACAGTACTACTACTGTACAGTATTTTAAATTGCTAACTGTCTGGCGAAACAATTTAGTTAACATCTGAGAAGTACCAAATACCTTTTTCGAAAATAAAACTTCGGAAATACAAATAATAAATATATGTTTATGAATGCGTATATATTGAACATTTCGATGGTGCGTCGCTAACAGTGATATATGGATTGGTTATATTACATTACACTTTACTTTAACTGTCATGGAAGTTGTAGATGAATGCTCATCCCCAAATTGCAGGCTATCTCCATTATTTTCAGCATTGGCATTGCTAACCAAGATTTTAAATCAATTATCTTACTTATTGTGTGTAATATTATCAATGGTCCCCAGTTTCTTATGTTGGAGATATGTTGGATCTGTGCTTGTATTTAAAAAGTAATACTGTTACCTGGTACCAAATCACTTCATGTGTTGCAATTAAAACTCACTCAAATGGTCGAACTGAATCATGTGATGTAGCAAGAGGGATTAGTAATAGTGTTAATAAAGCTAATAAGAGCTACGAAAACTAACGTAATGCATTGATTAGCTCTCCTTTGATGGTCACAAAGTACATGAACCCTGACCAAAAAAAAAAAACCTTTTAAGATTGATAATGTGATTCATCTGAGTTGGATTTATACATCAAAATATGAGATTGATCTCCCCGCCACACGTGAAAATGGTCTGTTTAAGCCGATGCAGTAAGTTAACATCAGACTAATAACATCATAATATACAGAAGCATGGTCATCAAAGTCTTGGGCTTCCAAGTAGTCTGATATAGATGATATCCAATTTTTTCATGGTGTGGCATAATAATTACATTTTCATCAGGATTCATTAAAATGACTAGTTTATTAGTATGCCTTGTTGGCGAGGCTTCTGTTTTTGCTTGTGTGATAAAACACTAAAGACTCAACCCTTGCCTTTCAGAGTTGTACAATGCTTATAAATTGTTTAAATGAAAGGCACAATGATGCAAGATCCAGTCAGAATGAAACTTGTTGGTAGAAACACTTCCATGCGTACTGCCAGTATTGCACATGAAATGAATGGGGTAGGTCTACATTTCAACCAGGAATACTGGCCATCTATACAGTCGTTCCCCTCAAATAAATAATCAAGAATTGAAGTAAAATACAGACAAATGATGTGGTCTAAAATGCAGTGTCTTTTATTATCTAAAGTAAACAACTGTTTATATTCTACAGCGGTGGAAAAGATAGCTGCTATAATATGATGCAGTGTGTGGCAGCTGGGCATCAGATTGTAGCTTTGGCCAACCTGAGGCCTGCAGAAAATGAGAAAGGTGAGTTTCCAATATAAGTAATTTAGCTTTAGCTCTGTGTCTGATTCCAAAGTAACAACGTAATGTGAAACGAGGTGTTTAACAAATAATTATAATTATTAGTGATTACAATGTAATTTACTGACATGTTTCAACTTACAGTACATAAAAACTCTTGTGATCATGGCTGAAACACTTTGATATAAAATCAGTTACATATATTGTAGATATCCGTGCGGAAGCATGTATTTTGTATTTTAATGTTCTCCTATTTTAATGTTTTCACAGCTCAGTTTTGCTAATATTTTTTACACAATGTATAAAACAAGTAAAAGATATTATCTGAAAATTGTTACATACTCTAATTTAAATAAAAGTTACGCAGTCTTTAGTTCTTGCTTTCCAAATTTCAATCAGCTCCTTACTTTGCTCTTATTTCCTATTAATCCCAGTTTTTTTTCTATCTTGTGATTACACAGATGAGCTAGACAGCTATATGTATCAGACTGTGGGTCATCAAGCTATAGACTTATATGCTGAAGCCATGGACCTGCCTCTTTATAGACGGACTATTGAGGGAACAAGTTTGGATATTGGAAGAGAGTACAGTGAATGTGACGGAGATGAAGTTGAAGATCTGTACCACCTCTTGAAACTTGTAAAGGTATTGAAGCTGGACTTTTTGTTTTCACATTCAGAAACAAAGCTCAGTTAAGTGTACCAGGTACATGTTTTTTCACTTTGACAGAAACTTCAAGTGCTAACCAGGACAACTTTAATTTCTTTCTTTTTGCATTTATATCATGTTGCCATATACAGAAGTAGAGCAATGCATTATTTTCTATTTTAGGCGTTTTTGATCCAGATCATTTTTTGAGATTGGTTTTACTGTATACTGATGTTTACTGTTTGACAGCTGTATGTGAGACTTATGCACAATAAACCTCCTCAGGCCCGCTCACCTGCTGACCATGAGTTATACAGTACTGTAGTTGCTTTGCTGCCAAGTTAAAGAAAGGTTTGTTTGCAGTTTTTTGTTTTGTTTTTGTGTTTTTTACCAATCAAAGAAAAATGCTACACATACTGTGAATAATATATACCTCGGCTTTCTTCTAACACAAACTACATCAAATTTTCAGAGGCTTTTCCTTTCCTCCAGAAATTGCCTGACATCATGTAAACAGAAGCGTGTGTTTCCCTGTAGGTGTGTGAAACTGTTCATTCAGCTCTGGCCCGTTGTTGTAATGCAGAATGAATAGAGACAGGCAGGCTGGCGGTGAAGGATGGTGAGCGAGCCTCAGGGCTTTTTTGTTGTTGTTTTTTTCTTTCCCGAAGCTTTAGACCCTGTGATTGCCAGTTTTCCTAATTTCCTATTTCCAGGGCACCGCCAGCGTGACCTCTACTGCTGAAAACAACGCTGTGGAACTCAGCAGTGGCTCACACGGGTTTGGAGATAGGCAGCCACAGAATTGTTTACAGAAACTGTGCACTTGCAGCACAGTCTGATAAACACACATTTCCTCCCTTTATCAGTGAGATGGCAAAATGAGAAGTATGAGTTTCCAGTTTTACTCATTCCCTTCAGCTCTTTTCCTGTTTAAAAAAAAAAAAAAGTTTACTAATTGGGGGTTGATCTTTTCCTGTTTTAACCTTACATTCTGGAAGATTGTTTCTCATACATCTATACCAGATACTTATACTGTTATGGTTTTATAATATAATAAAGCACCTCTAAATTGTAAAGGACACAATTAGGTGTTTAATGGGACAGGGTTTTTTTCTTTATTGAAGTAAAACACTCATTTGTAGTTCTAGTTTCTGCTTATGTTTATTATTATTGCCATTAAAATAATATATTCTTTTTATCTTATATATATATATATATATATATATATATATATATATATATATATATATATATATATATATATATATACAGTACTGTGCAAAAGTTTTAGGCAGGTGTGAAAAAATGCTGTAAAGTAAGAATGCTTTCAAAAATTGACATGTTAATAGATTATATTTATCAATTAACTAAATGCAAAGTGAGTGAACAGAAGAAAAATCTAAATCAAATCCATATTTGGTGTGACCACCCTTTGCCTTCAAAACAGCATCAATTCTTCTAGGTACACTTGCACAAAGTCAGGGATTTTGTAGGCATATAGTCAGGTGTATGATTAAACAATTATACCAAACAGGTGCTAATGATCATCAATTCAATATGTAGGTTGAAACACAATCATTAACTGAAACAGAAACAGCTGTGTAGGAGGAATAAAACTGGGTGAGGAACAGCCAAACTCAGCTAACAAGGTGAGGTTGCTGAAGACAGTTTACTGTCAAAAGTCATACACCATGGCAAGACTGAGCACAGTAACAAGACACAAGGTAGTTGTACTACATCAGCAAGGTCTCTCCCAGGCAGAAATTTCAAGGCAGACAGGGGTTTCCAGATGTGCTGTCCAAGCACTTTTGAAGAAGCACAAAGAAACGGGCAACGTTGAGGACCGTGAGCGCAGTGGTCGGCCAAGGAAACTTACTGCAGCAGATGAAAGACACATCATGCTTACTTCCCTTCGCAATTGGAAGATGTCCAGCAGTGCCATCAGCTCAGAACTGGCAGAAAACAGTGGGACCCTGGTACACCCATCTACTGTCTGGAGAAGTCTGGTCAGAAGTGGCCTTCATGGAAGACTTGCGGCCAAAAGCCATACCTCCGACGTGGAAACAAGGCCAAGCGACTCAACTATGCACGAAAACACAGGAACTGGGGTGCAGAAAAATGGCAGCAGGTGCTCTGGACTGATGAGTCAAAATTTGAAATATCTGGCTGTAGCAGAAGGCAGTTTGTTAGCCGAAGGGCTGGAGAGCATACACGAATGAGTGTCTGCAGGCAACAGTGAAGCATGGTGGAGGTTCCTTGCAAG
The DNA here is from genome assembly GCA_030684275.1 of Acipenser oxyrinchus oxyrinchus. Taxonomy (NCBI): domain Eukaryota; kingdom Metazoa; phylum Chordata; class Actinopteri; order Acipenseriformes; family Acipenseridae; genus Acipenser; species Acipenser oxyrinchus. The sequence goes on from CM060266.1 coordinate 23,550,305, forward strand.
TTTGGGGCTGCATTTCTGCAAATGGAGTTGGGGATTTGGTCAGAATTAATGGTCTCCTCAATGCTGAGAAGTACAGGCAGATACTTATCCATCATGCAATACCATCAGGGAGGCATCTGATTGGCCCCAAATTTATTCTGCAGCATGACAACGACCCCAAACATACAGCGAAAGTCATTAAGAACTATCTTCAGCAGTAAAGAAGAACAAGTAGTCCTGGAAGTGATGGTATGGCCCCCACAGAGCCCTGATCTCAACATCATCGAGTCTGTCTGGGATTACATGAGGAGAGAAAAGCAACTGTGGCTGCCTAAATCCACAGAAGAACTGTGGTTAGTTCTCCAAGATGTTTGGGCCAACCTACCTGCCGAGTTCCTTCAAAAACTGTGTGCAAGTGTACCTAGAAGAATTGATGCTTGATGCTGTTTTGAAGGCAAAGGGTGGTCACACCAAATATGGATTTGATTTAGATTTTTCTTCTGTTCACTCACTTTGCATTTAGTTAATTGATAAATATAATCTATTAACATGTCTATTTTTGAAAGCATTCTTACTTTACAGCATTTTTTCACACCTGCCTAAAACTTTTGCACAGTACTGTATATATATATATATTTTAGTTTAGCTTCAGGCAAAGTGCTATTAGGCGCCAGCAGACCTCAGCAAGCACACCTATCATGACCTGAGAGCTTCCTGCCATTCAGTCAAGATAACTTTAGAAAATATCTGAAGCTGATACAACAGTGCCACCTATGGATTTTGTAAACCGATCTTTAGAGTGTTTACATTAGAGGCAGCTTTTTAGAATACACATACGTTCAATATTTATAATTCTTAAGTCCCAAAAGAGTGTTTTCTTTTGCCTTGTTAAGAAACAATTTAAATATTTATGGGCCATTTTCTGGTTAAAACTAAAGCATGCCATTCTGCAAAATCAAGTTATGGTTACCCCTGACCACTTGTTAGTACTCAGTTACAGAATGCCTTTAATGTGAGTAATTTCATCAAATGGAATTCTGGAAAGCATTATTCTTGTATGCTGATGATATGTTTGCTTTAAACTTTTATTAAGATGGGGATTTGGGTCAAAATGCATAGGGCTGGGAGGGGGCACTGATCAAAACATGCTTTATGGATGGCCTTGTAGGGTAGGTGTATGGTGTATCCCAACCTTAAAAATCAATAGCAAATGGCATATAGGTCAAGGGTTCTTTTTTACACCAAAGCAACACATTTAGATCCCTAGTTTGCACTTTTGGACTTTGGAAATGACATGCTCAAGTCGACCTCCTCATAACAAATTTATAAAATGAACCCATAGAGTGACTTCTACATTTAAACTATCAGACTTGTCGGGTTTAATTAGGTTTCTCTGTACCGCAATAGCTAAATAAAATAAAATAAAAAAAAAAAACACTGGGACAGTGGGTTCATGACTTAATTGTTTTATTGTTGTTTCAGGAAAGCCCATAAAACAAGTGCACAAACATTATGCTGTATGTGTAGGTCATCTCCTACATGGAAGCAGATAGGGTTGAAACTGAAATTTATAAATATGGAATCGGAGTTATTTCGTTTAAGACATTTATCAGCTCTGTATGGCAAATATGTAATGTTGTGACTATCAATACTGAAGGGTTTAAGAAAGCACCTTTCCTTGTGCTAGAATGGTGGCCTGCTGTGTCAGAGCTTTGAGAGAGCAGTCTCAGTCGAGCAGGCATTATTACTCTTTTGACTTGGATAGCAGATTGTTATGGATGACTTACATAATGTTGTTTATCCACAGCCTTCATTATAATTTGAAGAATTCATGTATTGACGCAGAGAAGAACACATGAGGTTTAAATATTTTAAAATGCATAGGAACATTTTGAAAATTAGGTATTACAGGAATAAATGAGACAACATTGTCTTGGGGTGTAAATCTGTATCATTACATGAAGTGGTCTACATTTCTTAGGCAGTTTTGTACATGGCTGATGATTGTATTGTATTACAAATAGCTGACATTGTTTTCTCTTGGTGTGGAGTGCCTAGACAGGATCTATTAGACTCAGAAACATTTCCCTCAAATGCTAACAGTCCCACAAACATTAGATAAAGAGCCTTGCCTAAAGCTAAGTAATTTGTTTGTATTTTCTGCTTAATGTACTTTGCTCAATCTTGTTTAGCAATGATGGAAATAGATAGCCTTATCTCCGCTTGCCAAGGGCAGAAGAACTCTTTGGTTGTTGCAAAGAAGGGACATTTCCACAAACACAGCCACCAAGATGAATTGTAGATCTAGCTTGGAGTTATTTGCATTACATCTTTCAAAAGCAGGTTGAGCTAATATTTTCTTTACACAGACCTCTTAAGACTAGAGATACTTTTGTGCTGTAGTTCACTAGCATGTAGCACTGATGTTGCCTGATGAAATGTTTGGTTTCTTTGCATTCAAAGAAGGGATCACATTGTTGTTTAGGGATTTCATAATGGAACACGACCAGCAAGAGACCGAAACAAGCTGGACAAGCACTGGTGTTGTTAAGGCTATTATTATCTGAAACCTAACTTTTTTATTTAATTGCATAAAACTAGCACAGGGATATTTAATGGTCATAAGAATTGATTTGTTGAAGCAAACAGTCGATCTGGGAATTGATCAGCAGTGTGGAGTAGTGGTTAGGGCTCTGGACTCTTGACCGAGGGTCGTGGGGTCAATCCCCAGTTGGGACACTGCTGCTGTACCCTTGAGCAAGGTACTTTACCTAGATTGCTCCAGTAAAAACTCAACTGTATAAATGGGTAATTGTATGTAAAAATAATGTGATATCTTGTAACAATTGTAAGTCGCCCTGGATAAGGGCGCCAACTAAGAAATAAATAATAATAATAATGATCAGGGACCGCTGGATTTACTCAAGGACAAGAACCTCTACCCTATGGGGTGAGTTTGACTCTCACAATGTGTTTGGGGATTTGGAGTGGCTTTTACAATTTAACATTGAATTGTGATGTTATTCATTTATACATCCCATAAGGTTGACACTGAGCCTTGGAAATTAAGTTTGAAATAATTATAATAAAGGTATTCTTTTGTATTCTGCCTTTAATTCATTCCTAAGTATATGTCAGGTAATTTGAGTTCATTGTTATAGCTTCACACTTGACAGAAAGACTACCCTTGGATAACTAACTACTGTAAATACTGCCAGTGTCAAATAGTGAAAAAAAGGGCCTATTGTAGATATACTGTACAGACTGTACTGGTTAGCAAGTGTTTTTTTTATTTTAATTTTTATCAAGTATAGGTAGTGGTACTCTGGTACTGTAATGAGTTGAAAAATGCTTGTTTGATAACTTCATCTTAACAGAGTAAAAAAAGTAATAAACTTAGTAGAACACATTTTAGAAACCTTTAGGTCTAAATTCGATACTTTGGCAGTCAGCTCTTATTTTAGCATTAACCTTTCCAATTGTAGACCATCTCTTTTCGTATCACTGTAATTAGGTTAATCAAGTAGCAACTCAAGTCAGACAGTTTCCTCGGTGCTTTAGGATTACATTTTTCTTTAACAAAGTAAATTTGCTTCAATGTTGTATTAATTAGAAAGTGTGTGACATCGGATATATTGGAACAGCAGGGGTTTATATTTTCAAGATAACAAAATGGAGACTAAACTAATTAGATTTAGTGGGGGAGCCCATTACAAGCAACCATGTTGTGCAGAGTCATTGGGTGGAGAATTTAGATACGAGACAGATATCACATAAGCGATACAGCATAAACTGACTATATTATGCCTTTGGGCACACTGTCATTCATCCAGGAGATTAATAAACTTCACAGTCACCCAGGACAGTCACACTATTATAGCAAGCAAAACAAGAAAGGGACCAAAGCCTTTTAAACACAAATTATTATTATTATTATTATTTTGGAACCCTTCCTATCGATAGCGAGGTTGTTGTAGAAAAGTTTTTATAGACTTTAGACTGTCTACTAATATATACTTTGTGTCTATCTGATATCTAAACAGTAAAACAATAAAGGCCTTAATGCACAAAACTATTAACATACTTTAGATAGTTAAGATTATTGTATATATATATATATATATATATATATATATATATATATATATATATATATATATATATATATATATATATATGTCAAAGGTTTACATACCCTCTCTTTGCAACAATGTTATTTACCAGTGTGTTAAGTGTTATAAATATTGTTTGATACACTATACTTACACGGCAATGATACCTCTTGTGAGTGTGTTGAACACTCATTTGTCTTACCAAGTGGTAGTTAAAAATCTTGTGAGTTAAGGGACAGGGTACCAATATTTATGACTCTAACTCTATGAAAGTCAACTGAGTTAATTCATAAATATTGGTACGGTACCCTGTGCCTTAACTCAGTTAATACACCAGATTCTTAACTACCACTTGGTAAGACAAATGAGTGTTCAACACACTTATAGGAGGTATCATTGCCGTGTAAGTATAGTGTATCAAACAATATAACACTTAATAATGTATCAAACAATATAACACTTAATAATTCACTGGTAAATAACATTGTTGTAAATAGAGGGTATGTAAACTTTTGACGACAACTGTATATACTGTATATATACTGATGCACAAAAGAATAGCAACACTCGGGTCTAATGGATTTAATCAAATTTTTTAAACATAGATATCAAACAAAATCACAGAAAATATGAACAAAAATACAGATCAAAGAATCATGATACGTTTTCAGTATGAAACGTCCCACACTGTCAAAATGAAAACATTACAAAGTTAGTATCAGGTATGACCTCCCTGAGCATTAACACAATCCTGGCAGCGTTGACGCATAGACCTGATCAGCTTCTGGATAGACTGCTGCGGGATGTTCCGCCACTTTTTCTGTGCAGCTGCAGCCAGCTGGCGAAGGTTGGCTGGTCGCGGTTGTCTCCTGTGGATGGCACTGGCGATTTGGTCCCACAGATGTTGTATTGGACTCCGGTCAGGAGAAAAAACTGGCCACGGCAAGACCCCGACATTGTTTTCTTGAAGTCGTGGAATTATATTCCTAGCACTTTGTGGTCTTGCATTGTCCTGCTGGAAAATCAACACTTCCAGATTGGCTTACAGGAACAGAAAAACTGTTGCCTCAAGGACTTGATCAATGTATCGCTGAGCAGTAAGGTTGCCTCAATCTGCACCAAAGGCGTTCTTGTGTTAAAGGAGATGCCTCCCACATCATCACACTTCCAGTGCCCCACTGGTTGCTTTGAACAACACAACAGTCAGCATAACACTCACCATGACGTCTCCACACACGTTATCTTCTGTCAGGTCTGTCAAGGGCAAAACTGCATTCATCGGTGAATAAAACACTCCACCACTCTCTGCTGCCACCTCAGATGTTCTCTGGCCCACAGAAGACGGCGATTTTGTCTCTCAGCTGTCAACATGTTACCCCTGAACGGCCTCGAGCGTGCAAATCATTTTCTTGAAACGGCGAGCTACAATCATTCTGTTGAGGCGCAGGTTATTTCTTCCTGGAATTTCTCGGTACTGTAGCCACTGCAATCTGAAAATGAAAATGATTACGCAGATGGATCAGTCGGATGTGATGGTCCTGGGCTGGTGTGGTGACCCTCTGCCTTTCAGGACGTGGCCTGTCCCTCACAGAGCTGCTTTCCTGTTTACTGTAGACTAGACTACTGCAAGCTGTGTGTTGTCGTTTTCTGTAAAACACTGATATCCTGTCAGTTAAGGCTTAATGTAAAAGCTTGTTTTAACGTTGTCTTTATTACCCGGTCAGAAACCAGCGCTTACAACTGTATTGTCAGATTTTCTATATTTTCTTTAAATCCTAAAATTAATAAATCGATACCTGAGTAGTAAAAAGAGGCCCGGGTAGTGTCGGGTAATTAAAATTAAAATTTCGTTTTTGGGTACCTGTGCCGATTTTTGTATGTGCTTGATCTTTAAAAGAAAAAAAAAAGTTTTCTAAATCTGTATATATATATATATATATATATATCGGTATATAAAATTAAATATACAGTGTACTGTACTGTATATGATGTGTGTGTATGTGATGAATTAAATAGTAGCAACGGGATTGATCCTTCTTGTAATAAATCTTTCCTGAATTATATGCCTGTTTTAATGTTGTATTGACATTTCTTAATTCCACTAAAGTAAGTGATTAGTGTGTACTAAAAAAAAAAAAACACACACACAGTTGTACAGCTCCAACGGATAGTTCTAACAGAAATTCTCTTAAATGTAATTCTAATCTTCAAAGTATTTTTTAGGGTCGAAATGTTTGTGTAAGGTTTTAGATCTTTAGATTTCAGGTGAGTAAATCTATTTTCATGCATGACTTTTAGTGGTTTAATTAAATGAAATGAACAATTAGTAGCAGAGGTTAATGACCTTGCATGGAGCATAAGTACTTTCATTGACACAGCACAGGGTTTAAAAGGTCTGGTTTTATGAACAATATATTTTCATTAATGCCTTTCCTGTCTAAGGGAGGACAAATGCAACACATTTTAAAAGACAGAGGGCCTTTGCTTTTGTTTAGTCTGCTCTTTGAGGTTTTATGTCTTGCTTGTGTTCCCATGATTGACTTACAGTGGATTTGCCATTGTATGATGTAGACACCGACTGACATTTTTTAGGGGAAGAGCTTAAATTTACAAAGCCCAACCTTCGTAGTACTTTTAGAATGCCCATTACTTTAAATAATAAAGTAAAAGACCACAACACTAGTCATATAGTAGCTATAACTAGAGGATAGTGTACCTCGCAAGTATAAAAAACTTGACTTTGACTCAGATTTATCCACTCGGAATACTGTTACTGCGTGGTACACTTTATGCGCCCTGTAGTTATTGCTTAAGTTAAAATAAATAAATAAATCACACCATAAATAATCCAACTAAACTTTCTGTTTTATATAGATACATTTGTGTAGAATTGGTTAAAGTAATTATTATGTTCATATCTATTATGCTGGGATATTTACAAGAACGGCAAACAGTTTTAGACTCATTGCTTGTGGTGATACCTTCCTTGAGTTTCCTTGATTATTAATCATGACAATCCTAGTTGACAGATGTGTGAATTGAAATAATGATCAGCTTGGTATAGGCCTATGTCTAATCAGCAGTTGAAACAATATCAGGTAGTGGTTAATATTTGTAAATAAGACAGTGACAAGTATACATGATCATTTTTTCTTGCAACATTTTGTAAATCGATGCTTATGACAGATTCTATATTCAAACGTTTTTTTGTATATGTATAGATTTTGAATGGAAGAATACACTACAGAAACAAAAAAACGCATTATTTCAAAATTTCACAACTACAGGGTATTAATAAATGAGACATCACGCTACATTTTAGAGAGGTCCTGGTGTAACGTATTATTTTAATCATCATATTGGGATTTTTTAAAAAAGTTTTACAGAATCAACAGTAGCTCATTCCACAGACATGGACATATATAAGAAGGTTTGTTATCAGCATTGCATTTACAGGGCACCGATTTCTGATCAGCACTTTTTATCTGCAATTTGATTCACACATAGAATACAATGTGCTTAAAAAAAAAAAATCATGAAACCTCAAAGCCACTACAGGGGATATTAGAAGACAGTATAATAAACCATGTTAGCAAATTAGGTCTCGATCTTCCAGTTGAAAGAGGTCTTTAAAGCTCGTACAATGAAGGGCACATGGCCGTACAGCACCTGTGTTACTATGTGCTCTGCAGTCTGCTTTGGAGTTAGTTGCTGAAACAAGATAAGGATATCTTTTCAATTGATAGAAAACAGCAGCAGATCTAAATATTGCCCATTTAAATCATTAAAATGGCCCTGCTTATATTTTTGCATACACTAAGGAGATTCACGTGTTCTGTTTGGGATGGCTTCATATACATTTTCTCAAAACATAAGCTAATGTGATTAGAACAATACAAAAAAACTTTATTGTGAAAAACATAAAGATTTTAGGGCTTAATGTAGGGCTGTTCAATGATGGCTCTTGAGTCATCTACAGCTCATTGAGCACAACAATATAGTTTCTTTCATTTCGAGGTAAAGTATCCCATTCAAGGCTATTATAGGTTTTGAAAAGACTGGAGGGCAATTGGTTGTTTTTTTTTGTATTAAGTTCAGTAAAGATGCATGAAAATGTATGTATTTTTTTGTGTGTCTATTAAGAATTCCCAGGTCATCCTTAAGGCTCTTTTAGTCAAAAAGGTTAAACAGCTGTGGCTTAGTGGATAGCAATATGCATATGCCCACTGCTTTTCTTAGATTTAATTACAGTATTACACAGAATCATTAAACAAATGTGATCAGTCGATTAATCTGTGTTATATTGGAGTTCTTGACAGGAAGACAGTTTAAAGATATCCGTTATTGGTGTACAAAGAAATAAGATTTGTTTGAACCCTTTACTTGAAATACGTTCAGTCCTGCTTCTCTGTAACAAAGTGTGTTTTGGTACATGAGACGTCTTGTGTGATTGTCTCATTTTGCTGTTTTCCCCCCTGTCCCCAATGAAGCCTAGGGCTGCTATTTCTCTTGGTAGCTGATAATTTTTTTATCTGATTAGCTGACACATTTAGTAGAAATCAGCCTTAGCCCTTAGGCAGGGCATGGATTTAATTTAAAAAGTATCAAAGGTTTACACTGTGTGCTTTTTAATCATCATGTTTATCAGGCAGAGAAAAATTACAGGAAGGACCACAGGGAGAGGGTTATCTTAAGGACCAGTAGCTTGGGAAATTGCTACAAGGTAATTTACTGGCAACTTTTACATTCATTAATGTAGCATTTCCCACTTATAATTATAGCCCATGTAATATACTAATTAAGCTGGTAGAATTTGCTGTAACACGTTTATTGTTGAGTGGGGAGCTATTTGTTGGCTCTGTAATTAGTATATCTTAAGATTTGCTAATTCGAATTTTAACTAAGAAATGTGTTTTTGATTGCAACTATTGTACTCATGTAGAATATGTATTGTTATTTATATATATATATATATATATATATATATATATATATATATATATATATATATATATATATATATATATATACAGTATATATAAATGAGAGGGTTCATTACAGCCTTTTAAAATGTAAATTGATTAGTTTTGTTTTGGAAAAACATTGTAAATACACAATAGTACAGTTGTATTAAAGTATGTAATACTATTTACTTAGTTATCAATCCTTTGGTCATATTAATGCAACATGTCAGCTACTGTATGAAAAACAGTGGCAAGAACAAAAATAGTAATAGTAATAATGAAAAAAAGCAGCATTACCAATGCAAATCTGAGTTAAAAGGCAAAATATAGTTGAACCTTTTCACAGAGTTATGTGTTTGGAATAATGTATTGCAAAGTCAGTTATAACAGGTTTTCTTCAGAATGCACCCTGGGTAAATGAAGCCCAAGGCTAAGATTTTAGAAAGGTAAAAATAAAGGTCATTTTAATTAAATTGAGTAACTTGATGAGTCAACTGTGTTAATGCAGCTTTTTATTGATGTGCTGTCCGTTATCTGACCAAAAGTGTCCAAATTGGTTTTATCCTGAGTTTGGTACATGAAAAACATGTCAAATACATTCTGTAAGATAGTATACGTGTAAGTGGTTATACACATATAAACTGTCTGTGGACTCAGGAATGCATTAAACAGTCTGAAAGGTATCTGGGTACCATTTCCTTATCACAAATATAGCTGAGAACAGTGTCTTTAAAGAATTTTTTTTTTAAACAAACTGCATTTACTATAGTCGAAATTCTGTTCGTTTTATAAGGCAAAGTTCACTGTTACACCTAATGTTTCTTTGATCATATAGTTTGTGAAATGCAATGAATTATGTACAATTCTTCATTTCAAAGTAGGAATTATTGCCCCCTTTTATTAACCTAGATGTGCAATACACTGAGGGATAATTAGTCTCAAGAGTTCTACACCGCTTCGTTTTTCATTTCTGGAAATGGTGATGTTAGATATTTGTTTGATCACATTTAAAATAAAAAAAAAAAATTGAAAAAGAAGAAAAAGCATTAAAGTTGCTTACCTTTTATGATATTTGCAATGACTAGAGTTCAAAAACATATCTACATAGAGGTGTGTGTCTTTAGTAGGATACAAACCTCGATACGTTGGTTGTGATACGATACAATTAATAAAACGTGAAACATTGTTTGTCTTTGTTTTGTACATTTTATTAGCTTTTTTTTAAGTAGTAATGTAAAAAGTCCAAAAAAATGACAATAAATTGTCAATTGATGAAATATTTCAGCTAGCTTAATATAGCTTTAATATATGCCCCACTATGAAACACTTCCATTGTATACAACAGTATAAGCCAGTAATAAGATCAGCATTACAATTCTTAATCAATCAAATAATGCAATGTTACCATTATTAACTTTCATTATTGGTAAACATATTAATGAACATGACACATAAATGCAAATATCGATCACATTAATTAAAAAAAAAAAAAAAAAAAATCTCTCCATTGTTTAGCTTCTGTGTACTCTTTTATCAAGACTGTGTTGACAGTCCAGTTTTTTTTACATTGTACAGTGTTATCTGTAGGGATTTCACATAAGCCCTTTTAAATTATAAGATATGCATTGTTCACTTAAGGTTCATCTAAACTTGTTTGGTATTTAGACATTTTTTGTTATATATATACTTACTGTATCACCTGCTTTACTGGACACTTTCTGATGGCACACTGGTGTTTCTGTTCGAGTAGCATATTTGCAGTCTGCATTAATGTCTTGGCATCTTCTTAATTGGGTGCATTTCCAGTACATTTAATTACTTTGCAGCATATTTTAGAAATCGTATATGATACAATCTTTCTTCATGTTTTATTTTGATAAACAGTTCAGTGGTTGGTTTTTTATTCAGTTATACACCAGTTGTTAAGTACTTTGAGGTCCTGAAAGGTGATAAATACATACGTGCATTCCATCTGGATTTTGAGTCTGGAAAAAAAATATTTTGGTGAAAGCTTTACCACTGCAGGACGGTGATTTTTATGAATAATAATTCATTTTCTTGCATCTTCACTGACTGGACATCAGTATTACTTGTATTACTGAGTGGATGTCAGTGCTGGTGCCTATACAGGGACTGTTGTGTAAATGGGCTGTCCCACACATAGATGCTTACTACAGCATACAAAATATGCATATCCCACTTGCAAGGCAGTTTCACCCTTTTGACAATATAGGTGTTGGGGGGCAAATTTGTGATGGTTGATGATGAGAGGATCATCTGAAATCGAACAACACTTCTGTAATACATCCCACGTATCTGTATCCAGACATTTCATTTGTATGTGATCTTCATTTTATTACAGCGGCACTGCATGTTTAGTCATTGATCATTTATGGTAATGGTTTTTAATCTAATTTGGTTGTGTTACACACAGCCAATTAAGGGCTCACAATCACAGTTTATTTATTTAAAAAAACACCACTGTGGTGAGAGTAACAGCTGGCACAGTGCATGTTACATGCATTTAATCGTTTTATCAGACACTAGCTCACTGTGAACTGGTCTTCAAGGTATCCTACCATGTGAAATATGTAAACTTCTTTGTGGATAAATGGCATTTTTTAAATATTATTCATGTTGCTTCTGTTTCTCTTTATTTCAGGAGAAGGAAGGTGTTGAAGGAGTCTCTGTGGGGGCAATTCTTTCAGATTACCAGAGGATCAGAGTAGAAAATGTGTAAGCAGAATAACGGGTAGTATCTGCAGAGTAGAAGTATCTTGGAGGGATTTTTTCAGAGTCACTGTAGCAGCAAGTGTGCTTCTTCCAAAGACAGTACTTCATGTGATATATAATAATAGTCTCCCCAAGATATTGAACTTTTTCAAATCTTTGACATTTAAATGCATATGAACTCTCCCATATTCACATTTGTAAATAATGCCTAATTTGCTAACCACATGTATCGGTGAGACCTTTGTGATCTTTCCAATTGCAAACCACCCCTGTGTGAGAAGAAAGTTTAACTCTATGTTCTTTTAAAAATCTATGTTTAACTCTATGTTCTTTCTTATTAAACCTTTTGGGTGATGTCCAGTTTGAAGCCCTGCTTATATTATTTTTCACAGGTGCAAGCGACTTAATCTTCAGCCTTTAGCTTACCTTTGGCGTCGAAACCAGGAGGATTTGCTCCGAGAAATGATATTGTCTAACATCCAAGCCATGATCATCAAAGTTGCAGCTTTTGGTAGGTATCCAGGATGCATGAGAGCAGTCCATTTACACTCACATAATTTGAGCCCTTTTGTTAATGTACAGTCTGCAAATGAGCAGCTGTCAAAGTGCGGTGAGAAGAAAGCACAAATCATCAATCACTGTTTTGTAAAACTGTTAAGACTTCTGCCAGAGTCTAAGGCAGTTGAATAGAGAACAATAGGAAGAGATAAGCGAGAACCAAGCCGTTGGATAATGACCGCAGATAATTACATTTATACCACATTAATGAAACCTGTCAATAATCTCATACCTCTTATTGTGTTGTGTAAAAAGGAGGAACGATGCATTTTTGTATCTTGCATTCCTTTAAATACACGAGGCGTGCAGCAGAGATTACAATCTAGTGCATGTCATTTAGGACTTTTAAACATCTTAAAAAGAAAAAAAAGTTGATTGTATTGTAACCAGCTCCTAGTTGTTGAGATAACTGTGAGATCACAGTTATTTTACTGAAGCAGTGCTAAAGAGCAATGCATAGTTCTGTTGTATTCATATGGATGCCTCTGTCCCTAACAGTAGGAAGGTTTTTGTTGGAAGGTTAAGTGATTGTCTTTTGCACAATGAGCCCCTTTGTTGTACAAATGTGACTGTATTTATTTCCCAGTCAAATTAAGGCCATTTCACAGTTAGCCACGTAAAAATGAATGGTTGACAGTGTTAGCTGTAGAAGCAGAGGCACCAACAATACTCCACAATTTATTGTACTAACTAAAGATACTTTTTTGCTGCAGGGTAGTTTACATCACAAATTTGAACGCAGAACCAGTAATTAGATGTGCTAAGTCTGTCCTTTAGCAACCTGTACATGTACATATACATAAATATTTAAACATATATAAAGAAAACTTTAGAATATAACATAGGATCACAACAATTCACAGAAAGGCTTTCATTTTTGGAGCCTTAATATTTCACTAATGTTAACTAATAGTACTGTAGAGTTGAGTTTATGTTATGGTATGCTTTATGTGTTGACAGATTATTCTTGAGTGAGAAACCCTGCCTATTTCTTCCTGGGTAGGGAAAAATCATCAAAATGAAACAACTAACCTATAGTTACACTTCAGCATGGTGTGTAGGGACACCTCATTTAGTCCATTTGCTGAGCCATAAGATCGAAGTTCAGAACTGAATTCTCAAATATAATGTAATAAGTTTGAAGGGCAATAACGGGGTCCTTGCCAACCCAAAAGCTTCAATTCCCTTCATCTGCATGGAGACTATTACAAGTTGAAGGTGACCTGGATAGTCCCTTTAGCAAAAAAACAAACACAAATGCTGTTTTCTAAATGGTGGGTAAAATTGACACCAAGCTTTTGGTCACATACAAAGACACCTTTATTGAATAATCACTTTAAAAGCAAATACCCCACATATCTGAAGATAATAATTAGGTAACAAAAGCATAAGTGTTTTTGGCTACAGGTAAAAGGGAGATGTTATCAGGCTCAGTTTCTCACCTGCCCCAGGCTGGTGTAATTAGAGGTGAGCAAATTTAATAGATTCTGAGTGCTCATGGGCTATTAGGCAATGCTCAAATAATTACAGCTTTTATTAAAAACAGGTTTAAGCAATGAAGCTTGTTGTAGAACATATCAGGTGGCAGAGAAGTTAAGAGTAGAGGTTACCTGATCAGCCTGTAGGTGGATATTAAAAAAGACCTTTTAGGTAAACGATAAAAAATGCATTTAAAATAACAGATTTTAATTCTTTGACGTGTTGTGGTTTATGTGTACTGAACAGATGTTCAGGCTGGAAGCATGTTTGCAATTTGAGTTTTAGGAGAATTAGGAGTAATTCTATATTATATTACATAGTGTTCTTGTTTGAATAATAGAGACATTCATGCAATTGTTTTTGCCTAAAGTTTTAAAAACATGTTGCTTTTCAGACTTTGACAAACAGATTGTGACAACATTTTTTCAGGTTTGCTTAAATTTAAAAAGAAGTTTGATTAATACTGTACCGCAAAAACTTAAAATAATCGCCGGTCTCCAATACTCGCCGGGTCTCTAATAAGTGCCGGGGCTTCTGGGCAATATGGTAAACAGATGCCGGGTCTCTCTTAAACGCCGGGTTATGAATAATAATATAATGCGGTTCATACACACACATGGCTGTACAGCGAGCTTATTAATTTGTTTTTAACAGTGATGAAGAGACCCTGAGGCTGAGGATGAATGATAAGAAAACTGAATTTAACTTATTTTAAGGTACACGTAATGCATACAGTTTTATGATGTTATTCATTTTAAAACCAATTGTGAAGCTTTTTGAGCATGCTGAAAGTAAGTAAAATACAAACTTGTTTTCTGATATTAACGGGTTGCCTTTTAGTGTGTTTGAACATGTTTTTTTTGTATTAACAGTATTTTATGCATTGAGTCTTGCAATGAATATTCGTATTTTGCTCCTTTTCCAGCGTTCTTATTTATCAGTGTACTCATAAAAACAAATCAGTCACTTTTGCTTTGATTTTGTGATAAAACTGGTACTTGTATTGATTTTATTGTTAATCTTTAAACAGTTTGAAGCATTTTTGAGTGTGTTGTGGGCCAACAATATGAACTTATTTTTTGTATTAACAGTATTTCATGCGGTTGTTTTGCAATGAAGATTTGTTGCTGGTTAATTTTTCATTGATTGTCCATGCCTACCAATGTACACGTTTTGAGGGTGAACAATAAATATAATATGTGTTAATAAAGAGGATACTTATTGCTTTTATTAACTGTAAAACCATGCTTGTTTTTTTTTTATTGTGTTGCCAGCCTACCTTAATACACGCTTGTGTTCCGATATTTACAGGGCTGTCTTTAGTGGATTTTACTGTTTTTATTATTATCACAGTACAAACTGTTATTACCCACTGACACAACCTTTAATGACATTGCTGGAATGTTGTAATTTACTTATGTCGTTTCTATAAGGTTGTGTGCAGGCAGCTTTTTCATGATTGCATCTGATGTATTTGCAGATGTTAGTGATCTTACATAATAAGCCAGAGTCTCAAATAGTCGCCAGTCTCCAATAGGGCCAGGGCTACTGGCAAATGTATATATAAGCTTGCATCTTTAAATATTTAAGCTTTCATTTTTTGAAATTTTATTAAAAGTGGTGTATATATAGATTTATTCTTATTACCACAATAAATCCTGTTAGAATTTTTAATAGCTATTTTTACACACTGATCAAAATCCTTGTAGTAGTGTGATGTATAGACCTTATCAGGTTATAATTACATTAATTTGTATGCAGTGGGAAAAGATTACATTTTAGGCTGAACACTGTGAACTAATCACTTTTTAAACCATGAATAGTAGGGATTTTAGATAAGGCTTCTGGTCAGTTCGACACAAACTTAAACCTTTTCAGTCTTTTCATGCTGCATCACCCTCCATTGTCCTTCTAATACACTGTATGATAGCACAGTCGTAATCTTTTAACAAGGAATCATACCTGTTTGGAGTGAATATAAACTAATTTGCTTTACAGTGACTCATATTATTTTCAATGTTGTTAAACATCTTAAAAGAAAGTTAGATTTTCATGCATTAGGGTAATCAGCTTTCCTTCCTGTTTTTAGTAACAAGGATTAAATTGTCAGTCAATTGTTATCTAACAACTGATTTTATCTAAAATCTTGCATAACATGCCTACAGTGGTGCTCATAAGTATTGACACACTGAGGATTCAGCGATTCATCATCAATCATTAATTAGCTTCCTGAACATGCTGTTACTATTTACTTAAAAATGAATTACTTTTAATGACAAAATAGTTATTATATGGAAGTTAAAAAGAAAAGAAGACAATAGAACCGACACCCATTCAGTGTATCTTTATTAAAATTTCATGTACAAGTCTGGGAGATATCTTTTGCCACTCTGCTCTAGAGATCAGTTTCAGCTGCTTAGTACTTCACCAGCCTCAGGGACATGGACCAAAGACAGTGATTCCTCCAATGTTGTTACATGTATCCCATTCTATGGACGAGAATAATAGTGACATTATTAGAGGGTGTCTGTGAGCACCACTTTAATTATTCCCTTGTCCATTGTTTCAAAGGGTGTGGGAGCTACTGTGGTTCAACCAGGCACTGCCATCCAACATTCAAACATTGATTGACAAGCATTTAGGAAATAATCAGTCTCTATTATCACATTCAAGATGGCAGCTCCCGACCATCAACTTGTGAAATCAGTTGTTCCCCAGCTCCCCAAAACGCTGAGTAAAATGGTTTCCTGTGTGCTCTTGTCAAAGAACTCCATGGTCATTGTTAATAGATGGAGTGTGTTCAAAGTTGTGGTTGCAAAACTGCTAAATACAAATCTAGAGATGTAAAGCCTGAAATTATTTAGCAAGAATGCCTTGGATAACCCTTTGTAGTATTTTTGACTCTTAAGAGATATAATTAGTATGCAGCGTTTGAAACTCACTACCTTTTTCTTTACAACTTATCTGATGGCCTGAAAGTTCACTGCATTTAATTGTCTTTTTATAGGATAATACATGATAGAATCCTTTTAAAGGCAAGTAATTCATTTTGTTTCATAGACCGAATCTCAAAAGTGCACAAAACTGTCCTTTAAGCTAGACAAATGGCTCTTTCCAGGCGGATTATTTTGGCTTAATGTGGCATAATGAGGTAAAGTAATTGGGCTTTGGGGCAGGTTGTAAAACAGGTTGAAAAGCAGCATGATGTGAAGATCATGCAAATGTATATTAGGGTGAAGGAATATGATCATTAGAACTGGTAGTTTAAGAATGTCAATGTTACAATAGCTGTAAGCTGTTCACATATTTTAATTATTTTTCTTTATTGCCTTAAAGACAGTAAAATGAACTCTTCCTACATATCATAGTAGTCATATTTTGTCCTGCACAGAACGTAGTTGATGCTTTATAATGTTTGATAAGACCATGTAAAGCCATTGTGGTCAAGTTTCTTTGTGGAAAAAGACATAACATAATCACATTATTTTCACCGTGGTAAGGTCACTTTGTTATCAATTTTTGATTGTCCGAATTGTTCTGCATTAACTTAATGTGAAGTTAAGAGGTTAGCTGTGTTTTAAAAGTAAGGACTGTCATGTAAGCAGTAACACACACAAAGGCATGGGTTGCATCAGTGCAGTATATGAGTTGTGAGGCACAGCAGTGGTACTTACTTGTTACCATTTCAGTCTATTCCAATCATAGTCCTTGTTCCAATCTCGATTCAATTAAACATGGTTGCAAAATAGAAAGGATTGAAAAACCACAAGTGAGCACCACTGATTTAACCCTTTGCGGTCCATTGTCGGACTGGGTCCGACATTGCAATTATTCCCACCAGGTCCTTTGTCGGACCCTGTCCGACATCATTTTAAAACGCAAAAACGCAAAAAAGTCGGTTTTCAACAGAAAAAGCCGAGAAAACCATTCAATGGCCGAGTGGGAGCGAAAGGAGCGAGACAAGCCAATAAAAAAAAAAAGGCATATCTCATGAATAGTCAGAGTAGCCCCCTTCTTCAGATGGGGCGGTCAGTATGGAAACAAGCTGGGAGTACAGTATCAGCGCACAGAGACTATCACAGACATTTGCAGAGCTTTTTGAGATGTTATAGCAATAAAATAATGACTTGGATTGCATTATTGAGGAGTTTGGTGATAAAACGAGTCATCAGGAGACGATTGATCGGTATGTACGACTATTATTATTATTTTTTATTTGGTAGCATATGTGAAAGCGATAGCAAACGAAAGGGTGGGGCGGGGCTGGAGATGCCTAGTGAGTGCTTTGTTGATCTGCAGGGCCATTTAAACCCGTTTGACTGTAAAAAAAAATACTTTTAAACAGCGCATCTAAAATTAAATGCGCGTGTAAAAATTAATTAGACCTTGCGAGCCTGACGCAGAATTAATAAATGGACCGCAAAGGGTTAAAACTGTTCCTGTGTTTTGGCTGAACTGTAAATATACTGTATATTCAGTCCTCAGTCTTTCTGAAGTGAAATGTTGTGCCAGCATTTGGTTACCATACAGATCTACAGGCTCTGACTCATTTCCCTCTACAGTTTAAGGGGGAAAATAAATATACACTATCTTATCAGTTCATATTCATTGAGAAACAACTCAGGGGTCACTTGTCATCAGAACTGAAAACTATTCACCTTAAGAAAACAGATTTGTGTACACAGTTTAAACAGTCAAATTAATAGATCTTAAGTAAATGTTCGCTGTGGAAGAGGCAGTAATATTTGATTCCTTGACAGAATTTAATAAACACTGATTCTGATGCATTTTGTCTCAAACATTATCATTTTTGGGCAGGTCTTGATCCTGACAAACATTTAGGAAAAACACTGGATCAAATGGAAGTGTATCTTAAACAGGTTGGTATTGTGATTTAATTTAGTCATTAAATAACAACCATTTGTCATTCCCAATGGGCTGGATCATCAGAGTGATTTGCAATTATCTCTTATTACACTAGATAAAAGAAAGTACTCAGTTTACCAACCTTGCCGTTCAGGATATTTGTTATACTTGCACTTCCTATGTCATTTCACCTGAGCAAAGATTGGGTCAAGCGCCTTACTAGCTAAAGCATGACAGTCATAGAGGAAACAGCTAGTTTGTTTCTGACAGGAAAGACAATCTGAACGCAAGCCCTGCTAACAGACATTTCTTTAACTAGTGTAGTACCAGATACTGTATCATCTTTTAAAATGAAAATACATGTTTGCTAAAAGATAGATTTTCTTCAAACATTCACATGCGTGACCTATGCAGTGGTTGGATGGACATAATGTGGGAAGTGTATGGGATTCTTGTGTTAGCTACAATCACTTTAATTATGCCTATTATGGGTGACCAGGAATATTTAATTTAAACAAGAAACCAGATGCATACTTGCATTTTTTTTACCACAATGCTGGGATATGAATCATTTGACCTGTTTTCTCCAGTTTGATTCCAGATCTTGTTGGTCATCCCTGATCGGCTTACCCCTCTTTTGAGGCGTTTGTGTCAGATTCATTCTGAGTAGACAGTTATCTGTATCACTGTTAGCAGTAGTGGCATTTTTGTGGGGCTTCACTGTGATTGTCTGTAACATACCTGTTCTGTGCATAAATGCAATGCCGCCAACATTTAATAACACAAATAAAATAATAAAGACCGGAATTATTGCCATTTCATTTAGCTTTCGACACAGTATGGAGTACATGTCTGTGGTGAAGGTGGGGAGTATGAAACATTTACCTTGGATTGTCCTTTGTTTAAGAAGAAAATTGTCATGTAAGTATTACTGTTAAACTTTCACATTGTCGTGAACATTCTTCTAAGGGAATTGCATACATATGCATAGGCATAGATCATCTTAGCAAGGACACCTGTTGACTGTAAAAACATGTTTGCCAACAAAGCCTGTATCAATCTCCTTATTGTAAATTCAGTATAAGGCTACAAGTTACTTTTCATCTCATGTAAGTTTGTAGAAGAATAATTGTGTGTAACAGTCATTAAAGGTGAATACAGTGTCTGTAAGTGTCAGTTAACTTTAGATGTAAAAAAATAAAGGTCAGTAGTATTATCTGGATGAAAAGGTTTAAAGTGGAAGAACAATTTTACTTCTCAGATAGCTGTTGTAATTGCCATTATGATAAATGCTCTGTATAAATCCCTTTTAAAATATAAAATGTATTTTTGATATGCTACAGAAGAATAATTAGTCAAGATATTCTAGTATTTAAGCTGGCCACCTAAAGCAGTTAACTATTTAGAGGTCATAGAATTGTGAATGTGATGTTTCATCTGGCACCATCTATTGCCATTCACGATGTTCTATGTGTGCTCTGCAGTGAACTTAGAAACCAGATGAGGCAATATAGCTGAAAATGTGGGACAATTTGGCACATAACATGGCAGAATATCCTGGGCTAATCTTAAGATACTGGAAAGGTAGAGACTTGTGCCAACATCCTGCACACTAGTGCTATATATTTGAGTACTTACACAGAAAATAGAAGTCATTACAAGGCTTGTTTGCCTTTACTGCATAGTGAAGTAGGGAGAGGTACAGTACTGTGCAAAAAGTTTTAGGCAGGTGTGAAAAATGCTGTAAAAGTAAGAATGCTTTCAAAATAGACATGTTAATAGATTATATTTATCAATTAACTAAATGCAAAGTGAGTGAACAGAAGAAAAATCTAAATCAAATCCATATTTGGTGTGACAACCCTTTGCCTTCAAAACAGCATCAATTCTTCTAGGTACACTTGCACAAAGTCAAGGATTTTGTAGGCATATAGTCAGGTGTATGATTAAACAATTATACCAAACAGGTGCTAATGATCATCAATTCAATATGTAGGTTGAAACACAATCATTAACTGAAACAGAAACAGCTGTGTAGGAGGAATAAAACTGGGTGAGGAACAGCCAAACTCAGCTAACAAGGTGAGGTTGCTGAAGACAGTTTACTGTCAAAAGTCATACACCATGGCAAGACTGAGCACAGCAACAAGACACAAGGTAGTTATATTGCATCAGCAAGGTCTCTCCCAGGCAGAAATTTCAAGGCAGACAGGGGTTTCCAGATGTGCTGTCCAAGCTCTTTGAAGAAGCACAAAGAAACGGGCAACGTTGAGGACCATAGACGCAGTGGTCGGCCAAGGAAACTTACTGCAGCAGATGAAAGACACATCATGCTTACTTCCCTTTGCAATCGGAAGATGTCCAGCAGTGCCATCAGCTCAGAATTTGCAGAAAACAGTGGGACCCTGGTACACCCATCTACTGTCGGAGAAGTCTGGTCAGAAGTGGCCTTCATGGAAGACTTGCGGCCAAAAGCCATACCTCCGGCGTGGAAACAAGGCCAGCGACTCAACTATGCACGAAAACACAGGAACTGGGGTGCAGAAAAATGGCAGCAGGTGCTGATGAGTCAAAATTTGAAATATTTGGCGTAGCAGAATGCAGTTTGTTCAGCGAAGGGCTGGAGAGCGTACACGAATGAGTATCTGCAGGCAACAGTGAAGCATGGTGGAGGTTCCTTGCAAGTTTGGGGCTGCATTTCTGCAAATGGAGTTGGGGATTTGGTCAGAATTAATGTTCTCCTCAGTGCTGAGAAGTACAGGCAGATACTTATCCATCATGCAATACCATCAGGGAGGCATCTGATTGGCCTCAAATTTATTCTGCAACATGACAACGACCCCAAACATACAGCGAAAGTCATTAAGAACTATCTTCAGCATAAAGAAGAACAAGGAGTCCTGGAAGTGATGGTATGGCCCCCACAGAGCCCTGATCTCAACATCATCGAGTCTGTCTGGGATTAAATGAAGAGAGAGAAGCAACTGAGGCTGCCTAAATCCACGGAAGAACTGTGGTTAGTTCTCCAAGATGTTTGGGCCAACCTACCTGCCGAGTTCCTTCAAAAACTGTGTGCAAGTGTACCTAGAAGAATTGATGCTTGATGCTGTTTTGAAGGCAAAGGGTGGTCACACCAAATATGGATTTGATTTAGATTTTTCTTCTGTTCACTCACTTTGCATTTAGTTAATTGATAAATGTAATCTATTAACATGTCTATTTTTGAAAGCATTCTTACTTTACAGCATTTTTTCACACCTGCCTAACACTTTTGCACAGTACTGTATTTCTCTGCACCAGTAAGTAAATAGTGCTGAAATAGGTTGTAGTATTGGGTGGTGATCTAGTCCAACCTCTCCCCGGATGTGTCTTTATTGCCACACTATACTTGTGTAAAAGCTACCAAAAAAAAAGGTTTCAACATTAAAAATGTGTAGTTTGATGTAGTACCCATAGTTGTGTATGCCGGTGAACACTTTCCTATGCAGTTGGTAATATGTAAAACAAACTGTTTCGTCTCTCATTCTGTTTACTCTGATTCTTTCTCTTCTATGGGTTGCACGTTTTAGAGATTCATCAGAGGCTGTTATCCATTCTGCAGATGCATTTGCTCCAGTTGGCTACCTTCGGTTTTTGAAGATGCACGTGGCAGATAAACCAAATGTAAGTTGTTTAATTCTCTTTTGATCTATCAAGGCTGTTTTCAGGTAAATCCCTTTTATTTACAGGGTGGAATATTTCCTTTACATTTATATGTGTTAAAGTGTTACTGAACACCCTTTAGTGTTTACAACAAACACACAACTTACCAATGCTGTCTTCTGTGCTATATCTAATACTAAAATATTTGTTTCAACACAGTAACGATTGTTTTGATATGTACATTCACATACCCTGAGTCATAAATCTACTGAAGAATGAAACCAAACAATGAATTTATCAGATCTTCTATGTGAATCGGTAGATGACAAAAGCACACGATGAAAACTGTAAGCACCCTTTACATTTTTGTGAAATGCTTGCACTAAAATATCATCATTGAATATACATATTGAATAAATATGTATCTGTGTTTTGTCATCATTTTATACTTGACTTTGCAATATTCACTACCGCCTCAAACTTAGCCTGATTTAACAAACATGCCGAGTCAAATTAAAGCATTCAGGTAGTCACAATTGGCTTAGATAACCGTGCCACCAGGCCTTGCATGGCACGGTCACAATGAGAATTAGCAGAAAAGGTTACTTAGGCCCCTAAGACAGAATTTAATATTTTAACTTTAAACTCATAATCACTTCCTTGTATGTATCTGGTAATATGGTCTTTTGTTTATTTATATTTCTGTATATCCAAGAGGGACTCAAGCACTTAAACATTGCCTTTAAAGTCGGGACTCTACGCTAAACATGTCCTCATTTGATACAGTGGCACAGACACTGGTCCTATTTAGCCAGCTTTTCATCTCTGTCATGGCTGCCAAGAAATGTGATTGACTATTTCAGCCTTGCAAGGCCAAAATACAAAGTTTATAGGTCAAAGACTACAGACATATAAACTAAACTAGGAGAGTGGTGCCTCCAGGCCAGGCTTATGGAACCTCACATTTTACTGTTTCAACTTTGCAAATAAATAGAGTGCTTCCGTCTCGATACCAGAACCTTGAAAGTTAACCAAAATCATAACATGGTAGAACTGGCAGCCTCAGAGCTGGCGGTGTTCTAGGAGCATGTATTGCTGGGAATAGATTGGTGGGGACCTTAACTGGCTCCACCACTCCCTACAGCGATGGTTCTGGAGTGTGAGAAATTCCTTTAGAGAGGGCAGAAGACTGAAGGAGAAACTCCCTTAAAAAAAAAGCAAGCCAAAACTGCTTTTTGTCACTTTGATAGATATGACATGACAATCTACTGTACCTGGAGGAAACAAATACAAAAATGTTATGTTTTATGCCCCGCTGTGACTTTGTTAATGGTAGTTAAGGTATTTTCGGATTGCAGTGAAGTTCATGGTATAATTAGTGTGATTACCATATGGTTTAATGCAGTAGACAGCAAAGCAAAGCATAGTACATAGAATGGTATATGTTTGTTTTTTATATCATATTTTGAATTTCCATAAAGTAAAGCTTGTCATTGGACTTTTACCCTTGTTTGGTAGTGTTATTGCAATTTTATACATTCGAAAATGTTTAGGTTTTGTAGCAGAATGTCCCAAATATTCAGGGCTCACAGACTGCAAACCTTACGGACACTAAGCCCGGGGGTGAGGGGACAAGCCCTGCGTTGTGTATGTGAGACAAGGGAGACACTTTCCTTGGTGCTTGCTGAAGTAAGTCACTTGCATGATTTGCTTCGCTGTTTGGAGCAGTTGGTTTCCAAGTTAACTAGGATACATTTAGGTTTCACATTGCAAAAAGTTGAAACAGAGCAAAGTGGCAAACGCATCAAGTCCAATTCCAACCGAACTGAGACGACCATTTCAAGTGATCTCGACTCAACTGGTTTGATGCACATCCTGGTGCGATTACGTGTTTCTCCAAGGTTTCCCATATCACTCCAGCGAACTGAAACACACTTCAATCTGCATCAAAGGGTCAAACGAACTAGGTGTGAAAGTGCCCTAAGACCAAAAACTAAATACACTTGTGTACAAATGTGCAATAGCAGTATGCCATCAGAGGTGGCCTTTGTGACCAGTTGTCAAAACATCCATATTGGGTTACTATTCACTTTCTGTGTAGGATTTACATATGTATGCAGGTATGCATGCATGCATGCACGCTTGCTTGCTCGCTTGCAAGGCTGCCACATTTTTATTTTTGTAATGATGTAAGCTACCTACGGTAAACTGAACGGTGCTGATTAAATGATGGGCAGGGCCTTGTCAAGAAAAGAAATACTGGCATATAAAACTTTACCTTTCACATGGATATTAAGCATTACTTCACATTTACTACAATACTAACCAGTTATATGGTAGAAGAAAACATTAGATATAAGGAAAATTAGCAGTAGCACCAGGGGTTGAAACAACAACTCTTAACTGAACTTTGCCTTCCTTTTTCCAATACCGTCTCCTGTTCCACATTTACAATATTTTACATAAGATATTGAGAATATCAAATTCTGCAGATAGGGGGTGTCTGTCTGAATATTCCTCTGTATGTCTCACTTTCATTTTTTCGTATTGGATAATATTATGTAGGCCTATATACTGTTGATGTATTTCATGGACATTTTTCATCATAATCATTGCTCTAGTTTTGACATTAAAGAAAAAAAATGTACATACATTTTTGCTAACAAACCAAATAATGTGATTCATAAGAAGCATCACTCTTTTGCAAATTAATTTAGTAAATTGTATTTTTATTTTTATTTAGAATTCATCTGCCAGCACCACAGTTACTGATAGCTGTCCCTGTATGAATTATGTCGGCTATATCATAGAGTTTGTTGAAGATGATGAGCAAAAGCAAACACCCCATGTTCAGACTGCCTCAGACCTTTGTAGGGATACCCTGTGGGGCTACAGTGAGTATATTTCACATTGAAAAGCATACTAATCCTGATTCGTTTATGTTCCTGTCAGTTGTTTAATATCTATGCTCCCTTAATTAATGATTCTCCTTTTACAGACTGCAGATGATGCATTTTCATTTTTTTGTGGTACTCTATTATACAGCAATAGCTTTTATAAACTTCACACACTTCAATCATTTATCATTATTTTTGTTCCAAAGAGCGGTTTTGTCCTTTAAGAACAAAGCATGGTTACCAGTGTATTTGTGGCATTTCTGGCTCTTCAGTTCACTCTGAAAGAAGCAGCATTCAAGACCAGACCAAACAGGTGTTCACATTGCTACAAGGTATGTGATGCTGAAATGACTGTGATAGTTTCCACATTGGTAATGTCATACAAATGTCTTTCTTTTCAAAAAGGAAAAACCTTATTTTGCTGTTTCAATGACTGCTTTACTGACATTTGCAAGTTCTAAATGTAAAAGTAAAGATCATTAAAGCAGGCTACTTTTGTTTATAGCATATCTGTAAAGATTTTGATATCGCTACCTGTTCAAAATCATTTTCAACAAGTAAATGTCTATAAGATATCCAGTGCCATGTAGCAAAAAAATAACTTTCTCAAATAAGAGAGATTTGGATTTGACTGTGATTTACCTGGAAACAGCTGTTCCGAGTTGCCAACGCCTCTTTGCTCAAATTGGGGAGCTGGAGGTATTATTCAGAAAATATCCTACCACCTCAATAAGCACCTTCAACAAAGACATGACTTTTTATGTTTTCTGAAGAGTTTGTGGAAAATGAATTTGTATAACCTTTTTCTAGGTGCAACAAACCATAACCGTTAGGGGAAAGGAATGGGAATCAATAGTTATCACAGCAAAAATGAATGTATGTATTCGTGTTGTGCTTTCAAGACTTATTTTTAGAGGCAAAGCAAAAAGTTGCATCTTTGTTTTTCAGCAGCCCTTTGAACTTTAAAGCAATAACAAACATGTCAGGAATAAGTATTATGTTTGTAAAATGTGGCCAGGGACATCAAATCAGGACTCAGGAAGTGAATCTGCTTCATCAAAACACACCTTGCAAACAGCTTGCCCTCAGAACTTAAAAACTTAAAACAATGAAAAGCATATTTAATGTTTATCCTCTTTTCTTTAATGGTGCTGAGACAATATTACAAAATGAATGTTTTATAAATAACCATTTGCAATACTTTAATAGCCTACATAGACTCATAGACTAAAACACTATGTGAGATGTGCCTGCTATTACAAAAGAGTAATCCCATAAACTGATGTATTATCTGTACTAAGTTGCACACATGTTTAAAAGAGGTTTTGAGACATAACATATTTGTTAGGTTTGCTGCTGTTATATTTGTATAGGGAGCATACAGCAGTTCCCTCAAATTTGTAAAAGAGTATGTGTTATATGCAGATAACTATGGTAATTGCAAGTTTATCGTTAACGCTTTTTTATTTATTTTAATTTTGTTACATTTCTGTACCACACAATTTTCTAGTTAAACATCACTCAAATGCCTTTGTACAAATATTGTTCACACATCAGGAAATGGTTGGGAGTTCCACGCTGCCTCAGCAGAGTGGGACTTTATGGTAAAGGAATACTGCAGCTACCTGTCTCCGCTCTAACCGAGGAGTTTAAGTGCCAAGGTCCGACTGGAAATGACATTAGTAGAGTCACGCGACAAATGCGTAAGGGAGGCAGCACCTGTGTTGAAAACTGGAAGAAAGTGGGTGGCAAAGAAAGCTGTGGAGGATGCAAAGGCTGCCCTTCAAATTGGTGATATCATGGGGCAAGTTCAGCATGGAAGAGGGGTCTTGGTCTCAGTTCAGCTCCTCCTCCATGGCACAAGGCAGCCCCAGCGAACGGAGGAAGCTTGTAGTCAACGAGGTGCAAAAGCAGGAGGAGAGGATGAGGTGTATAAAGGCCATTTCCCAGGGCAAGCAGGGAGAATGGATGAGATGGGAGAGTGTGGAACAACGCAAGATTGGCTGGCAAGACCTATGGTCAATGGAACAGAGCAGGATCAGTTTCCTTATAAGGTCAACATATGATGTTCTCCCATCACCACAGAACCTAAACCTCTGGGTAGGAGAGGATCCCTCATGTCCTTTGTGTTCATCACCTGCAACATTAAGGCACATTTTGACAGGATGTAAGGTGGCTCTTAGCCAAGGACGGTTTACTTGGCGCCATGACCAGGTGCTGCGATGTTTGGCCTTAGCATTGGAAGACAAGCGTAACATGACCAATAAGTTGCCACCTGTTCCATCAAAACAGTACACACAAAGACAACATTCCTCCGCCCAGGAGAGCAACCACCAAGAAAAGGTGTTAAAACCAATCCTCTCAGGACAACTGGAAGCTGCTAGAGACTGGAAAATGCTGGCGGATGTTGGTCAACGGCTTATTTTTCCACCTGAGATTGTCACCACAAACCTTCGACCAGATATTGTCTTGTGGTCTGGATCAGCACGCCTTGTTCACCTGGTGGAGTTAACAGTGCCATGGGAGGATGCTGTAGATGAGGCGTATGAGAGGAAGAAACTGCGGTATGCTCAACTAGCCACTGAAGCGAACAGCGAGGATGGAGAGTCTGGGTTTACCCAGTGGAAGTGGGATGTCGAGGATTTGTGGCACACTCTACAACCCGGTTTCTCAGAGATGTTGGAGTCAATGGCCAAGAGTTGCGTCGCACAGTGAAGAACTTATCTGAAGCAGCAGAGAGGAGCAGCAACTGGCTGTGGTTGAGACGGAAAGATTCTGGCTGGGGATCTCAAGCACAATAGAAAGAAAGAAAGGCTGATATACAGGTAAGTAAGCTGGGCTGAGTTGAGTGGGGACGGAGGGGGTGATGCTGGGACGCCAGAATCACCGCCGAAGCTCTCTTGAGGTGTCGTGGGCTAGTCGACGAAACACCGAGGATGGAAGGTGCCCACTTGAAGACCCCAGAGATGTACCCTACTTAGCTCAATCCAGACGGTTGTCATGCTGATGCGCTGGGGAGACCGCACTATGGTTGATCCCGGAGCCAGCATCGCGAGCCGCTGTGTGTGCTGATGCGCTAGGGAGGCAAAATAAGCTGATCCCTGGAGCCAGCATTACACTTCAGCCATCAACACCAGACAGAAGGATATCTACATCATCATATGGAAGGAAGCTAAATGGATGGAGACACATATGGATCACATTAGTTTACTGTGAAGCTACGTCTTAGTTGGTGCTTATCTTGGCGAGAGCCAAGTTCAAATCAGCATGAAGTTTTAACATCTACTCTCATGTAATGGAAATCATGTACAAATATTGATTATCTGTTTTATGTTCTTGATTGTAAGTAGCCATAATTCAAATTAATTTATTTTTATCAAATAGTTTTTCATGAGATATAGAACCATCAGTCTCTTGAAAGCAAATTACTAGGATGAACATTTATCAAAACACTGTAATTGTTGCTGCAGGTGAGGTGGAAGCCAGGGGATTTGAATTGAATGATATGGTGCTGGTCCATCTTTATGTGAAGAGCATGAGTGACTTCTGTGCAATTAACTCTTTGTACCAGTCCTATTTTGACGTGAATCCTCCTGCAAGGTACAGATAATACCATTTTGTATCCAGGAAATGTGTATATTGTAAATTTTATATATTTAATGTGCTTCAATGATAATACACATCTGTATAACCATTTTAAATGATGCAGAGAGCCACTCCCTTGCTGCCCACCCATTACATTGCAAAGATATTCATAACTCCACTTTAAAACTTGTAAACCAGTTGCACTTATTTCACTTGCTGAACATAAGCAGCAAATGCTACTGAACCCTGGGGATGGGCTAAGACTGAGAAGTGTCACCTGGACTGTAAATGAGATAAACTATCCTCTGCCAAATTGTCCTTCCCAACCTGTGGGGCTCCCTGTCAACTCAGTGCAAACAAGATTCGAACCACGACTCTCCCTATACTCTTAAGCGGTGGTTCTTTTACTGTGTGATACACTGCTTTACTATGTGAACCCCATCACTGACCTTTTCACATTAGTAAGGGGTTTAATAAATAACATCTTTGGGATGGCAGTGTTTTAGTAGATCATTAGAATAAACCTCGCTTTATTATATCAATCAATCAATCCATTTTATTTTTATGTAGAACCTTTCCTGTAAAACATCTCAAAATGCTGTACATAGCTTTACATTAAAATTACATCAAAATAAAATTAGTAGACCTCTCTTCTTTCTGTTGGGGCATAAGTCTAAGTGATGGAGTAATGTAAATGCACATCAAGGAATCGCATTTTAAATTGATTGTTAGGAACTGGAACTTTAGGAATTGGGATGTGTGTTGACAGCCAGCCCAGATCACAACTTTGCTTTCCATACTTTCTAATGGTTTTTCCTAGTCAACCAGTACACACTGGGACTGGGAGAGGCTTTATAAGAGGCCCCCTCTTGTCTTAGTAACATTGTTAGCATGCTTTCTTTTAACATACTTTACAAGCTTACATTTCTGCATTATTTTGTGTTTAAGAGTATGTGTTGAAGCTCCCTTGCCTGATGGAGAGCTCCTTCAGATTGACTGCCTCCTATACAAGTGTGAAATAACTGGAGATAACACCTCCTCACAGCAGAAGCAGGTCATGCATGTTCAGAGCATTTCACACTGGGCCCCAGCTAATATAAGACCATACAGTCAGTCAATTAAGGTTAGAGATCTTATACCTAAGTTATCTTTTAAAGCGGTTGAATAATGTTCCCACGGAAAATACCGACCATTTCCTGTAGGATTGTTGTGGTCAATTTTGTACAAAAAAATAAGTTTGACTTATTTCTAAATCTTATCACTTCCATTTCATCATCAAAAAAAAAAAAGAAGTGAGAGTTTTGTGAGTTTGCTTTGTTTATTACTCAGTAAGGTTTCACAGGGTTGTGCTTGACAGTTGAGAGAGCCAATCATTTCAAAGTCAGCTTGTGTGCTGGTACTGACATGCATAGAATAATGCACCCTATCCCTCAGTAACCTACCAATACTAGAATCTGCATGAACTGTGCATCCTCAGGACTATTTTTTAATTACTGCAAGTGTGTCTATATATGTGTGTTGTGAATCATTTGTACGGAGCAACAGTTATGTCGAATACAGCAATTTAAAAATCCTACAAGCACTAATATGTCTCCAGATGCAGATACATACAGGTGTAAAAGTTGTTAGATTAAACAGAATAAAATCATGATTAAGATGCTGAAAATCCACAGACATCTTCATACATGAATACATCATCTGATTGCAGCAGTGGATGGGTTAAAATCTAATCTTATTTATATTAACAACATCTTAATGGAAGTGCAATTTTTAGTTGTGCAATCGGTAACCTAATTTCTTATTCGATTATTGCATTGGCATTTATCAACGATAATCGATGCATTGACAACTGAAAAGAACATGCGTGCGTCCGTATCAGATGTCCCTTTAACATTGTAATAATAATAGAAAATACTGTATTTGAACAGAAATAATTTCTATCTGAACTATGGTTGTTCATTACTGTTAACATTTTATGTCCAAAGCAAAACATTTTAATCCTGACTAATTTAACTACCGTACTAAATTCAGCTTCTTTTTACATAATATTGTGGTATAATCCAAACACAACATGCTTTGAAACAAAATATTGGCATTCTTTGAAATGATTGTGCATAACATCAAAGGTATATGCTGTGTTCTTGTCACTTTTGAGTGCAAAAAAAAATGCATAGACTCACCAGTGAAGCAACTCAACTCAACTCGTTTTACATAGGTCTATCCAATACGAATGTAGAGGCCTAAAGTGCATATCCTAGCAGGACACTGACGTTGTTCATCTACCGTAATAGAAGTAAAAGAAGCGCACTCAAGGTTTTAATGCAAACCGGCAACAGAAGACTTCAAACTGGGTTCTAATTTGATGCATTGATTCATCAATATGTAATTGAAGCTCAGGACATTTAAGGACAGATGATCATCTGTCAACGATAGTCGATGCATCAATTTAATTGCTGCACCACTAGCAGTTTTACATATGAAACAATTACCCCACTGCTGTGAGCATGCAGCTGTGTCGATCCCCCTGATTATTATTTGTTTATTTAGCAGACACCTTTATCCAAGGCGACTTACAGAGACTAGGGTGTGTGACTATGTATCAGCTGCAGAGTCACTTACAACTACGCCTCACCCGAAAGACGGAGCACAAGGAGGTTAAGTGACTTGCTCAGGGTCACAGAATGAGTCAGTGGCTGAGGTGGGATTTGAACCGGGGACCTCCTGGTTACAAGCCCTTTTCTTTAACCACTGGACCACACAGCCTCCTGATGTATTCACGCGGAGGATTTGCTTTTGTGTTTTAATGCGCGGCAGCTGGAACTCCACTTGCAGCATTTTTATCAGATGAAGCCGTGATTATAGATTTTATAGAACTTGTGGCTATTTATCCAAGATGAAACATCACCAATATACAATATCTCTCTTATGTACTCATTAAACATCAAACATTTTCCCCAGTTAAATTTATATTTACAAATTGCTTCTTAATAATGACGAAAAATGTGCTTTATGGTATATGATGGTTGGTGGACATTTTAGCTATTGCTGTTGGACATTTTTAGCTGTTGCTGTCTGGTTAACCTTTTAATAATTGCTTAAAAACTGTTGATTTATGAGTCATGTTATTTGGCACAATGACAGATTGTAATCTGCCTTGATTTTAGAATTACTTAACCTTTAAATTGCTATTGCTGTAGGCCTTAACTGTGTTATAAGACAGTTTAGCTGAAGTCACATAGTACGCATAATTTAACATCCACCCTGTGCTGCCACCACATTGTTATGTTTGTTATGTAAACTATTTTATACACACAATTTAGTATCAATTGTATTTATTAACATTAATTTTCAATTTGCCAAATGTTTAAAGTAGCACCAACCTTACAATATGAAAGAGTAGATCTTAACTATTTTAAATATGTAATATAAATCCTTAGTAATTTATTTCCATATAATGGTTTTAATAGAGAGTCTAAAATCGGTTAATTTCAAACAGTATTAAATGTGTATAAAAATCTATTGACTTCTATGTGTCTAATTTGCCACAATCAGCCCCACCCCAGAAAGGTGAATTGTGGGGGCAAACGTTTGTGCAAATTCTGTGTACACCAAACAAGGAAAACGGCAGTATGTATATGGCACCCAGCTTTGTTCCAGGCATGATTTTGTTGATATCTAAATGCCCAACCAACATGAAACACACACATAAAATACTAGGAACAGAGGAAAAGATTGTGACCAAACACGTGTTTCTTGTGCAAAAACTACAACACACCATGGTACCACTCATTATGTGACCATGAGTCCTGTTGATCAAACCATATGAGTGAAAGTAGCTTTGCTTTTCACTATCACTACCATCAAACATCCAGTGATCCAACCCAACACTGACATTCACGACTGAACATGTCACCTACAGGCACGTATGACATATGAGGGTGCATATCTCAGGGAGAAAGGCATTAACAACGAGACTCATACAGATTCAGCTTTGGTCACCCCAATAGCCATACATGGTTTATTTAAAATACACCATAATGGTATTTTCAAGCTATGCTATTTCCCAACTGGCCTGTATTTTTTTGCAAGGCAAATGGTTCCATTGTTCAAGGGAACCATTTGACAGCAGTTTGATGGGTTGGAGGGCTAATTTAAAGAAATGATGTACCATTGTGCATCACCTCAAAGTGTGTGATTAGGAATTTTGTGCAAACTGCAATTTGGTGTTTCCCTGTAAACCACTAGGACAGTATTAAGAAACTGTAAAGGTAAATATACAGTATGAACATGAGACCTGAGACTTCAAGTCTCCTTTGATCAGACAAATCTATATAGTTTATTCTGTCGGGGGGGAGAAAAAAATCTGGTTATAGCTGGTACAATGCTGTTGGAGTTGGATTTCACTATTTTTAGGCCATTACATGGTTATTTCTTAATTAATAATACATGTTATAGTTAGAGTGAAAGGATAACATAACATCTTTTCTGTATGAGTTCAGAGAAGAGAGGTGTTAGATTTCAGTGGATTGTTAATTGTATTGTCAAAGCAGTCTCGTAACACTTTTTTCCCCCTTAGCAGTCACTCGACATTAGAAACAGGTTTCAGGCAGTACAGATGCTACATATTTTGTATCCGGCTGTTCTTTAATAAGAAGATAGCAGACCACTAGAACATCAAAGTGACACAATAATGTAAAGCTGTGATTGCATCCGGATATGTCAGCTTATATTTTTTGACATTATATGAAATGTATTATTCTATGATTAAACTTATGAAAATTGGTATCTTAACCAGTAAGTAGTCCTTTTTAACACAGAAAATAACAAACATTATAGAGAGCAGGAACTCTTTTAAACTAGTATGGTACAGCCTTGATCTCAAGTCTAATGTAGGTAGTGTTTTGTTTCAGACAAATATACTGGTAGTGTGTGTTTATTTATGAAATAAGTTTAGATAACAACAATATATTCAAAAGGTGTAATCCTAGTTCTAGGGGTGAGTTCCAAGAGCAATGAAGAAATACAACAAGTGTCTGAGGTGTTTTATTAAGTGAAGTAAACATACCTAGATCGCTCTTTCCCTGCAAAATAGCAAAATAATTATAACAATAATAAAAAACAATAAAAGTTAATAAAACTTTGAGAAACTGATACCAACAATATATTAAACATCTAGCACAGAAAATCTATAACCCATAATGCACTCTGTTTTTACAAGGTTAGCATCGCTCATAAACCTTCTTTTTAATATATATGCAGCTTTCTAAAGTCTACACTTTATAAACCCAGGTATGTTCTATCTATTCCCCCTATTGAAAACCTAGATCCATACATTTATTTAGCAGTTTATAAAATTAAAATGACTCCTGGTAATAAATCCCTGTTGGATTTGTTATTGCTAGCAGTCCAAACTCTGATCTGTAATCATAATGCCCCTGCATTATTTTATCACATGTTTATCTTGCGGGCTACTTCATTTTTCGTATTGCAGATTGTGTAAAGGTTAAATCTATTAAATGTTTCTGTTCCTGGATCAAAATAAACATTAAATTGTCTAGGGCAACCCAATTTAAGAATTATGTTTACTGATCTTGTTTTGAGAAGAGGGGGTCTTTTTTACACAACTAATTGGCAGTGACAAGTTCTATTATCAGGAAATCCTCAGCCTGTTAGCTATTGAATTTGCATTGGATTTTGAAAATTGTGAAAGTGGACTTTTACTCTAGAGAAAAGTGGATCTGACATTTGTAATTGGTATCGAAGACAAACCAGTCTGTTGCTTCAATTAAATTTAAATAATTTTCTAGTTGGGTCTAAAGACATTAAACCATTGTGGTGGACTAAGTGGTCTTTGGTTGGTCAGTTCAGGGGTCTGGTCATGGAGGTTGGTAAATTAATTTGCTATATAACTGCTAATAAATGATTCAATTAAGGTCGTTGAGCATTATTGGCAGGTTAATGCACCTCCTTTGTGAATTCATAAAGGTTTCTGGGGAATTGTTTTTTTTTAATATAATGAGAGTAACCACAAAATAAGACAAAACCATGTAATTAAGAAAGCATCATCTTTAATTGATGTTTTTTTTATGCTGTAGCTGGATATATCACAGCCATGAAAGCGTACAGTTCAGTTTTTAGATAATTATTTAGCGAAAATCCGCCAATTATCAAAGGAAGATAATTAGCTTAAAAAAAAGTCACCTAAAGCAAAAAGAGGGCCATGAGGTTTTATTCAGGCAGTGCAATGTGTATAGATTAATTAGGACATTTAACTTTCATTTTTAATACAACAAAATTAATCCCATAAAAATTACTGATCTCGGAGGAGTCAGCTGTCAGATTCTGACAGTCTCTCTTTACCATAATCTATTAAAATGGCGCTTTTATCTTACCTCGCCTGTGTCATATTTTATGGATTTTTTCATAAACACTGCCTATACTTCATAAATGTCTCAATTTTCTAGTCTATTAACATTACTTCAGAAGCAATTGATAAAAGAGTAGGGCATGCATGAAATAATACACCAATAATGTGAAGTGCTGGAGGCAAGAACAGTGGGTAGTATCTCCACACAGCCTGAGAGCTGAAACAATAAAAGAACAAATGATCATTTTCAGTAATAGGAAAAAAGTCTGTTAGTAATTGAGCAGATGAAAAATGAAATATAATTTTTAGCTCTGTATGAATTAAAAAAATATATATATATATGGCACTACATAAATAGGCTTTAAACAATAAATACATACATTGAGTGCATATGAATTGAAAGTTAAAATCAAGCTAAAAAAAGTGTTACATAAATAATTTATAAAAGCAAATTTGCAGGCAGATTTCAGGAACAATTATCCAAAATTGTTTCCACACTTAATTGTAAATTATACAAATGAATCTTGTAGAATTTGTAGGCTGTTGATAAAAATTAGTATCGGTACAGCAGTTAAAAGTTTGATCTCTCTAACTGTTTTATGTTTGTTCACATTCTTTCACAGAGGTACATCCAGGATTCCCAAGAGTGAAAACTAATTCAGTTTGTTCTTTTGTAAGAGTAGATCCTGAGCAGGTCAGCAAAAAAGAGCATAGTTCTATCTTACTGCTCACTTGTTTACACCCCCCAAAAAACAACAACATTTTAATACAAGAGTAACACAAGATTACTTGCTCTTTCCTAAATTACATTAACAATTTGCTTTAGGATATCAAACTCGAAAATGTAATGTACTTTAAAATTAAGAAACCGTGAAACAGTGCTCTAATAAGGCAATTTACATTGGGTGGTGGTCAGGAGAGCGAGAGGGGTAATTATTTGCTGTGCATCTCTGCAGCTGGAGCGAGACAGACTAACAGTGGCAGCAGTCATTTTGCTGAATCAAAGCCCATGTTAGCCATATTATACACTGCCACACATCGTTGTTAGGGCTAGTATTAGCATGTACTGCTGGGGACATTGGAAGGACTCGACCTGTCACACTAAATCACCTTTGTGCCCTCAACCACTGCATTCTCTAGCTCCTCTGACAAGTTCCTTCATTAATGGCCTAGGTTTGACAACTGATCCTAATTGCCTCTGAACAGCACTTCATGTATTATTGGTGCCTGCCTGCCCTGGTTCATGTCAACAAGCCACAGCAAGTAAGTGTGTGCCCCCTCTGCCTTCCTGCATTGATGCTACAATAGTCACCTAGCTCTTAGGGGGCAAGGCCTGCTGGTAGTAAAGTGTGATACCCGAGTTCCCTTGTGTCAAAGCAATGTTTTCTTTGTGCACATCTGTATCATGTCACTTGACTGGTAAAAGCATTTTATTATTTCAGTGAGAGTCTTTTTAAAATATGCCACACTAAGCACCTTTTAGTCAGGGGACAAAATGTTTCATTTTTGCTAAAACATGGGAAGTTTTGAGTAAAACGAATTGGCAGTGACAAGCTTCATTGTCATGACATCCTCAGTCTTTTGGCTAATCAATGGCATTGGATTCTAAAAATTGGAGAACAAGATTTGGTTTTGAAGAGATTACATCTCTGTGTGACGGTGTGTTTACTAAAATGTGTAAAGTTTTGAGCAATTCCAAGGATGTACTTTGCATTAAAAAATACAATACTTTTGATAATTATTATTAAAAAAAACATGTAATGCATGAAGATATGAAGTCTAGATTACAATGTGTGACAGATTTTCATTGTCATCCTTATTTTGGTTACAGCAGATTGATATTTTGTGACATCTACTGGGTATGAACATGTTTACTTTTTACTGTGTCTCTTCCGATAACCAATTGATGTTTAAAATACATGTGCCATTGATCCATGACAAAAAGTGTCAGTGAAAATAGATTGCGTCTCATAACATCTACTTGAAACAAAGTTCATTTAGTTTGTAATTTCTGTTACTAGTAGTAGGATAAGATACCTAACAACATGCATACTGCAGGTAAAACATTACTCCACAAAGTAATTTCTATGTTTGAACTATTGCTAATAATGCAGCACTAGATTTTCTATAACATAATATGTTAGTGTGTGTAAGTTCTGTGTGAAAGAATAGAAATGTTGCTAATGATTACTTTGTAAGTCACCAAAACCTGTGTGGTTTAAGACTTCTTGAAACACTGAAAATCATACCCAATAATAACATATAGTTTATGTTAGTTGTTTTGGAAGAAATACAAAATATGAGCTGTAGTTTTCAGCGCATACCGCATGATCTTTAACGTTACAGAAGGGACATAGACAGCCTTTCTATTACTATGCTATCTAGCAGTTGAATGGCTAGCAGAGGGGAGATCCCTGTTTCACGTTTGCTGCTGCGATGTGGAGAAACAGGGCTGACAAGGGAGGAGTAGACAGGCAGGGAGAAGAGAGACGTGTGCAAGACAGGGAAGCCAAGCAAATAAAGGGGCAAGACACAGGAGATAAAAAAAAAACAAGGAAGAGTTAGCAGAAGATTAAAGCAAAGAGACAGAGGGTAGCAAAGTATGGGTAAAGCATGTACAGTATAGAAAAGAGACACACAAAGATTCATTTTGAAAAGCAGTTATCTTTGTGCTCAAAAAAAGAACATGGGAACTTCAAAAACAAGTTTTAAAAGGCAATGATGTTGGTATATTATGAGATTTTTAATATTGATACTAAATAATGACATCAGAAGATTCTTTTTGGTTCGTCATATAATTAATGTATGGTAACTCATGCATATTGTCACCTTTGGCATTGATCATTGATGTTTTATATACATCTATGTCGTGCATTAATGAAAACGTGAAGATTTTGAGATAAAGTAACCCCTTTTTGATGCATTATTTCTCTTGTATCTGCCATTGCTTATAATGAGATGATAAGGGCTGTTGGTATAAATTGCAATGTAAATATAACGTAAAATAATGTTAATTCTATAATAGCTAGTTACCACTGCTAGTATGCCTTTCAAGAAAAGGCACTTTAAATTTAAAAAAAATGTACCACAATTTTAACATTACCAGTTTTGAATATATGAGAACTTTAGTTTTCTTTTAACAGGTCTCTCTTCCAAGCTCTTTCATTTGTCAACTGATGGATTTATGCTTGAGCATGAATTTGGATGTTTTAACAACATACAAATATGTCGTGTGTCCCTGGCTTCAGGTCATCTGCACTAAATAATGTCTAAAATCCTGAGGTTGTTTACGTCCAATACTGGTTCAAAAACAGCACCGTCAGCCATTTCAAAGTCATTGTGAGACACTGAAAATTCACATTGTGCTTTGCCCTTCAGTCTAGGAAGCCTTCTGTATGCAACCCGCCAGCACAATCCTTCCAGTAATCCTTATGCGTTCAGACAAATACACAGGTAGTACTTTCCTGAAGTCACGTTCTTTGCAGATCTGAAGTGGCTGAAGATAGTGTTAACCAATTTAAAATTACAAATGATTTAACCAGTGTAACACACAAAAGCTTGAACAATGATCCCATGCATATACATTAGTTATAATTGTTGTTTTATTATATTCTTACTTTCTGTTGGAATGCAATTCGTATTTTTTTTAAAGGAAACTGCATTAATGTGCTGCAGAAAATATAGCTGTAACAGCGTAAGATGTCTAATTATAACACAAATGTATATTTACTGCAGGATAAGGGCATAGGAGCTGTCTGGGGTGTGCAAAGAGCTGTTTCGTGTAGCAACACTGCCACCTTCTGAATCATAGAAGAATTATCAGGAAGTTGGGCTTTTTTTTCCTGGTGACTTTGTTTTTTTAGATGTCATCTGCAGGTTGGCCACTCGCTTCAAGCAGAAAGCGTCATGTAACCTTGTAATATCAAAGTGCCCGAGTCTAAAAATGGTCCGAATCCTATCAGCTAAATGATTGCTTCACAAGCCAGTAGAGGAGAAGGCTTTACTTCTCAGTTAGGCTGCATTCCCAATGTGACAGCCTGACAGGCCAGTGGAAGACATCGGCAAGACAAAGTGTGCCTCATTCATTGTAAATTCTTCTACACTGTGCTGCACCCATAACCTTTAGATAATAAAATGCGCACATTGGTGCCGTTTGGATACAGGTGGTGGGGTGACTCATAAGTTGATTTAACTTCATCATACCCCAATAGTTGTTAGGAAAAAAAGTACTTTGTGGAGAGGTGGACACAGCTGGGACTGGAAAATGAAGGGGCTAGAGGATGCAGTTTCACCATTATTCAATCAGACAACATGCCCTTCAGCAGAACATAGCCCTCCCGATTCTCTCGAATTACAGAGATTAGCATGAAGCGCATAATGCGGGATGATGGAATTTGTCATAATTTGCATTGTCCTGGAAAGATTCGGCTTGATAGAGCGATGCGTCTAGGAGCATGTCATGTCCCACGGGCAGGTCATAGAGGAAGCTTGGCAGAAATGATTTTTGGGATATGTGCATCAGTCGTAAACGCCTCACAACCAATTTGTCAAAAAATTCTTGAGGTCGAGAAAGTTGAAGGCAGCGGGCATTTGCCCTAACGCAAAGAGAAGTGGGCTCATCATTGGTGTGTGAGTGTGTGTGTGTGTGTGTCTATATATATGTGTGTGTGTGTATGTGAATATATGAAATCTTATGTTAATTAAGATTTTAAAACTATTTATATTTTTTACACTATTTACATAAATTACCATTTTGAAATAGACAGATCTATAGCAGCCAACTTTCTATCAGGCATGATTGTAAACTGAGTGTCCTGTTTAATAGACGACATTGTGCAGATATTGTTTGGTAGTAGAGCATCAGGAGGTGTCTTCTGAGGTATTGCGTCTAACCTTGATCATGTTCACAAACTGCAGATCGAAAATGATAATCAGCATATAGTTGACAAAACAGACATGACAGTGCTTCTTGTCCACTGCGGCATTTCTGGAAATGGGCATGTGGAATTTAGACAGGCAAAGGAACATGGTTATTTACAGTAGCATAGCAAGAAGAAAAGGTCCAATGTCGTGAAATGATCATGATCTATTTATGGACCAGCTGATGATGCCGCTTCTTTGGTATTTCGAAATTTCTTCCGCCCAAGAAAATGGTATGCGCTTATAGGTATTGTTGTTTTATATTGTTGTCGTTTTCAATATATGTTTCTGCTGCAAGACGACATTTTAGGATGTCTCCTCTATTTGCCTTTCTTTGTACATCAAACATGAGATTTATGCGGCAGGTTATCTAACACTGATTCCATGTGACAGCTGAGCATTCACGGGTTAGGCTTTAAGTAGAGCACAAAAATAAATGAAGAAAAAAACAAAATTTTAACATTTCAATATATAACTAGCAATGGCCAGACGAGCATATAAAATGGGAAACAATCTTTTGTTCTAAAGCTGTTCTTTTTAATATTTATATTTGTAAAATTTGGCATCAGAAACTACAGGGTACTGCACAACATGAGCCCATCTTTTATCATTTCGTATTCAGAGACATGATATGCTTTGAAAGTATTAATGCCGAAGAGTAAAAGCGTGATAAAGATTAATATACAAAGAATTTATCCTCCGCTTTTTTTAATAATAACAATAATTTGTATTATAATATTTTCTTAAGGGCAAACTTCTTCTTTTTTCCTGAGACAGTTTTTTGTTTCGTTTTTTTTTTAATTAGAGAAAGGCTAACAGAAGCCCTTGGGTTATATACCCAATAGTTATACTAGATACAATATAATCATAATCTCCTATGTCTATTATTCTTCTGGGTTTGCAAAATTTGGGACAAATACTCGGTAAAGAAGGACCAGTTAATACCAGAACAGTCTATTAATTTGAAAGTACTGATTTTTTTAACCTAATGGTACAATAACACCCCCTAGCTTTAAGCAGCTGTATTACAACATGTTAGAGTGAGTAACAAACTCTGGAAATACAGTGAGAATGTGTTTGTAAAATAAATATATATATATATATATATATATATATATATATATATATATATATATATATATAAATATAATGTATATTTATGTTTAGCCATTCAGGATTACATTTTAATTATGGTGCTATTATTCATTTTGCAACTTTTTTTTTGGGGGGGGGGACTTGGCGTTTAAATAATTTCACATGGTTATCATTGGTTTTGTTATGTGGTACTTTTTAAAAGCTACTATGAGCCAGATAGTTGTACCATAATTAAAACTGGATTTGGGGGTTATTTGCACAAAATATGTATCTTATTACTGAAATAATAACATGTAATACATAGTTGGCTCAAAAAAGATACTGCAACTATGGTGCATCTAAAATGACCAACCTTTGTTCTGTTTTCTCCAGTGTAAAACTAGCAAGACACAACTGGTAAATTTGCCTTTTCCTGTAAGTTTCATAGTAAGCTCCCACCATATATGGCATGCCAAAAAAACTAAAATACACTGTTAACAGCACTTAAGATGAAATACTCGGTATTTACTTTTTTCATATTATTTCAACTGATGTAATAAAGACTGTTAGATAAAGTGCATTTCAGCATGTTGTACCCGACTCCCACTCAGCTCAATGTGAAGAGCAGCTCACTATTAAAACCACTGTCTGTCAGGTCTTCCTCTTGTTGAGCCAGCTCTCTATTAAGACTCTCCTTTTGGTGGCTAAAATAAAGGGATTCCCTAGTACAGTACCTGTTGTCAGTCCACTGTGCAATGAACCATTGTAACATTTTGGGTAATGTATGTAGAATATCATAAAGGGTGCTGTACCATACAAGTTGATATCCACTCCAAGACAGGTCTGAGCAGCTAGCTAGTCATATTGGCCACTCAGACCTTGAGTGGGTGAAAATCATCTTGTATCTTACACAGCACCCTGTACAATATTGTTTATAATCTATCTTGAAATATGAATAATTAAACAGTATAACTTTAATGTGATGTCATTTCCAACTGATATAAGCCACCATATATATATATATATATATATATATATATATATATATACAGTGCCTTGCGAAAGTATTCGGCCCCCTTGAACTTTGCGACCTTTTGCCACATTTCAGGCTTCAAACATAAAGATATGAAACTGTAATTTTTGTGAAGAATCAACAACAAGTGGGACACAATCATGAAGTGGAAAGACATTTATTGGATATTTCAAACTTTTTAACAAATAAAAACTGAAAAATTGAAGTGCAAAATTATTCAGCCCCTTAAGTTAATACTTTGTAGCGCCACCTTTTGCTGCGATTACAGCTGTAAGTCGCTTGGGTATGTCTCTATCAGTTTTGCACATCGAGAGACTGAAATTTTTGCCCATTCCTCCTTGCAAAACAGCTCGAGCTCAGTGAGGTTGGATGGAGAGCATTTGTGAACAGCAGTTTTCAGTTCTTTCCACAGATTCTCGATTGGATTCAGGTCTGGACTTTGACTTGGCCATTCTAACACCTGGATATGTTTATTTGTGAACCATTCCATTGTAGATTTTGCTTTATGTTTTGGATCATTGTCTTGTTGGAAGACAAATCTCCGTCCCAGTCTCAGGTCTTTTGCAGACTCCATCAGGTTTTCTTCCAGAATGGTCCTGTATTTGGCTCCATCCATCTTCCCATCAATTTTAACCATCTTCCCTGTCCCTGCTGAAGAAAAGCAGGCCCAAACCATGATGCTGCCACCACCATGTTTGACAGTGGGGATGGTGTGTTCAGGGTGATGAGCTGTGTTGCTTTTACGCCAAACATAACGTTTTGCATTGTTGCCA
This sequence comes from Acipenser oxyrinchus oxyrinchus, assembly GCA_030684275.1. Lineage (NCBI taxonomy): Eukaryota > Metazoa > Chordata > Actinopteri > Acipenseriformes > Acipenseridae > Acipenser > Acipenser oxyrinchus. The sequence goes on from CM060266.1 coordinate 23,593,287, forward strand.
AAAGTTCGATTGTGGTTTCATCTGACCAGAGCACCTTCTTCCACATGTTTGGTGTGTCTCCCAGGTGGCTTGTGGCAAACTGTAAACGACACTTTTTATGGATATCTTTAAGAAATGGCTTTCTTCTTGCCACTCTTCCATAAAAGGCCAGATTTGTGCAGTATCGACTGATTGTTGTCCTATGGACAGAGTCTCCCACCTCAGCTGTAGATCTCTGCAGTTCATCCAGAGTGATCATGGGCCTCTTGGCTGCATCTCTGATCAGTCTTCTCCTTGTATGAGCTGAAAGTTTAGAGGGACGGCCAGGTCTTGGTAGATTTGCAGTGGTCTGATACTCCTTCCATTTCAATATTATCGCTTGCACAGTGCTCCTTGGGATGTTTAAAGCTTGGGAAATCTTTTGTATCCAAATCCGCTTTAAACTTCTCCACAACAGTATCTCGGACCTGCCTGGTGTGTTCCTTGTTCTTCATGATGCTCTCTGCGCTTTAAGCGGACCTCTGAGACTATCACAGTGCAGGTGCATTTATACGGAGACTTGATTACACACAGGTGGATTCTATTTATCATCATTAGTCATTTAGGTCAACATTGGATCATTCAGAGATCCTCACTGAACTTCTGGAGAGAGTTTGCTGCACTGAAAGTAAAGGGGCTGAATAATTTTGCACCCAATTTTTCAGTTTTTATTTGTTAAAAAGTTTGAACTATCCAATAAATTTCTTTCCACTTCATGATTGTGTCCCACTTGTTGTTGATTCTTCACAAAAAATTACAGTTTCATATCTTTATGTTTGAAGCCTGAAATGTGGCAAAAGGTCAAAAGTTCAAGGGGCGAATACTTTTATAAGGCACTGTATATATATATATATATATATATATATATATATATATATATATATATATATATATATATATATTCTACAGTTTGTATTTCTCATTAAGCTTTTTGATCCTGACATTGTTTTATTGTTATGGATTAGAATAAGACCTTGAACAGACGTAAAGGTCCATTTAATGTTGGGGATTGATGTTGGGGATATCTATTACACTTAATAAATCATCATACTAAAAACAAAATTGTACTTTGGAATGTAAGAAGGGGCCAATATGTACTGTACCTTTTTAGGGCTGTTGAGAGAAATCGTTTTCTTATCTACTTAGACTTAAAAAGAATTACTTCTGCCAGTCCTTGGCAAGATGAAGTCCCCTTAGGTGAACACATCTTTAAACCACATGCTTGTTCACGATTGGGTCTGTTTTAATTATCTAAACTGCAGAACCCCAAGAAAAATACAGTGAAAAGATGTCTGCGATAAAGCAGGTTTATGATTTAAAGGTTGACTGCTTTGTTTAGATAATTGAAATAGACTTAAGTACCTGCTTGCACTGTGGCCCAAATGTTTCCTGAACAGTCCCTTCTAGTCAGGTTTGTAATGGAATCACATTTATTTCATATTAATCAAATGTCTTTCTTAAGGGGGTTCGGTGAAGAAAAAATGGGGGGTTGCTTGAAAGTGTAATAGGGTAACTGAGCTAACAACTCATTTCCACTTACTCAACCCTATGAATATTGAAACAGTCCTCTGGACCATTAAAAATGTATGTGACATTGTGGTTGTTGATCAGTGAATGATGCCAATGCAAATGCAACTGTCTTCCTGTCAGCATTTGAAATGTATAATGTAGTCATGTCATATATTCAGGGACAGGCCATTGACAGTCAATTAACGAGTTTGATTGGTGTGTGAACTCATTCTTTTGAACTGTTAATTGTATGTTAATAGCATTCATTTCTTTGCAGACTCCCATTTGCAGGTTCATAGTTAAAGCTGTTTTTCCCCTACTAAGAGCAACCTAAAATAGAACCTTAGTAATAGATTATTAAACACCTGTCTGGTGTAGCTTAGGGAGGTTTTTTTTATGGTCTGTGGGCTCACAGCGGCTTCTTTTGATATTCAAATCAACAAATAATGATAGTCTTATTATTTAAAATCGTAAGTTCTTTTGATGGTTAGCTTGTTAAGAAGTACTCAGTTCCAGTCCGACCTGATGTGCTTTTTTCATGGAAAAGATCTGATGCTGTTTGATGGTTTATAAATGGAATGCCAATGACAATTTGTTGTTGACATTTTGCTGCCTTGGTCTTCAGAAGCTAGTCTCTGTTAGTCGCCTTCGATAAAGGCGTCTGCTAAATAAACAAATAATAATAATAATAATAGTTGTTGATGTATCGCTCGAGCTTCACCAAATAATCACAAATTGATCCGGCCAGTTCAAAGCTACGCGTTCCCATCCCTACTACAGAGTCCCAGTAATTTGGAATTGCAGAGGCTGCTATTGAAGATTCATCAGACTTGGCAACCAAATCCAGAAGTGTAGAATCATGGGAAACCACATGATAACTGATTTTTTTTTGGTTTTCTTTCTTAGTGCTGAAGTTTAAAAAATCTGTCTTGCATTGGGTTTAAACCTTTTTATCACAGAACATATCATAGTATTGTTCAATTATTTAGAACAAAGATAGAAAAGCAGTTCTCTGTTTGTGCGTTAATATTTCATATTTGGAAAGTTATTATGAACAAGATGGGTTTAAGGGTTCAAAACTACCAAGGCTAATAAGTTCAAAGGTCACAAATTTTTATTGACATTTTTTGGAAGTTATATGCTTAGGCTACCACTCAAGAGAATACTGTATATTCTTAACAGCGGTCCTATATTTATGTGCTGTGGAAAATTCTCATGGGTGAATTGCAAAGGGCACTGCGGTCATTTATTAAGTTTGATTTAACATTCACAAAGCAGAGTGGACCTCAGTTGTCTATCTCATCAGAAGACAGCTACAGTAGCTGCACTGTGTCTTGCACCCCATGCTGTAGTGATGGGAGATGATAGTATCCATAATATCACTTAACAGGATTTGAAACTGACTTTCCAGCCCAGAGGCAAGTGTTGTATTTATTGATTGTAACAATATAATAATAATAATACAATAAATAAATACATTTCAGGAATCTTAATAAGTCCATTCCATTCCAATCAAGTTTTATTTTGTAGTGGAGTTGCACATAGAACAAACGGGAAAACTAAACAACTTTACTCCATGCTGTTTACAAAGAGAAACGATCGACTGTCTAAATGTTCTTGGCTTAAACACACACTCATAAAAGAAATAACTGCAAAAAAAACAAAAACCTTAAAGCTATATTGCTGTAAATTTGAAAAATCTAAATATATATATTACACTAAGAAGCCACATCTTTCTAATAGGTAAATCAGCTTACCGTCATCGACGCCAGCTCTGCTCTGTTGCATTTGAATCATAAACAACTGTGCATGTGTTTATTCATGTACAGTATGTGCCTATTCCTATTCGGGAAGTTTTCAGATTTATCACAAATGCAGAAAAAAGCATTCAGAGGGGAGAAATCGGGTAAAACCCGAAAATCAGACGGCCTACATATAATTGAAATGGTGCCAGCTGGGCCCTTTTTTAAGTTGGTAATGTACAGTAAGTTACACGATTGTAAACCGGTTTACTTTACACATTCGCTTTCAAATGTTGGTAGTATAAATTTCACAAACCTTGAGTTGCCTTAAAGTAATTGAATGTGCGCTTCTATGTGGGGAAAGCCAGCACTGCAGTGTAACTACATGAAGAATTTATGAGTTATTAAAAATAACATAACTGAAAACTTATCTCTATGTATAAACAAAGCTTGATCTGCCGCTGAATGAGCTTCGCTGAAATTAAATAAACTGTCCTTCAAATGGTAGTCCTCTATAACTTTCCTACCATGATAGGGTGCCATCCCTTAGATGAGACACGTATCATCAGTAAATACTTTCATGTACTGGAATACCAAAATGCACCCAGTGCAGCCTGAAGACAGGCCCTCTTTGGAAAGGATCCTAAAGTGTTTTTGTAAAAAAATAACATTATTAATAATGATGTAATTTCCCCATCATTAGGCAATAACACAAGTCTAAGGAACAAGGGATTATCATCTATTAAATTAGCTCACAGTTTTACATCTTTAATCCTGTTAAAAAAGATGATGCCTATCTATGATAATCAGCAGAGGGCCTTATTTTGCCAGATGTTTCAATTGATCCTGTCCACAGAGGTCCCTATTAAGGTCACAGATCCACATGGCTGGTCAGAAGCTACTAATTAGCAAATTGTCAGTTGCAGTTATTTACATTGACTGCAACATGTAGACAAGTATTTGATTTATAGTTCATGGGGTCGGCTGATCTTAGTGAAACCTGACCTTTAAAATTGCATGGATCACCAAGACATTTTGCTGCATTAATAAGATTTTTTTTTGTTAAACTTATTGAGTTTATTACCTATTTTAACATAAGTTTGTCCCTATTTTTCTTGTAATTCTCATCATGCAAATGTGACATGTAATCAAATTGCTTTGGTGCTTTTATATGTAGCAGTGGGATTCAAGTAAATTAAAAAAGGTGTACATTGCTCAAGCCACTGCTTCTTTACTTCAACAATAAAAATACATTTTATTATCTGCACAAGTATGTATTTTATAGAGCTTTCAGAACAGAAAAGAAAGAGTAATGGTGTTGAATCCAAATGTATATCACTGCAGAAATGAATACTGGTTTGTTTGTTTCTTTTCAGGTTGGAGAAGCCATATTTTGTGCTGGGCAGATTGCACTTATGCCGTGCACTATGCAGCTTGTACAAGGAGGAGTACAAACTGAAGCCAGACTTTCTTTCAGTCATGTTGAGAAGGTTTTAGATGCAATGAATACTGGACTAACATTGAGTCATGTACTTCTGGCAAATTGCTATGTAACAAACAAAAAGAACATTGGTCTTGTACAGAAAATATGGGATAACAAGTTAAAAGAGCAAAGTTCAAAGGTAAGTTGTATTTAATTAATTTGCTCTTTTTGTATTTATTTCACAATTATTCCTTTTTTATATATGTAAATGTACCTGACAAATATCTGTTGTTCAAAAGTATTTTGTAAAGCTAAAGAAACGTCAAGGTTTGAGAACGAGCTTTGTGTTGAAGTACCAGCACAGGTGTTTCCCAGTGGTCAACTACAAGCTTTTGAAAGGAGTAAGTGCGCTAGTGTTCAACAAATGCATTAGTCTCAAGTTGAAATATGAGTTTACTGTGAGTGTGACTCCAAAATGAAAGTTATCTACATCACAACACCATTCAATTCTCCAACATTTAGCACAATTGGTAGTCAAAAAGGCTCCAAGGATTGCATGAGCACTGAGACTGAATTATTCATTCACATTAAGATAGGGTGGCCAACAAGGTCAGAGTTGAGGTACAGTGACGTAGTAGCAAGAGCTGTTGGAATATTATTATTATTTTATTTCTTAGGAGACGCTCTTATCCAGGGCGACTTACAATTGTTACAAGATATCACATTATTTTTACATACTATTACCCATTTATACAGTTGGGTTTTTTTACTGGAGCAATCTAGGTAAAGTACCTTGCTCAAGGGTACAGCAGCAGTGTCCCCCACCTGGGATTGAACCCACAACCCTCCGGTCAAGAGTACAGAGCCCTAACCACTACTGCACACTGCTGCCACACACAATGAGCCTACCCCAAAACTACATTGTTGTTTAATTAGTTGAACTTAAAGTTGCACTGGTTGAGTGAGAAAGCCAATCAAAATGGATGACTACCTGGAAAGTAGTTAGGAACAGGACAAGTGCCGTACAAGTTGCTCATATACCACAGTGACATCTACAATCATGCATTACGTTTCTAGTAACCAAATTACGTAGTTGTAACTCGGGTTTTGCTGTATAAAAGATGTACGGACAATTAGTTAAATTTTCTCATATATATTTCTAATGACCGAATTTATGAAAGATTCAGTGAAAAACATATTGCCACACACACACACACACACACACACAACACCTACTGCTTTATATTATTAATAGAAATTGTGTCATTTAAATGCTTCTAGTGATTAGCTTTAAATGCTTTGGAGAGGACCTGCTGTACTCAATGTCAGTGGAGAGCTTTTTATTTTGGTCTCTTCTACTGTGTTGAAGAGGAGCTGCATATTTACACTATGAAAACTCATGAAAAGTTTATGACTAGGGAAACACCAATGTCTTTGATACTATGGAGCATGGCACTAAAGCAGATGTCTTCCTCAGCGCCTTCTAATCCATTATCCCCTTTTTAGAACACTGCAGGATCTTCTCATATGATAATCCTTTCTCCCATTGCAACAAGAAACCAAGCTGGTAATAAAAGCTGGGGCTCTAATGATTACCCTGACTAGAAAATCACCAATCAGGGAATGCACTTTGGATACTAATCTGATGAGTCCTAAACAGGATCAAAACCACTAATTAGCCCAAATATTCAGCTACAATTTACATTGCTTTACAACAGTGATTTACTTTTTCCCTTCACCCATTATTTATAGGTTATGTTTCAATGAATGTAACATAAGGATTCACTTGAAAATAAAGTTGCAGGGCAATACATATAAAAGTATTAAGTTCTCAATTAAAGAATGTCAGTGTAGTTATGTAACATGTATTTAGAACAGACTATGCAGTAGGTATATATTTTGACAATAAAGGGTTTTTCTTGAACAACTGCTGCTACTTTAAATGAATTTCGCTCATTGTTTTTCCATCTTTAATATAGAGCATGGACTTGCTGCTAGTAACAAGGGTCTCTTCAGCGCAATGAATTCAAATTACACGTGTGCGCTTATCTGGCGTCTAGTGTATTGGGTTTCCCTGGGGTTGGTATTAAACAAAGGTTTTGTATTCATTTGAAGTGATTGTAATGAGAATATTTAACACAGGTCAAATGCAGATAACAGAACTCCAGAGGACGGGGAGAATATTTTACCTTCAGACAATGGTCCTATTTTAACATGTGGATGATTCTGTTTCTTTTTTTTTAACCAACTAATTCGAAGTACTTATAAAACATCATGCTTTATATTCTAACTCAAAGGAGTAAATAATTGAGTCTTGTTTATTTGACCAGTATAAATTATGACTATCAATACAGAGTATCATTGATAGATACCACATAGCGTATATTTGTGAAAAAAGGTATGAAATTATACATGTTTGAACGTCCAACATTTATATTAATCCTGACATTGTCTACATAATTCAATAAGGTGGCATGTGGTATTGCAATTGCTCAATAATCATCAGCCAATAATCTTCCATTGGCCCGCTGCTATGTCAGTGCATTTTCTGTGATTTAAATAAATCTCGGTAAGTAGTTTTTTTCATTGTCCATCTTTGTAAACAAGCTACATTAAATTGGTGTCTTATATTTGTAATAAAAGCTGAATTTGCAGCTACTGGATAGAAAATTGACCCTGTCATTTTCAACTAAACTCTTTCTTATACAGCAGATGAGCATTTGATTGGCTGCTGCTAGCCCAAAAGCTGCGCCATTGGCTTAGAATGTGCTGTGCAAGTATGAACAACAGCAAGCAGCTCAGACTCCACAGACTGCAATTACTGTACAAGTCGAATGATTCGCTTAAATCCTCTGACATTGTCCGGATAAACAAAAAGCAACCATGTAAAAAAATGCCAATTTATTCAATGGCATCAAAATTTGTACTGAACTTCTACCATCCTCATAATAATAATAATAATAATAATAATAATAATAATAATAATAATAATAGGCCAAAACAATTGCTAGAAAGGAAACATGTTTTAAAATACATATATTGTTTGATTGTTTCAAAGTAATAGTTTAGATTTGATTTTTATATTTACATAACCATTTGTGGCTTAATTGTTTTACCAATCATGTAACTGACATTCTATGCTTGTCAAAACAAATGAAAAACCAATTATAGCTTTTACTTTTTGCTATAAAATAATATGAGTGTGTAGGACCAAGAAGGAGTATAATTCAAGTTATTGATGTGGAAACAGTTTCATATTTCAATACAAATTATTAAGACGTGGGCAAGAGTTGACATTTTTTCTTTACTTCAGACAGATTCATAATTTATCTGATCAGGTGAATATGGAAACACAGCAGGTTAATTGGGTGCAAGCTATAGTTGAAACATTTGGGACCATATTTATGAATGTAATCATTCTGGTTAAAGTATGTTAATGCAGTACAATTTGGCAACTTATCAAAAGGACAAGCATAAAAAAAAAAAAAAAAAATCATGATTAATTTGTGTGACCGAGTAGCGTTGGCAAGGAGACTCAGAGACCAGAAGGCTGCAATTTAAGTGCTCAGGTGCATTTATTTTTTTTAATTTAGTGGTTGCCAATTATTTTTATTGTTTTCTCCCCAATTTAGTAATGTCCAATTATTTTTACGCTCGGCCCACCACGACCACCCCTGCGCTGACTCAGGAGGGATAAAGATGAACACACACTGTCCCCTGAAGCATGTGCCGAAGCCACCCGCTTCTTTACACTGCAGACTCACCATGCAGCCACCCACAGCTACAGTGTCGGAGGACAACGCAGCCTTGGGCAGCTTACAGGCAAGCCTGCAGGCGCCTGGCCAGACCACAGGGGTCGCTGGTACGTGGCGAGCCGAGGACACCCTGGCCGACCTAGACCACCCTCCCCCTCAATTGGCCGAGTGCCGCCTCCTGGGAGCTCCCGTCCTCGGTCGGCAAAGGATTAGCCTGGACTCGAACCGGTGAAGTCCAGACTATAGGGCGCATCCTGCACTCCACGGGAAGTGCCTTTACTGGATGCGCCACTCGGGCCCCTTCATCCTTACTTATTCTAAGTGGATCTTGCTGGGGAGAGGTACGGCTGGAATAGCTTCAAGCTTACCATTAGTAACTGCCTGCCAATGGGCTTCTTTAGTTAGCAGTGTGCCATGGAGTTGGCTGTAAAGGATTTGTAATGAATCCAGCGCTTGATACAACCTAGAGGGTTGCAGCCAGTCACCAGGAAGAGGAGCACCTCTCTGCCAGGTGTGGTTGGCACAATCCCACATTGTGCCAGAATTAATTCCCATTTGAAGCATTTAGCATATACCTTTTGTTCAAAAAGAAACTATATTCTATTGGTTTCTTTTAAGAGAATCTCCTGGTCAAAGTGGATGATCGGTTTATTTCTGTACAGCAGGATTGCATATTTAAAGAGCATGACAGCTATTACCATTCCCCTGGAAAGTGATCATTTAAATGTATTGCAGCAACAGTGGTATTTAGTTTACATAAGTAGATTTTTAAGTGAAACTTGAAGAGGAGGAAGTGGTTCTGTTATTGAAACAGAGGACTTGCGCTGAGCTAAGGAGTTACTTTCACAGTTTTATGAAGTGCCCCTGCTGAGGAGGAAATGTAGGGGAACTGGCTGAGTTTGTGCTATATCAACTCCCTGCTGCTAATAGGTTTTACACTGTTTCCTTATTATTGTATTTACCAGTCCAGTTTCACGCTTCTCAAGTGGATCCTGTGGCCACGCAAAAAAGAAAAAAAAAAGCATGAAAGAGAGTGCAGTGTGAAGTACATCACTCTTGAAAAATGTACTTCTGTCAGCAAGGGAGCTCACGAGCCGTAATGAGTTTGACTATTGCTTTTAATATGGTACTGGGGCTCCCGCACAGAATCAAATAAGCTGAATAGATATGATTTTTTTTTTTAAAGTAAGTTACTTTTAACTGTCCTTTTTACCACATAAGGTACCAATCACTCACATATTGGCTGAGTCATGCCCTCCAGTGTTTTAAGATGAAGATGTATATTTGTATGTAATGTAATCATACTGACTTTTTCAGTTTTGTACATGATTTTATTTTTTTTGGCTAACGCACAAAGTGGACTCTCAATATTTTTTTTTAACTCACTTTATGCTATTTGGGGATACGACATCAAATGAGATTAGATTGAAGAACACCTTTAATGGTAGAGCGATTTGTTTCTGTGCGCTTGGGAATTTTTCAGAGACTATAATTGTGTTTCATATAAACGTTTTATAATGCATAGTTTTACTTTTGGTGTAGGTAGAATAAATATTACTACAGCGAGTAAATTATTTTAATACATTTTGGTCAGAAGCTGTTTCAAACAATACTGCATTCTTAAGCATAAAAAAGACTGATTTACATATTTATATTTTATAAAATGGATAGAAATGCAACTTCTAAAGATAACATTTGCAAAGTTATTGATTTAACAGCCTTAGACAAGCAGGGAAAAAAGTAGAAAAGTTTATGTCTGTATGATTGAATTGACCTGCAAAATGTCTCTGAGACTTATTTTCCACGCTATCTCAACACCTTGGGCCAACAAAATGGCCTTTAAACCTGAATGAGCACAGTTTTTTTTTCCATTTGGTAGTTCCAATATTTCATCTTTTCAAAGTGTTTTGCAGCACTTGGAGGGGAATTAGTATTGACAATGGTAGACTGTATCTCCTGAAGGAGAATACCTTGCTTTTGTTAACTGCTAATATAACATTTATCTGGAAGAAACTTGGAAGCAGGGCTGACACGCCACTTGAAGCACACAGGTTATTGTGAGTGGAGCTTCTGCAATTTGTGGAAAATTATCCCTAGTTTTCATTTTGATACTTTAAAGCAGAGATGCTGGAGCAATATGTGCTGTTGGTACACAATTAGGCTTTGCTCAAATGTAATCTGCAGATAAGTGTAGTGTTCATGTAAACAGCAGAGTGGGTCAAACAGCAATACCTTTACAGGGGAAAGTGCTGGAGATGCTCTTGTCAATAATTTTGTAAGTGAATTTCAAAATAAAGTGTGTGTAACCTATCATTATTCCCCACTTACCAAGTTGAGCATAAGTGGATGAAAATTGATCCTGTGCATTGAAAGGGGGGTTAAGTGTTATGGACTTATCGACTGTAGTAGAAATGACTGTTTTAACTTACTCATTTCTTTCCCATTAGCAGATAAGACTGCAGCAATGTATTATTTCAGGGGTATATTGTAGTGTAAGCAAGTAAATACATTCTGTGGCCAGTAATAGCAAATACACAGTTAATGGCTCTGTGGATCAAATTCACTTAAACAGGTTCTTATCTGACAAATTGTGCAGTCATCCTTACACTTCTAGTGTGAATACAGAACTTCCTGTAATTGCTAGGTGATTGGCTTCCAAGTAACAAGGCTTTCATCTTATATTTCTAAAGGTAATGCTGTTTGTGTTTGTTAGTTTACTTTGCGTTCCACCAAAATAAATTAATATGGATTGTAATGCCTTATACCACTCTAAAAGTAAACACAGAAGTATGTGCTTCTGTTTGCAATGTCTCGTTACCCAACCACGAGGTAAGGTTGGGAATGAAGCTAAATAATTCCCCTGGTCCCTTTTTGTTTGATTGTGTATCACAATTGACTTGACACAATAGACCAGTTCTATCAAGGTTTTAATGCAAAAGTGCAATTTACCCTTATTGTTTGATGAAAGAAAATCAGTATAAAGCCAGTAGGAAACAACTTAAATTATGATATTTAGTTGCTTGTTTCTTTTTCTGTACCATTGGGCCTTCACTGGCCCAATAAAGTATAATTTTATAATATATATATATATATATATATATATATATATATATATATATATATATATATATATATATATATATATATAAATCCTACCATGGTCTAGTAGTTTAACAAAGGTGCCTACACTGTTATCATTTAGGTTCAGACAATAAACTGTTAATAACATATTGCATAGTCATTGTACAGAACAGTTTCCCATAAGCAATGTCACATTTTTTTGCAGCATTAAAAATATAGAAACCGGTGTATAAGTCGTGGCGGTGTATAAGTGCCCTCCCCCTTTTTGAGACAACAATTTCAACAAAATGCCTACAGGTAACACTGGTGTGTAAGTCGCTCCCCCCCTTTTTAGGACCCCCTAAAAATACCTAGAAAATAGACTTATACAAAGGTTTTTACAGTAGACACAGTACCAACACAAATGATTAACAGAATGACTGGGGGTGGAGATTTTATTGCCAATTTTTTCTCTCTCACAAAGTATATGTGTATCCCTGAATAGATAATCTTCTGCTCTTTAAAAATATTTTGCATATTTTTAAAGAGATGATGCTAAGATATTAAGTACAGTAATGGGTCCAAGTGAGGAAAAATGGTCAATAAAATCCTCACACCTAGTGTAAATCATTTGTTGTTTCCATAATTTGTGTTGGTAATGTATATAGTTTATGGTTCTTCTGTGGTCCACTTCAAATCGGTTGGACAACTGTATGTAGCTTTCAATATTACGGTAGATAAGATGCCAAGGTGAGTATATTTTGAGCAAAAACTGGTTCTATTTCATTACCCTTATGCAGGATGAAGACTTTGGTGAAGCAGAAAGAAAATGTGGCCCACTGGTGATTGCTGTGGTCCCTCATCTTCCAAGAGGGTCAGAGGTAGAGCTACATGTCATTGCGGCCTGTGATGATCCCAGACAGAGGAAGTCCTCTCACATGACCAAAGAGCTAACACTTGCCAACATAGAGTATGAAGTACTAGAATCCAGTTCAGCAGCTTCTGCCCCATCTCCTTATCACTGAGTTTGCCACCATCTCCAGATACACCTTTGAACACAGAGGACATCGTTAAAGATCTTTCCAGCTCCTTTAATGAAGCGTTGCATAAGCTAGATGACAACCTATCTCCCCTGTGCTTCAGAGCTTTCTATAAACAAAGCAGCACTGCTGCTAGATTACTTCTATCAGGTAAGTCTATTCTAACAGAAAATCCTGCAGAGTTTACAAGAAACTCACTGCTTTACCTACCTATATCTTAAAACGTGATTATTTTGATTTTTGTATTCACACATCATGGGTCATAAATAGGTCGTGGAATACATTTTTCAACTTTTATTTGAGAGCATTCGCAGGGAGAATGATTCTTATAAGCACCATAATGTATTCAGATCATGCTCCCTTCTGCAACAATGCTGGTGCTCTGATGTAAATTAATGCTGTAATGTGGCAACAGAAAACAACAAGCATTGTTGCAGGAGGGAGCATTAATAGTTGATTTAAACTGGTAGGACATTATTTAGGTTATTGGGATATATGTAGCTAAGGATGTTTGTTATCGACCCAGATGCTCTTTATTTTTATTTTTAACTTTATTTTTTGCCTTTTTGTTATCTCAAACTTGATTTTCACTTTGATTCAGGTGAAATCCATTTATACTGCTAAATACTGTACCTTGAATAGAAGGCACTACCTACTATTGTACCTGTAACACAGGAATATAACATACAAGGTTGTGGTTGGAGTCACAGATATTTTTAAACATAATCCTGATATTTTTTTGTATTTTGTATTCAGATATTATGAATACATTTCTCAACGTAGAATTTTTTTCTATGGCCACAATCCGGCACTCATTTCAATCAGAGCACCAGCATTATTGCAGGAGGGAGCATGATCTGGATGCACAACAGTACGTGTAAACACTGTAGGGTGTTCTTAAACACTTCAGATCATGAGTGTCTGACCCAAAGAGGTTAAATATTTTAGCACTTGATCACACAGATTTGACTGCATGAATCAAACCCAAATCAATTTGTAGTCTGAATCAAGGTCAAACCGCTACATTTACCAATGTTTATGTAGCTCATCTGAAGCAGTTTTGTGACATTTGTTCTGTTGATCTATTTAATTGCAATGCAAGTTTAAATCTAGAAATATTTTCTTTTCCTTTTCAAACCACAATCTTGTCCAAATCTGAAATATATCATAATACTTTTTATGCAAAAAAAAAAAAAAAAAACCTTGGCAAACTAACTTTTAGTTAGAGGCACTAAATGGCAATTTAGTGGGCACGCAATTCCCAGTTTATAAAACCAGATGCTGTTCCAGGGGGTGGGGGGGTGGAAATCTACTCTCTGATTTAAAGTAAAAGCCCCACCTATAATGTTACGGTTTTAGAATATCATAGGCTTACAATTTTCTGGGTGTGTTAATGCATATATTTACCACTAGAACATTTCATACCCCCAGAAACAATAAAATACAGAAATGTTAATAATGTATAGGGTTGTGTAACCAATGCAAAACGGAATGCTCAAAAAATGACTCATAACAGCAAAGATTATATATTTATGTATACCATATGTTTATTGTACATATAGAAATATTTAAATCTACATTTCAGTACATCTTTACTTTTCAGCTTATGTTGTGAAAATGATTTTGCTCCAGTATGTCAATACATAATAAATACAGAATAGGAGAAATGATAGAAATATGTGTTAGCACCATAAAATGGAACCTTGTTTTACTTTGCAGTTTTTTCTACTCAACTCTGGTATTGAACTGGAATTTGTTACTTTTTTCATCAAAATACTGCTTTGGCCTCAATTGATGCCACTAGCTTTGTTTATGGGTCAGAGCTTTTACCCAGAGGATAATTCCTAAGAAAAGTCAACGGTGGATAATGAGAAGTAACACGCTGGCATTATCAGAAACGTCAGAAGGAATAAACCATACCCTTTACAAAACAAACCATGTTGAAAATAGGAAACCTATTTCTAGATATCTAAACTTTATTGTCTCATGGGTTTAGGCTGATAGGTAGACATTTAGCTCTGACAGGCTGTTCATTATCTAATGCCCTTTATGCGCCATACAACTTAAGAACGTTAACAGAATTAAATCCAAGAGTAAACATTTTAAAATGAAGTTAAAATGTGTTATTTCCATCTTACATATTTTGAAGACATCAACAAATATAAAGAATTGCCTTTTTAAACGGTGTGCTACACATTCCTATACAGTATGACTGTGGTTGACACAGTTGGAGATTGTTGCTGAAGTTCTGAATGACCTTTTTTCTAGCAGTAGAAACCACCTTGTTTCATATAAATTAATCTATAAATGGCTTTTTTTCTTTTTTTTGGGGCAAAGTGAGAATGAGTAGGGACCCCGGAGGGCAGCAGCTGGAAGCAGTAACAGACTCTGAGGGCAAAAGGCAATTGAAAAGCTACAGGGACAGAAACACTGTTGACAATTGCCTGCTTGTATGTGGTGGTGGTGGTGGTGGTGGTGGTGGGTGGGTGGGAGAACAGGGTAGCACTTTATTTTTTCACAGTTGTTATAAATGACATATAAACAAATGGAATACAAGTGTAGATATTTTAATGCACAACGAGAGTAATCTCATGGAAATCATTTTCTGTTTTAGCTGGTTTCTCATCAATTGCGCTACGCTGCCTGTAATTGCTGGTCCCTAGAATATTTAATTGACCACCAGAGGGAGCCCTTATTGGGATGTTGACGGAGATAGTCACGCAGAAATTGACAAAAGAAAAATGCATTTTGGACCAATTCAAACAAGTTCACTGCATCTACTACCTTGATAGTATATGTGTGTTGTACAGGTAACAATACAAGAAATGAGAAACCAGAAATACTTTGTATAACTATTGATTGACACATCAAATTCACGTTAATAGTAGTGTGCATTTTTTTTTCTTCTTAATATGTGTTACAATTGAAGACTGGTAATAATTTACCCACAAAGCCAGACGGTTACGTTTTGGAAGGTATTGAATCATTGAAAAGCTGATAGAAATAAATTACACAAGCTTCAACGCAACAATTTCCAGAATGTTATATGTTGTGTTGTGAAGGAAACTTTCAAATGCACACACAAGCAACATGATTTGTGTTCACTTTTGAACTCAACAACATTCTGTGCATTTCCCCTTTCAGGCGGTTGGTTCAGGCACCTTGGCCTAAATGAACAATTTGCGTGATCTAATGGCTGCTAATTTTGCAGACTGTGAAAATAGCGGAAGTACCGATAATGTACGATAGTGCATATTCTTTTAGAAAAAGTCAGTGATACCAGTATGTATTTTTGTCAACAGGCTCCTGAGACCATGGTTTGTACAATGTTGTACCCATTTAGCCTCTCTCTGGAGTGAAGTTCAGGAATGCCTCAATTGTGTCTTTTTCCACTTTTGACAATATCAAACCGGCTTCCCTAGTACTAATTAAACATTGTCTTTCGTACTAAAAAACAGCCATGAATGGCAGTTTAAAATATTTGCATTCTCAAATGCAGCGGTGGCCTTTTCATACTCTATTATTTGTTTTATCTTGTATTGAGTTATGTTTTATATAGTTACAACTATTGATTGCCTTAAAAACAACCTTCTCATATCCTATAATCATAACCAATAATCATATCCAATCCAGATATGTAATTGAAAACATAGTCTTTTCAAAGGTGAAACAAGTTAATACTGCAGTTATAACAGGCCATGGTAAAACAATAAGGTTTTATTTTTTTTCTTATTATTATCAAAAGATTTTATTTAAAAGAAAAATAAATCATATCTGTTTATATATTGAATCTCTCATGAGATGTAGGAATTCATTGTAAGGAGCACTTAGGCAAGATATGATAAAGCAGGACTTTTGCAAATGCCAAATGTGTACCAAGGCAACCCCTAGAAACACATTAATTTACACTGTAATAAACGCCCTTTCAGTGGTGCCTACAGCCACGTTTAACAATATTTAACGAGTCACCTTCCCCAGTTGCCGCTGTTAAGCTATGACCCTGGAGGGCACAACATAACCAACAAACATCCAGCAACAGCATACAAGAACGTCCTTGCCCCATGCTTGCATAATATCTTTATAAGACAACGGGGAGTCGAGAATCAATTTAGTCATTTAGAATGCACGTGAAAATGTGTGCAAGTGCCAGATTGTTCCATAATATAAAAGTGAGTTCTTAGATGCACCATGTAACTGGTCTTCTTTTCAGCATGTTTAAGACCAGTGTTGTTTGCAGACAGCTTTAATTACAATGACGGCCAAACCAGATTTGGATGGATCAATTTAAATGATGCTTTAACAAGCAGCTAATCGTGTATTAACAATGCACAGTCTACTTCAATCACCTTCTAACATATCCATGCTTTTGCATCAATCTTGGCACAGCACATGTTTTTTTTTTAGTTTTTTTTTTTTAGATCTACCCTATAGTGACCATATGCTTTGACTGCTAGGAGATAAATGGCCTGCTGCAATCTGCCAGGGATTTGAGGACATCAATAATTTGTGAATAGTCACGTCAATCCTGGTCGAAGGGTTAAGTGCTTTGCTGACCACAGGGCACATCTTTTGGGATAGGGGGTCTAAGTCCGTAGTTGGGAACCTAATCCCATGTTTGACAGCTCGTGGTTTGCACTGTGTGAATGTATACCTTAAGCAAAATGGTCTGATGATTCAAGAATTTCTAATTAGCTTGACAAAATCTATTACACATGTCAAACTATGTAAAATAAAACAAAAATAAAAAAACTTTACTCCTTTGGTATTCTACTATTTTGTGTTTTGGGTGCGTAAGTCCTTATTTTTGGTGGATATTTTAATGAAGGTCCTTCTCTAATTATGAAGTAACAGACATTGATCAGGCACCAGCCAAGAATCCTGTAACAGGCATTGAGAAATTAGAGTTAATTGATTCTTTTATGGGTCTTTATCATCTAAGTGGTTTTAAAAAGGGTTGTGGAGGTAAAAAGAACTGGATCTGTATTATCATGAAATGATATATTGTATAATGTGTTTTTCTTTTTCTTTAGGTTTTGTGCAGTCTGTGAAACAATCGTTGGATGATAGGAGCAATGCAGTGTCTTTGGTGCCAGTAGAGGATTTGCCGTTCTCGAGAACTCTGCACATTACTTGCTGGTTAAGCAAATAGCGTGGAAGAGGACAGCTTAACGCGATTATGTTTTGCTGATCACTTTGATGCACATGTTTGTTGCTTGATCATTTTAGAATCTTACTACAATACTTGGTAACAGTCCAGCTTATTGGGCACAACTGGGATCTGGGAGCAGTTTTCCAACCCAGTGCAACGTGATATTTGTCTAACATGTCGGGGGTGGTCTCAAATTTGCCTTTCAAGAAATACTGCAGTTAGACTGATAATACTTTATTATTAGTAATCACCGATATTGATAACAAAATACGTATGAAAATAATGTATGTCCTTGAAGTCATTTGTAAAGCAATTTAGTGTTTCGGTGATTAAAACAATTTTATATACAATGTATCAAGTTTTCTTTTTTAATATTAAATACATGGATTGCATATTAACCAATGCTCATGTGTTTTTGTTTTTGTTTTGTTTGTCCTTGTAGTTTTGGAAACGTTCTCAAGGTGCCATGTATTTTCCCCTATGCTGACAGGGATTCTGGCTCTCAATTTTAAAGAAGAAATATGCGCTTTATACTCAAATTTTTTCAGCACCTTGTTTAATACATTTAAAAAAAAGAAAAAAAAAAACAGTCTGCAATGTTAAAAACGTCCAAATAAATACATCTTTGTTGAAACAGGATCCCACTATGAAAAACATCAGTCTGGGCCATATTTCTGAAGAATCCAAATGCCTGGTTAAACTTTTTGTAGTAAATTAATTATTTACACTTTGTTTTCATTTTTGTGATCCTTGTCTTCATGCTTCCTTTGCTGAAAGGTATTATTATTGTGTACTGGCCAATCAGCCCCAAGTAGCTGAAAAGATTAAACCGCTGTATATTCACTATTGATTCAAATTCTGTCAAGTAAATAAGAATAGCCTGTTAAGAACACGTCTTCTGTCTAGACTTCTTAATTTAAAGCAGAACCCCACAATTTACTATTTGTCTTGTTTTTTTTTAAGATCATTTATTTAAAAAGTCAATTGAAATACACCATTACTTCTATTGCAGTAAATATTGTACCTGAAATTATAGTACCCTGGCAGCTTATTGATCCAGACCACTATTAGTAATGTGTTTTTTGTTTGCAGTGGTTAAAAGCAGGTCCAATAGAAATTCACAATAATGAGTTTTCTTGGAGATGCAATAAGGTTTATAGACTCCAAAAGAGCCATTGAATATTTTAAAAATGAAATCATACAACTAACTTGTTCAACAGACATAACTGCAGGCATCTCCAGCACCTTGGTGTGCATGTTTAAAGGTGTCACTAGCGAGAGTTCTGCCTTGGCACATCAGAAAGATAAATTTCTAGGTTTTATTTTTATTTTTTCCAGATATTTACAAAAAAAAGGTGACTTATTCAAGGAATGGAAATATTGGTAGTGCTTTATATTGCATGGCATAAATTAATATTAAATAGATATGCAATTGCATATTAAATTAATATTTAATATATACAATTGATATTAAATTTGCATATTCCTTGTTACTTTCCATTAACATTTAAGTCAGATTAACTGTATTTTCAATTAAAAACATGTGAACAATGGGAAATTCTTACATATTTTCAAGGGTAACAAAACGTAATATAAATGGACGTGATATGCAATTACATTTTCAATCGATATTTTGTTAACATTTTGCAATAAACCAGCTATTGCATATTTATTAAATATTAATTTTAAATATTAATTTAATATGCAATTGCATATCTATTTAATATTAATTTATGCCACGCAATATAAAGTGTTACCGAAATATTTATTTTTGATGGCACCTTTTTTGGCATGTTTATGCTGAGAATCTTTAGGTGTGAGATTTTGACCATCCACCTAAAATCCTATGGTTTTCTCTTTTTTTTTTTTAAATTTCTCATCATAAATAAATACATATTCATCCAACCTAGTCTTACCTTTTGATATGTATTTGCATTGAACTTTGGGCACTATAAAGTACTTTGAGAACACAAAGGACAGAATGGTCAATGGGAAATAACTAGAAATGGTAGAATCTGAAACAGTATGGTGAAAACTGTCCATGCCCAAACCAAAGAGGTCTTCAAAGGGCCTGTCTATTTGATCAGTGGGAAGATAGTTAGCAAAGGAATGTTTGGACTGATAATTCACAGCAGCAGATCCAATCACTGGGCTAATATCCATTTTGTTTTACGTGCAGAAGGCTGTAATTCAAAGTCATTGAGCTAAACAAAGTTGAAGCAAGCTATGGAGACAGTGATATGTTACCATATACATATTTTACCAGCTTTATATCTAGCATTACAGATAAAATGACCGCACCAGAACTCATACTTGCATTATATGCTTCACACAGAATGCTATGTGGCCTTAAAATGAAATTATTGGTTTAATTATTATTCTTATATTTGCTATTCAGAATGAAAGCAGCATTTCAAAAGCAGATATTATTTTATCTACACTTGTAGCTAGATTTTGTTATAATATTATTAAAGCACATACTCCAGGAAGAATACATGTAAGAACTCATTACATTGAACAGATTATAACAATGATGTATTACTTATTAATAGGTGTAACATAAATACAAACCACAGTGCCAGTATAGTTAAGGCTCCCTTTACGCCCTTTCTGTGCACTTTAGGCAAAACATCTTTAGGGTGGACTTGCTCTTTGGTCAATGTGCTATGCATCACACTTTGGACTATACTGAAAGTACAACAGCGACAACGTTAGATCTGTTTTTACTGGAAATGTAGGATTTGAATGTTTTGAAGTTAATTACAAATGCATTAATTTGAGGATGCTGCCATCAAGTGGACAAAATGTATAAGATCATTTGCAAAGGTAATGGTTCTATTAATGCTATTTTAAAGAAACGTTTGTGCAATGTATGCATCGAATTATATTATATATGCATTGACTATATTATGAGTTTGTGAACATTATTCAGTATACATAGACCAATTGTACTTTTTAAAAAAAAATTCAGTTTCAGTAAAATTCAATGATGCATGTCTAACAAAAAGAATCCCTTTTATAAATGCCAGTCTTTCACATATGTCTATGCACTGTATCTCATACAGAATGTGCAAGTTCAAGTGGATCCCACAGCGCCTGACCTGGATGTGCGTGCAATTAAATAGTTAGAGAACACCATCATTACTTTTACAACATTCCCCTACTTACTGTAAAAAAACAAAAAGCATATTTGTAATGTTTATATCCAGATACCCTGGGTCGTTTATTAACTGTGGAATTGCTAAGTAATTCCACTGCGCAAAAAAAGTCCCTTAACAATACATGTGTTTAAACGGAAGATAAATGCCTTCCCAACAGAGACCCGGATAGAGAGTATTCGTGCAGAGTTGGCTGGGTGAATTGCAGTGTTTTCTGGCCTTGTCAGAATAGGATGAATTGTGTGATATGAAAGTAGTGACCTCTGTTGGTATCAGAGGGGATTGCAAGTAAAAAGTAAGTTGAGTAGTGTAGTGTAAATTTTTTTGGTTCAAACACAACTATGTGTAGCATATAATATTGTTATTATAGTTGTGCTGTTTATATATATATATATATATATATATATATATATATATATATATATATATATATATATATATATATATAACCAACACAAATAAAACAACAGGGTCGGAGGGTCGTGGGCTCAATCCCAGGTGGGGGACACTACTGCTGTACCCTTGAGCAAGGTACTTTACCTAGATTGCTCCAGTAAAAACCCAACTGTATAAATGGGTAATTGTATGTAAAAAATAATGTGATGTCTTGTAACAATTGTAAGTCGCCCTGGATAAGGGCGTCTGCTAAGAAATAAATAATAATTTTGAGCCAGTCCAGGTACTATGAGGTTTAGTGTTATAGACCTTTATGGCAGTGTTGAAAATCCAATGAGGCTCGTGGTAAAACATGGATAGGAGTTTTGGAATGGAATGTAAATACATGAGAGTCGTAATTGGTGCTGTTTCATGATTGCACCATGTAAATTAAATCCATTCGAAATAATAACATGTAGATTGGTTGCAACAAAGTTCTGAAGATGCGTCAAGATTAGAATTAAAAGTACATTTTTAATCATTTTAGCTAGGAACCAAAATAATAGAAGCAATGTTTCCGCCGGTTTCTAAATGTAAAGTTATTGCTGTCAAGCTTGTTGTTTGGGAATTGCATGCTGATGAGAAACAGTGTACAGAATTATAATATTTTTTAATAAATACATCTATAGGTTTGAAGTTGGGCTGATAAAGGTACGTTTAATTTGGTATTTCTTTATATTTATATTTTTTTGTAAATTTCCGAGTCATCCATTTCACATCACACTGTATGTGATACACGTTAGCATTAATTTACTATCAATTTGAAACCAATGCCAATGTTCTCGAGCTTAAAGTCGACAGCGATTCAAAGATACGATAATACGTTACTCTTAAAATGTCGTTTGTAAAATAGAAATTTGAGCTCGCTCCTTTGTGCTTTGTGAGTAGGATGCGGTTTGATTCCCATGATCCCCTAGCTGAAACCGCAAAAGCAGGGTGTTTCTTTCCTTCTTTATTAAAATACTTTCTCGTGCATATCGGTTTATATTCGGAACAGTAAACGTTCTGAGAGCGAGGGGACTGATGAAATGGTTATTTTTTTTCAAATTATTATGTATTATTTCGTGAAGACACAAACACATTCCTGTTACAGGAAATGCACTCTCCCAACTGACTCAAGGGACAAGTCAAGCAGTGAGCAGTCTTCTTATTTTGTTTGGTGTTACAACAGGATTCTGGCGTGAGATGTCCAGATATTCGGACATCAGGGTAAACCACGAGTAGTAATGAAAGGTACGTTTTTATTATACATACTTTCTGAGGAGGATGTATATTCTGAGGGGCGGCTATAAAGCAGTTTTGTTTTACTTCGCTAGTCTGTATGGGCGTATATTAAGTGGTTACTGAGACATATGGCTTTAATAGCCCTTCATGTGAGTGGTTATATTGGCAGTAAATGAAAAATAGTACATTATTTGTACATTTGTCATCTGAGAGAAATTGGATGTACTGTATTGTATAATGTAATACTGGGTGTATTGTATATGATGAGCTTTTTAAAGCAACAAATCCTATTTAATGACAATTTAACATTTCAGTAGATAGATCTATAGCTTACAGCTGGCAAGTCCAAGACTTTGAGGATATGCGTTTATGCATTAGGATAGACTCCTCACCACTCACTTCATCTTAGACCCATGTAGTGTAGGTTGTGTTGGAAGTAGGCAATGTTGTGGAGATGAAAGCAGCTAATGATCCATGTAATACAAGAAGGGAATTGACTAGATGGCTGGTTTCTAATTTATAGAATGTTTAATGGTTTCAGATTATTTTATTCTTTTGGGAAGTTTGTTCCAAAAAGTTGAAGTTTGATATAAATGCTATGGTATTTCTGGAAATATTGGTTTTATAAGTGCACATTTTATTTAGTTTTACAACAGATTTGAAAGCTTCTCTGACACATATTGCACAGAGATAACATTTTTCAACTTGGCTAATTTCAGACTTGGTTTGTTTCTTCTTGACCTACTATTGGATGATACAATAGTTCACTGTAAAATATTTCTCTATATACGACCTAAACGTATGTCATACTGCGTGGTCTACATATCAACTTACTGAAAAACATTTTTCAATATTGGCTTAAAAGTTTCACAACGTTTAAACCAGAAAGTTTTGGTAAGACCAAATAAGTTCTTAAAATCTGAAATCCGTAGTGATTTGAGTGATTAGTAGAGCATAATATGATGTCGACAAACTTTGTGTAGTTGTGTTCACTTTGCATGGAATGTCTAAGGTTAGTTCAATTTCCACTGTAGGGCCATGCAGTGCTGGAGCCGAGCCTGTAAAACTGATGTCAAACTTCTAGTACATTTTGAGCACAATGCATAGCACAGTGGAGTATGCTATTAATATGTCAGCAGTGCACAGATCTGTTAAGTAATGTTGTTGCCTTGTTCTTTCTGTTTTTTTCTTCTTCTAAATAACAAGCATCAATAAGTCCTTCATGAGGCTTGCACTGGCATGGGTCTTGCTCTTGTAGATTAGACTTGTAGTTTTGTTTAGTATTTACCTATTTTTTACTTTACCCTGTACAGGTTATATTATTATATGTGTTCAAATAAGTAATACACAAGTATACTTGATTTGTTTATAATACAATGCTGTTAGGTTTATTTTCTGTGTACCGGATATTCTTTAAACAGTTGCAGCTGTATGCAATAGCTATTTGGAAAGCAATCAGAAAGCCAACAAAATATTTTATGAATCCTGGTTATTTATGTAGGCATAAAATTGAATGTAAGTTCAATTTTATAGGCTTACTATATTTTTTTTTTCCCAAGCAGGCCAAAACATTTATGATGGGTGTCTTATGACCCATTATTTTAATGCTTATTTGTCACTAAGGTAACACTTGATTCTGTAAACCATCACAAGCAATGTTTTTTGGACATTAACAGTGTTCCATCTACAATCAACTGCTCAGCAATATTGATTTAATTATTTATGATGTTTCAGTTTTAACAATTATTTTACTGACTTTACTTTTATTTCAGGATTGATGGGGATTATTCATAATGAAAAAAGAAACGCAAACTTCAGGATCATGAGGGAAATCAAGAATCAGACTGTTTAACCACAGTTAAAAGGCATTATCCACATGGGACAGAAAATGTTTGAATAATTTACTCTCGGCAAGACGAGGAGGCACTCATCACTTTTTAAAAGGGCTTGAACAAATTAAGACTTGACAAGTTTCATTAGGGGAATGGAGTATATGATCTCATTGCCTTTCGCAGAAGTGCGTAGAGTTTTACTCAAATTGTACTTGTAGCCTGACACCTTTTAAAAGCACTAACTAAAACAGCCATTTTCAAAATGAGCAGTGGCTTAGAGACTTACCACACAAATGCACAGCAGTGTACTTCCACCTCAAGTGAACCATTTACAGACTTTGCATTTGACAACTGCATTAAATCAGAAGGGGAGCACCGGGGCACAGAAAACGTTATAAGGAGTAAAATGATGCATCAGTGCACTGTTTGCTTTAAGTCATTTAAATTTGCATCAAAACTTGAACGCCATTATCTCATCCACACCGGACAAAAACCTTTCACATGTTTTGTTTGTGGTCGAGCGTTTAGACAGCCTATACATTTAAAAAAGCATCAAGAGACTCATACAAAAGATAAAGATAATATTCAACATGTGGAATTCATGAATGGGAATGAATCAATCGATCCCCTCCATTGCCAAACTAATAGTGAGGATTATGAGTCCAATGTTACACATGGCAACCCTTTGCAGTTATTTCCTAATGTCCAGGAACTAGCCCAAAGGCAGTCAAAACAGCTTGAAGTTAATAGTAATGTAATCCCTAATGATCTACATGGAGTTAATTGGAGTAGCTCCAATGGTATTGACACTTCTGATTGGTCAGAATTGGAGAGACAGGTTACACTGAAACAAATACTTCAAGAGCATCAGTTTAACTCTTCTAGCGAAGGGAAAACAATCAATCATAACAGGAGAGTTCATCAGTGCACAGTTTGCCAAAAGTGCTTCAATTCTCCTTATAAACTTCAAAGACATTTCCTTATTCATACAGGACAGAAACCTTTTCAGTGTTCTGATTGTGGCAAGAGTTTCAGACAGTTGGTGCATTTAAAACTCCATACACGTACCCACGAAGAACCAAGCACTTCAATGCATTCCTTTGAAAATGTTGAATTTGGAAATCGGAACATCTCTAACAACTGCCAGCAACATCCCAATGATAGTAAATCCAATGAGTTTGAGGATAATTCTGGTATGTCTCTACAGTCTTACAAACTTCAAGACCTGGAGTTCAGTAATTCAGAGATACCTGAAATCAGCGACAGTGCTTTTTCAGATTCTTATCACCTAGAAGGATGTGCATTCAGTAGCAGTAAAAGTTTAGAATACAAGGTGACTGAGAAATGTCTTGAAGCAGAAAATAAATCTGCACACAGGTCTCCCAAAGGCAGACAGAATATGAAGCATCAGTGCACAGTGTGTTTGAAATGCTTTAATTCCCCTTCCAAACTGAATCGGCATTCTCTTATTCATACTGATCAGAGACCTTTTAATTGTCAGGAATGTGGGAAGACCTTTAGGCAGCTTGCACATTTAAAAGTTCATCAACAGACTCACAGAAACAATAGTACCATTGGACTTTCTTTTCATCAGGGCACAGTTTTGGATTCAGATCAAATTGATAACCAGGAGCAAAGTCATGGTGAACATCAGCGCTCGGTCTGTGAGGTAAATCCAGCCATCTCTTTGCAGCCTTATAACACTCAAGAGCACAGACCTAAGTGCATATATCCTCCTTCTGAAATGGAATGTTCAATGCACCAACAAACCCCTAACAGTTCCTCCACCAGTGTAGACAGTTTAACAGAGTCTGCACTTGCATATGAGTTTAAAACCGAAAGGGACCACATAGGTGATGATTGCGTTCATGCAAGGTTAAATTCGGCAAGCAACAGTGAGAGGCATAAGTGCACTGTGTGCTTTAAGTCTTTTAAATTTGCTTCAGAACTTGAATGTCACTCTCTAACCCACACAGGACTGAAACCTTTCAAAGGTCCTGACAGTGGTATTACATTCAGGCAGGCGGCTCTTATAAAAAATCATCAAGTGAAGCACACAGAACTGGGTGATTTCAGATACACTTTTCAGAAAGAAGAATTTGAGAATCTAGGTAATTCTATTGATTCAGCACAGGAGAAACAAGATTTAAAAAGTCCAGCTAAACCTGATATCGAATGCCAAGACAAACAAGCAGAATTGCTTCCTGAAAGACCTTCAAAGTCTTATAGTCTTGAAGAGCATGAATTGGAGAAGATAGATGAACTTGAACTTAACATTATCATAAAACCAGAAGACCCAGGTGATTGTTGGCAAGCTAATGATACTGATGATGTTATGGAAGCCACAACATCTGAACAATGCTTAACATCAAAACCTATTCAACAAAAACATTTGTTCAACCCATCTTCTGAAAAGCAAAGCAATAAAATCAGCAGTAAAGTTCATCGGTGCATTGTGTGTTTGAAATGCTTTACCTCTCCTTACAAGCTTCAAAGACATTTTCTAATTCATACAGGACAGAGACCTTTTAATTGTTTTGTTTGTGGCAAGACGTTCAAGCAGCTGGACCATTTAAAACTCCATCAACGGACCCATGCAAGACAGGAACCTTTACATCCATTTCAGTTAGAGGAGTTGAGGAGTGGCAATGACTCTCTAGCTCATCAACAAAACAGTACAGAAAATAACTATCTGGAGTCTGTTGTTAGATCTGACCTCTCTTTTCAAGTGTGTGACGAGGATAAACCTGGACAATCTTCTGTCAGCACTGTTTCTGAGTTAGACAAAAAGAGACATGTGAATGGTTTCCGCACAGATGAAGCACTGGAATGCTCAGAAGCTCAGAGTTCTTTTTCAGCAGAACAGATGACTCAAGAAGATCTGCTTGGCACTGAGACAGTTAAAAAGCATAGACTGCACCCATGCTCCATGTGTTTGAAATGTTTTGATTGTCCTTCCAAACTTCAGAGACATTATCTTACTCATACTGGGCAGAAACCATTTCGCTGCTTTGCTTGCGGTAAGGAATTTAGGCAGGCAATCCACTTGAAAGTGCATCAGCATACACATAGCAAATGGAGAACTTTTAAAAGTTCCTTTCAGCAGCAGAAGTTTTTGAATGCAAGCAGCGTAAACGGCAGAGAACTGAACCACAGTAACCACAAATCTTCTCAAGGAGGACTCTGCCCTGATACAGTTTCAAAATCTGGAGCTCTTCAAGACCATAATCTAAAGCAATTGGGAAAATTAACTGAACTGGACAACTTTTTTGAAATGGAAGACAATGCTCAAAGTAACAGAAGAGTCTATCAGTGCTCTAAATGTTTAAAATGCTTTAGTGCCCCATCGCAACTGGAGAGACATTACTTGATCCATACTGGGCAGAGACCTTTTGAATGCCACATATGTCAGAGGGCATTTAGGCAGTCGTCACATTTAAAAGCCCATTTCAGCACTCACAAAGCATTGGATTTAACCCAAGTCCAAAACCACACTGAGAACAAAATGTCTGTGGATGATGGTGTGTCTGACATTGTGTCTGAGGCTTATATCCCTCGAGACCTAAAAGTAAACCAATTGGAGCAGCTCACTGAAGCCAACATCTCCTTAGAGTCTGACAGAGTTAAAACAAATGAGCATGTCTCAAGTGAAAGTGCAACCATTATTTCCACAGACAAAAAGAACAGCTCAGCAGAACAAGAATCCTCCCAACACTGTTCTAATGAAGATGGAAAACCTGTTAAGAGACGTATCCATCGGTGCTGTGTGTGTCTGAAAAGCTTCAATTGCCCTTCTAAACTTCAGCGGCATTATCTTTCGCATACTGGGCAGAAACCATTTGAATGCTATGATTGTGGTAGGAAATTTAGACAGCTAACACATCTAAAAAGACATCAGCTAAGCCACACCAGTAGAAGAACTTTCAAAGGTTCTTTACAGCAAAGGCGGCTTTGGAATGCAAGCAGAGTTAACAGCCAAGCAATTAATCACAATGACCACGATCCTCAAGGAGATATTATATCCCCGCCTGGTATCCTTCAAGACCACAATCTAAAGCAATCTGAAATTACTGTCTCCTTAGAGTCTGATGAACCAAAGATGGAAGAATTTGATCTTGGTTGTACCAGCAAGACTAGCTTTGGGCCTCTTGCCCACACTTCTTATAATCAAGAGCATGTTCAGAGTAGTAAAAGGGTTTATCAGTGCTCTAAATGTTTAAAGTGCTTTGATGCCCCATCTCAACTAGAACGACACTATCTGACTCACACTGGGCAAAGACCTTTTCAATGTTATATTTGTTCTAAGGCGTTTAGGCAGTTATCTCATTTAAAAACACATCAGCACACCCACAGTGATGTAAAGCTGGAGCAGAGCTTGTCTCGGTATGAGGGAGCTGACATTGCTTCCCAATTATGTATCCTTGAAGAGCAAAACCCGAACCATACAGAGCAAGTATCAGAAAGCAGTGTTCCTTTCGAGTTACGTGATCATTGTTCCAGTACCAGTGAAATCTCAGAATATGGCAGAGATCGCGAATGTCTTCCAGCAGAGCAAGCACTTTACGCGGATCAGTCCAACTCTCATGCAGGAGAAAACAAACCCATCAAACGAAAAGTACATCAATGTTCTCTGTGTCCCAAGAGCTTCAATTCCCCTTCTAAACTGAAAAGGCATTTTCTTATTCATACTGGCCTGAAACCCTTCAAATGTTATTTATGTGCCAAGTCATTTAGGCAGCTTTGTCATTTACAGAATCATCAGCACACCCATAATGAATGGAAATTCTGTTCTATTCAGCAAATTGATTTTGAGAATAAGCATTCCAACAACCGGAAGCATCAGTCAGAAATGAAACCATCCTCTGGACAGATGAATTGTGATGCCCTTGTGTTTTCAACCACCTCCCTTCAAGAGGAAGAACCAAAAGCGTCGGAGCAGCCTGAACCAGTTTCAGAGCCAGTTGATCTTGATACAAATCGGTCATCACGTTGGAACGACACTTTTGATGAAAAAGGTTTATTACTGAATCAGATTGTCGAAGATCATCTCGCTACAGCGACTATAAGCATAGAAAATGTCCAAAAGAACAAGAGGATTCACCAGTGCTCTGAGTGTGAGAAAAGTTTTGCTTCCCCTTCCAAGCTTCAAAGACATTACTTAATCCATGCTGGGGCAAAGCCTTTTGAGTGCCCTGTGTGCAACAAGACATTTAGACAGGCTGCACATTTAAAAGTCCATCAGAGAGTTCATGCAAAATGGTTTGATGGCACACATTCCTGTGAGCAAACTGAGCTTGAGACTGTGGATTCTGATAACAGTGATGATCGGACACATAATGTGCACCACGCATCTCTATATGAGGACAGTCCCAAAGTCACTTCACAGTATTCTGTGAACAAGGTGCATGCATCAGGGAAATCAGAAAAATCGCCACAAATTGATTTTGTTTCCCGTCCTGAAAACCCAAACGAAATCTGGTGCGACTCCAGTCCGAGTGAACTATTTAAATGTTCAGCATGCGCCAATTTTTTTGTAACAGAAAAGATGCTACAAGAACACTCGTGCACATCTAATAATCAAGTTAAAGAAAAAAACGCTAACAGAAACCTTTATCAGTGTGCTATATGTTTCAAAAGTTTTGATTCCCCTTCAAAACTTAAAAGACATTATCTCATTCATACTGGACAGAGGCCCTTTCAGTGTTCTGTATGTAACAAGACGTTTACACAGTCATGTCATTTAAAAACTCATCAACTCACTCATTTCAAATAATGAAATGAAATTGGGGGGGGTGTGTGTTTTTTTTTTTTTTATAAAACATACATAGAACAGAGATTGAAATGGTTTACTGTTGTTACAGAGCTTGTTTAAGAAACAAGGTCATACTGACTACTGAAGTGGTCATGATTGGGGGTGATTTTTGTGTAAACCTATATTGTATACAGGGATGAAAATAAGAATCTTATTGCATGGCAGTTTCACCCATTCCGGGGTTTAATATGAGCTTGATTAGCCACAGTATATATGTAACAAGCTCAGGTATGTCCCATAGTAAAACCAAGAATGGATCAAACCAC
Source organism: Acipenser oxyrinchus oxyrinchus (assembly GCA_030684275.1). NCBI lineage: Eukaryota > Metazoa > Chordata > Actinopteri > Acipenseriformes > Acipenseridae > Acipenser > Acipenser oxyrinchus. Next base: position 23,623,710 of record CM060266.1, read on the forward strand.
TATGTAGTGGGAAACTTATTTCCATCCCTGATGCATTGTCTAATGTTTTGTGTTTTCCAAAGATTAGATTTGATGTGCTTGAATTTAGAAACACATTTACTTCAATCAAGAGTCTATAGCACAGAATGCACATCAATAGATTTAACTTTAACAAAACCTGCCATCATTCCACATTTTACATTCCATATTCTAATTAATACAATTTGTGACATTTCTATTATTTCTATATTTTTATTTGGCAGGAAGAGTACCTGAATATATTTCTGAACCGCTAAAATATTTACAGGCTGAAACCCAATATATTCGGAAATGCCTCCTTCTGGCTAGTGCATCTTAAGTCACATTCATTTGTGTGTTTGTGGTGGGGATTTTTTGCATCTAAAATTAGAATCACATTTTGCTGTGGTCCAAATTCAAAAAAATAAATGGCACATTAAAACATTAATAACATTATAAATGCATTACAATACATTCTAAATCTAGTTCACCCTCCCATACCCTACCAATGAGAAAAACGAGACACCAACTGTATGTGCCATTTTTCAAAGAAGGTACAGTATATCATTTTAATGAAACGGACACAGACCTGAACTTTCAAATGGCCTGTGTATATAATTTTGAACTAATAGTGAAAATAAAAAAAGTCTACTTGATTTTATTTGGATACCATTTTCATCAGCTTTTAAGATCCCACAAAATATAATTTTGGTCACCTTGCTTTTACGTAGAGTTATCGCCATGCTCCTCCTCACTAGTTCTCACTGCATTGTTTTAATGTTTGTTGTAATTTGTGTTTGCTGTGTTAAGTACATGTTAAATTATTATTATTATTATTATTATTATTATTATTGTATTTTTTATTGCCAATTTGTACTTAATGCTTCACGGTGTATTATAACTATTAGCCACTGTTGCATCTCAATTTTTCATCTCAATGTGTTTTCTTTTGTGTGAAATATTTTCATAAATTATACACTTAATTATTGTTTCAGTGATGACCTTAAGTGAGAATAAAACTAAATAAGGACCCTTCTGTTTGAAGGGGCTCATAGAACCAGGAAAACAGTAAACATTTTTATCTGCTATTATTATTTTGTGCAGCCTGGCAAATGTAAACATGTTTTTCTGTGTCATGCATGAAGTGAGATTACACCTGGAATAATGTTAATGGTTTTCTTATATTAGAGTAATGCAGTGTATAGAAAAGCTTACTGTTTTTTTTCTACTTTTTTTAAAGGCTATTTTAACTTTGACAATGCAGTACTCAGAAAATAATGACACTTTTCATAATTCATATTCCATCATTGGATATTTGACGTACTGCTGACAAACCTAACAGGTTAAACTGGAGTAAAGAAGCATTCCTCAGGAAAGAGACCCAGCTCCTATATATCTAACCCTTTATTCTAATGAAATCAGCCTTTAATTTAGTGGCATCAACACGGTCAACTCAACAAACTGGATGCAAGTGAGAAAGTGAAATAATATCTTAAAAGTTTTACTACGACTGAATTGAGCAATTTTGTTATATTTGTGATGTTTTCCAAATTATTATTTTTAAGTTCATCTGAATATTTATAAACTTCTTTTTTTTAATAAATAAAAAAAAGTTTCTTGCAGCTTTTTAGTCTTTTTTTGTGTGTGTTTGAGCATGTAAACCACAGTTGACCTTGGCCCTCATCAACAATGATAGTTGGGAGGTAACATTTACATAGTCTATGTATGTTTTTTTCCCCCAATGTGAAAAAGATGGATTCAACGAAAGACCCACTGGAGCATCCGTAGTTTTTCAACACTGCATGAATCAGCTCGGGATCAAAATCATGCTCCTGCCTGCAACAATGTCGATACTGTTTTTGAAATGCAGGGCTATTGTGAGAGCACCACAAACTTTCCATATACTTGTAAAATTCTACTTTAATTTCAGAGCTGATATATGACCTCCTGTGTGGGGATTATGTTAAACATGACTGAAATGGAAGGATAGATTAATCGTTTTAATAATGCAAAATATACTTTTGTTCTTAAATACAATAAAAGCATTACCACACTATACTCAGTAAAACAATAATAACATTAGAAATGCATTACAATACATACTGAATCTATCTTGTCCTTACATGCACTACCAATGAAAAAACAGACAATACATGCCAAGGTACTGTACAGCATCTAATTTCAATGAAACTGACAGACCTGAACTTTCAAATGGCCTGTCCATATAATTTCGAACTAATAATGAAAATAAGTCAACCGATATATTTTTTCAACACAAAGAAAAAATGATATCTATATATCTTTATCTATATCTATATTGACAATTTAGTTATATTTGACAATGTAGTTTTCCCGTTTCTCAATGTCATGGGTTTTTATTTAAAACTACATCGCCCAGAGACCATTGCAACCCACTGGAAACAACCATAATCTGAACCGCTTTACAAACCAGCATGTAAACCATATGATTAAGAACTGATAGAATACATTGTGTGATTGAAACACGTTACAACCATATATAAAATAAGTACACTTTTAACACCAAAGGCAGTTAGATCTAAATTTCTTTAATCAGTGTATTCAAAAATCGTGGAACAACGTAGGAACTTTTCTTTTTTGTGTAACTTAGCTAGTAGGGGCGCATTAGCGAGCGTACAGGAACTGGATCGATGGACGAGCGTTGTTGTAAAACTTATTGATAGTTCTGTATGTATCGTACCAATAATACATTACTCCGATTTTCGATTCAAGGAAATAAATAAACTAATTAAAAGATCCAGAAGAAAATCTGGTTAGTTGCCTATAGAATAATTGTAAAGTAAGTTTGTTTGGAGAATATTGCGATTGCTAAATCGTAAACAGCATGAGTCGTTTACCGGTCATGGAAGTTCAGCAAATCATCAAAATTCAGGATTAAGATATACCATTTTATTTTCTAATGAGACTGTTTTTAGTCAGACACAATGTGTTGGGAAAATATATCTAGTAAGCCAGTATTTCTTGGTACTGTAGTGTTTAGCAAATGCGTGACATTAAGTTACAGTAACATACAGACAAAAATGGGTCTGGAACGTGTTTTAAGAAATGATTTAACTTCACTTACTACTGATCAATGTTAAGTAATAAGCATATATATATATATATATATATATATATATATATATATATATATATATATATATATATATATATATTATTACAAACCAAACGAAACGTTTGCAGGTTTATTTAACATTGGAAATTAATGTTTTTTTTTTATTTTTATCAGGGCTATATTATTTTAGCAGGTATGCTGCTGACCATAACATTACAGTTTAATGGTATTTCACTTGAAGTATGTACAGATTGTTGTTTATTTTCATGTTTGAATTACCCCCCTGTATTTAGTTGATATTTTTTATATCCATGTACAGAAGGGGTTACTGCAGTTGTTTGTAGTAGTAATTTATAATTCGAGCTTCTGAAGGTGGTCAGTTAGTTTTCTAAAATAATCTTTATAAACGTTTACTGGACATGGAGATGTTTTCTGTTTCGTTTTAACAGTAAGTGAAGGCAACATGGAGAAGACCGTACAAGTAAAGAAGTCATTTGCACCTTCTGTGTCCCAAATCAATGCAGAGTTTGTAACACAGGTATGTGTGCCTTTTTTTAAATACAAATCTCATATTGTTTTTCCACTCAATATGTAATACAAAAAGTTGCCTAGTGTTTTGGCCCCTTGAAACACAGTGGTACATCAGGGGACAATTATGTGGTCTTCCAGGCAACTTTCTGACAATAGTATCACTATTAAGTTAAGAAAATTCATTGTGTCTTTAAAATGTTTTATTAATAATTCTGAACTATGATTGATTGTTTTTTTCAGTTGGCAAATAAATATTGGGCTCCACATGTCAAGAAGAAATTGCCCTTTGACCCAAAGGTAAACTGATTCCTGCTGTACCTCACTTTGTCATTACAGTACATCATCATAATGTGTTTTCTCTGATTGTTCTTGTAAACTGAATTTATTGTTTATGTACCTAGTTGACAGATGACAATAAATATGTATTTTTGTTTGTACTTTAATTCATTCTTCTTTAATAGGTTGTGGAAGATGTGTACCAGAAGGAAATTCTGAAGTCAAAGTAAGTAAAAATAACAAAGCACTGCACCAGAACACATCAGTGATACTCTGAGAAAAATAATATACTGTATACATGTGTAAAAACAAGTTCTTTGTGGTTTATTTCAGAAATGTTGTCCCGTAGGGTAGCTGTTGAGTTTCTGGTCTAGACAAGTGTGAAGAGCTTTTTATGTTGAACCTGCAACAAAACACTGGTATTGATTTCTAAACATATGAACCATTCAACTTTTTGTTTTAGGTTTGCAATCAGGAAGATCATGCTGCTTGAGTTTAGGTGAGTTGTTCATATTATTGAGCACTCTTTTTAGTAGAATCATGTTGTAAATTATTACCTAATAAATTAATTTTAGACAGACTGGGCAGGTACATTCAGTACACATTGCCATTGTCTTGTTTTTAATTACTAAATGTCTCTCTCTCCCTCCCCCATCCCTCTTGTAGCCAGTATCTGGAGAATTACCTGTGGGTGAACTATTCCCCTGAGGTATCCAGTAATGCCTATTTAATGACAATTTGCTGTATTGTAAATGAGAAGTTCAGAGAAAACGTCCCAGCATGGGAGGTAAGAAATCTGAATTATTATTTCTGTTTGGAATGATGTAAATAGCAGGATTCATGATGATCATAGGCACTGTAATACTGTTAAATCAAAATCTTATAAAATCCACCACTTTATATATGGTCTATATCAGTCAGATTGTTGTTGTTGTTGTTGTTGTTGTTGTTGTTGTTATTTTTTTTTTTAATAACCCTTGCATCTCCACAGACTTTTAAGAAGAAGCCTGAACACTTTACATATTTTTTTAAATGTATCCTGGAAGCATCGCTGGCTGATGAAGATGACGAGTTGTCACTGCGAGAGCAAACTGTTCAACTGCTCTTTCTCGATCACTGCTTTAACAGCCTGGTAAATAACGTTTTACTTTAAAAATACTTCCCCTGCTATCTCCGACAGGATATGGAAATCTACTTTGAGCCAAGGAAGGTGGCGAACCCCTGCCTTAACTAGTATTCTTGAGGATCCTACTTGTGAATGGTTTCTTATTAATTTAAGTTATCTTAAACAGACACTTGAATTTGATTCAATGTTTAAGGTAGACTTGTTACAAGAAATGATAGCACATATTTTACAAGTATGTAAAATGGTGCTTTTTCACTTGACTGATACCTGATTGGCTGAGCTGTTGACTGACATGTTGGGCAGCAGTAGTTTGATAAACCTTTGTGTGTTGGTATCTGTCACAATTTTATTCAACATTGTTTACCTTCTTGGTGTGGGTATTTCTTGCCAATATAATTTGTAATGCTGTTACTGTCTACCGTGTTTCTTTTTTTGTGACAGCAGTCTATACTGTTGAGTCAAGTTCCCTCAGATAGTGTACTTGTTCAAAGCTAATTGTTCAAAACCAAAATAGGCATTCCATATATTATGACTTAATTTGTATGGAATATAATGTACATTCCATTGCTGTACATTAGATTTAGACTTTTTTTAATAATTCTTATACATAGGTAGGGTGTATAATTATGGGGTGAAGTAAAATGCTGGAATTGTTCTTTAATTTTAGCTTTGCTATTGGCTTGACAAATAATGTGAAATATGTAGTGGGATGTCATGGTAACAGTTAACTGAAATTTTCTAAATGAAATAAAACTGGCCATTTTTAATGTCATACCTAGTAGGGTATTTGAGAATACAACAACATATTTGGACAGAAAATAAAATGAAAATAATTTGTTTAATAATTGTTTGTAATATATAGGCTTGGGTTTCTAGTTTATTGGATAGATATAGATTTAACTGTTGGCTTTAGTTTTTGTTTTGCTTGTTGTAATGCTGCGTAAAGTCAGTTTAACTAAGGGAGTGAAATGGCTAAAAAAATTATTTTTTATTAATGACAGGAAGTGGACTTGATCAGAGAGCAGGTACAGCAGCTCATCTCCCTTCCCATGTGGGTTTGTCTGTTACCAGTAAGTACCTGCAAACAGCAACTTGGTGTTTTGTGTTAAACTTGAGTCTTTATGTCTGCTTTTGATACTTCTTATTAATACATCCAGGTTGTGCCTGCTTGGCATATACTGTAGTATTGAAACCCATATGTTCTACACCATATATATTGTAGCGATCTCGGTGAACACAGGCAGGCGCATCACACAGGGCGAGGCAATCCACACACAGACGGAGGGCGGGCGCAAACCCGGGACCTCTCGCAGTAAAGCATAGCGCCGGTACCGCTGTACAAGAGCCGGCTCCTTTGCAAGAAGCATCTATCAGGCTTATGTCTTCATGTGCGATTACGTCACCTACCAGCCTTGCCGCTGCCTTCCCCGTGTGCACACTACAATATTTAGAAAAAAAAGTTTGAGTGAATTTAATCAAAACCACAAAGATGATTTTAAAATAAAATAAATCACTGTGATACCTACACACAGCCATATAAGTATAATATATATACTATACTACATTATTCACAATCTAAATGGACAAATGGCAACATAGTTAATTTGAAACATAATTCAATCACTGTAGCAGCAATTAGGGTTCTGTTAAATAAAAAATAAAAATAAAGGTTTAAGACTATACTGTATTTCTACGTTCCTCTGTTTCGGATTTACAACTTCTCTAATAGGACTTGTGAAAAACTGTTTAATAAATGTGTTGCAGACACGGCTTGAGCTTGAATTAAAAAAAGTACCTAAACTGAGGAAGTTTTGGAATCTGGTCAAGAAGAATTACGACAAAATAGCAAAAAAGGCAGCAGAACAGTAAGAAATTCAATACGTTTATATTTGTTTTAAATCCTCTTCAATAAGAGCATTATTTTTTTGTATTATTATATCAGAAACTTTGTGACACAATTTTTATTTGTTTATATTGTTTGACTTTTTATATTATACTTCACTGCAGGGTCAAAAAGAAAGGAACACAATCAATATCATTTATTTGTTAAGATGTAGTTGACTCTGTGCCTTTTTTTCCCCAGGGCTGACAAGGAGAGAACATTTCTTTCCTTTCTTATTAGGAAATTCCTTAGAGTGCTCAAGTCAATTCCTCCATCAGGTATTTTTGGAATTCTTTAGTTTTTTTTGTATTTACAATAATGCATTGTGGGCCATGATATTCACAAAGTTTGTACTGGTATGCTAAAAAGAAAACAAAGCTTTGATGTTAAAGTTGAATATTTGGAAGATTTTTTAAAAAGTTTTCATAAAAATGTAGGTAGAACTCAATAGTGAAACTACAGCTGCAGGTTTACCAATAGTTTCTTAGTTGCTGCTGACTGTGCAGTATGCTTCAGTGCACTAAACTGTATGTTCTTTGGTTCCTGGCAGATGCCTTATCCATGAACAAAAGAGTCTTCCACCCTCAGATTCAGAGAATACTAATTGCAGGTTTACGGCTTCTGCCAGACCCCAGAATACAAAGCTGTAGAATGCTTGGAGCTGTCAGACTGAAACGCAGCACTTTTGTTAAGACACCCTGCTGGCTTACATCTATAATTTTTTCTGTCAGCCCCTACTCACCACTCATCATCTTTGAACATACAGCTCGGTCTCTGCATGTGTCAGCGTGTGAGGGGGAGAGCTGCAATCCTAAAATAATCACCTTCTCCAAGCTGAGCTCAGGTTCCAACCTGATTCAGAAACCGAGAGCGTGATGCTGCAGATAGTTGGTGCTCAAGTCTTATTTTAATGTTGCCAACGTTGCATGTTAGCCTTTCATCTTCCTGTTTTTAAATAATACATGCTAACCTGTATACCCTCTGAATTTTAGGTCCTGTTTCTTTGGAAAAAATCCACTACTGTGAAAGATTTATAGAGCTGATGATCGATCTGGAGGTAGGGATTGGATACATGGGTTTTATCCGTGACTTTAAACTTATAAATGTATCCAAAAAGTATAATGCAATGGAAACCAATGCATAAATGTCCCTGTTACTGCCGTAGACATGATAAAACAAAAAAATAAATGCAGCAAATGTTTGCCTTATTGACGCACTACCTGTTACACTGCATTCTCTTAGGCTTTGCTTCCGACCCGCCGTTGGTTTAACACCGTGCTGGATGATTCTCATCTTGTGGTCCACTGTTACCTGTCCAACCTCCTTAAAAGGGAGAAAGAAGGACATCTTTTTTGCCAGGTGAGGTTCCTTTTTGAAATGTTTAGTCCATTAATCAATGCAGAATTTGTGTTCTACAATTTGTGTCTATGTTTTTGATGTTGTTCTTAACTTAAATATAGTAGAAATATTAATTTCAATAAAATAAAATAAAAAGTCTGATGTTAACAGCATCACAATAGATGGGTGTTTGCCTAACAGAAAATCCTACTATATGAGCTCACAAATGGATAGATCTGTTAATAGTCAGTGGGTAGGTGTTTTAACCTTTTGTTATAGCAATCCACAATTCTGCATGTATTGTTCTCCCACCTTTGTGACGTCCTATGCAAATAGTTCACAATTTCTAAGAGTCCATGGAAGCTAGCATCCAAAACAGTTTTTACACATAATGAATAATAAAAATACAAATAAAATGGGACTGGTCAAACAATTGTGAAGAGCACGTATTCCCAGTAAGGACTAAAACAGACATCATACTTTATTACAGATCGTTATAGAACATATTGAGAATGTAGCTCTTGGTTATTCTTGAACACCATTTATCAAATTGTGATAGACGTGCTTTACCTCATATCCTCTGTTTCCAAAATCTAGGACAGGTTATACCAGAAGTTATTGAACAAACTGACCATGGTGAAGTGTCCCAAGTCACTGATTTGTGTTTCTCGTTTAATGTTTGTACCCTTTAGAAATACTCTGTTCTGTTTTGTTTGCAGCTTTTGGACATGCTTAAGTTCTATACAGGCTTTGAAATTAATGACCAGACAGGGAATGCTCTGACACAGAATGAAATGACAACAATGCACTATGATCGCATTACATCTTTGCAGGTAAAACATACCTAGTAAGTCCCTAATGGTCACATATGTTTTTGTGTGACCAACAGTCAAGATAAGAGATGACACTGTCTACTGCATATCAATATTTTATTATTTGTATTATTATTATTTCATTTAAGAGTATGGCTTTAATATGTTTTATTTAGTTTTTTTTTCTGTTTTTTGAAATAGCTCTGTCCTAAAATCTCTCTTTTCCACCCACACAAAACAAAACAGCGCTTACCTTCCAGAGTCCAAGCTCTGTTGATCCCATGGTATTATTTCTAATCACACTTTTAATGAAATTCAATAAAACTTGTCTGAAATTGAAGTGTAGGATTAAAGATTACACTTATGGTATGTGCAATGTTTTTTGTAATTCAGACGATGTATTTTAACCTAACCTGACCTCATTTGAAATACTTTTATGATTTGGTTTTAAATTTATTTTTAAATGGGAGTTGCATCGATAATGGGTAAGAGCTGATACAAGACACACTTATGGCACATGAACTGCAGTTTTGTTTGAATTGACCTCAAAAGCTTAGAAATACACTGTTGTTTTTCTTCATTTCTTAACCTAGAGTGGGCTTCACTATTTGGTGCACTGTCTGGAACCATTATTTTCTTCCTTTAGGACAAACAATTCAAATAACTGGTTTTGAAGGTCATTCGTTTTAATCATCATGTGTGTATCATTCTAGATATCCAAACCTAGATCCCTTTGTAAGGAAAGGTATAAACACACACACCCACACCTCTGTATATTTTGGCTGAAAAATAACTCTGAATATTTGTAATATTTAATTATCTATCTATCTAAGCACCCTTTGTGTGTGCTATTAAAATGTCAGTGTTGGATAGTAAGACATGCTTTTAACAATGTGCAACCTAATGACAATTCCAGTTACTGACATAAAATCCAGAACAAAACTCACTATATATATATATTTTTTTTTTTTAATTTTCTTTTATTTCAGAGGGCAGCATTTGCTCACTTTCAAGAACTTCATAATTTTGCTTTGTCAAATGTGGCAGCAGTGGACACTCGAGATTCCTTACTAAAATTGTTTGGACCTCTCAGGTAAATATAAAATGTTTCTTTGAAAGGGTAGTAACACAGGCCATTTCAAATCATTTAAGGGTCTTTGTTGTAAAGCCGCTTTAAACAGCTGTATGCCTGCAAATGTCCTACATTTCTTTATGGGGATTCAGCATGCACTCTTGTGGTGTTTAGTTTGTTGCCAGTCTCCCAGATGTGTGCTCTGTGTACCCAGTTAGGGTCTGAAACGTACTTGGAGCCTGTTTGTGTATGAGGGGGATATGCTGTCATTGATAAGTTCATGCCAATGCATCTGCTGACTACTTATCAGGATGAGGAACTTCATGTTTATAGTTAGGTCTAAATCCTCCACCAATTGGAGAAAGCTAAAAAGACAGGTGAATACCATGTTTTATTTCTTTTTAAATACATTGATAAATTGATTTTCACAATGCCTGATGCAGTAAAAAGTTAAACCAAAAAATCTATAGAAATACAGTCAGAGCATAGGACTTATAAATAATAAATACTAATAATAATTGAGACAAGGCAGGTCACTTGCATTTCAGGCTGGGGGAGCTCTAATAAGAGAAACTGAAATTCAACCCTGAAAAAACATTTAAAAGATACACACGATTGATCCTAGATGGTGATCAAACAATCTAATCTCCTAAAATTACCAAACAACAATAACACAAATTCTTGAATTAAGGTTGTTGAGTTATCTACTTCCAGTAAATATTAAGCATCTAGCATCAAGCCCGGTACACACTGCCCGATGTGTTTCATAACACACTAGCTGATGCAAGGGAATCACATCGCAAAATATTAAATATATTTAAACTTTGTGAGCCAACTGAAATCGATTGGCCTATCCTGTAAAATCACATCGCAAACCATAATATGCTGCCCGATGTGACTGAAAAATCACGTTGCAATTCATCGGGCAGTGTGTACTGGGCTTCATGGTCAGAAAATAGTTTGCAGGTTATGCCTCACGTGAATGTGGTGGAACCAGAGGTAGGCTTGCAGGGGGGTGGTTGCTGTTTCCTGATAGCAGTTCCATCTGTGATTTAAGGAATATAATGTGCACGTGTGTCCTTAATGGAAGAGCTTGTGCATGTATGTCCTGCTTGTAGTTTTTACAATGCTTGGTGTAACCTTGACAAGCCAACATCTCTTTAAGGAAAATTCAGGTCAGACTAGCAATATAACCGATCGTGACAGATGTCACTTGAAGAGATGCAAAAATGGGCCCGTCACAGCACCAAAGATGAGATTAACAAGACCTGAAATAATGGAACTGTTTGTCATGATGAGCAAGTCTTTTATATTACGATTGGATGACAGTCACTACCATAATGCAGGGGTTCCCAGACTCAAGGCCCCCCATGACATTGGCCAACCTGAGGACCCCCACTCAATTTTGATTTTGATACCTTTCAAGATAGAGGTTGTTTGTTTGCACCAGTAAACGTACTACTGCTTTCGTTATGTTCAGTGTAATTTCTTGGACGTTTGAGAAACCGCTGTATAATAACTGTACCTGGTTGCACTGCGCCTGACTGCAAATGCAACATAAGCCTGCTTGTAAAGGTACGCGGGAGCGCTATGGTTTCATTGATTTATTTCGGGGAAGAAAATATATCAAGAACATAAATTGGCAGAAAAAAATGTGTGAGCTTCTGACCCCCTGAAACCATCTCGTAGGCCCCCCAGTTAGGAAACCTCTGCCATAATGCAGATGCAAAATATAGGTAGAAGGTATCTTTCAGTCAATCACACTCAAATTCAAAGATCTGGGATTCATTTTACCAACAGAAATTAGATTTTGAAAATAAACCACTGATAATAAACCACTCCCTTTTATATCTGCAGTCCCAACACACTCCACCAGGTGGCATCATATCTCTGTCTCTTGCCAGCTCTGCCTGAAGGCGAAGAGACAGCCTATGAGAAGGAGATGCTCTTGGAACTGTTGGTAAGTGAAATTCAAGCCTTTAGAGGAATCATCTGGAAATAAAATGAGAGACCTGGTGTATGCTGCAGTAGAATAAAAGCCAGTAATTTGCTTCTTTTTTTAATTGTCCATTCTTGTCACAGACAAGTCTATGTTAGCCTTAATACAGTTAAAATGTAAACCACAGTACTAAAAAGACAAATGTCGTTAGAAGTGTTTCCTGTCATAATTCATAATAAAATAATGGATTTATTGCCTTCTAAAAAAAAAAAAAAAAAGATTATCTAGAAAGGAGTAGATTATAATTAACCAATGCCACTGTCTGAGTTCATTTATAACTGAAGGTTACAAAGCATTATTTAAAAAATTAACCTTGGAAATGATCTCGATTAGTACATAGAGCAAAGACAGTCAGCTGTGTGTAAATCTCACTGTGATAATTTGCAAAGCTGTGCTTGGGTTAATGTAGGGATTTTGTTGGGGATTAATTTTTCCACTTATGAAAATCTAAATGAAAATCACAGTAGATGAAATGATGTTTCTCTAATCAAGTATTTTATGTTTCAAATTCCAATTAAAATAACAAAGCAGCCTGAAAGAAAGTAGAGCACTTGCATTGATTGCATACTTGTCACTTTTGTTAGTAGATAATGTAACAAGGAGTTAAGAGTAGCTTTTCCCAAGCCTATTTTGGAAGGTATTAAGCGATCAACCTCAACAGTATTTACAAATGTATTTTAAATTGAGTCACAAGGAGCAAAACAATCCTCTAAGTAAGCAATTCAATCAAAGATAACTTAGCAAGTGACCTGGACAAGTTGCTTGTTTGCTGTGTTGTCGTCTTAATGCACAATCTTATATGCTATAATTGAATATGCACGAAAGTGAATGTGTTTTTTTTTTTTTTTTTTAAATATCATAGAAAAATGAGTAATTAATTCAATATCAGTAACATAAATATATTGAGGTTTGTTACATGAAATTGCTATTTTTTTTATTGCAGGTTAGCAATGTGCATTGATAAAGCATTTACTGGCTACAGTAAACCGCTGAAATTATACCACCCTATATCATTAGCAAACTCTTCTTAGGAAAAAGAGCATTGGTATTGAAATGATCTGGGAGTAGTTACAACAAAATAAAACTATCTGTGTTACGTTTTTGGTACTTTCCAGGTGTCCCGACATGAGCGGAGAATATCCCAAATTGAACAACTTAACCAAATGCCCCTTTATCCCACGGAGAAGATTATCTGGGATGAAAACATTGTTCCTACAGAATATTACTCTGGGGAAGGTATGGAAGAATAGATCATGCAAAATTATATTAACTGTCCTGATAGATATTAGAAAGTATGCATTTCAAAAGCTTTGTTTTTATTTCTTAGGGACTTATCACTTAGACATCTGTCCTCTCTCTCTCTCTCTCTTTTTCATATAGGGACTTGTTTTTGCAACATAAACCATTTGCCTTTTTCTTTAGTAACAGTAATACAGTGCTCCCTCAAAAGAAGGTGTCCCTTTATACCGCGGAACAGGTTAAAAGGTGGTATGGCTCCTGATTTTGCCACATCCATTTGGGGGGAGGGTAGTATTATCTGAAGCACACTGAAACATAATCCAGTAGCATAGTTATTGCTTGTGCACAAGCAAGGCCAGCAACAAAAACATCAAAGAAACCGCTATGTGTGTGTGTTTAGTTTTAAGGTAAATCAACCAGGTGACTTTGGCATGTGTTCCTGTTTCAGGCTGTTTGGCTCTACCAAAACTGAATCTACAGTTCCTGACTCTTCATGACTATCTTCTGAGGAACTTCAACCTCTTCCGACTGGAGTCAACCTATGAAATCAGACAAGACATTGAAGATGTGGTCAGCCGGATGAAGCCATGGTAAGTGGTCCTTCATTGTCCCATAAAGAACACTTTATAGTAAACATTAATATTTAGTAGTGGTGGAAAGTAGAAAGAAATGGACTATTCTCAGCACTTGTACTTATTGGATTTTAAGCAGATCATCTAAGGGCATGTAGTGGATATTGCTGGTTTGGAACAGCCTCCAGAACTAAGTAAGTGAATTCTAAAAGGCTACTCGGAGTTACATTTTGTTCTTTATCAACAGGCAGTCAGAATATGGAGGGGTCGTATTTGGTGGCTGGGCAAGGATGGCACAGACAATCCTCGCCTTTTCCATCGTTGAGGTGGCAAAACCCAATATTGGAGAGAACTGGCCAGCCAGAGTGCGATCCGATGTCACCATCAACCTGAATGTCAGAGACCAGATAAAGAGAGAATGGGAAGGTAATTGTTTGTTTATAATGGTTATAAAAGCGCCACCAAACGTCTGCTATTTATTACAGTACACGTTTGAATTAATGGCATGCAACCTTAGTAATTCTAGCATTCAGTTATTTCATTCCTTGAACTTTCTACAATACATTTGATTTGTAGCATATTCATTCCTCCTGGCAAACAGCAGGATTGGTGTCACCACATGCTCCCTCCTGGTCATTGCTTAACAGTGCCTGCTGATGCTGGGAAGCCAGGCATGTTTTTGAGAATACAGTCAATTCTCATTAAAATGTGGACCCGGCCAAATTTAGCAGTCTGTTTTTGTAAGTTACTACTTACAATATGAATTCACTTAACAAGAAACTCCTGTTTCTGTTAATTATTTTGGAGGTGCACCAGGGTAGAAAAAAATGAATTAAACAAAGTGCCCTAGTTTGAACAGCTGAGTGTAAAAGATATTGTGAAATATATTAACTTGCATCTAGATTAGCACCTCTCTACTGTATTTTAGTGCTGTTTTGGGACTACTGATTCTATAATGCATTTCGAGTTGCCATAGTGCTCACACATCAATGCCATTTCCATGAACCAGCGCAAAAAATGTGCATTATCCTTGCAGACAAAAGGTGTTGAAATCAGTGGATAATGCACCACCATACAAGAAAAAGAAATATGTTGCTGCAGATGTCATTGCCGCAAACACTTTGTCAACCATTCTTATAAACCTATGAACATCAAACTGGATGCAAGTCGTCAGCATCTCAGATGTGCTCAATACCCTGATGTTGAGGACACCTTGCTTCTGTAGTTTCAAATGCCCGTGATCAGAATGGAACATGCAGATTTCAAGTCCAGTTCATTTGATGTTCACTTCAAAAGTTCACTTACAACTGTATTTTCAGTCAAATGCACTGTACTTTTAAATGTATAATACTTTTAATTGTACTGTAATTGATCTTTGATTTCAGTGTTATTATGTTGTTTAATATAATGTACATTTGACATTTGTAATATATTTGGTTTTGTTACTTATAACACACTATTTGTGGCTTACAGGCCTCCGTAAACATGATGTGTGCTTCCTGATTACGGTTCGTCCGACCAAGCCTTACGGGACCCGGTTTGACCGCAGGGAGCCCTTTGCAGAGCAGACTGGCCTAGTGTACGTGCGAGGGTGTGAGATTCAGGGCATGCTGGATGAGAAAGGAAGAGTCATCGAAGAAGGTAAGTGGTCTCTAACAATGTTTCTACTGTTTAAAAGCAATATTCGGAGGTGCTGAAGGTTCCTCTTAGTGGGCTCCATTTACAAAGCATTATTTCAAGGTGTTTTTTTAAGTCCATTTTAATGTAACTGTTTAATGCATTTAAAAATTAATAAGTACGCTAGATGTTATTGCTTGTTTATCTGGTTTGTACATACGTAAATCCAAGGCATTCATATTTCCTGCCCTTTTTATATGTTAAACACTTACTGTGTTTGTATTCAATGTTAGTCTTGGTTATTAACAGTATTAACAGATAAATGCAAGTATTTCAAATGTAAACTGGTAAAACTGTAAACTGTAAAATTCTGAGGACTATCATGTTGCATGAACATACCTTCTCCAATGTTTTTGCTGTGTTTAATTACACTTATTGGCAGTAGTGCATATATATTTTCTATTGAGACATTTATTGCATGTTGCCAACTTTTTGATCTTTGTTGCACTATCTTTGTTGCCATTGGTACGTGAGAGCTGTGGAATGGGCCAAGACACTGACAATGAGTGCCTTAACATCTAAAATTAGACTGCTCTTGAGTCACAGTTCTCTGATCTAAAAGACACCGACACAGTTCCAGTAGTTGACTGAGTATATCCCCAGTACATGAATCAAAATGAAAAGTCTCACTAGGCGTTGTTCCCTGGTTAAGCATTTACATAAAGAAATACAAATTAGAAACTGTCACTTTCTGACCTAGAGGCATACAATCACATTTTCTTTGTATAATGTAGAGCGCTTTGAATATGTTGGAGCTTGACTGGTGTATTTAATAGTGGAAGCCAAACTTAACACTTGAGTTGTATTTTTCAAATACTTCTTTAAATTATTATAAGACTGCTTCCTTACCAAGTAAGATTCAGCCTGCTTCTAGATTTAAAATAAATGTGTAGCATGTCTTTATGCATTTCTTGTAAGTTATCTGTATGACAAACCATTTTATATAAATCTATTCTGCATACAGGTCCTGAGCCTAAACCAAAACTTAAAGGTGATTCAAGAACATTCAGGGTGTGGCTGGACCCAAACCAGTATCAACAGGACATGACAAACACTATCCAGAATGGGGCAGAGGATGTCTATGAGACCTTCAATATCATCATGAGGAGAAAACCTAAAGAGAACAACTTCAAGGTTAGTTCTGTTGAACCTGTAACCCTAGGCCTGGAGCATTCCAAGAGCGTTGGATGATCAATCATTCTGGTCTTCAATCAACGCCATCTTCTAGGATTGCTCAATGTGTTGCATGCCAAGAAGCATTGGTATGGGTATTAATCTTTCTCTTAGAGCTCTCAGCCAAAGTATAGAGTAGAAGTTTGACCTTGAAGTGGCTGCTTACCTGAAGCATTTCTGTGGTCTACTTATATGACAGGGAAGCATGTTACATGTTTAACTCTTAACTTGCTGGATAGTCTCCTTAAACCATTTTCCTGAGCAGTGTCATTGAATGATATGTAATCTAATCTCCTCTGCATATTTAGGAAACGATAAACAGGATTCTTTGGAAGCCATAATATATGTTGATTCACAGCTGGCCATTCCAATGAGTTTATATATTATGTAATATGGTCTGTGCTTAAATGGATTCTAAACATGTTTGTGGCATTTTTAGCTTGATTGTGAAATGAATTGCCTAAGCGATAACAGCTTAGTTATTATGGCCGTCTGTTTGATTTTCGGTTGCTCTGAACTATGGAATTTTGCTAACACTTGATCTAATTATGTATGATGCGGTTTGTGAAATGCAGGCTACATTGGTGAATGATTCATCATTCTTTAACACCAGTTCCATTTTGCTTTGAAAATTGAAGTATACAGTATTATCTAGATTGAAACAAGAATTCCTAATGTTTTTAACACTGCAGTTGTTTCTGTTCTTTCATTTTGCTTTGTTTCTCCACAGCTCTGTTCCTCCTAGTTGTCAAGCTCATTTAACACCAGTAGAGTGTTTCTCATTAACACCAGTAAATTTAAAATAAATGGCACTGACTGGAAATTAAATCTTTACACTTTGCCAGATACTCCGCTAAATAGAATATGATATACTTAAATCAATGATAGCTGTACAACGAAATGCTAAGTTATGGTTGTGTCCATTAATTACATAACTTTGTTACCTTCTGGATTGTGAAGTAGTTTCATAAAGAGATGATACGATACAAAATATATGAAGATATATGATCTAAAAATATGATACGGGTTGCTTGTCACCCCCCATAAAAAAATGTGAATAGTTGGAAACATATTTGGGATGTTTTTGGTCAGATGTTTATAGTTGTTGTTTAATTCCTCTCTGATGTTGAACTACAGGCAGTTCTGGAGACTATCCGAAATCTGATGAACACTGACTGTGTGGTTCCTGACTGGCTGCATGACATCATCCTGGGGTATGGGGACCAGGGCAGTGCACATTACTCCAAAATGCCTAATCAGATCTCTCTGTTGGATTTCAATGACACCTTCCTCTCCATCAATCACCTAAAGGCCTGCTTTCCTGGTTATAAAGTTAAAGTCACTGAAGAAAATCCGTCTCTACAGAAACCTCCATTCAGGTATTAATAATGACTGTGTTTTATGATTTCCAGTTTTAGCCTCCATCCATTTATACCCATTTTGGAGGGAGGGGGTACAGTAAAAATGTTTTTTTAAAAAAAATTTTATTAAGGAGTAATTAAAGTAAGCATTTAAAATCCATAGAGAAACACTTTACATTTTGTCATTGTTGCTCAGCTGTAAAAAGTAAAATAAATGTGTCTTGTTGGTTTTGTATAGGATCAAGTTCCCTGTGACAAGCGGCAAGGGGAAGAAAAGGAAAGCAGAAGAGGAGGGGGATGAGGAGAAAGAGGAAGATTGTACTTTAATAGTTGAACCTCATGTCATTCCAAACAGAGGCCCTTACCCATACAACCAGCCCAAACGGTAACGAAACATGCATATACAGGGTTTTTTTAAATGCCTAAGCAGATTCTGAATCTCTACTAGCCAATAATGCAAATATATTTAAATATCACCTTTGTTTCTCTTTGGGAAAACTTTTTTGTTTTTTTTTAATATATAAACATCGCTAGTTATCGTAAATGTCAGTCGAGTGTGTTGTAAAACTGTATAATGTATGCAACTATTAAAACTATGAAATGAATTTAAAAATTAGTTCACCAGCTATTAAGAACCTTTGAAAAGCAGTTTTACTTTTAGATGTCAGTATATACCCATTTTACATGCATAATCTTAAGTATATTAGGCTGTTTAGTTTATCACATACATCCCTGTTTAAGTGTTGTTAAGCTTTATCCAAGGCGACTTATAGAGACTAGGGTGTGTGAACTATGCATCAGCTGCAGAGTCACTTACAACTACAACTTTTCTTTAACCACTGGACCACACAGCCTCCTAATTGTTGTGTTGTGACCTCTATTATGGCATGGTTTAGTTTTAGAAAAAAAAAAAAAAACCTCACAGGATTAAGATGTGGTAGTAATAAAATGAAACAAAATAATTTTGATATGGTATTGTTTCCATAATAGCAACATAAAAGCTATTTCCCGGGAATTTATAAAGCTAATCCAGTTTACAAAGGGTTAACGGGCTGCTGTATAAACTCAGGGTACTACTATTTTTAACAGTTGCTTGCCACTTGTATTTGTATGTATGAATATTTGTTTATTTATTGTTACAGCAATACAATTCAGTTCACACCTACACAAATAGAGGCTATACGTGCAGGCATGCAGCCAGGACTAACCATGGTAAGAATACATTTTGAGATTACGTTTTGTGGAGTTTTCAACTGGATTTAAATTACATCTCTGAAAAGGATCTATTTTTTTTTAATTGGTTGCTATTAAAAATGATGCATATATTAGATTACCAGCTTTAAACAGTACTGACATTCACAATAGATGTCATATCTTAACAGGTAAAGTCCCCAATTGCTGGTATTGCTCTGTGTACTATTATGGTAACTAATTCAGACTGTTGCTGATATTGGAAAAGATGGTTGTGTACTGACAGCTGTTACATTCCACAAGCAGCAATAGCTAGAACATGAAAAAAGAAACGTGCATTTCATTCTCAGAAACACTGTTCCTCCTAATTGTCAAGCTGAGCGTCTCATTTAACACAGATAGCTCTTAAGGGCAGAGGAACTGCTGCTGCAGCCTCTGCTGTAGATACAAAAGCCTGATTTACAAAAAAAGGATGTGTCTTCTAAATATAACTTGGACAGGATTGTTGATCTTTATCAGATCAGACACCAGTGTCTTTCACTGAGCAGTCTGTTTTCAATGATGACTACTCACTGTTCGAACCAATATTTTTGGTTTAACCAAAAAAAACCTCTTAAACCTATAATACTACCTAATAACCCGAAGATATACAGTACTGTGCAAAAGTTTTAGGCAGGTGTGAAAAAATGCTGTAAAGTAAGAATGCTTTCAAAAATAGACATGTTAATAGATTATATTTATCAATTAACTAAATGCAAAGTGAGTGAACAGAAGAAAAATCTAAATCAAATCCATATTTGGTGTGACAACCCTTTGCCTTCAAAACAGCATCAATTCTTCTAGGTACACTTGCACAAAGTCAGGGATTTTGTAGGCATATAGTCAGGTGTATGATTAAACAATTATACCAAACAGGTGCTAATGATCATCAATTCAATATGTAGGTTGAAATACAATCATTAACTGAAACAGAAACAGCTGTGTAGGAGGAATAAAACTGGGTGAGGAACAGCCAAACTCAGCTAACAAGGTGAGGTTGCTGAAGACAGTTTACTGTCAAAAGTCATACACCATGGCAAGACTGAGCACAGCAACAAGACACAAGGTAGTTATACTGCATCAGCAAGGTCTCTCCAAGGCAGAAATTTCAAGGCAGACAGGGGTTTCCAGATATGCTGTCCAAGCTCTTTTGAAGAAGCACAAAGAAATGGGCAACGTTGAGGACCATAGACGCAGTGGTCGGCCAAGGAAACTTACTGCAGCAGATGAAAGACACATCATGCTTACTTCCCTTCGCAATCGGAAGATGTCCAGCAGTGCCATCAGCTCAGAACTGGCAGAAAACAGTGGGACCCTGGTACACCCATCTACTGTCCGGAGAAGTCTGGTCAGAAGTGGCCTCCATGGAAGACTTGCGGCCAAAAAGCCATACCTCCGGCGTGGAAACAAGGCCAAGCGACTCAACTATGCACGAAAACACAGGAACTGGGGTGCAGAAAAATGGCAGCAGGTGCTCTGGACTGATGAGTCAAAATTTGAAATATTTGGCTGTAGCAGAAGGCAGTTTGTTCGCCGAAGGGCTGTAGAAGCGTACGAATGAGTGTCTGCAGGCAACAGTGGAGCATGGTGGAGGTTCCTTGCAAGTTTGGGGCTGCATTTCTGCAAATGGAGTTGGGGATTTGGTCAGAATTAATGGTCTCCTCAATGCTGAGAAGTACAGGCAGATACTTATCCATCATGCAATACCATCAGGGAGGCATCTGATTGGCCCCAAATTTATTCTGCAGCATGACAACGACCCCAAACATACAGCGAAAGTCATTAAGAACTATCTTCAGCGTAAAGAAGAACAAGGAGTCCTTGAAGTGATGGTATGGCCCCACAGAGCCCTGATCTCAACATCATCGAGTCTGTCTGGGATTACATGAAGAGAGAGAAGCAACTGAGGCTGCCTAAATCCACAGAAGAACTGTGGTTAGTTCTCCAAGATGTTTGGGCCAACCTACATGCCGAGTTCCTTCAAAAACTGTGTGCAAGTGTACCTAGAAGAATTGATGCTTGATGCTGTTTTGAAGGCAAAGGGTGGTCACACCAAATATGGATTTGATTTAGATTTTTCTTCTGTTCACTCACTTTGCATTTTAATTGATAAATATAATCTATTAACATGTCTATTTTTGAAAGCATTCTTACTTTACAGCATTTTTTCACACCTGCCTAAATCCTTTGCACAGTACTGTATATTTTTTTCCTTAAACAATAGTGAAGTATATTAAACTGTTCTAAACTTGTGTGTCTTAAGTTTAGCATTAAAATAAATTATCTGTGAGCTGCAAAGCCACATGACATTGACTTCAAGCCTTATTTCTTTTACTACGAGATCCCAGTATGTGGTGTTAAGATCAAGCTCGTGGTAATGATTCACAGTTAGTTTACTCATTCTTAAACTGCCAGAGATGTCTGGAGGATGTGTTTGAGTGACAGCTCATGATTTGTAAATTGAAAGTATGTTGCACCTCCAAGTCAATGACGATGTAGTGGTAGTCGTAGTAGCAGCAGTGCTTATTTAAAAACGAGTTCTCCAGCTGTTAAGAATCTTTTTAAAAGTAGTTGTTCTTTTAGATGTTACATGTATTAAGTATATCCTGCTGTTTTGTTTGTCATATAGAGTGCATTGGAATTACCTAACATGCTTTTTGATTGGTGTAGGTTGTAGGACCTCCAGGTACAGGAAAAACTGATGTGGCTGTGCAGATCATTTCTAATCTCTATCACAATTTCCCAGAGCAAAGAACTCTAATAGTAACACATTCTAACCAAGTAAGTACAAAGAAAATTACTCAAATTTATGAACCACAATCAACAGCCCTTTTATGTTTTTTTTGTTGTTTTTTTCCCTTGACTGAAACATTCCAAGGTTTGCAAAAGCTTATTAAACTAAGAACATCCAATAGTTTACAGTTATGTAGTGGTGTTTATGATAATTGTTGGTTTGTTTTATTTAAATTTGACACAACTATTTAATGGTAATGTAAAAATACAAATGGTTTCAAATAAACACCAACAGCAAACTATTTATTAAAGAAAAGTTTAAAAAGAAAAGTATTTTTAATGGGGGTCAGATGAGAGGTAAGGGTTTCATAAACTCATACAGTAGCTTTTGTTTTTTGGTTCAGTTTAAGTGCTACAGAGATTTACATTCTGTTTGTTATCTGGGCTTATTCTATCCTCATGATATTTACCCAGAAAACTGGAATTCATTATTATTTTGTAATATACACTGATACATTCCCTTTATATTTTAAACAAAAAAACAAGGGCCTTAATTCATATATTCAGGGCATGTTTCTGAAGTTGTTTAATTAACCGTTACATTAGTAAAATGCAAACCTGTGTTGAACTCTGTCCGATTTTTGGTCAGATGCCACACCTTGTATTTACATTCCGTTCTGTGTGTAGTTTTTTTTTCTGTTTGGAAATCATCTAATCTAATTTGGGAATGCCCTGTCCTCTTCGCTTTCTTTTCAAATGACTTGCCAAACTAGGCTCCTGTCCCAGAAGCTGTAAATCATTTTGTTTTTTCTCTCATCACTTCTAAAAAGTACTTTTCCCCCTGTCCCTGTCAATCTCTGTAGGCTCTGAACCAGCTGTTTGAGAAGATCATGGCTCTGGACATAGACGAGCGTCACCTCCTGCGTATGGGTCACGGGGAGGAGGAGCTGGAAACAGAGAAGGATTTCAGCAGGTGAGCAGGGCAGGTGGCAGGGCTTAACACTAAACTACCACTCTGGAATAACATCACCTTTATGGGTAACTTCTGCAGTCTGGAATGCAGCATGAAGATGACAGAAACAGTTGGGTTCTGGCCAATGTGCTTTAACCTGTCAGAAACTGTGCGGTGGACTATTCCCAGCGAGATCACAGATTTGCAAGTGGTTCTTTATTTGTTGATAAACAGAGGCTTCAAGTGAATATTTACAGGTGTGGAAGTTTAGCAAAACAGCACTTTTTAGTTTTGTTTAACATTTCCATTACTTTGATTAATTTATTTAGGCTTGTATGCAATTTTAGCATGAAAATGAATTATTTAAGCAAAATATCCCCATCAAACATGTCTGCGCAATGTTTCTTACTGTGACTTAATGTTTTCCTGAGCCCAAGCAAAGCCACAGTGGTAAATTGACCCCTTCGCAATCAGGTGGGTGGGTACAAAACTCAGGTACCATAGAGATTATTGACAGACACATAAGCTAAAAATCTCTTCAGTCATGTAAAGGCCTCGTGCAGCACCTGTGTCTAAAGTAGGGATGTTTAGTTAGGTATTGGATTATACTCTTGTTACTTTTGTAGTTTAAACGATAACAAAAAGTGACACTGGCAGATTGTACACAGATTGAAGCGTCAATCCAACAACCTATGCAACAAATCAGGTATTTTTTGTTTAGTATATAGACAAAAGTTAATACTAACCAGGCTGTCAGTATACATCAGAATGCAATATAAAGAGTCTGTCTGTGTGTGTGTGTGTGTGTGAATTCATATGGTTTAAATGTTTAAACGCTGACACTGCATAGCATTTAAATGTTCATAAAAAAAAATGCACATCCTTTGCTGTGACTAACAATTACGACTGTGGATATACCTAATTTATACTTAAGATAAGAACATACAATATTTAGTTGTATTAAACCTTTTCAAATACAGTTTTTAAAGCTGCAATGCCTGGCAGTCATGTTAAGAAACACTATTCTATAGGCTAAAAGATTTTCCTTTTGTGTCTGTGCTACATTCTTGCAAAATTAAGCCATCAGCAGTTAATGAAACTCTTTGGATGTTTATCTTAGCCTGATTTGTATTTCTGTTGTCACAGCTCAAAACAGATCTCCAGCCTTGCATGGCAGGAGTAAATAGAGTGCTGGGGTGAACCCTAGCTGCAATTCTGCCGCTGTAATAGTGGTAATCCATTGCGCAGCTTTATGACCCTGTTGCCAAAATCAAAAGTTAGCCAGAATGCCAAACCCTCTGCCCACCTACAAAGCAGCATTACATTCCAAAGAGTCTAGAGAAAGCATACAATCCCCACAGGATGCAATTCAGAAGTGTAAATACGATTCAAAAGCCTTTTTGTTACACAATTGGATTTGTGTGGTTTTAATTTATATTGAACTAGGGTAATACTGTTTCTTGTGTTTTTTATCTGAGTAGTTTATTTTGATACATGAATGCACTAGTCTCGTAATTTAAATTCCTTTATCTGTCGCTATCAGACAGTGCCAACTTCAAGCCATTTGATCCCTTTAGGTAGATTATTGGGGACTATTGTCAGTATGTTTAATTTTGTTTTTGCTTTTTTTTCTGTGATAATTAATTAACATTACATTTAACCTGTTCCACTTGAGAGCAAAATGAAGTAGACTTTTGAGTACCGGTAATGCGCAGAGGCCAAAAACTAGACAGGGATTGGTTTCAGGGTATACCCCATCAGCATTTGATCCTGTGATCTTTTGACATACAGTCAAGTCTTATTAACTATGCCCCAAGCACCCTGGTTACAGTATTTTTCTTGCCAGCCAGTTTATTCATGTTTATTGTGTGTCTAAATGTTTAAAACCAAAAATCTATTTGTTTTCCATATTTCAACTGTTTTGTAATAAAATGATATAATTTCCTAAGACTGAGTGTTGTGTCCTTTGAATTGCCCTTAGATATGGACGAGTTAACTATGTCCTGGCTCGGAGGCTGGAGCTGCTGAGGGAGGTGGGACGGCTTCAGGAGAGCCTCAATGTGCCAGGAGATGTTTCCTACACTTGTGAGACAGCTGGCCATTTCTACTTGTATCAAGTAAGAGGTTGACACAGAGATGTTTGTTTTGCAGCACTAGGTGGTGCAATCACACATAGAAATTGTACTAGCAGCTGTTTTTCATGTTTTTGTTTATTTTCCTGTCTCAGAAACAATTATGCTGCTCAGTATAAAATTCCCTTGTATAGAGGATACTGCATGATCGATCATGGTGTACGGTTTTTATTCGCCGCATAAAAATGCCCCAGTAAATGTAAGGACATCCTCCTAAAGTGAATAAAAACGAATAAAAACAAATATTTTGTTTATACCACAAGTATATTTTTTAAAATAAATAGCATAAAATGTGTATTTTTTTTTAAATAAATACATTTAGGGATTAGCTTACCTGGAAGATCTTTACTTTCATTGTCAACAGAGTATGGTTAGACGTGGATTAATTTCAAACCCTTTTTATGGCCTCTTCGTAACTTTTTTAGGTAAGTCAAATGATGGGTAACTGGCATTTCTGACCTAAACTCGTTCTCAAGGAAATCAGGGTCCAAATAAAAACAATAGAAATCTGAAATTATTTCAGGCATTTTGAAGTTGTTATAAAATATCCATTGGTGGTGGTATTGTTTGAACTACCGAAGCACAGCTCCCGCCTTAATTTCAGCAGCACACCAGTGGATTGGAATGTTAGCAAAGACATTCAAAACGAGTCCCATACTAGATATACCCACCCTTTTGGTGTAAAAAGGTTTACGATAGTAAAAGCATAGAAAAGTGTAATTTTAGCATAATTTAAAACATAGGTAATAGTGAGGTAAGGTAAAAGTATATTATTTATGTGGCAAACCAGGGTAAACTATGGTAAATGCATAGTGTAACTGGCAAAAGCCTGGTAAAACTTCAAAAATACTGTGGTAAACTTGTATAATGGTATAAAGAGTAAAACATTTTAAAGAAAATGTAAAATGTTATACTATTTATTCACATGTGTTCTGCTTTAAAGAAAACCAGTTACAACTGTTTTCTTGCTAAACAGATTTTAATCTTTAAATTTAAGTAAAACTAAAGAAACATATAAGCCTGGTCAACAGATGTTTCAGCAGTCTATCTGTGTAATATGGATATATGATTTTAGAAATATAGCACACGGCAAAAACTCACCGTGTACTAGTATGCTGAAAATGCAATAACCTCTTAAAAGATCAAGGTTATTAATATTCATTGTTCAGCTTGATGATTTATGTTGATTTTTTTTTTTTTTCAAGAGAGCCAGCTGTCCAACACTTTGGTATGTTTCATACTGTTCTCAAGGGAGCATGTGTTTTAAAACCAACAGTGGAGGGATTTGTAAAACATCCTCTGTATTAATTTACATATATGTTGTTGCTACTTCTGCCACTGAAATGCATTCCAGGTCCCAGCACCAATTAACTTTGTTTTTTGTAATACAAATCCCAACATCCATGTATTTGGTAACCACATATATTCTAATATAAGTCTCATCACCTTGTGACTTGTATTAGAATATGTCTTTTGAGTGGAGTGATCTTTTCTAGACACTATGCAAGTCTCCAGTGATTAAACAGTTAAAATATACTAGTTTATTACCAGAGAACGTGAAAAAGTCTTTACATCGGCTGAATGTTGGCTCGAGTTTCTGCATTTCCTCTAATTAGAAAGGAATTGGGCAGCAATAAAACATGCTACAGAGATTATGTGCAGAGTTTATGACCAAAGAAATTTAAGGCTGAGCCAAATCGCCAAGGTAATTTGGCAAAGAACATCCAAAATGAAAGGTAAGATTCTGGATCATTTATCCAGTCCAGTTTAATGTCTGTTTTGTATTCGGTTTGGTACAAAGCAGCCTTGAACTTGGAGTGTAATTAATGGCATACCTGCCATTCATACATGACAGAGTTTCTGCAACTGTAGGAGAGCACTATAAATTATAAGCCCTCTCCATGCACAGAGTGGCATATTTTGAGCCATTTATTATACCAGCTATTTTTATGCTCCTTAAAATATGCAATAAGATCTTGGTTCTTTATTGGTGCCAAAATAATGTGTTTTTTATATACAATTTTATCTGTTTGCCATTACAGGTGGAATCCAGTAAAACTGTTCTATTAACTGTTTTGGTGCCACATTGTTTTAACCTCTGCACATATAGATCCTTTTTCGTACACTTCATTACATTTAGGGATTGGCGTTTTCGGCTTTTATTTTTGATCATGTGACGTCCCTTTTAAACGTATTTTCAGCCGATTCTGTTTCCTAATTAAACTTAGAAAAAGCTGTTAATTATAAAACAATGTCACTTGTTTTTACCTTAATATCTTGACTGAGCCAGATTCTGATTAGCTTACTTTTTATTTCAAACAGACGTCACAAATTACATTAATTACGATCCTAATTGCGTTTCATTCTTGCAGTCACCTGGTTTATCATTGTGCTTTTGTTATTTTCACTCGTTCAGAGGTGTCCTGACAGACTCTTTTTTTTTTTCCCCCATCATAAGATACCCAGTAAGGAGTGTACACTGATAGCAAGTTCATCATTTAAAATCTCCTTTATTTGTAGCAAAGACAAAAATAATCTTAAACCCAGTCTTTAATTGGTAGTTTTTCCCTTTTATTAGGATTCAGAGACAGCTTAACAACTACTAATTAACATTTAAACATTTCTACTGACACAGCCTTCTCTCTTTCCCATCTATTTTCTCCAGGTGATGTCTCGTTGGGAGGAGTACCTTAGCAAAGTAAAAGCCAAACCTGGAAAGCAGGTTGATGTTCAGGATGTTTCCAGACATTTTCCTTTCCACAAGTACTTCTCGAATGCACCACAGCCTGTTTTTAAAGAACAATCCTTTGAAGAAGATATGGACATTGCTGAAGGTTGCTTCAGGCACATAAAGAAAATATTCACTCAGCTGGAGGTACGTCAGTCCTGCTTAAATTGAAAAATATTTGTCTCATTTCAACTCAAGTGGACCAGCAGGGCACTTCCTCTTACGCCAATTTAATTATTTTTTGTTGGAAAACCCTTAAAACTTGCTTTAAAAATATTTCTGTCTAGGTCATCCTCCAAAAAGACAGAACACAGCCCAGCTGGAATGTTGGTATTTGGAATTGATCCAGACCTTTTTTCCTGAGCTAGAATCACCCTTTGGCTTTTTCACATGTATTTAAATGGGTGCATACTGTAGTTGAGTGGTTTGAGAGATCTTATTGATGTTCTCTTGCATGTATGGCAAGGACTGTGGACATTCTGAGTGATTATTCCTGCATCTATTAGTTTTGTGCTGTTTTTCTACATTATACATGCAGCTTTTTACAGAATATATTGTAAATGTAACAAACGGGTAACAAAAAAGGTTACATTTGATATAAACCACTTTTTTTTAAATTAGTCAAATTAGGGTTAAAAGGAATGCATTTATTAAGTGTGTAAAACAAACAAAAAAAAAGTTAATTAAAAGCAGGGGATCCATCTGTCAAATTATCAATTTATAGACATGGCTGTACTGCATTTAGTGCATGGCTTTTCTATTTATAACAATGATTATTGAGGTTTTTGTTGAGTCCTTTTAAGGAGTTGACCTTATTTGACACGTATTATTATGAAACAGGAGGACATTTCCAATGGGGTGAACATCTCACTCTTGGTATGGCA
Organism: Acipenser oxyrinchus oxyrinchus; assembly: GCA_030684275.1. Taxonomy (NCBI): domain Eukaryota; kingdom Metazoa; phylum Chordata; class Actinopteri; order Acipenseriformes; family Acipenseridae; genus Acipenser; species Acipenser oxyrinchus. The sequence goes on from CM060266.1 coordinate 23,652,518, forward strand.
GCAAAAGGCTTAGTCAAGATAACATACAGTTGATCACATTTGGTTGTATTAACCGTATTGTGTTAATAACCTTTTAAAATGTACTATGGAATGCAGGAACATAAAGTGACATACCATTTAGCAGTACTGAGTCACAAGAATGTATTGATCTAAAAAGTGTTTTCCAACTGAATTTCCAAAAGGGGATGAATCGCAGAAGGTTAGTCCATTCCTGCCAAGGAAACAAAAGGCAAACAGACAGCAGTAACGGTTTATGTAGGATAGTGTAAAGGTGCCCAATCGAAGAATTACATAATTCCCAAAGGTGATAGAAAAGGATGAAATTAGGGGTGCACCGATATAGATAACGATAGCTGATGGTTATCTACCCATATCGTCCGATACCGATAATAGATAATGCAGGTAAGCTATTATCAACTACTAGAACAAGACATAGGGCCTATATTTAAACTGTTTTATAACTATAAATGTTAAATGAACAGATATCGTTTACTTCTGTATTTGACAAAAATGAACAGGTATTGTTTACTTGCTGCATTTACTTCAGAAAATGAATACAAAGAGTAACGTATTATATTGTGTGCTCGACAGCAATTTATACATTTGTTTTACAAGTCACACAAAAATAGCATTTTGCATTTGTACTAGTAAAAACACTTGTAGAAAAAAATATATAATGTGACATTCTTTTATAGGCACTTGCTATCAAACATTGCATATTATAACTTGTACCTATACTGTACAGTAAAAAAAAAGAAAAATATAGGCTACGCACTATCAACTACAAAGCTTAAATTCTTATTTTAAGCATACACTGCTTAAAAATACAGCACAGCAATGTAATCGTGTGACCTGTTTTTTCAGCCACAAGATTTTGATTCATGTACAAACCACTTTCATAGTCAGAGAAGTCTTTTATAGACCATTTAAACACTCATCTATTGCTTTTTAACTCAACCTTGGTTTACTTTAATATAATATGGTCATGTTACATAATAAAATAAATTGTATTTTATTTTTCCAGAATTATTTTATTTTATTTATTTTTTATTTATTTATTTCAGTTGCCACCTTCACATCCCCTCTGAAATCATGCTAGTTAGTAGGTCAAGCCTGGTAAAATGTTTAAGTGTAATTTGAAGAATTTGCTTTCCCCCAGGAATTCAGAGCCTTTGAACTTCTGCGCAGCGGACTGGATAGGTCCAAGTATCTCCTGGTAAAAGAAGCAAAGATTATAGCCATGACCTGTACGCACGCTGCTTTGAAACGTCATGACCTAGTTGAGCTGGGATTTAAGGTAACAGGAGCATAGCCATGCACATTTGTGATATTTTAAATGCACTTTTCATCAACAGAAAAGCTTCATTTTTTTAAATTAGAGCAGCAAAATCATTTAACCACCTGATTGTAGTGTTAGGAACAGGTCCTTTAAGAGGAAAGTTAAAAACAATAGCTCATTTTTAAAAACAGTAGTCTAACATGGGGGGGGGGGGGGAAGCATTTATTCACTGTTATTGTTTGTTTTCATGTGTAATACACTGTTTGTGTTATTTATTTATTTATTTTATTTTTTTCTTTTAAACAGTATGACAACATCCTAATGGAAGAAGCAGCTCAGATTCTTGAGATTGAAACATTCATTCCACTGCTCCTGCAGGTAAAACATCACTAATAAAAAGCTAAATGGAAATATTAGGGAAGTTTGATTCTGCTTAACAGTTTGTAAATAACATTTAATGAGAGTCAGCAATATTTACCAGGCCATCATAGAATACATATATATATTATTGTGATCCTGTTTAATTATGAGGGCATTTAAAAGAAGAAACAAATATTTGAACCATTTGGACCTTTCTATGGTATGTTTTTGATGGATGTCTATAATGTATAGTGTAGCAATCAGTTTAAGAAGAAATCAATTGTAGTGCAAACTATTGTGGATAAAGTGCAGTGCCAGGCAATGTAGGTTTTCTGTAGAAACCACTGTTAAAGGTCTTCCTGCGGATAACATTTTAATCACACAGATGTTACAGGGTATGCGTCAACTGTTCAAGCTTTTGGGGAACAGATCTGCCATGCAAAGTTCAAAAGCTGCAGCATAGTGTACTGTATTACGGTATGTTAAAGGTGTATGATTCGTTTTAAACATATTTCAAGTCAAAGTAAGCGGTATGTCATGTGGAGGCCATTTCAGTAATCTGGAAAGGAAAAAAGCACCAGTGGAAAGGAATCTTGTTATGTTTTTTTTATTTTTGTATTTATTATTTTGTTTTATGTTTATTTCTTGATTTATTTTCCTAATACCTTTTCTCTTTAGAACCCAGAGGATGGCTTCAGTAGGCTTAAGAGGTGGATTATGATCGGTGACCACCACCAGCTGCCACCGGTTATTAAAAACATGGCTTTCCAGAAATACTCCAACATGGAGCAGTCCCTGTTCACTAGGTTTGTTCGTTTGGGAGTACCAACCGTTGATTTGGATGCTCAGGGCAGAGCGAGAGCAAGGTAAGAAATTCCAAAACCAAGTCCAAAAATAACATTGTTTGGTAATTCCCAAGTCATGACCACAATTTTGTATACCACAGTGTAACAAATATTTAATAGAACCTGACCATATGGTATAATTGTGGTAACGAAACATTATAACCCATATGACACTTGACTTAATGAGGTTGTTGTACATTGGTATAAACACGTATTAATGTTGTTTTGGAAGTGATATGCAGGCTGTTAGAATTATGACCTAGAAACATTCAGCCATTGGCAGGGGGAGGGATTTACTGAGATACAGATATGTGTAACAGGAATCGGTGTTTTTTCCACAGCTTGTGCAACCTTTACAACTGGCGTTACAAACAACTGGGGAACCTCCCCCACGTTCAGCTGCTGCCAGAGTTCAGATCAGCCAATGCTGGGCTTGCCTATGACTTCCAGCTTATCAATGTGGAAGATTTTAATGGTGTTGGAGAGTCTGAACCAAACCCCTACTTTTATCAGGTATGTGTAAAATACACAAAGGCATGAGTGTAATGTAAGGAAAAGACCCCCTGGTTTAGTAGTGGGATGGGCAAAGTGGTCCATTTAATCCAGGTGTCCAGTCCTGTTCCACGTTTTATTAATTAAACAAATTAATCCAGTCCAAAAGCAGTTGATTGTTTAATTAAACCTAGATGAGGGACATATTATCCACTTCTATTAAACGTGTTGCCTTTCTAACACCTGGACATGCTGTGAATTACCTGCTTTTTCATGATACTACCGTAACTGTGACTAAATCAGTCAGTTATAAAGGACGGGGGTTACTGAGATCTGTGTTTTTTCACATTATAGAATGGTGCTTTTAGATTATATAAAAATTCAGAAATGATTAATGTAACAATGTATAGAAATAATTAGTTTCATGTTTGAAAACAGATGTTAAGACCAGATTTTACAAGATCATGGGACAAAAGTGCCTGAAACCGGAGACCTAATTAGAACTACTGTATTTTCCTTCCAGCAAAACATAACCTTATCCATTTTATTTATTTTTTTGGTCTAATTAGTAGAACACATTTATGTATTTGTCTCTAACAGTTGTTCTGCTGTACTTATTATACTCAATCAATCAGTTGTTTAAAACGATACAGTACACACCATAAGAAACCTGCCCCTTTGTTATAAAATTAAACTAAACAAACATATGCAGTACTACCAACTCACTGCTTGCTTATGTTTAATTCAAATGTTATGAATAAAGCATTGTGTCAGTCTCTTGTGTGCTGCTATGAATGCAAAAACTTGACTACTATCCTATATTTTACAATTTGCCAAAAAAAAGTGACAAGCCTTTCTGGCACTCCAGCATGTAGCAGGGGAGAAGACTGGGATTATGGACGTTTAAATAATGTAGTTATCCTTCTAACTAGCAGACAATAATTAATTATTAGAGCTATATTTAAAAATATGTATATTATCAAGCTGCTAATACCACATAAAGTAAAACCAGACACCAAATACCACTGGGTCATGGAGTATGCTAAATTGTATTGGGGCAACCAACATCGTAGGAGGTTTACCTTGAAAATGATCTTGCTTAACACAAGTTATTACAACAAATTCAGGTACAAGCCACCACAACACATGTTTAAGATTTTACATGTTTAAAATGTTTAAGTGTTATGCACCAGTTATGCTTTTGTGTCTAGATCCTTCCTCATGCTTTACCGTTAATGTCTTGTGTGACTATGGGTTAAGCCTATGTTGGGGGAAAAAAAAATAATAGCCCACTTTGATTCTAGCCTCAAAACCTAGCTGTAGGAAATGTGCCGAATAAACATATATATATATATATATATATATATATATATATATATATATAGCTTTTTATTTGGAATGTATTGCATACTGTATGTGACAGCTTGAATGTATGCCTCAAGCTCTCCTCCTGTATTTAAACCTTGCAGCATCACTAAGAACTGCCTGCAGCAACATGTTGCCAGACATAGATAGAATCACATTGATTGAATCATCTGAGACGGAAAGGGCCACGTTTCACACTGGCAAGAGAAAGTATAAAATTGTGATTTGCTTGATTGTTGTTTTTTTGTCATGTCTGTTAAATGTCTTTACCTATTTGATTTACAGTCAATGAACCTGCTATGGCTTTCTAAACAGAAGTTGCCATTGGTGACTTTGGGGGGTTTTAAAGTATAAGCATTAGCACACCTTAAGTTTTCCAAAATTATGGTTTGGAGGTACTATATCTAAATTGCAATATATATTACCAAGACTCAAGATTCCCTTTTCACTTTTAAAAGCGAGAAATGTCTTGCTAATTTTAATTTTTTTTATTTTTATTCAGGGTGCATTATTAAGACTGCTATACTTTTGATCACGCTGCAGAGAAGCGCACTGCTTTCAGTTAAAGCTGTTCAGTTTTCCTCAAATAAAAAATAGATACACAGTAAATGATCTATTGCTGAGGAAGTTTGAATTATTGATCTTGGCTTTACATTAGTGTCGGTTAACCCCTTAGGGGAAGAAAACTATATACTGAACAGTTTAATGCTCAAACAATACCCTCTATATCGTCCTGTTTTTAGGTAAGAGAATTAAATACTACATTAAAAAATATTCAGTATTTTTTTTTTTTCTTTAGGTTGATCTTTCTATCTGAGTAAACAGTGACATTTTGTTTCAGGATGTAAAGAAATATGACAAATGCCATCTACTGAGGGCATTTTAGTTAGCTAATTATAGAGCATCATGGGCAGACTGGGCAATGGGAATCCCTCGGTCCTTGACAGTCTGATCCTGCTCTGCTGCTGGCCTAGAGGGGACGTATAATGTGTGGTTTGAAAATGGCGCAGCAGGAGAAAAAAATTATTCTAATATTAAGCGAACTTTTAAAAAGGTTTCCAGACATGGTTTCGCTGATGCAAGATTATTCTTGCTTTGCATTGCAGTTCCTAATTAATTGCCACCACCTTGTGCAACAGTGCCACTAAGCCAAGCTATAAGGTAAATAAACTTGTAAAGAAAATGTTTCCTTTTTTTAATCTATGATACATTAATAAATGATAAAATCAGTTTGCCCACTACAGTAGAAGCAGATGTCCATCTATTCATCATTTCCGTTGTTTTGCTCATGAAAGAGGTGGAGAAAAACAATTTTATGAAATTCAGACACCGTGTTGAGTTTAGGGAAATAAGGGTTTTGTTTTTGCATTATTTTTCTTCTTCTTCCTTACACAACTGCATTATAGTTTATGCTTAAATGACCATTTCCTTTGTTTCCTTGTAAATGTTCCTTTAGAACCTTGCTGAAGCAGAATACGCAGTGGCACTTTTTATGTACATGCGGCTACTGGGTTACCCTGCAGATAAGATCAGCATATTGACCACCTACAATGGGCAGAAACACCTCATCCGCGATGTTGTCAACCAGCGCTGTGGAAACAACCCTTTCATGGGGCGGCCAAATAAGGTGACCACCTATTTTTTTTTTTTTTTCTCTCCTTAAAATTAATAAGCAATTAAATAGGCAGAATAATTTCAAATGGCACAAGGGGGTTTACAGTCTATAGACCATGCAAGGCACAAGTGTGGATACTATTTATACTGTTTGCATTTCATTCTAGTAAACCTATTTATAGGTTTTAGAATCGTATTTGTTTAGAATTTTTACTTTTTTTTTTCCTTAAAAGGGTTACAAAAATGTTACGCATATCGCTCCCTAAACAACCAACATTGACCTAGTGTTGAAAAATAAATCAGTGTTTTAAATCGTATACCTTTTTTTATTTCATTAACATCAAGGAAATCATGGAAATGTTATGTCGATTTGTTAATTGCATGTATTTTGTGTACTGCAAGTCTTTGGTTATGAGGTTGGCACTCAGTGAAGATTCCCATTACCTAACTACTGTTGCTTTTCCAAGATGGGTTGATACAATGTCAATGTTTTTTTGGTTTGCAACGTTCTTAATTTGAGGATATATGTCTGTACTGTACAGTAAGCCACACAATGGAGGAATGCAGGCAGATGCCTGTATGTATCTTTAGTTGTTGTCGGAGGGCCTGTAATTGCTTTTAGATGTGCAGCTGATGTCTTCTAGGTGACAGCTTGTTAGATTCTGCAGAGAAACTACTTGCAAACTGCTGAGCTTGAAAAAGGTCATACTTGCATGCAAGTGGTATACATCATTTGACAGTATGCCAAAACTATTAAAACAAAAGTAATGTCACAACAATTGCACAGCTGTCCCAGATATAAATTCAGGAATGTTCACATTTGTACAAAAACATTATACAAATAACATTTCTGAGTAAGTTTTATTTTGTGCTTTGCTAAGTATGCTAGTTGTGATCATATGAATGTTTCTTTTATGTTTATCATTACTGTATATATTATACAATTGCTAGTGAGGCGAGGTAAGCAGGTTGATTGTTTCTAAAATTGTTTTAATACAATTTTGGGCAAACTTTTTTATTTTACCTTCAATATATTTTTTGTAACAGTGTCTGTCTGCAGTGCCCACTGCTGACGAAAGCACACCTTGTCAATGTTTCAAGTATAGTTATTTAAATACATGTGCAAAAGCAAGTGTATTAAGCCCCAGGTCAAACTGATTCTAATCAGGCTTTCACTATGTTCTCTATTGAATTGTTCACTACAATGACTGCTACAGACTACCTGCTGGCCAGGCAGTAATAGATGTTTAATATACCAGTGGGGTTTGGGTAGTTGTAAAGTGCGTTACAGTTCTCGTGATTGTCATGTGTACATCTGATCAAGCATGGCTGATTCAGTCTTCTGGCCGGAAAGCAGTACAACTGGGCTAACTTTTTTGTATTTTGGCAAACTTCCTGTCTTCACTGAAATCCATGTTGAATTAATTGAGAACTGACTAGGTTCCCTTTGTTGAGCAGTGCAGACCCTGTAAATTCTCAGTAAGACATCCTATTAATAAGGTATAAACTATCAGATTATGTGGTTTATTGTAAAAATGCAGATATTTTATGAATGCATTATGTATCGCTTGGCTCCACAAATCTGCCTGCCCACTGAAATGGTAAGATCTTGTATTTGGGTATATACCACAGCTTGATCCTTTCTTAGGAATGTGCTATGCAGTGATAAGTAAATACTAGTATAGCAGTAGACTAAACAGCTTGCATTCTTCAACATTTGACTGAAGCCTTTTTCCAAGCTGTAGTAATGCACTTCAGGCTTCAGCAATGCTAACCTATTTATGTCTTGATGTAGGTGACAACAGTTGACAGATTTCAGGGTCAGCAAAATGATTACATCATCCTCTCACTGGTCAGAACTAAAGCTGTGGGACATCTTAGGTAAGCTTTTTTTTCTCTCTCTCGATTCCTTTTATATTCAGCAGCGCTCTGATTTTTAAAAGAAAGGCTTGCTTATAGCTAAAAATGAACGGAGGCTCTACCAGATGCCACTAGTCAGGTTTCCATTGCATTTGTATTTATTTTTTTACATTTTAGAGCTATTAAATATCATCTTGATCAGAGCCATTGATCACCCTAATCATTAATTTGTAATTTAGCTTTATATGTGTAATTATACAGTGTTGAAGGATTGGGAAGATAAGTCATTTCTTTGCCTGTTTTTGTTCCCTAGGTAAATATTTTGCTTATGCACTCAATCTTTTTTTAAACATGTCTCTGATAAATTTGTGTCTGTGTGTCTTGGGCTGGTTAGGGCAAAATTTTTATTACCCCCCAAGATATATACAAATCACTTCACAGTACTGACTTGTTAAACATGCTTTTTCAGCATTAGTAATGCACACAGCCTTCATTATCAGGATATCCTGAGGCTGCAGGCACACACACTCATCGTTCCGTCACATTACACTACTTCAGTCATTGTGGGGTCACCACTGTTGTCGCGGTGGGACAGATGCATGGCTTGACCATGTGATGACATCTTACTCAACCACATGGGGAAGGAAGCTACAACAAACCTCCTGCTGCCTGCTTTTTAGTAATTACCTTTTGGGAATTTGAAGTTGTTAAACATGTTAATTACTATGGAACCTGCCGTGATCAAACTAACAAACTCATTTATATTTTATAAGTGATTATTTGTCTTGCCTTTCTTTTGTCCTTTTGATATTAAATCTTATGGGAAGGGCAGCTTTTCTTGTTTTGAAATAATAAATAGGTGTGTTTTGATTTATTTAATACCTACTGAGAAATACTTAAAGGTAATTACTCTGAAAATCAGCACACCCCTAGTGGAAGGAGTTGTCTGTCTGCCAGTCTGCACCATCCTCTTCAACAGAAAGCTCACTGTCTGTTATTTTTGGGCTCCACCTGTCCATTGATGACCCATGCAGCATGACCTTCAACAACATGGCAGAACAGTATCATATTTGAGATCGGATGGACATAAATCTGGCTAAATCCATGCTCTCTTTAATCGTAGGAACCCATATTTTGTCTAACCACATAGGCACACATGTAATGTTCCACTAGATTGAGGGTAATACATATTGATGATTTAAATAATAATAAAAAAGAAGTACATTACCTCTTAATCTGCATTGTTTGCACAAATAGGCTTCAAATGGATAATCTATTCTAAAAAAAAAAAAAGTCATTATGTTATATACCTATTTCAGTCTAAGGAAGTAGACAGGTATGTAATAAAATGGAGCACTGTGAGCAGATCATATTTGTTCAAGTGTTGCTAATTGTTCGACCTTCAAGGAGGCACCTGAAGATCAGCAATGTATTGAAGATTCCCAATACGAATACCTGTCTGTTGGGCTACTTTAGTACTGTAGTGATCTAATTGTTTTTAAGTGAATCTTTCTCTGACATCACAAGAAAGTCATTTGACTGCTTTAATTCAGTTCTGTGACTTTTTTTAAATGTTTTTCAAAGTGATGGGAAGTGATGGGAAGTTGACATGTAGAAGCCTATCTAAGCATTATTTAATTTTAAGCGTCATTTAAAAACATACTTCAACATCAGTATGGCAATTTGGATCAGTGGTTTGCTGTTGCAACATGGCCATAAATCTGTCCACATTACCCAGTTTCAAGAGTATGGATTGGTGGATCTAAACTCATATTGAGTACAGCTGGCATTAATTAATCCCACATTGCTTGGGTCTAGATTAGAATGTGGGTATATGCAGTCCAAGCATTCCAAGATGCCGGAAGTTCACACATCGGTCGACTGTCTCTATATTTGACACATGCCAGTTTCAGTCACTGATCTTGCTTGTCAGTAGAGACCGATTGTGCTACGACTAGAGGACTGTAACGACACCTTTTTAATAGTACTGTTGGTCTTCAGAATTACTTCAGTTTCAGTAGCTATGATGAAAAAAGTAGACATGGCTTATTAAACTAAGCTCTCTCTCTCTCTGTCTCGCTCTCCCTATATCTATCTATCTATCTATTTGTCTATCTATATCATATAATATAAAATAAAATATATATATATATATATATATATATATATATATATATATATATATATATATATATATATATATATATATATATATATATATATATTAGGGCTACTTCCGATTTAACAGATTAATCGGACCGATTTAATTAACTAAAGAGTTGATCACATTTTTTTTTTTTTTTACAATTAATCGTGCAGAATTTTATTTTTTTATATTAAATACAATCAACCAATATAACTGCATTATCTCTGCTGCAGTCCAATCATAAGTGAGCGGCGGCGGGATATAAACAGTTGAAAGTATTTGGTTGGTTTAACCAATGGGAGTCCAAGATCTGCCCTTTGTTATGCAGGTGTCTAATCATTAGTGAGCAGAGGCGGGACATAAATATGCAAGGGTAAGGGTATAAGAATAGCTGAATTTCGCACAATATTGCTTATTATAGAGTCCATTATTTAGAATTATATTGAGAACTTCGAAGTAATATTTCAAATTGCTTTTTTACAAATTAAAAAAAAGAGCCTCAGACACCGGAGACATTGTAGTCGATTTGGTTACGAATCAATTTTAAAAAATAACTCTCAGAAGAAATGGAAGGGATATACTCGCCACTTCCAAAATTAAAATTATGAAAGGTATCCGTGGCTTACCGATAGCTGTCAATTAAAAAAAAATATACTGCTGGAACTGTCTCTTGTTCAGTAAAGAAAAGGTGATATGGAACAGCACTGGCTACAGCAATCTAGGATGTCTATCGAAGTCAGCACAAAAACATGAGTGTTCCCAAAGTCACTTGCGAGCCACTGTTACACTCAAAACTTTTGGACAAGCCCAGATTGATGTTCAACTGGATGAGCAGAAGTATCATAATGAGCAAGTTAGAAAAAATCATTGTGAGGTTCTTAAACGCTTGATTGATTCTGTTGTTTACCTTGGCAAGCAAGAACTGGCATTCAGAGGGCACAATGAATGCACTAATTCCTCTAATAGAGGTAGTTATGTGGAATTGCTTTCTCTGATTTCTGACTACGACAGCATGTTAAGCAATCACTTGTCAATAGCCACAGTATTCTCGGGCACCTCTAACAAGATTCAGAACGGCTTAATCTCTTCAATGTCTCAGGTTCTGCTAGATGCAGAAGTACAGGAAGCCAGGTAGTGACTAACAGTGGCCCGAAAGAACTGTTCTGTGAAAATGTGTTGCTTTTACTAAAATAATAATAATAATGCTTTTAAAAAGACCAAATTCCCATTGGGCTTTTTTTTTTTTTTTTTAGATTCTATTGATTTTTTTTTGTATTACTATGCAGGACAGCTGCTATAAGATCATTACCTTTATTAAAAAATGTGCACAGATTAATCTACTGATTTAATCAACTAATGCCCATAAATTAACCGATCGCATTTTTTAATCGAGTGACAGCCCTAATATATATGTTAAACAGTGGCATATGAAATCAGAGCTGAAATAGACACCAGCTGCCTTTGATTATATACAGTATGTCTTCGCTTGATGTCTTTATAGTAACTTGATTTCTTCATTTTCCTACAATTAACTACTGTTATTGCTATGCCGATGTCTAAAACACAGACACAAACAGCGCTGGATATGTTCAGGCATCTTTTGGTTCCTCTAGCGGTTAAGTGTGTGAAATTAAACAAGTTCCTGAAGGTTGGGATAGTGTTCTACATTCTTTGTCCTCTAACAATGATAACATACTGAACTTTCTTTAGACACACACGCTTGTCATGTCTGGCAGTTACTCAGTTTATACTAGCTGTGTAAAAGTGGATTTGTAGTCTTACAAATGTATTTAAAGCTGTTATATGTTGCTTGTGAAAATGACCTCATGAAACATTCATTATGTCTTTCGGAAAACATTAAAGTATTACATTAAAAAAAAAAAAAAAAAATCCTTGTTTTTTTCCAAAATGAAATATATTCAATTATTAAGCGCTACAGAAAAATCCCAGGTATTCAACCTTTTTTTTGTTTGAGTAAATCTCAAGCCGTTGCTTTTAACTAACAAGTTAAATAGTATAAAGCTTTTTTTTTTTTTTTTTTTGAGAGGAGTGGTTTGTAGTTCAGGTTAAAAATAGAATGCCATTTTGTTTCAGCTCTAACCCTTATCTTTTTGTTTAAGTGAAACGTATATTAATAATGTGGTAGTTTTGAAAGATGTTGGCTGGATGACTGATTCTCTCTTTATTAAGAAAAGGGATGCGTGGGGTATTTCATTGGGCTTTAAGGCTTATTGTTGGAAAATGCTTGCTTTTCCTGACTGGGAAAAACTCTGAATAATCATTTTTAAATCCACATTTAAACAGCAAAGTGACTAAATAATGGTTTTATTTGTTTCCCTAGAGATGTACGGAGATTAGTTGTTGCGATGTCCAGAGCCAGGCTAGGGCTGTATATTTTTGCCCGAGTATCTTTGTTCCAGAACTGCTTTGAGCTGACTCCTGCCTTTAACCAGCTTGCAGCACGGCCCCTCCTGCTGCACATAGTGCCAAATGAGTACCACCCCACAAACAGACTGGTAAGAGAGAGAGAGCTATATATATGTGATCTGTATGTTTGCTGTAGAAGGGTACTTTTATATTTGTAAGTTAATGGTGAGTTAAACAGTGAAGTTGGACTTTCCCTAATGATAAACCTGGTTCAGAAAACACAAGAAACTATACTGAAAATATATTTCAAAGCTATTTCAATTTGAAGCAAAAGCAATTTTCTTTGAGGGATAAAACCATGTACCAGTATTAAATAAGCATAAAACAACTACCTTCTACAGAGAAAGTACAATTTTAATTTGCCTTTTTTACTTGCTGCAAAAAGGGCAATTTGACTAAAGCTGCCACATTTTATTAAATATATTTATTTTTAATCTCTTGTCCTACTTTTGTTTTTTTCCCCAAGTTATTTTGCTTGTTTAATTTAGGGAACATTCATTACATGCTTTCAGAGTAACATTTTCCCATCTACGTCCCACATGATTTTTTTTTTTTTGCTCTTCACCATCTACAGCTTGATATTGTAGGATTTTTTCCCCCTCAATCTGTAGGTGACCTTCTTCTCCATTATTAATGGTTCACATGTTGGGTACTAGCTCACACTGCTGAATGAATCATCTAAGCGGTTGTGCTTTTTACTGAGGACTATCTGTTTACATGCCACACTGAAATAGTCCAAAGGTTGTGGCCAGTTTACTGTTCTGTTTTTATGATTGACGTTCAAATACATTGTTCAGTAGTACACCAGATAAAATAACCTTGCTGTATCGAATAACACCATACATATGGCAAATATTTACACAATTCAATTCAATCATCAAGTGTAAACTAATGTAACTAAAGTTAATGCTTATGCTTCACTGTGTTTTTAAACATTAGCTCAGTTGACTGAAAACTTTGCATGCTATCTTATTCTAGATATATCTGTAACAGTGCATATCATAAAGCAGTGTAAGTTGCCTTGGCATAGGGGATTGAACAAAAGAATGTGTTTTGAAATCGGTACCAGACCTGTTTGAATGGATATGTTAGAATTTATTGTTCTTTCAATTCCTCCGGTGTAGAATTGGAATCCACCAGCCCACCCTGTGCAGGTAATCAAGAACATGCCAGAGATGGCCAACCTTGTGTATAACATGTATTTGCACATGATCCAGAGTACCCACCAATACAGACAGGTAAAAACATTTTTAAATTCCTGAATGATTTACTTCACAATAAATATTCATGTGGTTTAGTCTTTTAAACTTTGAGTGCAGAAAATAGGTCAGATGTAAAAAAAAACAAAAAAAAAAACAACAGCTTTAATTCTGCATTTTGGAACTGAACAGACCATGAGCATAATATTTTACGTTATGAAAAAATTATTCAATTAGACAGATTATCTGCTTTTTGAAGCTTCAGGTTTGTATCATGACAAAGGCTATTACAGTTCATTAAACCTTTTAATTTTCCAAGGAACCATCAAATGACATTAGTAGTTATGCTGTCCAGAGGCATTTCTTTTCTTAAGTATATTGATTTGCAGATTAAGCCATGCTAACTTGTAAAAAGGGGACACGCTGAGACAAAATAAGCAGTTGCTTAATAAAATCTGTTTCTTCTGCTTCTTTTTGCAGCAACAGCAGCTTCTGCCTCCCCCGCGTCAACTGAAAGTTGAAGAGCCCGTTCCAAATCCAGTCGGGCCAGAGGAGGAAGAGGAAGAAGGAATGGAGACAGAAGAACAGGCCCAGGCCAAAAAGGCGGAAGGCGCAAAAGAGGAGCCAGAGGAAGTGGTGAACATACAGGAAGAACACCACCAAATGCCAGAGCATCCTGGTAGAGACAGCGACAGTGACGGAGAAGACGACCCTGCAGACTAAACTGTATTTAATCCTACAATGTGTGACGTCAGTGGGGAGCAGCCCACAAATGAGTGAAACTGCAGTTACAGCATCTGACATCACCATTAATAAGCCTATAACACTGCTGCTTGCTGTGTTTGCTGTTGGATAACTAAAACCCGTTCCAGGGGGAGGGAGGGGGAAACTGTTAGTTTTTTGTTTTAAGGGAATAGTATATTTCCCAAAAGTCTATAAAAATGTATTGAAAAGACTATGAAAATAGCTATAGCAAGAGTTGTATCTTTTTTTTTTTTACTGCAGAATGTGATTATTTCATTATGTTTTCATTGCTTTTGAGTGAATTGTTTCATTAAAAACCAACACATTTCATTTACTTTGGTTATTTTAAAGTTTGTTAGCCGTGTTCTATCTGACTTGAAAATATGTTCAGGCAATATAGTCAAGCTGTGCTACTGAACCAAAATCATCTCTTCTGGATGAGCAAGCAGAGAGCTAATAAATGTACTAACTCAAAACAGTCTACCTTTCAAATACAGAAATAGATTCCTTCATCTCCCAAAAATTAGATTTCTGGAAACCCTGCTAGCCTGTGAACAATAAGTACCTTCTACTGCTCAATGCTTTTTCAGGTACTGATGAGCAGAATGAGTGATTTTTCTGGTGGCTCTGGTGTTCTGCTAAAATGTGTCTGTATGAGTGCAGAATGTGTACCATAAACAAATGGACTTGAGGCTATTCCCACTGCTGTCCGAGGGCTGGCTTTGCTAGGTCATAAGAATTCAGTGTTTTTAAATGGCGTTAATGTGTAATCTGATCCTGGATTAGAGTTTTGGTAATCTGATCGTAGATCAGACATTGAGGGAATAATCTATATAGAAATGTGCACGTGTTGTATCATTGATGATTGGTTATAGTGTACTGTAATGGAATGGTTGCAAAGAAAATAAATGCATTTTATAACTATTTATATATTTGTATACTGTTCGGCACCATATCTATTTAATATTATTGTAATAACTTTAAAATAATTGTTTTGCTCCTGCAACTACAGTATTTGCTTGCAGAATCACACAATTTTAACTTGAGCTAATCGAATGTAAAAACATTTTTACTTGACAGGTCAGTCTTTGTCTGTGACATCTTCTAGAACACTGTGCACATTTGTAACATGATTGCTGGCAGCATAAAGAGTGTAGAAGTCACTGGAGTGCAGGGTGAGTCCTGATGCTTCGATTCTTGTTTGTGCTGAGTTACTGATCTTGGCGGGGAGCCCTAGGGGGAGAGCTGCATTGGCCTGCAAGTAACAGGGGGGTAGTTAACTTCATCTCTGCATTTACACCTACTGACCAAACCCCCGACGATGAGGAAATTACTATACCGGATGTCTGGAGTTCAGCCATTCAGCCATATTGTATGCCTTTAGGTCATTGTCTCTCAGTGGATAATGTACACCACTGACTTCTGTGTATCCTCTTAGACAATATGGTCTAGTGGTGCAGATCTGTAACTATTTGATGTTTTCCTTGTGTGTGCTACTTTTTCTTTACCCTCCATGCATTTGTTTAAAATTAAGAGTTCAAACATCAACAAATAACCTGCTATTTAATTAAAATCACATATTTAGGAGCCAACCTATGAACTGTTTTACTGTTTGTTTGTTTTTTTTATTAATAGAGCATGGCTGATGGCTGATTTGCTTTTTTGCTCTAGTAATAAATATATTGTGAAATGCCTGTGAAACCGCAAAGGAATTTTGTGGATGAGAGCAGACATGACAAGCATCCAAGTGATGAAGTCATTAACCTCAGAACTTACAATTTGAATGCTTGAAATGATAGATTAAAATGGGTAACATAATGCCCACACTAAATGGGATGTTGTCCATAACCAAATTGAAATATTGTTTTGCAAACTTCATACTGTCCTTGAAGGCTGTCTGTTATCAGAGGAGGGGAAGGGTTCCAAACTATCTGATCTTAATATCCTATCATTTGTAACATGTATAAACCGGGTTTATTTATTTTTTTCTGGACTTCCAAGTCACTGTTTTGCAACTTCTAACCTTTGTATAATCCCCTTTTACATTGTTATGTTGCATATTTAATCATCAGTAATCATTTAAATACAATTACAAACCCGGGGTTACATATTTGTGTTGCAGTTTTGTGCAAAAAAAAAAAAAGAAAAAGATTCAAAAATAGTAAAAGGCAATGCTTTAGGTTATTTGAGCCAATTTGTAATGTGGCACATACTTTTTGAGTTAAACCAAGGAGACTGGCACACCTCTTATGACCGTATAGTAAGTGACATAAGGTGTTCCTCACAGCTAAAGATTTGGCTTCCCAATCTGATTCCCTGTGCTTAATATTTCATTTTACGCATTATCCGATGTTTATAATTATGAATCCAGCACCCCATTGTATACTGACCTACAAATTCAAATTCTCAGATACTTTGCTAAAATAAACCCTTTGTTTGATAATAATATCCGTAACTCTTCATAAACAGTGAGTGGGTAAGGGATACATCTAGATAGCAAAATGGTAATTTCTTACTGTGCTGCCCAATGAGCTTTGTTTAATCACAGGTCAGTTAAACAAATAAATAAAGGTTATTGATCAGCAGTGTCTGCCTGATGACCTTGTGAAATCACCCTCACCTTGGGTTCAAAGAAGATAGTATAACTAAGGAGTTAAAGGAGGTAGGTTATTTGTTTCTCTTTGGGGAAGCGCTTTGTTGGTAGACCATGTGTTTACATTATGTGGTCCAGGCTCTTTAAGTATGCTGGAACCCTTAAAAAAAAAACTGAAACAACATTTTTAAACTACAGTAGTTGTTGGGGGAAACATGCACAAACATGATATCTCATTTTAGGGAATGCAAATGATCAGAAAAAATAAATATCCCTGAATTATATCCCTGAAATATCCCCTAAATGATCTGATCACAGAATAAATTAAAACTATTAGGAGGTAGGGGGAGTTATAAATTAAATTATAAAAAATAATGGGAACTACCCTCAGAATACCATGGAGAGATAACTGGTAATTGACAGATCAACACGGATTGCTACCTGTAATGGATTTTAAGGCGCTGTTCCTTATTACAGCAGTAATTCTAGAAATCCTTGTCTATATTTAATGTTCTGTATTTTCTCGTATAAGGCACTCTAGTACAGCAGTCACCTTTCTCTCAGTAATTCAGCAAACAATCAAACTGTTCTATGATCTAAATTGTCTGTGGTCTGCTAGTATCAATTAAATAACAGTAATTGCAGGTCAAAGAATCTAATCTTAGGCATCCTGTTCAGTTTTTCCATTTCAGTTAAGTAGTCTTTAAGCAGACCTGCAATGTGTTTGCCTGTGAACTGAACAGTTGTCAGTTTGCTTTAAGCCTCTTTTCCAGTTGGAGATATGGATGAATAACCCAGGAAACACTATAATCTTTACCACCTTTTTTGCAGGAATTGCAATTTTTGACACAAGAGCCTCATTCCATAACAGACCTCCGATTAAACTTTCTGCATATAGACAGGGTTTCCTGCAGAAGAGCCATAGCTTGAAGCAATGCATTGTGCAACTGCTTTTTGTGTAAATCACTGCAATATACCCATTTTTTAAATTGTAGTTACTGCATATTTGCTCATGTTATGTTGATATGACTTTTTCGTTATCAGTTTTCAATTGTATGAATAAAGCATCTACAGTGTAGTGCATAAGGTCATGCATGCTGCTTCAAAATAGATATGTACATACTGTGGCAGAGTAGGGGGAGGAGAGAGGAAAAATGTAGTGCAGGGGTGTGATAGAGGACTACATCACCCAGAATGCCTTGGGGCTTGTAATTAAAGCCAGGATGGGAAGCATCTGGCTCTATTACAATGAGGGACACATGCCTGTAGTTAAGCAGGCAGGTATATAAATAAATCAGTCAGTGAGGGCTAAAGGTTTAGTTGGTCATTACATTGTGGTAACCCAATGCTGGAGAAAGAACATTATTTAAAACTATCACATACATCATAGAAAGGATTAACATGAACAGGCAGGGTTTCCTACACAGTGTGTATTAGTATTATTATTATTATTATTATTATTATTATTATTATTATTATTATTATTATTATTATTTTTAACTTTTAACTTTAACTACTTTGTATTACCATGGAACTTTTTGTTGGTGTGTCACATGGTTGTCATCACAGAAATCCTTTGCAAAGTTCTCATAAAGTTGGCTCTTCAGTTTAACAGCTTACAAAAGTTCACTAAACCAACCAGTTATATTAACAATATTCAAACAATTGAGGCATTATATTACAGTTGTTCCAGCATTTTTATTACCCATTTCCTCTTGACTTCTCAGAACTGGTTTATTTCATAAGCACAGATATTATCACCAAGCTTGACCTGCCTACAAGCTTTACTGATATATGCTGGTCCTACAGCACCCTCTTTATATTTTCTGGTTACACTACTGATAAGTGTGTGTTTTAAAGAATGCAAATGTTCAAAGTTTGCATATTGCTGTAAAGCATGTATTTTAAGACATACGTTGAAAAAACTAAGGATATTCTAATGCACTATATATATATATAATTTTATTTATTTTATTTTTTTTACTTGTTTTTTATTTTAAACACATTTTATTTAGGAAAATTAAGTTGGGCCGAAAACAAACAACAAAAAAATGTTTAAAGATTACATACTTTCAACTTGAATTTCTAAAGCAGAAATACAAATTTGTTTTCAGAACCTGAATTTTAAAATGCTGCATAGTTATTTACCAACTGATTTCTACCATTTTTGATTGTATGTGCAATCTCTTTTATAGGTTATAAAGGGGAGAATAATATATATTAAAGAAATAAGATTTGTGGCATCCCAATATAGTGACTATCTCTAAAAACACAAAATATGCAAAACAATAAATCAAATAATAATTCAAATTATAAGGAAAGGCCCTTATTAAACATAGTTCTCGTCTCGTCCAACTTGCAAACCATGTTAAGAAAATAATGTATGCTGAATGTTAGTTTGACTAGCATTAAAAAAACAAACAAACAAAAAAAAAACCTAAAGGAAAGTATGTGTCACAAAAGTGTTGTTCTAGTTGCTGCTCTTCCTTAAATATGTAAGGAAAAGGTCACTCACTAATACCATTTGTGTTGCATTTTTCTCAGAGGCTTTTGGTCTCTTCCAGTATTTACTGCATGACTAAACTATCTGGTCAGTATCACATGAAAATCTGGGCAGACCGTGTTATGATTTTGTCTTTTTTTTCAGGGTTAAAAGGTGTGCAGGGTTGAACTTTGGATGCCTGCTCGGAATAGGTGTGACAGCCAAAGTAATAACTTAAAAGATAAATGGATGAATCACTCTGAAGGGTGTTTTTAGTCACTAGTGTTTCATTTTACATCAAATGTACCACCCACACACATCTTGAAAGATAAGTCCCTCAATCAGTTTTACAGTATGGGTCATTTATAAATTAAATTACATTTATAATCTTTGGGTCTACCCTTCTATTGTATTTGATTCATTCAATGCTATGGGTGTTTAAATACATTTGTTATGGTAAAATGCAACAAAAAGGCTGTAAAGTGTGCCCTTTTTACAATCAAGCTGTTTGCTGCTTGGCAACACAAATGGGAGGTTACCAGAGAGCTTGAGTAAAGTCTTGCCCAGATAAGGTGAGGCAGCTCAATAGTACACACTTCTGATAAACACGGTACAGATAGCAGGTGAGTGGCTTTTATTCTGTTAACTTTTCTGTTTCTTAGTATAATGTGTTACATGTTTTTTATCTGTTAACTTATCATAGTAAAATAAAGTGG
Source organism: Acipenser oxyrinchus oxyrinchus (assembly GCA_030684275.1). Lineage (NCBI taxonomy): Eukaryota > Metazoa > Chordata > Actinopteri > Acipenseriformes > Acipenseridae > Acipenser > Acipenser oxyrinchus. The sequence goes on from CM060266.1 coordinate 23,672,640, forward strand.
TTAACATTATTATTCTTTTTACCCATTCATTACTAGGAAATGGAACTTCCTAATAATACAAAATCTAACTTTGTAGTACACTACATCGTGTCCACTTTATTATTATTTATTTATTTTGATCACTTTGGTGAAAATATTTCTAAGATGATTAGGGATGCATATAGCTGTAACTATATGAAGATGTTTGGTTTGGACATACTTTTGTAATAGGGTAAATATATTAAAAAATATATTCACTGGATTTCAAAATTTACTTCACAAAAGAAGCAAATTCCTGTTTCAGATCAGCTTAAAACAAAGGTAAAGCATATGGTATGGGGATCAGCACAACTTTTCCCATGTTACTGTACAGTTACTGTACCTAAAACTGGAATGAGGCAAAATGGTGTTTCTACACCGCTAAATCTAAGACACATAGCCCTATATACTGTATAATGATAATTTATTGTATATTACTGCAATGTTTTCTAAACTAAAATGAAGAGTTTATAAATTGGTGGTCCAATTAGTAGGAAAAAGAAAACATTACAACCAAGAAAATCCTTTGAAATACATTGAGTGGCCTTGCAGCATGTACTAGAGCCTCACTCCGACTGGCCGTAGTTACACATCTTGTCTAACAGTGGCAGTTGCCATGAATGGCATTTCTTCTAAGGACAACATTGTATTCTACAAAAGGATAAACAAGAATCAATTATCAAGATAGAGGCAAGCAAAAATTGATCTGATTAATTGCCAATGAAATCTGACAAATTTGTATATTTTTGAAATCCAGTCTCTGCTGTTCCGTGACCTTTCTTAAATAAATATCAGTTTATCATGGGAATAAAAGGGTCATACCAGGGTAATAGCTGTAAACCAAAATATGAATTACAAGAGGGAAGTGTTGTGCATGCATAATTTACATTGTTTATTAAACTGGTGTTTTAAAGGTTTAGGCAATTTAGAAATTAAGATAATTGAAATATATGTAATAAAAAGGTGTTCTAAGTCTTCTCTATTTTATCTACCCCCTCCCTCCACCCAACCATGTAAACTGCCTAGAACACCATAACAGTATAGGTGGTAGCAACAGTAAACCCTGACCAATTGTAACACTAATTGTAAAATATGATGGAATTTAGACATCTTTGCTCCTTGAAAAATCTAAGTCCAGTGTAACTTTACATGCCTAATCTAAATTTAGAAACCTTTGAAAATATGGCTCTTTATATTGGTGTACACAGTGTTATTTATGCAATACATAATTAGAGATTAATTTTAACAGTAGTGCTTTTATTATATTCAAATTGACAAATATTTACTTTTCAGTTAAGAAAGCAAATTGGCAGCTGATCCAAAATAGCACCACCAATAACTCTGCCTCATGTTTGCATAACCTCACCTTTGTTTAAACCTTTGATTCAGGGACACAGGATTAGATGCATAGCTATCTAGGCTATTTATTCAGGATGCATACCCCTCTAGATAGTTGAACAGCTGTTCAGTGCGTCAACTGGTACGTCGTAGAAGCACAGCACAGTATTGTGCAGTAATTGGCCTTTTTGGCAACACTGAATTATGAATTAAAATTGCAATTTATTCATTGTATTGTTTTATGTATATATGTTTGTTTAATTCAGGTCCAAGATGGCAGAGTGCAAATCAATTCTTTGGTCAATATTTTGGTTCTTTGTGTTAATCTTCCTTGCCTGGCCGCTCAGTGTCTTCTTAGGAGGATGGTACGGATTCCTCTCTCCTCTCACTACATGCGTGGGACTTGATCAGGTCACTGATATTCTTCTTAAGGGGGCCAATCTTGGCAGAACCTGTGCTGAGTACATACGGGAAGGAAAGTCTCTCTGCTAAGGAAGATGGAATGAACAATGGTATTTCAAGGCATCAAAATATATTGTGGCCCTACAATTTTCTCTCATTTATTTCCCATGGATCCTAGACATTAATTGACTGTCTCCACAGTTCAGTTTAATCATTGTAACTTTTGTTTATATGTTTAACAAGTGCCAGCCTTTTGCAATGTCATTCATTTCTACATTATAACTTCTATATTAATTTTTGAAAAGGTAAAAATAAACTTTGCACAAAGCTTTGTTTTTAGCTTAATAAAATGTGTAAAAACATTTGGATGCTGTTTTTTATTAAAATTGTCTTTTTTTTTTTTGCTATCGGTTTTGAGCTTTAACATTTGCTCTGCAATCCGCCTATATTCCAGCTGATCAAGTGCAATATTCATCAGACTGCCCTATGAGACCTAGTTGAAATTATTTCTGGTGGACCCTGCTGAGCTCTCAAAGGGATTGATGCTGAAAAGCCAGGCCAAATCAGTTCTGTTGGGGTTCCTTGGCAACAATTTAAACCATCCTGGCTCAGAGGATAGAACATTCCATCAAAATTTAAGGCACACTGAGCAGAGGAGACTGATATACAGATATTGTATTATGGCCAGGGAGACCATCAAAAGAATTGCACAATAACAATATTTAAGTGGTTTCCAAACCGAGAAAGCATATATACATTTAGGAGGGAAGCAAATCATAACAACACATTCATAGGACTTTTTGTTTGTTTGTTTGTTTAAAGATAAATTACCCTTCTCAAAAAATATGCCAGGGCCAATTTAGTTTTAATTTAGTTATGAAAGAGGTTACTTAATGTTTTGTGTCAGGCTGGCTTTTACTGGTTTGCATGAGTATGGAATTTAAATGCCTCAAAGGATATGATTTAAAGATATAAGCACACTTGAATTATGGGAAAATAGATAAGTAACACTAATGTATTATTACCCACAAACTCTGCTTTTTGAATTTTTTCTTATACATTGATACAATACACAGTTCTCTATCTATTAACTTATAATCACAATAATAGCTTAGTGGATGGTGGACAAAATACAACTACACACTGATAAGCTGTACTTTATTTCAGTTGTTTTTCATGAAGCCCCTGTACTATTCATCAATCCTTTAATGACCTGACAATTGACTCATGTTGTTCTCTATCAATGAGTTACCTCCATATTTGTAACGCATACTTTGTCCTGCTTAGATGGATCTTTGTGTTTGGTCACCATTCCAATTATAGGCAATGACAATGCAGCAAAAAGATTGCAGCGATTTATTAACTTAGACCTCTATTTATCCAATGCAATGCCGGCTCAATCTGACACATAAATTACCATTAAGTGGTGACACTGTTAACAGTGTTCTGTACATGTATATATATTTATTACAATAACTCATTCCAGTATATTATGTAGGCTGTATAGCCTGGACAAAATATATGTGTTTGTATTTATGATTGAGCAGCTGATGAAGAAACGTGCCTTTGGCAACAAGAAATGTTTTCCATATGGAAGTAAACCAGTGTTGATCACATGGCAACTCCAAACTACAGTACTGCCCCTACTAGGGCCACACATCCTATCACACCACTGTACGGTTTTCAAAGAATATTCATTCTAGACATGGAATTATTTTCCAGTAACTCATTGGAGCCCATCTATTATTCTATATCACATTTGTCCATACCTATATACATATATATATATATATATATATATAGTAATCGGGAAGGATTGGACAAGACAGAACGGTTGATTTTAAGAGAATTTTGATTTTAATAAGAGTAATAAAGGATGATTTGTTTGAAAGGGATTTGGGGACCTTTGTAAACGGTTAAAAGCAGCTGTCACTGTCAGCTGCTAAACACAACTGCTGTTTCCATTTGGCAAAGATTAGCACTCCATCTACTTATAAACTGCTTTTATCTGAATGAGACTGGGAAGTGTCAATGGCTAGTACATTAGTTGTGATATAAGTTAGCTAAGCAAGTTTATTCATACTGTACACTGTAGGTGCAATGGCGCCAAAGTTCATCAAACAGTTCAGTTATCTGTACAGTACCATAAATATTCATACCCATAGTAATAATTGTCCATTTATAAGATCAGTGAAAATGAAAATGTTTACTGCAATACCGAAACCAGTTAATTAAACATTTCTAACTGGGGTGCTCTTTTGCCTCTCCTTGGTGGAATATGGTACTACAAGTCGATTTTGTATTTGAAAATTTATTACAAAAATATTAAGTGGACTTCCTAAAGCTTCTTATGATGTAAACCACTTACATATGCATGGCATGCATGGACAACGACCTTTAAATATCAAATCATCCTTGTTTGCCAGGAATGATTAAAAACTGTTGGGGTGAGTCATGTTACAAACACACATTGTATTTATTTAGAACGTACAATTGTTTGGCACTTGTGTACTAAGTGAAAACTTAAAGACTAGGGGCATACGCTATTAATAAAGGCCTGTGTTCATACACCAGCCCCTCTTTTACACATATCAGTTTATCTCTCTGTATATATTAGGGCATGGCAATTCACATCCTTCTGTTTGAGTAAATGAAAGAAATCTCCTTGTAAGTCAAAGACAGGAGTAGCTACTATGAACATCAACAGATTGGTATTATATATAATTTAAACTGTCAAACGTATGGAGAAATATACGTCATTATCACTATCAATCTTCTGAGAAAAATACATAAACAAATTGTAGCAGTGGTCTTTCTTTTAACTGCTTGGTATTTAGATGGCTAAAATGAAGCTTTAAACAGACACACCTGCAATTGTAAAAGAAACTAATAAAGGAATGGCGCTTTTTTTTCTAACTCCAGATAGCAGCTTTTGTTTCGCAAATATCTTAAAACAATATTTACCACGCTTTAATCATGAGAAATATAAGCAGACGTACAATACTTGCATTGTTTCATATAATATCAATAAACTATGAAGTTCACAATAATAACATGACAAGGCCAAATGAAACAACATGTCTGTAAACTGTAACTTCAATAGCCTACCATCTTATTAAACATTCGATACTTGTTTGTAAATTAGCATTCAAGGTAGGTACTCAGCTATGGAAAAGAGGGTGTTGGTAGATAACATGCACATATCTTCATTTTTTAACCCCTTGATTGCATTCTTTTTCCAAAGACATTCTTTTGAAGCTTCATTGTTAGTGCTGTGTACTCCCCTTGCTATCTGACTGGAGTCCCTTTCCTTACATGGCCAGCAACCCTCCAGCTGGATTCTCTTTCTCCCTTACTCATTCCATGAACGGCCTCACAGCTCCCAATGGTGTGAAGGCTACCAAATAAGGAGAAGGTTGTCTGCTTTTTCCCAGGAGGTTCCAAGTTACCCTGACATTTGTTGGGAGTATAAATGGTTGCTTGTCCTCTTCAGTCACTACCCCTGCATTTTCTCAGGAGCCAGCTGTAGGTACTGATCTGGTGAGTACTGTACACACATTCTGCCTGCCATGTTGACAAGTCAAAGCCTGAACACAGGAGCAGCCTCTCACAGTATCATGGAAAGAAGTCTTGCCTGTTTTAACAGCTCAGCTAAAGAAGATTCTAACTGGAATTGAAAATGCTTCTGCTCTCTGGGCTACCTAATAGGAATTAAATACTACCTGAGAAAACATTATATTACTTTTGAGACTTTCAATCTTTATCGATAATTCCAATTTTACAGCTTTTTGAGGAATTAAATAGGTCAACTACCATGAAGATAAATTCAATAATTACAAAACTGCGGAACAACTATGGCAACTTGATAATTATTGTGTATCATTATCACACTTGAAATACAGTGTAAGCCTATGTTGATTATTAAAACAAATCAACATGATTCACAGGCATAGGCTTTTGGGCTTATGAGGTTTGATTTTGTTAAAGAAGGCAATTTGATATGCATTAACCGATATTAAAAATGTATATATAACAGTCTATCCACAATAATTGTAATCACAATGATTACATGTTTAACAATCAATCAGGTAAAGGCAAATACATTGTGAAAAGAAGTTGAAAGAGGTCATTATCTTTGGGGGAAACAAATCTTTGCTCCAGTGAAAAGTTTGAAAGGCTACAACATAAATTAGCATTTTGAGTTTTCAAACCTGGTGTGGTGTTTCATGGTGTGAATTTTGTATTTATTTTTTCATCTTAAAAGATTACAGTTTTCTGTCCTCTTCCTATATTTATGCCGGTTCTCGTTGTGTGTTTATGGTTTTAGATCCCCATCTGACACCATGTGCGACGAAGAGGAGACCACCGCCTTAGTGTGCGACAACGGTTCTGGTCTGGTCAAGGCTGGATTCGCCGGTGATGATGCTCCCCGCGCTGTCTTCCCATCAATCGTCGGTCGCCCCCGTCACCAGGTACTGCATTAAACAAATAGTAAAGGGTTAAATGATCCTAACGTTTTAAATAGTCCTTTAAAACTTACCATTGTAACTATTTCAGCTACAGTATATACATCTACTTTATTAAGTCTTGTTGCAATTGGTTTGAGAAGGTAGCCTACTTCTCCTCGTTATATTTTTAACACAGTTTAAGTTATTTTTGTTTTTTTATGGTTTTCACGTATTAAGGGAAGATGTTAATCTCACACTCCAATCCCTTGTCGTTTAGGGTGTCATGGTCGGTATGGGTCAGAAAGATTCCTACGTAGGTGATGAGGCTCAGAGCAAGAGAGGTATCCTGACTCTGAAGTATCCCATTGAGCATGGCATCATCACCAACTGGGATGATATGGAGAAAATCTGGCACCACACCTTCTACAACGAGCTCCGCGTTGCACCTGAGGAACACCCCACCCTGTTGACAGAAGCCCCCTTGAACCCCAAGGCTAACCGTGAAAAGATGACCCAGATCATGTTTGAGACCTTCAATGTACCTGCCATGTATGTGGCCATCCAAGCTGTCCTGTCCCTGTATGCCTCTGGTCGTACCACAGGTGAGAAAATAATAAGCTCCAGACACATATCTATGAATGAAAACTAAAACGCTAGAGAAATATTGATTGCCAATAGATTCCCATATACTACATTATAGGCCTGTACCTACAGGTTTATTTTCAATTTTTTAAAATAGTTGATGTTTTTAAAGGCTTCTTTTATTTCCAACTCCTTCAGGTATTGTCCTGGATTCCGGTGATGGTGTGACCCACAACGTCCCCATCTATGAAGGTTATGCTCTGCCCCATGCCATCATGCGTCTGGACCTGGCTGGTAGGGATCTGACAGACTACCTCATGAAGATCCTGACTGAGCGTGGTTACTCCTTCGTGACCACTGGTAAGTACTGTTTTTTTCTTCTTTTTTTCACTACTATTTTTTTAAATGTTGTTGTTGATGATATTAATGAAAGTCATTTGAACATGTGTATTTTTTTCTGCCATTAACAGCTGAACGTGAAATTGTCCGTGACATCAAGGAGAAGCTTTGTTATGTTGCCCTGGACTTCGAGAATGAAATGGCAACAGCTGCCTCCTCTTCCTCCCTTGAGAAGAGCTACGAACTTCCTGATGGTCAGGTCATCACCATTGGTAATGAACGTTTCCGCTGCCCCGAGACCCTCTTCCAGCCATCCTTCATTGGTAGGTGACTTGCATCATCTCATCAGAGAGTTAGCACAGTAAAGTGATTAAATAATTCTATTAAAAACTACAATGAAGGAATGTTTTTACGTTTTATTTTATTTTAAATTGAACACAACACTTATATGTTTTTCATTATTGACACAGTAAAACAACCACATTATGAAAAAGTGCTGATGACAACACAGTTAATGTTTAGGACAGTGCAATGTGTGTTCATTTTATTTTTTGTAGTGCACTACCGTTGGATAAACTAACAAAAACACAGCCACAGCGAGTCTCTCACAGACAAGTTTGATTTATTTGACACGTGAAACCGCTCTCTAACTCCCCCCCACGCAGTTGGCAGTGGGCTGTCTTTTTCAGCACCTGTTGATAGTGAAAAAGCAGGGCCACCTGTTGTATTACAACAGTTGTTGTAAAGTTATAATAAGACTGTTAAAGTTGAGGTTTGAAACAAATGTGTTTCGTATCATGCATTAATGTGCCTTAATCAATTACCCCAGGTATGGAATCTGCCGGTATTCACGAAACCACCTACAACAGCATCATGAAGTGCGACATTGATATCCGTAAGGACCTGTATGCCAACAATGTCCTGTCTGGTGGTACCACCATGTACCCCGGTATCGCTGACCGTATGCAGAAGGAAATCACTGCCCTGGCTCCCAGCACCATGAAGATCAAGGTGAGATATCAAACCAGATAAGACAAAGAAAGAGTAGTAATAGCATTATTCACTCTTAATAATTAAAAATACCTTGAATCGTATTGATTGACAATGGCCTATGAATATACCTCCTTTTATTTTCAAATGTTAATTATTTTGTTTGGAATGATTTCTTACACATCTATTTTCTTGGCTGTCTTCTGCAGATCATTGCTCCTCCTGAGCGTAAGTACTCTGTCTGGATTGGTGGCTCCATCCTGGCTTCCCTGTCTACCTTCCAACAGATGTGGATCAGCAAGCAGGAGTACGATGAAGCAGGCCCCTCCATTGTTCACCGCAAATGCTTCTAAACACCCTATTCCTAACTTTCCTCCGCCTGAGGATGCCAAGAATGTACATCTTGGTGTCTATAGGCAACCCTTCATGAACTTCCGTCATTGTACAGTTTGTACACACATGTGCAATTTATTTGTGGATAAAGTATTTATTGGTTTATAAATAAACAAGACCCGGGACTTGCAACATACCCTTGTTTGTGTGTCTGATTTGTGTGAGATGTTATGTGTCAGGGTGTTTAAAATGACACAGTACCAGCGATAAATAAATACATAACAATACAAATAAAGCAGGTCTGCTACTGAAAGCTATTGAAGTCAAATGTAATTGGATGCTAAACAGTCTGAATGATGCTTCTATTTTGAGAGGGTCGGTGCTCTTAAAATGATTAAATTGTTTTTTCGTTAAGGGATATGAGTATTTGGGTTTAGGCTTAGAGCTATTATTGACATGATGAATAGTTTCAGCTCCATTATTGACTGGCCCTAGTCACATGGGGACATTATCTGAATGCAGGGGAGGTGTGTGTGCGTGCGTGCGTGCGTGCGTGCGTGCGTGCGTGCGTGCGTGCGTGCGTGTGTGTGTTTTGGGGGGCAAATCATTGATCTGTTTTTTTTACATAAATGTGGTGCTTTCAAACTATAATTCTACAGTACATAATGGTTGGGAATTAAATGCTTTAATGTATCACTGACTGCAAGTAAAAGATGATCACGCTTTTACCTAATACACATATTTTGATGGATAATAAACCAAGCTGGTCGAATAAAGGGCAATCATTAGGGATCATTACTAGTTGTGTATAGTATTTTTTTCTTACTTTTTTTTTTACAAACGTTATAGATTGCTTCTAAATTTTGGACAGAAGTTGCAGTTGTCTTTTGTCAGATGTCCAATTATGCTAGCTATTTCTGACTGACAGGTTAGTGGTCATCCTCCAGTTGGATGAAATACAAGGGTATTAGTACGCCATTAGATCCCGGCGCAACTCTGCAGGGTTTCAGGTCTAGTGGTACATTCCAGGCACTGTGGGCTTTCAGAGGGTCGCCATTTTTTGAAGTCGTTAGCTTGCTGTGTCGGTCTGGCACCCATAAGAGAAAAAAGACCAATGGTTGTCGGGAGCCAAGCAATAGACATATTTTATAAAATTGTCCACCATTGCCACTTTCTACAGTTTTACGTTAAGCCATTCTTATTTATTTATTTATTTATTTTTGGAAAAGGTAAACTTTTAATATATATATATATATATATATATATATATATATATATATATATATATATATATATATATATATATATATATATATATATATACAGTACTGTGCAAAAGTTTTAGGCAGGTGTGAAAAAATGCTGTAAAGTAAGAATGCTTTCAAAAATAGACATGTTAATAGATTATATTTATCAATTAACTAAATGCAAAGTGAGTGAACAGAAGAAAAATCTAAATCAAATCCATATTTGGTGTGACAACCCTTTGCCTTCAAAACAGCATCAATTCTTCTAGGTACACTTGCACAAAGTCAGGGATTTTGTAGGCATATAGTCAGGTGTATGATTAAACAATTATACCAAACAGGTGCTAATGATCATCAATTCAATATGTAGGTTGAAACACAATCATTAACTGAAACAGAAACAGCTGTGTAGGAGGAATAAAACTGGGTGAGGAACAGCCAAACTCAGCTAACAAGGTGAGGTTGTTGAAGACAGTTTACTGTCAAAAGTCATACACCATGGCAAGACTGAGCACAGCAACAAGACACAAGGTAGTTATACTGCATCAGCAAGGTCTCTCCCAGGCAGAAATTTCAAGGCAGACAGGGGTTTCCAGATGTGCTGTCCAAGCTCTTTTGAAGAAGCACAAAGAAACGGGCAACGTTGAGGACCGTAGACGCAGTGGTTGGCCAAGGAAACTTACTGCAGCAGATGAAAGACACATCATGCTTACTTCCCTTCGCAATTGGAAGATGTCCAGCAGTGCCATTAGCTCAGAACTGGCAGTAAACAGTGGGACCCTGGTACACCCATCTACTGTCCGGAGAAGTCTGGTCAGAAGTGGCCTTCATGGAAGACTTGCGGCCAAAAAGCCATACCTCCGACGTGGAAACAAGGCCAAGCGACTCAACTATGCACGAAAACACAGGAACTGGTGTGCAGAAAAATGGCAGCAGGTGCTCTGGACTGATGAGTCAAAATTTGAAATATTTGGCTGTAGCAGAAGGCAGTTTGTTCGCCGAAGGGCTGGAGAGCGTACACGAATGAGTGTCTGCAGGCAACAGTGAAGCATGGTGGAGGTTCCTTGCAAGTTTGGGGCTGCATTTCTGCAAATGGAGTTGGGGATTTGGTCAGAATTAATGGTCTCCCTCAATGCTGAGAAGTACAGGCAGATACTTATCCATCATGCAATACCATCAGGGAGGCATCTGATTGGCCCCAAATTTATTCTGCAGCATGACAACGAACCCCAAACATACAGCGAAAGTCATTAAGAACTATCTTCAGCGTAAAGAAGAACAAGGAGTGCTGGAAGTGATGGTATGGCCCCCACAGAGCCCTGATCTCAACATCATCGAGTCTGTCTGGGATTACATGAAGAGAGAGAAGCAACTAAGGCTGCCTAAATCCACAGAAGAACTGTGGTTAGTTCTCCAAGATGTTTGGGCCAACCTACCTGCCGAGTTCCTTCAAAACTGTGTGCAAGTGTACCTAGAAGAATTGATGCTTGATGCTGTTTTGAAGGCAAAGGGTGGTCACACCAAATATGGATTTGATTTAGATTTTTCTTCTGTTCACTCACTTTGCATTTAGTTAATTGATAAATATAATCTATTAACATGTCTATTTTTGAAAGCATTCTTACTTTACAGCATTTTTTCACAGCTGCCTAAAACTTTTGCACAGTACTGTATATATATATATATATATATATATATATATATATATATATATATATATATATATATATATATATATGTATAAATACAATCTATATTATATATGTATTAGTTGAATCAACTATATGATATATAAACGAGACAGACTTGGAAGGTAGGCTACACATAGAAACAATGTTTCAAGCTCCCAAGGATTTACATGACTAATTATATATATATATATATATATATATATATATATATATATATATATATATATATATATATATATATATATATATATATATATATATATATGAAAAGAATAATGATCATCAATGGTACGCGATCTACTTTCGTAGAAAGATTGGGGTAGGCTATTACGCCTCTCTTCCTCATATAAACATATCATTTTTCATTTCTTACACATCAATGGAGACTGTGTACTAATACCTGAATAATTAAATTTGGGATGTTACTTGTTCTGCATCAAATGTAAGTAACCTTCTGCTCAGGTTTATTAACTTTATTCCATTATTGTCTTTCAGTAAATGCAATGGCAGCTTAATATATAATCAATACTACCCAAGCCATATAGTGAAATATTTATTGATTTTCAATTACACAAATAAATATAGTATGGGTGAAACTGAAATTCCTTACTGTTTTAGAACAGGACCTACTACTCAAAATATATTGGATGTGCATTTTGATTTTGGAAACATAATTACATAATGTTTCCGGTAAACAGAACATACTTAAACGGGCCTAAATGTTTTTGGTTATTTGTTTAACCAAAACGTATTATCGCAAGTAAGATTTTTAAAAGCAATTTGACGAAACCTCTTTAAAAATGATCGGGTATACTAGAATTAACAAACAAAAAGACTCTTATTTTTAGATCGTAACATTGATTGCATACCATTGCAAACCAGGACTGACGGCACAAATTGTATTGGATGCTGTCGGGTAGAATAATAAATAGCGTATCTGAATGACACTCACATTATCATAATTAAAATAAAAAAAGCTGAAGCAAGTGTATTGAACTAATCTGCGCGTTTAACCATAACAATATGGACATAATTAAAAATAAACAAACAAATAAATAAATAGGCTTTTTTTTTTAAAGTTACAACCAAACACACTAAGGCACCATACCTTCATGACCGGCTTTTAGGACACATAACGCACACAGACCTATTACCTGCCCCCTTAGCTTAATCCCCTTCATAGAAAGCGACGTGATTCTGTCTGCCTCAGTAATTTGATATATTGTAAATGAGACACCCTCAGTGCACTGAGATTATCACCAATCATTTTATTACAGATTAATCTGGTACCAGTATATTCGGGGAATAATGAAATAGAGAAATCATGGTATGTTGGCTGCACTCCACCAACCTGCCTGTCTGTGACGCAGGAGAGACTACTTAAAAGCAGACTAGAGCTGGCAAGACATTAAATCCAACCGCCCTCCATTCAGACGCCGAGCAACCCATCACCTTGATCTGAAGATCGAAAAATAGGAGGGCTTACACTAATCAGCACTTGATACTCGAAGGCAGTAAAAGTATTGGTTTTTTTTTCAGGACGCTTTAAACAGAGACGTTAACGGGAGCAGCAGCTTTTAATCAATGTATTTACAAACCAAAATCGGCATCTCTGGAGAATAAAACCGGAAATACTAGTAACAGTGAGTGAAATTCGTGCCGAGCGCTGGGCTCTCCTCTTCGGATGAACAGAAATGGGGGAATGGACCATCCTGGAGAGGCTCTTGGAGGCTGCTGTCCAGCAGCACTCTACTATGATAGGAAGGTAAGCATAAATGGCAGGCTGTTTTCATCTACTGGTAGTAATATAGTCATACATTCACTGGATCAATGTTGACAATGTATGCATGTATACAATGTAAAAATGAAAGCTGCTCTTGCTAATTTCTGTCATCAAACCGTACCTTACGTACACATTCACATTTCAGTCCCGCTAACACCATAAGTGTGTCTTAAATAACAATGATGAAAACAAAAACATGATTTAAATGTTTATGTATTTTTAAAATAATAATTTAAAATTATTTGTTCATCTCACAAGCGGTGCTTACGGGACGGTGAAATTCAGCAGTGGACAGCTCCTAGGTTGACTTAATAGCTTTCTGCTCAGTAATGTTATGTGACTAAATGGCAATTGTGTGGATACATTAGCAAGCGCTTAGATACTATTATATATATATATATATATATATATATATATATATATATATATATATATATATATATATATATATATATATATATAAATGTTTATTTATGTTTTCGTCTGTTTGTTTGTAGGATCCTGTTAACAGTGGTGGTGATCTTCCGGATCCTAATTGTAGCTATAGTTGGAGAGACCGTCTATGACGATGAACAAACCATGTTTGTTTGCAATACTCTTCAACCGGGTTGTAACCAAGCATGCTATGATAAGGCATTTCCAATATCCCACATAAGATATTGGGTATTTCAGATCATTTTGGTATGTACCCCAAGCCTTTGCTTCATCACATATTCCGTACACCAGTCTGCAAAACAAAAAGAACGAAGATACTCCACTGTGTTTCTTACCTTGGACAGGGAACAGGATTCGATGAAAGACAGTAAGAAGATTAAAAACACGATAGTAAACGGAGTTCTTCAGAACACAGAGAACTCCACCAAAGAAGCAGAACCCGATTGCTTGGAAGTCAAAGAAATCCCCAATTCCGCCATCAGAACTACAAAATCTAAAATGAGGCGCCAAGAAGGTATCTCAAGATTTTATATTATCCAAGTAGTTTTCAGAAACGCTTTGGAGATTGGATTCTTGGTTGGTCAATATTTCCTATATGGATTCAATGTCCCCTCAGTGTATGAGTGTGACCGATACCCTTGTATAAAAGATGTAGAGTGCTATGTCTCCAGACCAACAGAGAAGACCGTGTTTTTGGTTTTCATGTTTGCAGTCAGTGGACTGTGTGTTGTTCTCAATTTAGCAGAACTGAATCACCTGGGATGGAGAAAGATCAAAGTGGCAGTCAGAGGTGTTCAGGCCAGAAGAAAGTCAATTTATGAAATTAGAAACAAAGACCTACCCAGAATGAATGTGCCTAATTTTGGCAGAACTCAATCAAGTGACTCTGCATACGTCTAGCGCTTTTGGAAAACAAACTACGCGAATGACAATGTATGAAATAAACAATTTGTACAATGAAGATAACAGTGTGTACTTTTAAATCCGCCCTTTACGTTTAGCGAATTGGACGAGGGGTTTGATTTTTTTGTCAGCTACTGACTGCAAAAAACAAACGTATTTTAACATTTTGCACTGCTGCAACTTTTTAATAACATTTTTACTTAAATCGCAATGTAGAAAGCATATCATGTTTTCACAAATGTAATGTTTTTTTATACAATGGAGAATTTATAGAGTACATAAACGTTGCACTAAGTACTGTAGCGAACATCTGGAGCCAACACGTACCTTGACATGTGCTCTGAATCGAAGAGTTTAATCTCAGCGATACGATTACAGATATCTGAGACTTGATTCGTACATAGGTTTTGGATTTTGTTTTTCTGATTATAGCTATATAAAATATTGTAGTGCTCTAATGTCTTTTTGTTGCCTGTCTTTGCACCATCGACCTTAATGTATGTACAGTAATCATTCCATTGCTAGATTAACTGAAAACCCGTATCAGGTGGATTTGCTGCAAACTCTAAAGCCTGTGTTTTCCTTTATTATACAGGCTACACCAAAGCGGCCAATGCTTCCATCTGTGAATACACGTTGTCTTGCTTTTTTGTATTTAAGTGCCCTACTTGTATATAAATGTACTTATATGAATATAAACCTACTATAATATTATTCATCTAAAAAAAAAACATTCCCTGCTTTGATTATGCTAAATGCTTCGCTTTTTTGCTTTACATTTATTTATTGTAATTGAAATGATTATGGCACATTAACTACTCTTTTTGCAACAACAAAAAAAACGCAAGAAAAGATGAGAAAGCGCTGGTCTTTTTTATACAATACATCTTTTTTATTTATTTTCATTATTTAGATCAATTCTAAGCCATACACCCGTTTATCTTTAACTGCCGGTTATATTGAACAAATGTTTTGTTCCAATATTGATGGTTAGTTATATCTGGTATGGTATAGTACTGTATATTGAAGTTCAAATAATTTACATAATTTCCAGCTGTTTTATGCTGTCACAATCAAGAAAATGTTCATGCTCACCCCAGTCCCTGAAAGCTTGACAAATTAAATCTATTAATTGCAACTATGTGATTTGAAGTTTGTATTGTTATTATTGAAGTGCTTGATAGGTTGCACATCAGTAATTTTAGCACTTGGACATTCTTTTCTTACAGAATTTTTGGTGAATTTGAGGCAACAAATTGGGTCAAAGTTCATTTCCATTGCCTTTCAGTGGTCTACCTGTATTAAACTCACCTCTTTGCTTTTTGAGGGAGTTACAGTTAGGCAGTGTGCAACAAAGGCTGAGATTGGTCACTTATCTAAGTTTACCTATTGAATAGCTTTCTTCTCATTAAAACCATTCACACAATAGTGTTGGTAAATGGCTGCTTACTTCTGGGTGAGCGTCTGTATGAATTTTATGGACATTCGGGTGCATTAGTTACCAGCCCTGGTGTAATCACAATGCACACACAGATAACAGTATTACTATATAAGGATGGGCCATCATATAGTGGTCCAGTTGTTTGAATTTCTGTGTCAACTATTCGTTCAGGAAATTGAATCATTATAAAATTATTTCATTTGTGAATTAGATTTTTTTTTGATAGTTACGTTTACCAAGATTGCTATTCACAAATACTTGGCTATCATATAATTTTACTTGGGTACATGTTCAAATTGTAGTGCTATATTTAAATGGAAAGAACATGGGGGTATGTATGAATAACAACTTGTATTTTTCATCCAAGTGTTAGCTGGTTTATTAAATATTGTATTTGACCATTATTACTCTTCACTTCATATTTTTATATTGTTCTACAGTATCACATTAGCTCCATATCTTGATTGGTTGTTGTGGGAAGCAGGGATGAATTTCCTTTTTTAGTTTTAAAAATTGTTATACCAGAAATGACACAGCACGATGTATGAAAAAGGTAAAAAAAATCTAGGTGCCATACAAATAGGTATATAAGAAAAAACATACACTCAAAACACACATGGGCCACAGGGAGGGCCACAGGTTCAGGCTGTGTGAAGTAGGCTGGTCTTCACTAGGGATTCCAAAGGGAGCATCGCCTTGGCTCTGGTGCTTCCGTGGGTAAGGGAGGCAAAAACGTCAGGGACTGTCTCTCCTCATCACGCTTCTGTGAACCCTTCTGGCCAGGCAACCAGTGAGCTCAAAATCGGACACCTGCAGGGCTGGCCCTTGTCCTCCAGAGGTTGGTAGCTCTCTGACATCTACTCTCGAGTTCCTGGGTGAAAAAGGAAGTTGGCTTGATCGTGGGATCGAAGGACGTCCATTGATCCTTTGGATCTCCTGAGCTGTGTGGGGAATTGCTGCTGTGAGGGGAAAAGCGATTTGACATTCCAAATTGGGAGAAAGTTGGGGGTAAAATAATAATTGGATAAATAAATAAATAAATAAATACACACACATTTAAATTCACAGTAGTTTTTGGATTCTATTTCAGTCTGAAAAATGTGTTCATTTTAAAAGAATAACCCAAACTTCAAAAACAAGCTAAGTGTTATTAACAAAAGGATTTATGCCAAGAACAGCTTATAGTCTTGTATAAGACAGTCCCAGACTCACTTGAAATCCAAGGATAAGACATTTATTACAGTCAGAAATGGTTTAAAGATCCTATTTTTGGATTTCAAGGTATTAAGTTTGAGATTGTAGTTTGAAAAAAAAAACTCTTTACACAAAATTGTCATAACAGCAGGATTTTTTATAGAATGGGAAAACGTGTCCAAGTTACCAAACCAGAAATACAAAACACAGATATTTAACTTTGGGCATCCTTTGATCACAAAAATGCTAATCATTTTTCATATAATTTCAGAAGTTTTTCATAGTTTTAATATTTATTCAAAAGAAACTATAGAAACTATATATACTGTAGTTAACGGAGCAAGTTGATGGTTTTTTTCAACAGGATACTATAAATATCATTTCTGGATGGATGTTTCACAACTATTAATCAATTTCAAGTAAAAGAGCCAAAACAGCCATTTTCTGTTTCTCAAATACACATAATGAGAGTATAGAGGGCTGATTACAGATAAAAAAACTTTAACCCATGGATGACAAGTTCAAATTCAAGTCCAAGTACCCAAATTATATTAATTTGGTTCACATCACATTCATATCTCACCTAACGTGACACAGTTGAGCTTGATCACCTATTTATAGTCAAGAAAAGCCTATGAGCCTCCAATCCTTGTTGGAGCTATTTGAGCATTCATTCCATCTAACAGAGATTACATTACCATTAAAAATGAAGTATGTTTTTAACTATACCCATCGTGGAGCAGTGGGCACATAGAAGATAATTTCACATGCACGTAACTCATGAAATTTTTAATCACAAAACACCGACTATGATCAGTTACAGTATGGACAACTGCACTAAACAAAATAGCAAAACCGAACACCAGTAGAAGCTCAGCATGGTTTAAAGCAATATTTTCTAGTTAGTTCCCAGCAAGAGCTTTTTGTAACGTGAGACTATTAGAAATAAAGTGATACCAATTTGATTATTAGTCTCTCGTGCCACACCTGTGCAAGTTTCTCTGTAACTAAAATAACTAAGTATCTCACTCATAGTCCATCACAACCCAATTGTCAGCAGGGAAATTCACACAGGTGTAGAATGTGAGACTAATCAAATCAGTCTCAGTCTTGTACCTTTAGTTGCACATTGATGATGCAAAAAGCCCTTGTGGCTAAATTCAGTTTTCCTCTCCGTTTTCACCACAATCTTAGAAAAGAGAATCATTAGAGAACCACATGGTTGCATATTGTTATGTCGTGAGAAGTAGAGAATTTGTAACATTTGTAATTTGTTGGCTATTGTTGGCTTCACTCACAGCTGTAAACATCTGTTTTTGATTTATGTACTGGAGGGAATGCATATCACCTGACACTTCCTTTTTTATCAAATTGGTATTTGAACAAGGTTTAAACTGTCTCTGTTTGGTTGTTTTGTTGTTTATTCAGAACAATTTTTAAATGGTTATTATGAGATACACTTCAATTATTTTCATGCTAATCATCTTTTATTATTGTTCTGTTTTTAAACATTATTTTTGTAGGGTTAAGGCCATGGGGAAACCCAAAGAAGTAACCAGTGGCATATTAAAAATGTGTTTGTATATTAAACATCGGTTTGAAGATTTTTGAACAGCAGTTAATTAATTGTGTCCTTATTTCTATACTTGATGGATAGTACTATGCATTCTGAAATACGTCATACTTTTTTTCTAGGTTAGCCTAACATTATACAATGTACTGCATCACTCTCATCTGTGCCATTCACTCACCACATTTGGCTAAACCTTTTACTTTGTATACCTTTAACTGTATTTAACATTGAATGTTCACTGCATGTTTTAAATGTAAGTATACTGTATAGTGCATACTGTAATGTAATTTGTTTAAATGTACAAACCTTTTTTGGCATATAATACTATTGACCCTGTTAGCTTTCTGAGATTAATGAGATGTTTAAGTATTCCTATAATGCTAAGGATTGCACAACTCATTTTCTATCAGATCTATTGATCTATTTAATCACATACATATGCATACAAATGATTTTTATATATATCTGTAACATGGTTTAGTGATGTACATTTAGTGCAATACATAAGTGTATGCTTTGTCATAATACTGCAGAAGTAGCTTTACTGTAACGTCACCCATAAGTTCCTTTCCTCTGGTAAGGTGTTGCTGTAGAGGAACCAAAACAACGATATATATATATATATATATATATATATATATATATATATATATATATATATATATATATATATATATATATATATCAACAGTTAAACCAGTAGGGTAAATTACACTTTGTACAGTAAATTACACTTTGAGAAAGAGAAAGTAATATCACAAAGCAGCTCCTGGTTGTTTTTCAAGACAATCTATTGGTACAGGAGATTCTTGTGCAACACAGCATCATAGCAGCTAACAAGATTGCTTACTAGGTTACTTATTATTTACCAAGTGATGACAATGTACCCCTGTGTTAACAATAACAAATTACTGCCATTTGTGTGGGTTAATGCAGTCATTTATTATGAACTGAAAGTGACATGAAAGAAAAGAACACACACAGTACAATGTGTCATGTTTATTGAGGAAAACGTTCATAATAGCAGACAAAAATTGTTGAAGAAAGTATCCACATAAAGGCATCCTGGCTTTCAGGATTAGATTTCAAGGCAATTAAATATTATACAGTGATATGTGAGAATGCTTTAAACAATGCTAACATGTTTACATCTAATTATAATTTGTGATCATTAAATGTATCAATAGTTATATCTTTAACTATATTTCAGCTAATCTTGCAGCTGCAAATGTTATAAACCAACTTCATAAGAATCCGATGTTTTAAGTTTGCTACTGCAAAAAAATAAACTTTGAACACAGTGCATTACGCTAAGTACAAAAATAACTGTTACTGGTTGCTGTGGTGATGTAAAACATATTCTGCAAAGGGCCTTGTTTGTTGTTCCATTATGGAGTTTAACAGTTTAAAAAAGTTCCATACACAAATCTTTAGTGTTTTGTATTCAATGAGACACATACTGGAACAATCCCTCAGGACTCACTTATAAACCTGTGTTTTGTCAAAAGACAGATCTGACCATACATTATTTTGTGGACCAATCACTAGAATATCAAAAGGCACGCACCTGAATTTACACCTACTGTAGTTACACAGACAATAAATAGCAAACTCAACACTGCTAAGAACATAATAACATAAGAAAGTTTACAAACGAGAGGAGGCCATTCAGCCCATCTTGCTTGTTTGGTTGTTAGTAGCTTATTGATCCCAGAATCTCATCAAGCAGCTTCTTGAAGGATCCCAGGGTGTCAACTTCAACAACATTACTGGGGAGTTGGTTCCAGACCCTCACAATTCTCTCTGCTCATACCATTTTACTGGCACAGCCCTCTGCCAGTAGCTCTTGTTGAACTACAGGCATGGCATGTGTTTGACCTTGCTTAATGTACTTGAAAACAAATTTAGTACTTCAGTAAGTTGCTTAGACCTAAACATTGGAGAGGCTCCTTCAGTGACCAAGCCCTTAGATTGTAATGTCATCCCTATATTCTGTTCCAATTAGGGATCATTTTCTTGATGAAGTAGGCATTTGTAAGCTATTAAATGGTCAGACTACTCTTTTTGTCTGTTTACTGCTGGAACATTTGAAGTAACGAGTGTAGTTCAACAATTCCAGTGTAAACAACTGACAACAGTAAACAGTGTAAATAAGTGCAAACCACACAACTGACATTTCTTAAGCAAATGAGTTTATTTGGCTGAGTTACAGTTCAAGGGAAAAAGCTTTTTGTCATGTAAATCAGTAACCATGTAAATGTATTGTCTGTTTCTTACCCTGATCTCTAGTCTGGCACAAGTGTGAGGACCTGTTTAGGGCAAGCAGGCATTTGATAAGTTTACATTTACCCATCCATTTTATCATGCATGAGTGATGATTGGGCTCCATAGGCATAACATTTGCTTGAAGATGGTTTTTGTAGACGCCTGCCCATGAAAGCCATATGCTGCTTCCTCAAAATACTCAGCCCAGCTGGTCAGAAAGAGCCCAGCTCTTAAATGAGATACACAGCATATGAAAATAATTATTACACTAAACTTACAGCCTAACATTGTACACTGATCATTAAAAAATATGTTTTAAAACCTTCCTAATAACAGTATTACACACACATATTATTTGTTATGGTGTTGTTTCATGAATTAGTTTTTACTTTCAAAAGCTTTTGCATTGCTTCACTTTAAACTTGGTGTGAAAAGACCTTTGCTTGTGATTACTTTTGCATCCTGTTTGGTGAAATTTAAAACATATAATAATATTTGAATTATTATTAGGATGCAATTCATTTTGCTAACACTTTCTCACATGCATTAAAAACTCATACTTGGAACAGATCCAGGATAAAATGGCTGTGTTAACAATAACAAATTACTGCCAGTTGTGTGGGTTAGTGCACAATAGTGATTGAGGCCATATGTAAACCCTGGGCAGAAGATGATGCTTGTGTACTCACATGAATAAATCTGGAGCACACCATTTTACATGTTACACTGGGAGTGCATTTTCTTATCTGAGATCATGCAAGTAATATGTAATAATCCCTTGTAGTTTTCTATCTATCTGCTTTTGTCATTATGTGGCTCATTGTAATGAGAAGCAACCTCACATATAAGAGGGTATTTACTAAACCCACAAACGTGACTGGCATTTTGCTTTTCCTTATTTTGGTACATGGAGTGACACATTCATAAATTCTTCAAATGCTAACCACAACCCTAAAATCCTTTGATGTTACATTGTATGACCCCTTTGAGCTGCACCTAACAAATATTTACTCTATATGACACCCTCCCATAAGGGTGCACAGGTCTACTGACTCTTTTGTCTCCTGCAATTCCTTATTTACCCACTGATACCCACAATAATCATACCATGGCCATGCCAGCAAAATGTTTGCATGAGCCACCTCAGTGAAAAGTGAGTTCCTGTTCTTACGTTCTGTGCATCGTCTTATCACATTACTGGGTCTTAACAAAGTTTAGGATCTACGGTATAATGGAGAAAGGGAACTTCAACACTTGTCTAGAATCACTCTTAGCTGACAGTGCCTTTTGAAAGCAGGTTCCCCCAGACTATTTTCTTACTCATACATTTCTCACTGCTCATTGTCTCCTTCATAAACCACTCCAAATATGTAATTCCCAACTTTCTGAAATATGAACTATCACAGAATACTATTGTAAATTAATAATCACCTCCAAGAGAAGTTCCATACTGAAGGACAAAAATTGTTTCAGTAATTAGACATGCTAAGTAAGTTAGTTAAATTCATTAATAAAAAAACAGTACAGTAAGCACATGGCCTGTCATGTTTTAGGTGTGCAGTATATAAAACTTAGTGTAGCTAGATATTAGTTAGTTGATTGTCACACTGTAACATGTCTGAGGGCTGATACATGTAATAATATAATTTCTGAGATAAATACCATATTTTTTAAACCTCCTATATTTTTTGTAAATCCGTTTATGCAACTATAGAAAAATATAGAAAAATATACAAGGCCTATGCAATATAGAAGCAAGAAAAGGGTTAACACCAAATCAATTGGAAAGCACATTTTACAAACCAATGGAGTTTCAAGTTTATTTTAAGTGACTAAGTGCAGTATACCCCCTAGTGAAATAAGCAACAACAACAACAAACAAGTATTAAAAGGACAGAACTGAAGTGCAGAAAGCCATCTTAGTACACTACAGTCTGTTTCTCCTTAGATAACATTACTATAATCAACTACTGGAAGCAGTGCAACCAGCATTGCTTAGAATTCATAGAAACTTGAGTATATGCAAAACTAAAAGGAAACAGGGTAATATTTTCCAAGCATTACCAGAGTCAAATTAAGCAGTGATTTTTTAAAGGGATTTCAAATTACACTGTCAGTGTTAGAGGTCTGCAGAAACTTGTTACTCGCTGGAGTTGCCTTTAAGAAGTACTTATCAGCAGGTATTCAATAAATCCATGAATTTACGTGTTGATTTAAAACAAGAAAAGCTGTCCTCCCTTACGTTTGCTCCAATCAAAGGCAATTCACTTATGCACTGAAAGTGTTTTAAAAGCTGGTTGGAAGAATATTTTCCTCAGCACTGACATTTTTACTGCCACATGGCCTTGGTATTCAGTTGTAAACGTGAGGGAGGACAGCTTTTCAGGTTTTGAAATAAACACATAAATAAACAGATTTATTGAATACCTGACTCAAGACAATTTCAGGTATGAGTAATGAGTTTCTGAACAGTTTCTGCAGCTTCAATGACTTCCTGAGAGTATTTGGGTCATCCTGTAGTACCTTTCCTGCTAGGCATCTTTTTGATTGTTCAGTGTACCAAGCTTTTCACAACAGATGTTCTTATGTTTTGGGGCATTATGCACTGTAAAAGTAGGTGCTTTTGTCATTTGTTATGTTTTTGTTTTATTTTTGAGTCTGACATGTTTCATGATATTACCATTTTGATAAAGGAAAAACAGAATAACATGCATTTTAAAAGACAATACCAGAAGAGTTTATTTACAATATAGCCTTAAATATCTATATTTTAAATATTTTTTGCTCAGTGCCTTGGATCAACATCAGACTTCCCTCATAGAGCACAGATGATATTGTACCAAAAGGCTAAATTTGAAAATGTTCTTTAACATTTTTATTTGTATCCATGGTGTGCTTGAGCATTGGAGCAAGGGCCCCTCCCTCCAAAACTGTAATCAGCCTTCTATTTAACCCCTAGTCAAGTCCCTATCTATTTCATTTATGCATCTTCTCACAGTTCCTCTCCATTACCACCTCAGCAACTGCATCTCCCTCTGGAAGCAGGACAAACTCTCCACCCTGCCATGGATGCTCGTCTGCGTCGATATGGAGATGGACTTCTGGCCAAATCCGTACTGTCCAGTGAATCTGCTGTTGTAGGGAATCTCTCCCGATCCAATGTTACAGTTTTACAAATTACAAAAAAAACCACCTGATTTTGAAATAAATGGGGTTAAAGAAACTGTTTACTCTTGAAAATGTTTTCATTTTGTTCATATTCATAATTTAAATCTTTCTCTTAGAGTAGAGAATGTTTGGAAACATATGGGTAAAGTTTCAGTTTTATTAATGTATAAAGTGTGTAAAGTTGCAGTATTTGATACATTCACGGGTAAATTCCCTACATTAACCTTCAAGGTAGAATGAATTATAAATGATGGTTTATTAAAAACATGTTTTGACAATATGACATTACTTTTTAAAATATGGATACACTGTGGCTACATTAAATAAACAGATAGAGGAGAGCCTTTTGCACTTTGTTTGCATATTCACCATCTCTCTATACAACAATTTATACTACATTTCTACAGGTTAAGGCAAAGAAACTGAAAAATAAGTACATTAGCAATGTAATCAAAGTGGTCTGCTATCAATGTGAACGGTACAGTAGCCTGTGGAGAAGCTTACAAGTTGCATGTGAAGGTCTGAATATTTTTAGAACTCTTAATCCCATTGCCATGGGGTTATCAGAAGGTCATGCTGCAGAAAGCTGACAAAGCTAAATGATCATTCAGTTTTCCTTGTGTCAATTCTAAGATGAGGACCAATATCAGTTGTACAAATAGACACGCAGTAGTTCAAGACAAACCATAAAAACACCTACATTTGTATAGAATTATATTTTTATTGTGACATGAAAGCATGAAGCATTTGCCTCAAACTCCCTGATTTGGGGGTCTTCCAACTGGCCAACCGGACTAGACAGTGGATCCCCATAATAAATTGGACCAAATTGGGTAGCTATGAGATGAGGGAGACTGAAAGATATGAATGTTAATGGCGAGTTATTGGAATTAGACGATGACAGATTGTTAGGAAATCAACCATTATTAAGGAAGGATGTCAACGTATCAGAAATAAAAAAAATAAAATAAATAAACATAAATAAACAAACAAACAGAAACACACAACAGTAGTCTGATTCATGTATTGATACAGTCCATGGAAACTTATGTTTTCTCCTTCCATGATAATGCTTAAACCACATTAACCACTGCCTTATTACATCTGACAGGTACTCAAGGCATAGCAACACTTCTGACAATGGGGCTTAACAAGGGTCCAGGTTCCACGTCAGTTAGCAGCTGCTGGAATCACTGGCAGAGTACAGCAAGTAAGGCAAACCAAGAAAGCTCACCAACTGGAAGGCAGGCACATTTTTATAAATATTGTAATTCTGTCCAGGGTTACCACAATTTCTGATTTATTGTTGACAACAACAGTGAACCACAATTTGGAGCCCTCATATGATAAGAGCATGTTATTGTGCACTCATACTTTAAGGTTCATTATTATCTAGTAAATATCTTTGTACTTTGTATGAATTGGAAATGATTGACCTGTTTTTGGACATGAGTGTATAGAAGCTTTGATTTTTTTTTTTCTCTGATAAAGCTGTTTTCTAAGCTGAGATGCTCTCCCTCTCTTTATAACACGCTCCACGAAGCAATGTTTATTCTATGGGATTGTGTAAAACTGTAACTGGCGATCATGTGGGATATCATCATGGCTATCAAAGGCTGCACTTTCTTTTGTCACACATTTTTAAAGAATGCTTTTAGAACTGTTTTTCGATACCCATGTTTTGGGCAAATAAAATTACATTTGAAATGCGCATGCATGAAATTGGTACAAGCTATCAACATCTTTGAATAGCAGATGAAAACAAAAAAGCATCAATCAATAAGCTTGTAAAAGTGGAAAAAAAAAACATTATAGGATTATTATTATTATTATTATTTATTTCTTAGCAGACGCCCTTATCCAGGGCGACTTACAATCGTAAGCAAATACATTTCAAGTGTTACAGTACAAGTAATAATACAATAAGAGCAAGATAAATACAATGACTAGTTCAAGCAAGTACAAGTGTGACAAAATACAATTCAATAATACAGCAGATAAAAGTGACAGTGATAGTTACATCAAGATATGATTAAATACCAAATACTACAGATTAAACACTTGGCAGATTACAGTACTCTGAAGTACAGGATTAAATGCAGTAAAATAGGGGGCAGA
This sequence comes from Acipenser oxyrinchus oxyrinchus, assembly GCA_030684275.1. NCBI lineage: Eukaryota > Metazoa > Chordata > Actinopteri > Acipenseriformes > Acipenseridae > Acipenser > Acipenser oxyrinchus. The sequence continues at coordinate 23,698,908 of CM060266.1, forward strand.
TAAGAGTAAGTAAAGCACATTTAAGGAAGGGTGAAAGTGTCCCAGGGGAGAAACAGAGGAGTTCTACAGGTGCTGTCTGAAGAGGTGAGTCTTAAGGAGGCGCCGGAATGTGGTCAGGGACTGGGCGGTCCTGACATCTGTAGGTAGGTCATTCCACCTCTGGAGGCAGGGGAGCGTAGAGGAGGTAGAGCCATTCTTCTAGTGCAGGCGGAGCGGAGAGGTCGAGTGGGGGTGTAGGGAGAGATGAGGGTCTGGAGGTAGCTGGGTGCAGTCTGGTCAAGGCATCTGTAGGCTAGTACAAGAGTCTTGAACTGGATGCGAGCGGTGATCGGTAGCCAGTGGAGTGAGCGGAGTAGTGGATGCAGAATAAAGTACAATTTACTGATTCAGCCATGACCAAATTACAGTTCTGGATAAATAGACAACTTTATCTGTATTAAGGTTATTACTGAGACATGTTTAGACTAATTCTAATGCAAGATTTGGAAAGTCATTTAAACAGAGAGATCTCATGGATCACACCCTCCCAGAATGCCTGCCAGGGCATTTTTAAAGGGTAAGTTCTGTACATTTTTATTTGGTATTAATTCCTCAAAAAGTCAAAACCAATAGGTTAGATTCTAAGTAAAGTCTAAATCAATGCTAAAGTCTGTGACTACCTCAACAGTGTATAACCTTAAGACTTAAAGCTATGCTCTCTTATACAACAAGTTGCAAATACGCCTTGACACAATGTGAAAACACAAGCCTTGTTTGTGAAGGGCCTCCTAATGGTCACATTAAGTGGAACGTGATTGTATTAGACAGTACCCTTTCAGAGGTGTCAATGGCGCTAGTTACAATAGGTCACTTAGGGAAGGACACAATTCAAACATGAAAAAATTAAAATAAGAATTTTCTTTTTTAGTAGAATAGGAACAGAATAGAGGATTAGATTTGATGCATTATGTGAACCAACACTCATTTTAACATTTAAGACATTGAAAAAGACAAACATTTGTCATTTAATTTATTATTTATCATAGTATTTCTAAATACCTATTTTTTAATTCCTGAAAACGTCAACACCTTCTTATGTAAGGTATTATTTTAATATTTGTAATTTATAAGTGAGATAATCTATATTAGACATGAAATCATCGTAGTGTCCCAACTGGAGTCAAGCTGGGTCTCCCCCAAAGAGACTCTTGCAATCACATGATCTGGAAGAACAGATGTCATTAAACAACCAAGCCAAGTAAGGGATGGGAAGTATTAAGCAGTATCTATCATTAGTGCAAAGAAACATCAGATGAAGACTCAAAGCTTTGCATGGTAAAAGTAGGGACTAAATTCAATTTGACCTTGAATAATTTCTGAAAAACATAGTGCAGGACAGTACATGCTTTGATTCTTCTGTGACTTTCTGTAGCTTTTGGTATATAACTATATCCATGCCAGTTGCATGGTTTTGTCCTCTGTTTCAATAACAAAGAGAGATTTACTTCCTAGAGGAGAGTCAAATAAGGCCAATATCCCTTATAGAAAAACAAATCTTTACTACAGATACTGATGTTTTGCTATACCTCACATAGCTCTACAGCATAGACAGCAAATATAACCATATTTACATATGACATATTTACAAATAACATAACAAATAACATAACAAATGTTTTTAATTTTTAATTTTATCATAAAGATATGGTAGGAAATGTTTCTTAGATAAACTTAAAGAGACTGCTGTTAATGATGTATTAATTTCAACCAAGGAATAGATTTTGAAAATTATATTATTTTGGATTGAATTGTGGAGTTCTGCGGCATGTGCGTGCTTTTTATAACATTGTGTTGTGTGTAATTTCTTGGGAGAGGTCATTTTTGTAAACGGTTCCAATATTTTGGTTTAAAGGGTTGACAATGTTTTTTTTTTCTTCAATTCAGATAACCCAGATGGAAGCACTGAGCAGTGTAACATTTCTAAGGAAGCAAATGGAAACATTATTAAAATAATTGGGGTGACACAAATGAAGAGAAATGAAATGAACATGAAAAGAGGTCAAAAATAATGTTTGTGTTAGTTTTTAAAAGACAGCATATCACACAACCAATAGAAAAGAAAAATATCAGTTTTAGATTTTAGTTGTCAATGCTTATGCCAACCAATTTTCTCGCTACTTTACAGTTTACTGATCTTAAATTCAGCACCATTTCATTTTAAGCAGTTGGTGGGTGGAGTATAATGACCTATTTAAATTGGTACCACCTGCCAGAGGGTGTTGATTTTCTTTTTTAATGTGACTATTTAATACTCATGAGAGGTGCCAGACTGTCATGTAAAGATTGATGCATCTTTAATCCACATCCTTTATGTAAAGAGTAGATCCAGCACAGGCTCTGCACAAGCTGAGCATCTCCATACTGCCTCACTAATGCATTGTTCCCGATGGCAATTCCTGGCCACTATTTGAGTCTGCCAACAATGATGCTAATTAGTGTCAGTTATGGTGGTGGTTTTGTAATGTGGACAATTGACCACTAGGCACAATGCTGAGACCTGCTGAACTACTTGTCCACCAAATTGTCAGTTAGATGCTGAATGACTTTTTGGCCCTGGTGAATTTCTCTCTCTTTTTTCATCTGGAAATGGGATGTCAAGACAAACTTGTTTGCAATAATCAAAGCCAAGACATGTGGAGCTTTTAGTTACACATGGCAACTAGACAATAGACAGTAGCAATGCATTTGAATAAAATAGTGTCATATAAAATATACAAGCAAGAACAATACTTACACATATGCATCACTGGATATTTTTACAGACATGTTTATGAGATGAAGATTGAAGATTAGAGAGTTAAGCAGATAGGCTCTTTGATTTTCATTGCTTAGTTTATTCCATTTACTTCAGAAGTTATTACTTTTTGTAAGAATGATGTGATTATGAAAGGTAACAGATTAACAGTTGTACAATTAATCTCTTTGTGTATTTATATTTCAGGCATAGTTTATCCAGACAAGTGATAGCATTAACTGTCTATTAAAGTGACCTTAGATAGCCCATAAACCAGGCTACCCTGATTGACACAGGTCTGTCTATGAACCAGGTTTCCCTTTTTTAATCTTTACCTCACATCTGTTAAGTATACGTAGAGCTGTGAGAAGGGGCTGAAGTAATTTGACGTGCAGTTTATGTTCACCCAGGAATTCTCTTCTTAATGTAAGGTCCTGATTAAAACTGTATTATAAAGGCTGATGATGCAGTCCTACAGCTCCATCAGAGCAGCAGTGGTAACATGCAAATAAATTTAAACAAATGGTTTATGCATACCATTCTTTAGTGGCCTTTTTTCACTATAAACTATTCATAATCCCAAGCTCAGCTGTACCGTGGTTACAGCCTTATAATTGCTTTGAGTGTGATTGTGTTTTTCGTTGATTGTGTATATTATGCAGCTGGAGTTAAAGGGACAGAAGCACATGTGTGCAGCCATCAGCGAACAATGCCTTGAGTTGAGCATGTCCTTTGCTGATAGAAGAACACTGCACAAAACATAAATGGCAAAAACAGGGTTAATTCTCTGTTTTGTGCTGCAGTTTGCTGGCTTGAGAATGCCAGGAATGTAAGAGAACAAGTGTGTCCTGATTGGTCAGGCAATTAGGGAACTATTCTACAGGACTGGATGAGGTATCTAATAGATTGTCATTTGTGGGAAGGGAGGGATGAGATGGCACTGGTTAGCAGAGAGCTGCAGTCTATGGCTGACCAAAGGTTATAGTGTTTGTAATTTTTTTTTTTTTACGCTAGTGTTTTGTTTTATGTGATTTGTTTTACTGAGTAGCACTCAATTATTATGTGTGACTTGCTTCCTTGACCCTTCCTGACTATTGACTATCCCTTTACAGTAGGGCTTAACTGTGTTATTTATATTCTAGTTTTATCTGTGTTTAATGGTTAAAACCTAAAATCAAAAACCTATAGTAACATTTCACAATTTCTTTTTTGACATATTATTACTCAGTATTACAACTGACACCGACTCCACCACCCTTAATTGGACATTTGTGTGGAGAAAGACAACAGGAAAGCATTATTTCTAAGCTTCACTGATCCTTCCTGTTTTCTAAGTTGCTTCTTCTACTTTTTTTCTTATTAACCAGTACTGCTCTTAGGAGTTCATTCCATCCTGCGATATCATGGAAGAGCTTCTCTTTAAAGCTTACTACTCATTAATTAAATCCCCTTGGAGATTCCTGAGAAATTTATAGTTTTTCCTCTTTATAGCTCGCTTCACTACGTTTTCTCAGAGCTGTGTTTAGGCAAGCATCCTCTAATAAGCTTTCAAGCAAATTGGTTGAAAATTGTCACTATATATATATATATATATATATATATATATATATATATATATATATATATATATATATATATATATATATATATATATATATTTACTGATGCACAATGAAAACGCAACAATAAGTTTTACATCAATAGCTCATTGGGCACATACATAATGTTATTTAAATTTTAAATACTGAGCAGATAGGTTTGTTGATTGTTTGAGTAGTACTGTTCCTTGGAATTACAAAATACTGAGCTCAAGTCATGTGATTTCATAAAAATGCCAGGTGCTCAGTGTATGGTATTTGAGTTGAGTTAAAATTGCCAAAATGAGTTGATTAAGAATCTGTAAAATAGCCATTCGAAAAGACATCATTTTTATTTTGAGTAATGAAGATCGCCTGGTTGCTATCGGCATGATTGAGGGCGGCCTGTCTGTGAGAGAAGTTGCCCGGAGAATGAGATGTTCTGCTTCAACAATCAGCAAACTAGTCCAGAGAAATCAGGAAAATTGGCTCTGTGAGGGACAGGCCACGTCTTGGAAGGCAGAGGGTCACCACACCTATCCAGGACCATCACATCATTACTGTTCAGCGATACGTTGAAGAAGTCCTTGAGGCAACAGTTTTTCCGTTCTTGCAAGACAATACAGAAGTGTCGATTTTCCAGCAGGACAATGCAAGACCATACAGTTCTAGGATTAGAACTGCACGACTTCAAGAAAACAACATCGAGGTCTTGCTGTGACCACATTTTTCTCCTGACCTGTATCCAATAGAACATCTGTGGGATCAAATTGCCAGTGCCATCCACAGGAGACAACCGTGACCAGCCAACCTTCGCCAGCTGGCTGCAGCTGCACAGGAAGAGTGGAAGAACATCCCACCGCAGTCTATCCAGAGGCTGATCAGGTCTATGCGTCAACACTGATTGACCTGAGGTCATACCCGATACTAACTTTGTAATGTTTTAATTTTGACAGTGTGTCACGTTTCAGCAGGTACTATTTCCCTTTGTTTTCTGTGGTAGTAGTCTGATGTAAAACAGTAGTCTGGTTGAAACTTGATAGAAATGCCCCTTTTCTCATTTCACTGATTACTTTCCACATGCTTAATTAATCATTTGAAATGTGCTTTGCCTTAATTAAAGCCCTAGAAAGAGGTTATGTGAGATGTATGTGCATAATAGATGTTATTGTTTCAAGCATAAATACCATGCAACAATGACTGTATACATTGCAAACAATTATCAAATATAAACAGCCATAAAAGTAAGCAAATATAATCAAACACAATAACTTTTTTTAACAAAAGTTAAATGTACCGTACAAAATTATTTTTTTCTTTTTATGTAATTTTATGTAATAGAATATGGTAACAGCTAAATTTACACCTGTTTCTTTTTTTATAAAAAGGAAAAAAGCATGAATGTTACACAAATTCAAATAAATAACTTCATTTAAAAGTTAGGTGTATTTATATTGACGAGATCCACTGAGAAGTCATAAGCATTGATGACTACACATGAATACACAGTTACATTTTCAAATGAAATCATTCTGGTATTACCAGTCTGCTGTCTAGAAGGTGAAACACAATACGTTTCCAGGTTTACTACTATTGCTTTTAAATTACTGCAGTCAACTGAACTGTACAGTAGAATCTCTGTTAATCGTTCAAATATAGGTTTCTCTTTGTAGCAAAAAAAGCTATAGAATCAAATAATATTTAACATGGTGATTGAGGAGAAACTGCTTTGCTCTTGAAAAATATACACACAGGAAAGGGATTGGGACAGGGCAGCAAACCCAGTTTAAGCATACAGTTTACAGCCATTTGCTGCTCTTGGTGCCTAAAATAGAAGGTCTCCCAGTGATGGGTTAATCCTACTTTGGCTTGAGCACTGAGTAGATTACTGATTATGATGTCATAGCAACTATTGCTGTCTTGGACACACATTGCAGCTCTTCAATAATTTACTGTTCAATTCACGGTATTCCTATCTACAATGTCAACACTGATCCTTTTTTTTTAAAGCCACGAATGTATCCTTTTGGATTCTTGAACATCTGTTTCGCTTGTGTGGAACAAGTTGCCTCAAGCTTAACCTCCAGCTATTGTGGAGACTATGCTAAGACAATCTTCAGTGTTAAAGACATAACAATACTTTAAAATGTTTACCATAGTAATTGCTGCCAAACAAATCTTGCTATGCTTGAATAGTTCCTGTCAAATACACATCTGTGCATACAAAATGGATGATGTACTCACATTGCAGAGTAAACTTCAGCACAAAAGTAAAAATTAAATCAAAATATAACACACAATCTTTCAAGAATGTCCCTTCATTAGGTGAAAGTGGATTTGAGAAGAAACAGTGTTGCTGTCGTATGTTTAGCTTTGCAGTAACTGGTCTGTGGAAGCAAGCTCTCTGACCACTGATAAAATGCTTTGTGATAAGTTGCTGGTTAGAATGTGCTTGATGCCATGTTCTCTATGGGAAGGAAGAATGCAGCAGAAATTGGAGCTGTGCAGCACCCCTTCGGAATTTAAATGTGTTGAGTGCTAAAAAAAGATAAAGGGTCAGTTTTCATGTACGACATTTATGGTGAAGATTCTCTATAAATATACATCCCACTACAGAGGATATATTTATAGGAAATCGGATTAACTATTTGATATCTATCAGGAATTTAAAACAGAATTCTACATGATACATGGAAAAAGTGCAAACACAGCGTGACCCAGGTCAAGTAACACCAAACACTGCATTATACCTGCAATAGTTTGTAATACCAGTTGTCATAACATATTTTCATCGTTACTAGCTTAAATGCTTGTCTACTTGACTTGGTTCCTTGTAGCTTTACTTCATACCTTCATACATAAGTAGGCCAATTAAATGTTTGGTTGATGTGACAGTTGTTTAGTGTGAATAGTCCTTTCTCAGATTCACCCCTCAGAGGTTGATTACCGTAATTACTAATCACCCCACACTAAAAAACATCATGGGGAATAACTAACGTTTACAGTTCAAGCCTGGTCACAGCTTGAGCATTGGTCTACAGCAGGTAGCCTTCAGTGAAGGAAAATTCAATGACAAACGCTCCGACTAGAAGTCTTTTTCAATGTCTTCAAATTTAGTACAGTATGTTGAATTTTCTAGGAAGAATGTATAAATCCAGGTTACTAAATGGTTGGCAAGGGAGACCATTATAATCAGTAAAGATAAAATGACAATGGGAAAAGTTAAACAGATATAAGCACTTAACCAAGCTTAATGGTATAACTGTACACTTGCAGAGGAACTGTATACAACATATTATACAGGTATGTCCTTTAAACATCTTCTATAGCCCCCTGTGCAAGGTCATGCTGTGTATGCAGCTCATCTTCAATGCTACAGTCATTTTTTAGGACTGAGATTATAAATTGCTTCTCTTACAGTTCTACATATAAGTGTGTGGATAAATAATCATAAGCCCAGTAAGTGCCTATTCATATTTAATGGCACAGTTTAAAATGTATAATGCACTATAATTTATAAGTAAATGACAATAAAATCCACTTGCAGTTCATATCATAATACATAATGGAACACACAGCTAATGTATAAAACCCAAAGTATGAAAATAAATAGAGATATACTCTCTGATATACTGGTTAATACCAGTGGAGAGTTCTATTGTTGCATTCTGATTCAATGATGGAATTAATAAAGAAATACAGCTGATTTATTTAGGTTTAAAACATGTTTTTTTTGTCTTCATACAGTTACTTGTTATATAGACATGAATGTACATAAGCTATAGCCATAAACAACTCCTTGGGGGCTCATCGGTTACTTGCCCATACTCATTGATGGAATGACTGCAATACTCCATGGACGTCCATGGAGTATCCTCTTAACATTATAATATGGTTCACAGTCAACTCGACCCAAAACTAGGTCGGCCCACACTGTCGGACGTAAATCAACTCAGGTTACAGTGAAATCAGAGGTAAGTCCATTGATTAAAAATAATCACAATCAAAATCATAATTTCACCAACCTTAACTTTACAAAGACAGCAAGCAAATGAAAAGTGAAACAAACTGATGTACTTTTAATGTGTCACATTTCTGCTACTTTTGGAATGTGTTTTTACATGAATGTTAAATCCATTTTCACCCAATACATTTTAATATAGTGTCACAGAAATATAATGATTCTTGGTTGTAAATCTCCCTCCTGACCTGTGAGGGCGCTAAGCAGCTAGAACAGAATTCCCTGGACGAGCTGGCCTGACAGTTCTTTCCCAAGGTTCAAGGGAAGTCGGCCAGCTATGAAGGGGGTGAAACTCCATTGCAATAACGCATTGACCCGGCGGTTGCACTCGTTTACCAAGGGGTCATGTGTGACAGCATAAAAGGAGACGGAGAATAGTAATCTGTTCCTTCGCATTGGTTTGAATTGCTAGAACCGAGAAGGACTGTGAGAGACACATGAAAGTGAGAGTGTGTGTTTTGTTTGTTTGTAATTTTCTTGTCTTGTCTTGCACGTTACTAGACAGCTAACACAGTTCCAGAGCTGTCACCAAGGGCCAGCACTAAACCGGACAGCACTTCACCATTGTCACAAATATAAACTTGTATCACCCACCACAAGCACTTTTGCACGCACCCAGGACTGGTGACCGTGTTTGTATTATTGTGGGGCGGATATTGTTTATTATTTGGGACTGTAATCCCCTTGTTATTTACCCCATGCAGTACACATTGGTATGTATTGCTGGGGGATTATTGTTTGGTTGCCAGACCTTGAATATAAATAAAAGAATTACTTTCCAAACCAGATTACAAGGCTCTGTCTGTTTAATTACCGCACTGCATCACTCCTGCACCTGTTTCCATTCAGCTACTTTGCCACATATAGCTACATATGTTTCCGTCACACGTTGAAAACACAAAGAAAAAACTGGAGCCTGAGGTGTCAATACTTCATAAACATGTTACTGTGACTTTCAAAATATAAAAGTGTGTTTTAAATGCTTTACATTATGTAGTCTATGGTCCCTGCTATTACAATAATCAAAGCACATCTCTAGCAGAAACACCATTCATACTGCTACCAAAATGTCTCCCCACCACAACACTATGCATAAAGGGCTTTCTTTTTACAGCAGTACTGTACAGCTATTCAGTAGTCAATGTGCCTGACAGCTAAGATAACTGTCTAAAACAATGTCAACCACAGTATTTAGGGTAATAATAAAAGGAGAGGTAACCAAGGATTTAAAATCAATATTCTCCCTAGCTATATGGCTATAAGTACTGGTATACGTACCTAGCTATAAGCACTGGTATACGTACCTAGCTATAAGTACTGGTAGAAGCGCTATACAACACTAAAGGCTTGTTTATTGCCAATAGGAGTGCAGAGTACAAATAGGAGATGAATGGTTATGCAGGCACGTTAGATTCATTTGACTGATCATAGTAACTGACTCTTTTTCAGTAGAACAATACAGCCCATGCGAGATAAATAATCCTGACACAGAATCTGAAATCTACAGTACGATCATGATATGCACAGCACACACACACACACACACACACACACACACACACACACACACACACACACACACACACACACACACACACACACACACACACACACACACACAGGGCAATATTCATGAATCTGCAATTTCACCAAAAAAAATGACCCTAAGTACTTCATATTAGTAATACAAATAAATAAATACAATTCAAAATATATATTTTTATTGCAGAGAATCAGGCAAATGCGCTTGACTCTGTCTCTTTTAGAAATCCATCTACCACAGCATCTTCTATACAAAATAGCCTCAGAACATGTCAGCACCCTATCTGTCAGTATAGGGCCTTCTGGAGTTTATTTATCATCTATATGTTGATTGAAAAATAACTGTGAGAGACAGCATACAGCAGCAAAGTCATTTTATGCAGCAGGGCATTGGTCACTATTGATGCATGCAGTAAAGAAAATATTATTATGCATTTCATTCGTATATGTATTTGTAACATCACATTCTGATTTAGAATGACCTAAAATGGTTATTGAAATGAAATTTTCAGTGTTATTCAAATTTGTCTACCTTTTGAAGCAATTTAGTTTATGTTGTCCTGGCATTTCTAGACCAGCATGCCAGTATAAATAAGCTGTGTTTGGAGGATTCATAATTTTATTTATATTATTATTGTAGGTTTATGGGTGTACAGTAAGTTTCAAGAGGTTATTTATAATTAAACTGCTATTTTAAAAAATGTAGACAAACTATAAACACAAATACACATAATTTTCTTCAGAGATGACAAAACATGTTTGGTTTAGTCAGCTTGCTGCAGCAGCAAAATCATAACGGGGTCATGCAACGCTAAAGTGACTCTAGTTTTAGAGTTCTCATTAAATTTATATTAAAACTGTGCTTCAGTCAACTTAGGCAAGCTTGTTAAATCTGGAAAAGTGAATTAAGGCATTAACATGTTATCATATCTCAAATTTCGAAGGCCAGCTTATACTCCACTAGATTTCTTATATCTTACATACCGGAGCCCCACGATACAGTATGATTGAAAAACAATGTTAGATTCACTAAGGGATGGTGCCAGTCAAAAACAGTGGGGACATGCTAGTCATCTGTGTCTACCATATAATTTAACAGCAGCGGAATTACATTAATATTGAATGAGAAGAGTTATGTTAACTTATTTCTAAATAATGTATTATTCTGTGCAATGTTGCAATGCAGAATATAGCGGTCTGGGTGATTGGTAACAGCATGCAAAGTTTTGTCTGTGAAAGGTGAAATAGTGTTAGTATAATATGCACATAAGGTTTGAAAACACAGCATTTATAGGAAAACAAAAATCCACATCTTAATAAAAAATGTTCCCTAATAAAAGTAGTCATAAACCGAGGTGTAAAATGTGAAAGTAGACATTAACTTTAAGGACTGTATGCAAGCTAACAAGTTGGCTCAGTGAAGTGCTTTGCTTTGGCACTTCAACACTTGCACTGAAGAGCTGTGAGATCCTGCCAGGAGACTTCAAATCATTATTAGAATGTTACACATCTGAAGACGAATCTCATTGTCCTGGGTGTAGTCTTTCTGTAAGGGTGAAGGGTAGGTTATTGATCTCTGTGCATGTGGATGACTGGGATGACCCACATGAATCTTTTTGGCAGTAGCTGTCAGGGAACTCTATGCAGAGATATTATGTACAGGTATTTTATATATTCTGTGCTTCTTAAATTAGATTTTTATTTTTTTTAAATAAAGATATTTTCTCTTTAGCATGAGTGATATATTATCGTACATTTTATTGCCATGGTAAAATGCACCTGTTGCATTTCTACACCAAGCCTGTAGTATGTTTTGGAAATGTTCTATTCAAATACTTCCCTCTGTTGGTGACAATAACCCAGCAGCTAAAGCAACTGCATAACCAAGTTCTATTATCCATGGTAATGATAAGCCTTTCTATGTGAAAACTAAAGAAAATGTGTTTATGATTGTTCCATGCAGAGAAAACTATGCGTAACTGCATTTTAGGTGTCTCGGAGTTTAAATTGAGATGTAGTTTTAAATAAGCCAGAAGTATTTCATTACATTAAAAAATGCAAAACATTTTAGTAGTACACTAGAATAATGGAGATTGCATTGCAGCATGTTGTCTATTACATAGGGCTTTACACACACATTTTCATTGGCAGCAGCTCTGGTGAGTTAATGCCAGTAAGCTCTGTTCATGCCTTGGGCACTCACCATATGCTGATAAGTACAGTTTACTTGCAACATGCCACCTTACATGGCAGTGCCAGGTCTGATGATATGATATGGGAACTCATTTAGGCTTTTATCCGTAGACCCTCATCACATGATGTCATGATTGATATGACTTGTCTATAGGCAACACGGGAGGTTTTTTTTGTTTGTGGATGGTATCATTTTTTGTCACTATGTCATTGAGAATGTAAATAATGACTGTTTTTCCTCTACATATTGGTATGAGGATTTGGGATTAGGGACTGTTGACAGAGTACTCATTCCTGCCATGTCACTTTCAAAATTCAATTACAGTACAAGACAAGTGAATCATTCCATTCTCCAGATGCATCTCTAATTTTCCTCCAAGAGATTTTCAGCAGCAGTTAATAGGAATATTTTTTTTTTTTTGGCATATTTTTGAATGCCTGGAACACTGGTACTCAAGCCAAAAGATTTGGTGATTGCACTCTATACTTTACTGGCAAATAGAAGGTAACATGAAATACATGTTTTTACACTTACTGCTTTTAGGATGGCTCTAAGTTAGCTAAGCTTTAGGATGTCCTTTTTTAGGTATAACAGTATAAACACAGACGCCTGTGTGTAGTGAAGTTACTATGGGGATATGACATCACCAGGATAGGGTGAGGGGTCTGCACACTTTTGAAACACTGTCCTAGGAACTCAAATAATCTAGTAACCAAGCCCTATTTCAACCTAAAAAAAAGGCATGGGTCACAGCAGGTGCATGAAAACCCTTGATAATGTAACGGAAATACATTTGCCTTTGTAAACATCTTATACGTATGGTTCTAATCTCCTTAACATGATCTAAGCCTGCTGTTTGTTTGTTTGTTTGTTTATATATATATATATATATATATATATATATATATATATATATATATATATATATATATATATATATAAAAGTCAGTAACTATTCTTTTTTTTTACTCTTTTGAATTTTACCTCAAATAACTTAGCATTAGTGTGTGTTATAAGAATTAGTGCCTTCTAGTGATCCTTGTCACTGTCAGTGTCTATATATATATATATATATATATATATATATATATATATATATATATATATATATATATATATTTAACTTCAACATTAATTATAACAGGTAACTGATTTTTAATAATTCAAAACTCCACATATTTCTCAATTAACTAATTCAGACATACAGTAGTACCCAAGAACATGCTTGCAGCAATGGATAAGAAAAATGCGCCTTTATCTGATTGTATGACAAGTCGTTGATACCTCATATACGTATTGCATGATAAGGTTTTCTCTGGAGGGTGAACTGTGATACAATTTATTAGGCTTGTTACGTTGTCATACTAAAAAGCTATTAAAAATATATATTTATACTGAGAGAATAGGGGCTACGTTATTTCCAATAAATATTAGTGTATTTGGAACTGGGGGACCAAATAGTCTTCATTTACAGTATTTTGACACCTGTACTAATTATAAAGAGACGGATTTGTAATAATTTATATAGAAATGGATTAGTATTATATGGTAGACACAGTCTTTTGCACTTGGGGCTAGCACGGCTTATAATCAGAAGTGCTTTTTTTTTAACTGAAGGATGTTTTTATTGAGAGTACATAAGTTACTTGAGTGTGCTGGCATCATGAATGTGTGCCAATAGCACGAGACATTGCATATGAACATTCTCTGCATGAAAATGCCTCACCTTGACTAACTTGGTATACCTTTACTTTCTCAGGCAGGGCAACTGTCACTTCAGATGGTAGTTTGACAACACAACTTGCTTCAACAGCAGATCAAAATAAACCTGCCCGTTATTAGACCAGTGACTTTCCTGTACCGGTAATGATGCGTTCACTTTGATTGCACATGCATCCATCAAAGTAAGATAACAGCAACTGCAACTTTTCTAAACTTCAACTTCAAACAGACATGTTACTTGTGTTTAGCCATATTTACTGTGCAGAGTACAATTCAGTAACATCAAATTCATGCGCATGCACGTTTACAGCTCGAGAGGATCAGGTTTGTGGCCGAAAATAATGGCCACAGAGAGGGATAGAGTAAATCTCATTTACTTGTGAGCATGATGTAAAACACGAGAAATACACACCCATTTTCACATGGAAACCTGCATTTCATGTGAAAATGTCCACTGCTTCCAATCCAGACAGCCTTGGAGCATACATGGAAGGTGTCTGGTACAGATCTCTATAATCCTACGTCTCTGCTGGTTTTCAGCCATGGTGATCTGCAGTAGCTGGGTTGGACAGTTTCATTATATACCTCCGGGTTAATTATTTTCTTTTTTCTTGATCGTGTGATAAATTCATTTAAATATTATTCACTACTAATGATATGCCACCCCACCATTTGGGCAAGAGCAGTAAAACACATTATTAAACACCCAGGCATGAGGCATTTACGGATTACAGCTTTATTACAAGAGCTTAACACTGTGCTTTAGAGCTTCACTCAAACAAGATGTCAGCTGACAACCATGGATTTCTAGGTGAGATTCTCTGGTGTACCTGTTCTCTGTGCATGGAAACCACATTTTCCCGAGCTGTCTGCAAAAACAGCACAAGAACGCTACGCGTGGTTAATTTGCATATCAACCTCTTCCTTTGCCCTTCATTTGCATGATGTCAGGTGAAAAGAGGTTCTTCTCGAGTAAAATAAACTGAGTCAATGGAAACTCAAAATGTATAGGGTCATTTTTCATTTGGCTTGAGCACAATGGTTTCAGAAAAATTAGAACACACATGGAAACTCCCCCATTGACACCACTCCCAGAACAAGAATGTCACTTCAGGTCAGTTTTGAAAGAAAACTGAAAAGATGTTGGGCTTACTGATTGTACATGTCTGTCTTGTTATTGTCTGTACAGTTCATTTTGTTCTTGTTTTTTCATATGTTATGTTCAAGCAAAGCAGGAATAGACTGTTAACAGGGTTGTTAGAAATGTTCTCTACATAATATAACAGGCCAGATAAGAGTGATCAATATACTACTGGGGGTATTAGCAACTTTTATAATGTAATAGTTGGTTTAACACTAAAATAGTTTTAACAATTCATTTATTTTTTCTTGGTTTAAAATGCAGTTTTGTGTGATGCACCGCTATTACAGATTCTGAACGCTGTTGGTGAGAGGAAGTTAAATGCTCTATAATCACAGAATCTGGCTCTTTTGCATAGAGGTTAAGATGTTCACTTGCGCGGTCGCTGGTACGTGCCTAGCCTCTGTTAAATAGAAAGTTAGCATGTTGTTTAAATCGATGCCATGTTTTATAAAGAAGATCCTTCAGATGACAACATTAATGCAGCAATCAACTAGATAGAAATATCAAGGATGGGTGTATTAATGGATGGAGAAAGCATTCCATCTTCTGTTTACAGAATGAAGAAAATCACTGTTTGTTACTGCTTGTAAACGTTAGGCCTAAAATATTTCACAAATGACATTGAAACATCATTGGCTGACCTGTATTTTCTACTGCCCATTATTTTCTCCTTACTCCAGGGGCTTTATTTATAAATACTTCCCAATGCATCTGAAAGTGCACTTACTCTTAAGAACAATAATGGAAGTCTTGAAAGTGTTTCCAAAATATCATCTCAGCCTTCAGCCGATGACACATTGTAAACAGAGCTTGAAGGCTGCATACTCCAAAATCATCATGAAGCCCCCACATTGGTAAATGAATCATGTTTGTCCACAGGATAGATAGGAAAAGACAGGTTGAAGACAGTCAGCATCACTCGATATCCTGAGAAAACACATTCATGACCTTCAATGTCATTTATTTAGAGACACATTGATGATCTATAAAAAAAGAACAGTTAGCCTAGTAAGAGCGATCTCAGCGATTTAAACCCACACACCCTGTGAAGACTGGGACCACTTTATGGGTCACACTATTTAGGATCCCTATGGACACATGTTTAGTTTGAGGCATTATGATGAGAGCACGCCAATACATGTACCTATTGCAATCTAACATCATGGAGTCTATTGTATGTTGTTATATCATCATTAAGAGAAGAGGTCTGTGCACTTTCGGATGCATCAGGAGATTTTAATACAGCCCCTAAAGTATGGAGTCCTCCTGTACAGGTTAGATTCAGTTAATACATACCTTAGGGTCACGCCTGGGCTGGCCCAACTCTTTAACACAGACTCAGGACTTCAGTAGTTCAGTGAAGCCTGAAAATCTAAAAGCCAGTTCACAAAAGCATATCATGCCAACAATGCCTCCCTCACCACTGCCTTTCACAAACAGGCACTGACAAAACAGAATTCAGCTTCCAGTTTCAAGTTTGCTTAAATTCTTACTGTACACAAATACATATTTCCAATGACAATTGCAGCATTTCAAATGTTTGCTGCCCTCTAGACTTTGGGCTTCACTTTAAATGATTCAATCTGTTAACTTACTGTAGCGTGTGTTAAAATTCCAGGTTTCTTAATATACAGTACCATGATCCTGAGTCCTGTCTTCCATAAAGAGTCTTTTGTAACTAAATTATCCCATGGAATGCTATTAGGCTGCAATATTCTATCCTTTACTAGTTGTATATGACATCTGATGTTATTGCATTTATAGTTAAACATTCTAAAGCAGTGTTTTCCTCTATTCAGGAACAGTGCAAGTACAATGACAGATCCTAATTTAATGTAAGGCTGAAACTTACATTTGTGGAGATTTGGGCCTGACAGCTCTAAAAACATTTCCAGCATGAGTTGAAAAATCTGGCATGACACCCATGTAATAGGGCAATTCCAGAAAAAACAAAAACAAAAACAAACACTGTGCTGACACACCGATATGTCTACACATAGTTTTTTATACCCAGCCAAGACTCAAGGGCACATTCTTTCTTCCTGTCAAAGCAGAGCCGTATAAAGTTTCTGTAGCGTTCTCAACAACTTCAACTAACACAAGCTCAGAGCGTAAGCACATATGCATATAAAATCATTTTCACTGTGATGTGAATGCTTTTCATGCATCACTTGCTGCAGTAGTTGAGGTGCTAATACAGTATGTACAGTACACACATTAGAAGTACATTTTGATACAGGACCGGTCATCCATTCGGATGAATACGTGGTATGAAAATGGCTGTCATTATTATAATTCGTTCTTTGATCTATTTTAATGGTTTAAATACAGCTCTCCTTTAATTTGAAATTATTCCTGTAAGTGTTTTTAGAACCTTGCTGATTGTGCATGATTTCTGGCTTGCTTTTCTTGGGAACGCTTTAACGGCAGGAAAATAACTTTAACAAGCTTTCAGAAAAAAATAGTTTTCTTTCAATTAAATCTGAGACATTTTTCAATGAAGTGGCATCATATTGTAACCCTTTTGGAATGTCTTGGTATATGTTTATACTAAGCTTTGAGCTCGAAGATTACTGCTTATCTCACAGAAAATAAAAAAGCAAAATATTTTATGCTTCTGCACAGATTTCTCATTATAAAAGAGCACACGGTGGGTTTAGCTTTTACTGTTGTTTATTTCAAATCTTCATAAATAACTGAATTACCGTAACAAGCAAAGCATACACGTTTTTCTAATGTTCTATAATAGTAACAACATTCTTTCCAGACTCAAATACATGACATTTTGAAGAAAGTTATTGAAAAAGAAAAATGAGTAATGTCATCTAAAGGTTTTAGTCTTTTAACTATGAGCAACAACACAGTGAAACACCATAGAAATACAAGCTAGTCGAAAGCTGTTTTTCTGATCTCTAAAATGAAATCTTAAGCAGCTAAATAATACAATAAAAAGTCTAATTTGTGTTGACATTGTGCTGACAATTCCCATGCCGCTTGATAGTACAGGGATAATGCAGCATTTCACATGCTGGGCTTTGTTAGACTTCCACTTGCTTCTAGTTTTATTTCCAAAATGTTACATAGGTGAAACTGCGGCAAACAACTGGGCCTGCCAAGGTGATATTTACCCAACCACAGTGATTTACCTACCATTCAGATGGCTATCTCCTCTCCTAGTGCTCATTTAAAATATTAAACAATAAAACTAGCCCGGCGTCTCAGTTCAATAAGGCACACTCATTTTTTTTTGTTTTGTTGTCAATATTTTTTTTTACTGTTAAATACCCTGCTATTTGCAAAAACTGCCTTTTACTTATACGGTGTGTTGTTATGTAATGGTACCGGTACACATTATTTTAACAATGCACACACATTGTCAATATACACAGACGATACGAACACACTTGTGATTAGATTTAATTAAATTGCCATTTGATAGTAAAAGAAAAATATATAAATGTAATACAGGAAGATTGCAAGCAAACATGAACATCTAACAGCAATACCATGTAGGGTTCAATTATAAACTACTTATATGAAAATAAAGATGAAAAGAAGTCTTGTACTAAAGGTAGGCTATGTGTGTGTGTGACCAACCCAACGTGAGCACTAGCTTCCATTGAGAATATATATATGGAATGGGGGCAGAATACAATGGAATGGGCAGCAGTGTGAAGTAGTGGTTAGGGCTCTTGACTGGAGGGTCGTGGGTTCAATCCCCAGTAGGGGACACTGCTGTTGTACCCTTGAGCAAGGTACTTTACCTAGATTGCTCCAGTAAAAACCCAACTGTATAAATGGGTAATTGTATGTAAAAATAATGTGATATCTGTGTAATGTATGTGATGTCTTGTAACAATTGTAAGTCGCCCTGGATAAGGGCGTCTGCTAAGAAATAAATAAATAAATAAATAATATATATATATATATATATATATATATATATATATATATATATATATATATAAGACACACAAATCTGAAACTTAAGGTCATATTTTGTTTATATTTGATAGCAGATCAGGATTGTGGTAGATGGCTTTGTAATTACAGAGGAAATGTATGTCAAATGAATATGGAGTGTCAATTGTTTTATGGATCACCTGCATTTGCTAATAATTTTAGAACATTGATAAAACTATTGCTTTTTATGGGTCAGGACCAACAAGCATCAAAAAATGTAACTGCAAATAAATAAGGGTTAGTATAATTTTACTGATTAGCCATTCAACATCTATTTATTTCATAAACATGCCCCATTGAGTAGTTGTAAGGTTTACATGACAGAAAATGTCTTTTTGCGCATAACTGCCTAGTTGAATCAAGACACTCAACCAAATGGAACACTGGCATAATACTGCATGGTAGTTTTCAAATATTGATAAGATAAACTACTATCATAAATACCTTTATTGCATTAGGATAGCCATGAAGAAGACCAGCATTGGATGCGAAAAAAAAACCTAACCATTATTATCTCCAAAGTAATGGCTGCTGTGTCAGACATTAATGATAAGAACAGCACTTTTGGGCAATACTAGAAAAAAAATACCTCTCACCAATGGCATTCTTAAAAAGGCAGACATTTGCTTAAAAATAAACACTGACAAGCAGAAGCCCTATTTAAAATAAAAGAGTGATAGAGACTTTCTGAGAAAGCGAAATTTAAAAGACGTTAAATAATTCTTTGCCCTTTGCAAGGCAAGGGAAAGACACATCAAAAGCTTTCAAACTATACATGCTGAAAGTATTCATGACACAAAACGAAAATGTACTGTGTCACTCGAGCAAAAATAAAGAAGCCTGCTGAGGTTGTCAGCTGCAATCAACATATTGGATTTTTCATCCCAGCTGGTTTAATGACCGTGCTACTTTATAATGTAGGTACAGTAGAAGCAAAGGAGAGAGAGAAATACAATTGTATTAGAAGTAATGGGTTTCAGTCGATCAGATAACCTTTAAACCTTAATCCTCAAGGAGGCTGTGTGGTCCAGTGGTTAAAGAAAAGGGCTTGTAACCAGGAGGTCCCCGGTTCAAATCCTGTCTCAGCCATTGTGTGACCCTAAACAAGTCACTTAATCTCCTTGTGCTCTGTTTTTCGGGTGAGACGTAATTGTAAGTGACTGACTCTGCAGCTGATGCATAGTTCACACACCCTAGTCTCTGTAAGTCGCCTTGGATCAAGGTGTCTGCTAAATAAACAAATAATAATAATACTATTGTGTGGTCATTAGAATATATTGGCATATTCTATTGTATTGAATTACATTTAACTACAATAGTATTTAGGCTCGGTATTACAAGTTGATGTATCAGGTACGTATTATTGGAGGGTCTAGCTACGGTAATGCTCCCTTTCAAATCCCTGAACAGTAAGATGGAGAACAGAGATCAGCCCTGCTTTTAATCCACTCCTAATGTACGGTGTCTGGCCAGTAGGGTTTGCTGTTGTGCGATGAGGAGAATGAGTCCCTGCCGGTTTCCCATCCCCCACCATGGGAGCGTGTGGCAAAGTGCCCCCCTGTGTGTATTTTGTGTTACGTGTTGTGTGTAAATGTTGGTGTATAGTCATTGGTACAGCGCGGATCCCTAAGCGGGTCTGTGTTTCACATGTATTTAAAATGTAGGTTTGTATTTAGGCACGAGGATGGCACAAATCAGCTTTCACGTGCTGGTTAAAATGTAATGTGCTGGTCAGGGAGTACACTTAATTAATTCACGTGCTAGTTGTACCGAGATTCCAATTGAATGATTGACTAGCAATCGTAAGTCTCGTACAACTGTTCATAAAAGCTAGCATGTTTTCACTCATCGGGTTGTGTGTTTGTTGAGTGGAGAACGGCGAGAGCGAAGGCGAGTAATATTCATAGACAATTGCTATCGCGTGACTGTAGGCACCAGCTACAGAGTCACTTGTTTATTTATTTACTCACCGAGTTTGTGTGTCTGTCCGTCCACCGTTTGTTTAATTGACTAGCTCCGTTTTGTTCGTCTATTTATTTTGAGTCAAGTGCCGAGGTCCTGTTTTTGTGTTCTGTTATTTTGTTTATTACAATGCTGAGCGATCACGCGCTCAGCTTCACCAAAACCCCAAGTCTCTGTCTGCTGTGTGTTTCTATCTCTGGTCTGAGTTCCTCCCTGCAGCCAGCCTGTCACAGAGCGTCATCATGCAAAGTGTTAAATTATTAAATAACACTTATTTATGCATATAATTAAATGTTCTAAAGCTGTTGTATTGCTGTGTATTAGCCTTGAGTCAGAATATTATTTCTGAAAATGTATCAAATGTGGTTTGAGTCCCATAAGATTTATCACATAAATATTCAGTACCATATGCACAAAACTCTTGGGAAATACATACAGTCATAAAATAAACAGCCATATGCTCATAATGACCACCCTCACATATGTGGTAAAATTTGTCAACTATTATTGTACCATGTAGGCAAAGGAGGAGGATATTAATTATGGCCTTCCATCAAATGAGATATTCTGTATATGCAGGTATCTGTTGCTCTTTTTAAAAATATATTATATAATGTGCACCTCTTGTATACTATACAATAAAAAACACCATACTATACTATATAGAATTGAATAGCCTGCATCTATCATATCACCTGCAACCTGTTTATACACATAAATTCCTCTAAATGCTTGTGTGTTCTACTGGTAGAAATGATGCTAAACAACATTCTTATGTTAAACAGCACTGCAAGGCTGCAGTGCTGCACTTATTATAAATCCATTTGTTATTGTAAACTTGTGTGTTATTCGGGGTGCATGAACGAGGGCTCCTCCCCCTACTCCTCCCCCTCCCTTCTTACCAATAACATCTGCTAATCCCCTATTTAAACCCCAAGCCTTGAGTTTGCTCTCTGTCTTGCGTTTTTTGTTTTCCACCCTCCTCCCCTCCTCCCCCACTATGCTTTCCTGTTACTGATTAAATCATCTTCATAAGAGAATAGGTTCTGCAAGGCAGATAAAGCTCCTGTATTCTAAAATCACTATAAAACCACTTCATATTATAATTTGAAACGGGATCAATAAACCTGTACTAATTATCATTAGTTATTTGACAGGTGGTATGTCCCTGAGCCTTCTTGAACCCAAACTGTAATTATAAAAAATGCTGGACATTTAAAAAAAAAAACTGTATATTATAGACCTGTGTGTTTTACATACACACCTCAGGGTTACTCTGGAGTTTTTACTATTTATGGATTAATAAGTTGTAGAGAACACCTGAAATGGACCTCTAAAGTAAATTACATTGTCCCCCCTTCCAGTTAAGAATACTGGGCCCTTGTTTCTATACAGTTCAGCTTTTGAAGCGGTCCCCTACATGTTATGTTGAAAGACAGTGTGCACAGCATTGATTTATATGTGTGTTTATTTTATACTAATATGTATTTGCCAATGCGGGACAATCCCTATCGTAGATGTAGTAATGCAGCACTTTCATTCATTACTGTGCAATATGGAGACAGATAACATATTTTAGTAGAGTCACCTCAACATGGACCCTGAAAAAAAATTGCTGGTGGTGACCTTGATATTTTTACAAAAAATGATTGCAGCGTAACAGCCTAGAGGCAATGGGTCAGCCCCCCCATGGCCAGCTTTATGGAAGAGGCACAGGAGCTCAGCAGAGGGAATAATGAGTTTTAGTGTTTCTGTTTTTTTTTTGGTTAGTGCTGTTTGGTGAATTATTATTTTTTTGTTGTTGTTTTGACACAATGTGTTGTGAACCAGCTAGTTAGTGGGGAAATTTCTGTCAGATCAGTTACAGGCTACCTTTATTGCATTTAGGGCACAAATAGACATCATACTGTAAAACTAGGTCACGTACACATTTTAAACGTTTTAATATATTGTACCTGGCTGGAGTTTTTTTTTTAATATTTGTTTTATTATTTCATATTTGTAAATGTGTTATTTCCATAGGTCATATAGGAACAATCATTCTAGCCCCAGGGCAAAGTGCTCCAAGTTCCTTGTGTCAAACTCGAATAACAAGGGGGCATTTACCTTGCAGCCTTGCTACTAGATGATTGAAAACTAGAACCAGCTCCCTGCCATGTATAGAAAGACACATTTGTAATTGTATTAACTTCAGCCCAAACCATTGGTTTGTATTTTAGTAAACAATTAAAAATAGTTCTGTGAATGCACAAGTACGAGTAGTTTTATGCTAACTTTAAGTAACCTGCAAAAACAACAACAGTCCCTTAAATATAACCTTTCCTTCAGGCAAGAGAAAATATCAATGCCAGTAAGTCAGGTATGGACAGGGTTTTTGAATACAATGTCATATTTCATGACAGAGTAAAAGTTCAGCTATATTGGCAGTGTTCCATTCTGGTTGGAATTGAAAGAGGGGATTACTGAGGCTATTGCTTCTTTTGGGAATTAGGGCTGACAGTGGCTTAGCCTCTGTGATACAGAAGCATTACATGAAATGCATTTCTGTCTGATGGCTTCATCCTTTAGCCATTGTGACTTTGGAGTGACTTCCAAAGCAATCCAATCAGAAAGCGATGGCAGATCAAGGTTAAATTGCATGCCATTGTTAAGAAAATGTGACTGCTTCCGCAACAGCTAAAACAACAGCAGATGCTGCAACGATGAATATCCTAAAAATCTGCAAGTGGCAAAATGCAAGTCACAATAATTTGCTTCTTGAGCAGCAAAGTCAATTTCATATTTCAATTTTTATAATTTTGATTGCAATAATAATTAAAAACATGTTGGTATCCTGTTAAAACAATTAAACGTAAAATAACAAGGAGGTATCAGCCTGCTGATTTGTATAATTTACAATAATGATACATATGGTATATAATGTTCTACGATATTGTAGTCCATATTTATGAAGATCAAATATATAACATTAATACCTCAATATCCTAGGCCACGCCCCCACTATGTTGGTAATATACAAACATATTAGTTAATATTCATTTCTTAATATATAGCTTGAATGGATCTCCTCCTTGATGTAAACAAAGCAAACTTTCCCTCAGTGCCTGTCTGTGCAGCAATGGCCTT
>CM060266.1:23723431-23820621 GCA_030684275.1 Acipenser oxyrinchus oxyrinchus
CAGTAGCCCAGAGCTGTAGCTTTTTTGAACTCCGCACAGCTTTCCCAGGCACGCCCCCCAGCCAAACTGAACCTCCTGGTCAGCTCAGCGCCGGGCAGCCCACCTGCTCAATTAATTGCTTAGCAACGCGTCTCCTATTGTGTGTCACAGCTGCTTCCCAGCACAGCAGGTAATCTCAACTGTAACCCAACTGAAATCTTTACGACCCTCTGTTACTAATATCTAGTTATCTGAAGTGGATCTAGGATGTTATGGGGGAAGGAAGGGGGAAGACAAACTTAATTAACATCACAGTATCTTTAGTCTCATCAGTACACAGAGCTAGTTCTCAAGATTTAAAATGTCATTTTATAAAGTACATTCAATTAAAGAATTCACAACTACGAATTTATCCTACAATATATACCTACAATTGTTATTATTATTAGTAGAAGCAACTCTGTATTTCTTCTGTTGATTTCTCTGATTAGTTATTTATACATTTTATAGCTAGACTGGAAAATAAAATGAAGGCATTTTAGTCCATTTAAAACAGAATCTTTATTTATTCACAGTAGGATAGTATGTTCCTAAACAAGACCATTCTCTTGACTTTAAGAACAGTGGCAGGAGTTTCAATGAACACAACTGGCCCCCTGTCTTAACAAGCTCACCTTTTCCTTTAACATGAGAACAATGTTTTAAAAATACTAGCAACTTATAGTCAGCTGATTTTTTTTTTTTCTCACAGAAACTATCAATGCTGTCTGAGGTCATTAGTGGTCTACCTTGTTCTTTTAAGTGACCTGAGGGATTTTGTGACTAGAATGCAATACATGTATCAATTTCAATGGCATTGGCTAAGCCCTGGTGGTTGGTCTAGGACAAGAAGCTGACAGTTTCTTCACTCACACCTCCCCAGCTGTTCACACTATGACGCATTGGTGTTTGATAACCCCTACTAAATAAAAGACAATGAGGCAGGGACACACAATTCTATTTGAATTAAAGAAAATAAAGATAATATAGTAGAAATAACGATGATTTGAATCTAACAAATTTAACTACACTTTATTTATATGTTGGTTACAATGGAGTTGCATTTTAATCCTTTGTTTCTCTGTGAAAAACCAGGATGCAGATAACCGTGTCCAGTTTCTACATATTATCTACTGTCCATGTTAAGATTCTCTCTATACTTCAGAACATTCTAATATTTAATGCATGAAATACATTGAAAATAAGCTCTCTGTATAATTGGTTAGGCCAACAATTATAGTTCCAAATATAATGCATTATGTAGGAATTTCAATCGTAGTAATGGTAGTAGTTGTAATAATACACACAGTTATCTTATTCTTCCCTTTTTTCATTGGCAACATAGGTCAGAAATGTGCTACAGCAAACAGATGTTCAGTAATATGTTTTCCTTTAAAAACACCTAATTATGTTTTTTTTTTTTGTTTTTTTTACTTTGACACTATCAATCCACCCTAGCTTTGTACACTGTAATCATTTGGCTAAACAAAGAAATTAACTAGCTGCCACTGCCTCATCCAGCTAAACTGCAGCACTTTCCAGAGATGTAATTATTAAAATACCTCTCCCTCCGCTTAAGGGATTTTTTGTCTTTGAATCAGCAGTAGAGAAAAGAAAAGCTTCTTAGATCTCAGTAATGGGGAGACGAGACTCAAGGTCAACTAGTGACAGAGCTTTAGCAGATGTTGTTCCATTTTAATGTAAAATTCTGCATTCTTAATTTTGTCTTATTGGAATCCCAAGTAACACACTGTGTGAAAATTCTGCACTGGGGTGCATAATTAAATTTGTACTGATTTGTTTCAGGTCTATTTTTGGAGCTGTGATTTCACTTTCTTGGTGGCAGTATCAAATTCTTACGCATTTCTTGACTACTGTAAATATGCAGCATTTATTTTGGAGGGAAGGGCACTGTGTCTCCTTCCACATATTCCCTTGAAGCTACAGTATCAGGTCAAACTAAGGGGCATTCAGAAAGTGTATCACCATTTATACAATGCCTCTGCCAATCCCTTAGTAATTGACTTAAATCTTCTTAGCTTCAGGCCTGACCTTTTAGGATCACCTGATGTACCCTCAAAATGCTGGCAAGTAAATAAATAAATATATATATATATATATATATATATATATATATATATATATATATATATATATATATATATATGAAAGACTCTTAGATTTAGATTTGATGGCAAATAATAATAATATAACAAAACAGCAAATATCATTTCTATGAAATCCTTATTGAATTTATTTTGTGGCATGTCTAATGCTATTTCAGCAAAACTCTGACCCTTGAACCTTAGCTGGTATAAGTAATTTGCATAGGACCTACTTGGAATAAAGATCTGGACTGGAACAGATCTCATGGTCTGGAGTTGTGCACCACTGCTTTATATAGCAATAGAGTAAACTTGATTTCAACCTTAATTCTGGTGAACCCATCAATATACTTTTGAAAAGGGATAACCTACCTACTCCATCGTAGTGCCCCCAGGAGCCTAAAAGCTGACCCTCTGCAGGTATGGCTAAGGAAGCATGAAATGAGCTTTCCTTGATCCCCTGTGGCACTCCATCATGGAGTACATATAGGTCTCAGCAAGAGATTTTAAATGGGACATTTTCACTACAGGAATTTCCCTGTTAAATACGACAGACACATTGTTATCATTTTAAACAGTAAGAAAGTACATTTAATCAGTACAAATCAGCATATAATGTCTCTAATATTCATATCAGCAGTATTAAACTTAATGAACAGTATACAATGGGGAATGGCAGACTGTTGCGTCCTTAAAGGGGATAAATGGCCCAAGCATCAGTAAATTAGAAAATGTTAAAAACAATAAAGCATAAAGATATAGTACAGTAAAATAGCAAATAACAGCTGCTAGCTCCACCTGCACTGAATAATGTAACATTTTTAATTTTAAGAATCCTGAATGGGATACTGCATATGCTGGGCCTGCCTGCAAGAAAGGAATTAACACAGTAAGGGAAGGACATGTTACTTTTTCTAAATGTTAAGGTTAGTATCTGTGTTCCAAAAACTGCCAGACTTGTTCGGACAAGCAGTTTTAGATCTGTAATATTGTCTTACATCGACTCTTTTCTTGGCATTACCTGAACCCCGCCCCACCCCACCTCCACCCCTACCCCTCAATGCATGAACATGTTTTGAGTGTTATTTATGTAGATTGGTAATCCAAGCTTCAGATAAACACATTCTTGGTCTGATTGTGTTGCTAAAAAAAAAAGAAAAAGAAGAAAAATAATCACTATTTATTAGGCATTTAGCGTAAAACGAGCCTCAGTCCATGTCACATAAATACAAAGTAATTTCAGATTTAATTTCAGCAAACCCTATAATCTGTGTTCCTTGTGATTGAAAAGGAGAGAGCAATGGAGAAATCAGACTTTTTGTTCAGAAAGTGACCTGAAGAGATTTGTAGTTTATCTCCCAGGGAAGCTTATTCATATATAAATGAGAAAAGAAGGTTTGAGGACACACTGCACAGTTTCAATGACTGGGTCTTGCTGGTGTGTAAAAATTCTTTTGTCATCTGAATGTGGAGAAGTGGGTTCAGGGGCAAGTCACACAAAACAAACAGTGTGTGTTAGGTGGTCTCGACCTAGGCACATCACGCAACCACAACACTGTTTGAAACCTTTCACACATGACTTCTTCAGGTTAAGGTTGAGGTGAATTGTACATCCATTTGGGGTACATTAAAGGAATAATACACAACAGGGTGTAAGCTGTGCTGGGATAGCATCACACCTCAGTTGGCTGGGCATGAGCTGTCTTACTGGTTAGCTAGCTCTGGTTACAATAATGGAATTTTCATAACCCAAAGTTAACTGCTATTAGGACACAGATAGCCTGCTCTGATGTGTGCTGAGTCTCCCTCAGTTTGGGGGGGGGGGCAACTCCCAATCCCAAAGCACCTTGGCCGACCTCACTTCCATTTGTCTGAACTTAAGTTCTGACTGAAACCAATTGGTGTGTTTGTAGAATTGTGGAGATTAAGGGCATTTTATTCCAAGAATGATTAGATTCTAGGAAATCTGGAGAACCGCTTATCAAATTTTGATTGAACATTTAATTTTCCTTTCTTTTGTACTATTCTGTACATATTGTCGAGGTATGTCATGGTCATTAACTCTAATGTTGAATTAACAGCAATGGCGGGGGATACTTGCTAAATTGGTCTTTGTATGAATAGAAAAGTGAACTGTTTTGGTTCTTTGTGAATCACTTTCTTGTTACTTTTAGACAATTAGATTGAAAACCTAACATAAATTGACAACAGGTTAAAATGCACACCTATTTGGCATCAAGTGAAATCGATATCTGGGACGGGAATTAATTTACTTTTTATATGTTTAAAACATTTTATTGGTTTAATATACAAGGAAATGTCGCAATTATTATTTTTATTTAATCACCGAGCATTGAAATACATGCCTGTTTTATTGTTTATTTTGTGTCTGTAAGTAGAGTACATCAGGCCTATTAGCATGTATGTTTATGTGTGGGTTTTGATTCCACGTGAAGAGGAGACAGTACCTCAGTTTATATCTTATCACCAAGCACTGCACAGTGTCCCATTTATACTGCTGTCCCATTTTTACTGCTGTCCCATTTATACTGCTGTAGATCCAGGTTTTTCCTTTAGCAGAATATAAACCTGTAACCACCAATACCGTGAGTCCTGTCCATCTCTCCTTGACTAGATACAACTCAAAACCACTGTCTTTCTAAGACAGGTAGAAAGAAGTTATAAACAGTTTCTGTTTTCTTTTGTCCTTTCTGCATCACCGGCCATCCGTATAAGCACTGATCTCATTTCATGCGCATCAGTGAAAGTTTTAGAATGATTTCATTGGTTTGTAACTGCGACCACATATTACCTTCAGTTTCAACAGCACTAATATCACAGAAAAGATTGCAGCTAACACCATGTGTGACTATGCAGTGGGAAAACTGTTGTCAAGACAAAAAAGAAAATAATCTGAATGTATATTCATAGCACCTCAGGGCTTCTTTATTGAGTAAAATGGGCACGTTTACTTAAAACATGGGAAAGCTGAGGCATGGAATTAAGTTGTTTTATACTTCTGGTTTAGATCCCATTTGGATCATACAGTAAGTCCAACAAACCAACGCAATAAAAGATATTCTGCAGTGTGGCTTAGTTTCTCGACAAGACTAGTATAAGTGGAGTGAACACACACGCTCTAACACACCCTATTCCTTAAATGGTTAATTAGTGTTTATCCTCAATTCAAAACAAAACAGTAAATACTTTCCATATTAATAAAGTAAATTGTCAATGCCCAATAAATTGTACACATCTGAACATCTGTAATTTGAAACCCTGATTTTATTTACTGCCTTTGATATATTTCAAGCCATCTAGTATCCTATAAAGTATTATTGTTTTGAAATAATTTGGCAATTCTTCTTCACCATGAACTAATTTTAGAATGCAGTCTTCTTTTAAGAGTGCATTTTTGAGAATAACAATTTGTATTGTAATTTGATAGCACTCTCAATTCAGCTCCAGAAGTGTAAATCCTAATGGTAAGGACATGCAGCAGCTACCAGTGGGAGCTATTTGATATGTGCTGTCTTTGATGTGACTTAAGACCAAAGTCCCCAGCCACTTTAGAAATGAAAGTTCTTCAGACCTTGACCGCAAACAGTAGGGGCATTCACGTGATAGACCTGGCCTTATTTTGCAAAGAAGCTTATGATGCATATCTCTCATAATCCTCACAAAATAATGAAGCTGATGTTTATTCAACATTCCATCTGTTTAAAAACAATTCATCCACTTTATCAATGTCTTCTCAGGTTTATCTTCAAATTATATAGGAAGGTCGGTCACCTTTTAGAAATGTGGACAACAGGCCGTCACGATTAGTTGATTAGCTGAGAAACGTTGTTGACCCATTAGAAATGAATCTTGAGTTTGATCTGTGTGTAATCCCTGTCCCTCTCACTCTATAGAAACACTTTGAAATACAATTGTTTTTAAGACAAATTCGGAATCAAAATGTATCTACAGCTATGGCTAAAAGCTTTGCATCACATTATAGAAATTAACAGTTTTTGCTTCATAAAGTCAAATGAAACCTGCTGAATAATGTTATGTTAACATATTGAATTACACACCACTTTGTAGTTTTCTATATACTTACAATAAAGTGTCAGCAATTAAAAAAAATGTGACAACACGAAATACTGTACTTTATGGCTTCTGGTTGGCATTTGCAATATCATATTGTAGTTTCTTTGATTACATGATGTTAAATACAACATCTAAATTATGTTTATATTTTTATTTTATTATATCTCAATCTTTTTTTGGATTTGCATCAAAATTCTAGGTGATGCAAAACTTTTGTTACAAATGATCAACTACATACAAACTCATGAGAATGGAATTTATTATTATTTGTGGCACAAGTATTCATCATTTGAGGTAAGTGATGAACAACAGAAGGTTGCCTGTTTTCCAGATAATATTAAAATTGTCCGCATGCAGCATGAAGCAGTGTAGTGTGGAAAATGTACTTTTTTCAAACCCCTACAACTGGCACTGTTTTGACTGGCTGCAACCAATACAGTTATTAAAAACTCTATCAATGCTCCACTACACAAAATAAATGAACCTGGTGTGTAAAAATAATCCCTTCTGTTTTTATATGTACACACAGTCATTAGAAACATAAGGTAGTGTAGCATTTTCCAGTTAAACATATTTTTCAATAGCTGGTCTACAAATGAGCATTTCATTAGTTTAGAAATATGCCAGTTAGTAGGGAAGGGGATTGTCAGATTGGGCTGAGCACTTGATGGGCACTGAGGCTGGCCAATCAGAACGATACTGGGGGTTCTGAAGCAGCAGGGTGAAATGCAAGATAGGGCTGATATACTCTAAACATAAACTAAAGGTGAGGGAGCATTAGGAGTAATACTACTACTAATAATTAAACTACACTGCTCAGCCATGTGTGTTCCCCACAGTGGTGGTTTAACACACAGGGGTAGATGTAGCAAAGTGTTGCGTCTGTCACAATATTCACAAACCAGTTGCAAACAAGTCGGAAGTCTGCGGCAGCAGTTTTCTTTGTGGTTCAAACTTAGATGAATATGTAATTATGGGTGTTCCTGCTTAAATTCGCAAAAATGGACGGAGATAGTTCATATAGGGGTTCTCAAATATTATAATGAGATGCACAAAAGCTGTCGGCAATCGCGACACTTACAGTTGCATCAACCCCTCCAGCTCATTCTGAGCATCTGTATAGGACCATCATGTGTTTTGTGTCAATTGTCTAGGCCAGGGTTTCCTAATCCTGGTCCTGGGGGACCCTTTTGTCTGCTGGTTTACATTCCAACTGAGTTCTCAGTTACTTAATCAAGCCCTAAACTGAACTAATTAATGTGCTTAATTAGATATTTTTAATTGTTCTCAGATCCTAAAAAGTTGTGATTTCAAGTTACTTACAAAATGGTATAGTTATCTTGAAATCTCCAACTGTTTAAAAGCTGAAAACAATAATAATAACAAAAAAGTCTAATTAAGCTAATGAATAGTTCAATTAAGGGTTCAATTAAGTAACTGAGAACTCAGTTGGAATGAAAACCAGCAGATACAGGGATCCTCTGCCGGAGGTGGAGAAGAGGACGGGGTGAGAGGGATCACACTATTTAAAGCTTAAACACTCTGCACTTTGGAAAAATGAAGATGCCACATTAAGGAAAACAGGGATTGTGATTATTTTTGTCAGTGCACGACTTCCATTTTACTGTATAGAATGATGGACAATTCAAAGCAAGGATATAATGATTAGTACATATACCTATGTAGCTCCAGAATTTGTGAAAAAAGGTGGCATATAGATACATTTTATTAAAGCAATTTGAACCTATTTTTTAGCATTTGCAGCTTTTTTCATAACATGATCGCCCTCTAGTGGATAACTATGCAAAGTGCACTCTTATGGGCAGTGTATTTTAGTATCCTGCCAAATTGATAAATGTCTTTTCCAGGTGTGTTTGGTTCATTAGAAAGGTTTTCAGTCCCTACCCCATTCATTAAAGCTTCTGTATGTCTGGTTCTTGTAAACTACACTGTAACCCTTAATTTAAAATGTAATTGAAAACCTGTGGGTTTGCACAGTGCTTTTATACCGTAGTTATGGAAAAGACAGCTCTGTTCAGTTTACACTGGAGTCAAAGCAATTAAAAAATGTCAATGAACCTTGATATTACTGTACCACTGAAATTAGATGTTTCTTAGGAAAACAAAATTAATTTCAAAACAAACTGTTACTTTATTCTTGAAGATTATTTAAAACATTAGTAATGTGCATCTATAATATGTATAAGGAATAGTCTGGGTCACATAGGTCCTGCTTTATCAAGTGGTCAATATTATAATAACTCAGTGAAGAATGTAATAACCAGAAGTAGTCCTGACCAATCAGGCTAGCCCTCCCCCCAGCTCTGCCAGCTGTGTCCAGTGATTCCCGGAGCGCCTCTACCACGCTTGGCAGGGTCAGTGTTGGTGCAGAGTTGCATGTGTAGTCTCAGAGTGGGGAATAGAAACCTGCAAACAGGGGAACATTATCCATCCATGAACAGCACAGCTGGGGGGGGGGTCACGTAACCCAGTCCTGCACACAGCTCTGCAGAATGGAAACACAGTAACGCAGTCCAGCCTCTTTGTACAACGCAATGATTTGGTGTAATGTTATGCTAGATGAGTACTTTACTGTATTTTACTGGCAAAATATCCTGTCTAAAAAGTCACATTATGGAATGTGTCTCAAAAACCATATGAACCTTTTGGCATATATATTCCTGCATGAACATGATGCATGAAGCGACCAGTTATACAGTATTATGGTACACTAATCCACAGCTGTGGATTACCAAAACTTGTGTCATCACATGTGGTAGCAATTGGCCAATCACAGTGCTTGGCCCAATTTCCAGTGTAATGCCTACTGTTTTCTTTATTTTGAAAATACATTTCTTGACATATGGAGAACCTGTACTTTCAACACAACACATACATTTTGGGCAAAGGTCCTAATTTGTGCGAAACCTAATAAAAGTCACTTTTATTATTTCATGATGATTTAAATATTGCTAATTTTGTGATTATTATTCTTTTGTGTATGTTTATAAATTCAGTAATACCCTATTCACACAACCTAAAGAATGCATGACCACCAGGTTTTGAAAACTGGTTAAAATCTGTGTATGAATGTAGCAGATTATCGCCAAATCAATTTGAAATGACTATACAGGGGTAGGAGTGTATGATACAAGTTTGGTTAAGATGTGTGTAAAATGAAGCCAGTTATCATAATCACCATGTAGATTGTGACAGGCAGAGATGGACGAACAAGCAGCCATGATTGGCAAACTTGTGAAAGAGAAAGGCTGACATGACATTTTCAGTACAGGTACTGTATGTTTCAGTCAAGAAGCAACCGTTACTTAAACTGCAAACTGTGAAGTGTAACACACAATTGAATTTCATTATCCTAAAAGGGTACTTGGGTGAATCAATTAAGCTGACAGTGTAACACTTTGAAACCATTAGCATGAGCTGCCCATTAATCTTTTCCTTGGCCTTAGTAGTTTGTGTTTGCTGGATTTATATTGCAGTTACTGCTGGCCGCCTTGTATTCATCAGATCTCATAAATTTCACCAAATGAGATTGTTCTGCTGACTCTTGATAGAAATACACATCTTAACAGCAGCTAATTAAAGCAATGGCTCTTGGAGAAATAAAACTGATTGAGTTCTTTAATAGAGGAAAAACACTGATGGTTGAAATTGGCCTGAAAATAGCTGTCTGACAAAAAAGCAACTTTATCAAGTTATATTTATTTATGTATTTTTTGGTCATATTAGTTGAGTATTGAATAAATCCAATAAAGAAAGTATAGGAGCATTTCTATTTTCAATGTGTAAACTCATAAAAACTAATCTGAGGAAGTTTGGAATCATTTTGAGTTTTGAAGTTAGCCTGAGACTTGAGAATGTCAAACACTGTACTTTAGCAAGTACTAGCAGAAACATTTAGGTCACAGAATATTGCAGCTGGTATGTTAGACGTCGTCATCAGACCAACTCTCACATACTGGATGCAGATACATACACTAACTCCTTTATTGCATTATGTTATTAGGAAAGGTTTGTGTTGAAAGACATGTACTACCTTGCTTAAACCAGCAGGTGGCTGACTGTGCAGCCATAATGCTTAAAACCTGTCTGGAATGCAGCTGTCACAATTGCTTCTGTTGGCCTCAACCTTGCCAGAGAATCTCAGATTTGTTATAAAGTAGAACAATCTGGATTAAATCATTCAAATTGGATGATTTTCATACTCAATACTGTAATCATTTGATAACCAGAACCCGACACAGTATGTGGTCAAAGGAGATCCACACTAGGGATTCTTCAAACTGGAAGTTAATTGCCATTGATTGGTACTCAATTGTAAAGGTGAGGGAAGGATATGCACACCTCTAACCCACACCATACTGTTCATTGTGTTTTTTATTTTTTATTTTGTAATTTGGTATAGCTTTTTCAGGTCTGTGTATATACAGTTTACAGCTCCCTTACCCTACATGTTTACATCGGGTCAGTAACTAAATCAATATTAGGACATAAAACAGAGAACTCAAATCAAAAAGAGTTTCAATACCTAAGTCTAAAGAATTGAATGTTAATCTATGTTTCCAATTTGATCGGAAAGTATTACCCTAGACCATAAAGTGAAAATGTTAATTATTTTCATTTTCAGGAACCAATCTCAAATATCTCATCAGCATATTGCTAGAAACTGGCTGCATCTGCATAACTTTTCCAAAACACCTGAGGAAAAGTTGAGGAAAAGCTGAGGAAGAGTTCACGATCAAGTTTGGTTTTAGGATAAAAAGCTGGAGGTTCAAGAGCACTGAGGCAGTGTGTTGCCATTGCTGATAATCTCTGATGATCGATGTCTTGCAGTTTACCAACACAACTGTCCTTGCTACCTGCTGGATGCGCTCCCACTATAATGCATCATTCAAACACTGCTGGATCTTTGTCTTTGCAATTGTGCTGCTCCCACACATTTACTGTATAGAGCTACATGAATTACATTTTGCATCACATGATCAACTTACTTTGCATCTATAATTCAAGGCAATGCCAAATCCTTCCGGGAAGACAGGTCCTTATAAACAGGCCAAGCAATGTATTTCAAGTGAGCTCAGACCCAGCAAACGTTTAGATTTTAAGCAGTCTAATATTGCTGTAAGTTGTTGAAACTTTACAGGAATCTATATGCCCTGTGCTTTTTATTATTTAATTTTATTTTTATGAACAATCAGCAGTGTAGTTAAAATCAAACAGTAATAAATGAATGCAGGCTTTTTGCTCGTTGTTCACGATCAGACTATTATATCTCTTTTTTCTTTTCTCAGCAGGTGGTAAACTTGATGTTGTTTGCTTACCAGAGCTAATGCAACCTGACGGGAAAAAGCTTTCTGTTTATATATTGTTTTTAATTAGTTAAATATTTAGGGATTGTCAGATGCAAGGGTAAGGGTAAGAAACAGAGCCCAGCTCCCTCGTTAGCAAACATAAGACATTCCCCCCATGGCTAAAATGTAAAAGAAGGATGACATTTATGTAAACAGTACACACTGCAATTAGAGCTTGATAAACACTTTACTTTATGACCCCTAGAGTAGCCCTAAATATTTACCAACTGCAGATAAGAAAAAAAGAGTACCAGTAAACTAAAGCATTCAAAATGGATGTTTTAACAGATCAATAACCCCCAAGTCAAAAACACCAATTAGTCCTAAAAGTCCTAAAACAAGAAAAGTCCTATAATTTTGTTTTAACAAAACAGCCCAAACAACATTCAACCACCAGATGGCAGTATGTAATTAAAAATCCATTTAAAATAAAAAAAGTAAACAGTAATGCCAGCTGGATCTCCATATCATTTTTTACACCATATTAAGCACACATCATTATTGCAAAACAGAATTAGGCAAAACCGCAATATTGCATATATGCAGTTAATTGTGTGACATTGTACTAATCCCTTGCTGTGATTCTTGCTATACTTGCTTTGGGTTGCGAGTGTGTGGACCTGCTGGAACAGATGTAAGATTCTTCCCATGATGTCGGTAATGGATCACAGCGAAAGATAACCTCAGTGCTGCCTGCTGACAGACCAATGCTTCTCAGTTGAACTATGTGTCTGCTAAATGGAGCTATTTAAAACAGCCATTATCCCATGGAGAAATCAGCATCCTTGATGCACATTCCTCCGCCATTTCAAACTCACTTTGTAGATGCTATCATTAAAATTGGCCATCTTTTAAAACTTTGAAGACAAGAATTGAAGCAGATTTAAAATTCAATCCTGCAGTGAATTCTCTTGAAAGAAAAGTTAAAATATGGCTGATTTAAGACAAGTTCACACTATGTACAAATCTAATGGTGAGAGGGTCGTTCTACCCTTCTGTGATGCCTACAATTGAAGTGTAAAAAGTTTCCAAAGTCATGTACAGTATGTGGTTTAAACTTACTTTTAAAACATCAAGGTATCAAACCCCTCTAGTAGTACTATGGGATATTGTCAGAGCAAGATCCTTCACGACCCTTTTACTGTACCCTTAGCTTTTTATGATGCTGGCAATACTTTTGAGTATCGGTCTAACCTTCATTACTGTGTGTGTATATATATATATATATATATATATATATATATATATATATATATATATATATATATATATATATATATATATATATATATATATATATATATATATATATAACAGACAACTGGAAATGGATTGCCGCTCTATGATTGCAAACATTATTAAAAGGCAAGGGAACATTAAAAAAAAAAAAAAATGTAACTTGAAGCTACTTGCTATTTCAAATGTTTCCCCTCAGTTTGAAATATGTGGGAATTTTTAACAACCTAACATTGTCCATTCTGGATTTTCCTGTAATTTGACCAAGGAAACGCCATTCCTCTTTCCCCACCATTCATCATACTGTGTAAAAAATGGTTCATTAAAGAGTTAAGCAGAGAGGACACTTTCCCAAATCTTTGACAAATCATTTCCCCTTCATAATTATCATAATACTAGTTAAATAAACCCTTCTGTGGGTGTCGGACTGTCTCCTGAGGTCTGTCTCTATTACATTGTGGAAATATTTACTTTTGTGCGCCTAGCAACAGCTGCTTGTGTAAACTGGGGTTATCGGTTCAAGAGCCTGCTCTTAAAAATAATAGCAAGTGAAAACAAATCCTCTTTAGCATTTTACAGAGTGATTTTTGTTTGTACCATTGCTGTACCTCACTGATGTAACACCCCTGCTTCACTCAATTCAATCTGCAGTTTTTATAGTCAACAAGTAAATCAATGTATGATGTATGATATGTACACCAAACATTCGCTAGTGTCTTTATGTAATTGCAGTGCATTCACATTACTTAAAATAAAAAAAAAAAGCTGGACTGAAGAAAACAAAATAAAGAATGCGTCACACAAATGTAATGTTTTTAATGGCAAACTGAGATTTGCAGCAATAATTTACAGGACTTGGTCCCGCTGGTCTCACAGAACAGCACAGATTAATTGTACAGCACAGATCCCTTTCTTCAGGAGTTAATAACACACACACCAGCAATATTTCAAGTTTGGAATGATAGACTGATAGGCACCCCCCCCCACACACACAGTCTAAACAGATTTCTTTGAATTTTGCAATTTATTTTATTATTCAGAATTACAATACAGTAAAAAGGACAAAGTGCTAAAGAAACTGATTGAACATACTTTCACATGGAACATTAACCTGCTTTATTATTGATTTCCTGTCAGATGTTACAAGAACACACATTTCCCATTGTATCCAAGTCATTGCAAGCGCCTCCTATTTTATAAAAAGGTAATGTTTACTTAATGGCACTGGTTATACTTTCATTACATGTAGCTTTTACTTTGTTACTACATATGGAATAACATACAATGTATGCACCTTCATTACATATGTAGTTAATAGTAACTACAGGTATTTACATTAAAACCATAAAAAATATGCTTTTAGTTACATTAACAACACTGAATATTGCTTATGATATTAATGTCACTGATGTTGATAATACAGAAACATTTAATAAATTGACACAATTAAAAAACAACAACCTAATAACAGATTAGTGACAGATTTAACAAATTTGGTCTTTTGCACACAACACAGGTTCAGCTATATAATGAGTGTGGAAATGGCAGGTCCCAGTTTCCCTGAAATTCAAATGTGGCACCAAATGTGTGTAGCTGGGTGCTGTCAATGTCTTATTACCTTGAATATTTAGAATACATACCAATAACAATGTATTTAATTATTTTTATACTAACTACATTGTTATACCCTTGTGTGGCTCCGTTGTTGTACTGCCTATACATCAACATGGCTACTTACAACTGTATATACAGTACATCTAAGTCCAAACCCTTAACTACAGATTGCAATGCATTTGGTGTTTAGAAGGTACAGTATACCAATGGGATGGAATTTATATACTGTAGCAGTACCAACTGAACTGTACTTGGTATGTATATAAGTAAATACAGAGAAAGATATGTTTCAAAATCAGGTCACATATTAATTCCCAGCTGCACAACAGCTCAATTCAGCGATTTTTGTTTCTGATAATTCAGGGTTAAGAAGAAATCTACGGGAACATGTGAGACTCTAACAACTCTAAATAACTAAAACAAAATGTTTTATAATTCTTTAAAACAGGATGTCTGTTGCTTTAAATGACCGACTGTCCTATCATATATAGATGTGCTTTCGACACTATTTCTTCTGCATATATATATATATATATATATATATATATATATATATATATATATATATATATATATATATAAAGATTTTCATTCAGTTATTAACATGTGATATTTCTCTTTGTGGTAGGGGAAAACATGGCCTACTTCCACATAGGTT
This sequence comes from Acipenser oxyrinchus oxyrinchus, assembly GCA_030684275.1. NCBI lineage: Eukaryota > Metazoa > Chordata > Actinopteri > Acipenseriformes > Acipenseridae > Acipenser > Acipenser oxyrinchus. Next base: position 23,738,527 of record CM060266.1, read on the forward strand.
TTATTTATGTATCCACATTTTTGTTGTTTACCCTTTCCTTTGTAATTCCAATGCAGTACACTAGAAATATACGTTCTGGTATGTTGGGAACTGTTTTTTTAATGAGCAAAAGGCACTGATTAAGTATCATTGCACAAGGTTTTGGGGGTACCCATGCTGTTAGGCAGAAAGACAACTACAGTAAAACAGACTAAATGGGAAAAGCAGCCCTATAAATACTGTTAAGACACATATATAGGATGGTATAATGTTACTAGGTAAACCACAGAGTAATGCATCTGGTGAGGTTGAAATGCCAGATGTAGGATACAGGATATTACTTTTTTAAAGTAATATCAGGGATAGAAGTCCTAGTTGAGGCAAATAATATGCATACCAATTCCCTAATAAAGACAGTTACAGCGCACCTATACCTCATGAATGTGTCATGGTGCTTTGCACAGGGTACATCTGACTGCTAAATAGCATTGCTTTACAAACTGCACTTTGGAGAGAAGCATCCAATACCACAGTGGCAATGTAGAAGCACAGTGTCTGTCTGTTTGCTTGCCCTGCACCACTACTATTGGTGTACATGATAGTTATTATGGAAAAGGAGCATCTCTGACAATGGCTTTTGCAATACTCGTCTATACTAGGACTCACCCACATGTTAAAACAGACACCTTGAAAAGTGACAATGGAAATTCAAGCCAAAGAATAGAAATATGAAGACAGAAGTATTATTATTATTATTATTATTATTATTATTATTATTTTTCAACAGAAGCTAACTGAGAAAAGAACATTCCTTTTTATTGGCAACATATCTATTCACGAAGAACATGCCTATAATCTTTACTTGTTAAACCTTTATGTGAAGACATACAAATGTCAAAAATGACTTTTTCAGATCATCTATTGATGATAAAAAAAGTTGTTTCTTAGCAACCACCAACCACAAATGGGGGGAAAAAAAACAAAACACTACATTTAAAAAAAAAACCACAAACAACCGACCCCCCACAATTTTAATAGTGTCAAATCTTGTTAATGCTATGTCTTAGGAAAAAAAATGCTTTAAAAACACTCATTTCTACAAGCATGAATAATACTATTTAAAAAAACAAAACAACTGTGAAATACATGGTTTGCCAATATCAGACTTTATTATAATATGGTTCCCATACACTCCTTGCAGAGGGTAGATGAAAATGCAGATATAATTCAAATACCATGTACAGTAAGAACAAATGCCAACAATGCCACTGCCTGTCTGGTTTACTAAAGTTATACAATGAACCTCCTTAGCCATAGAACATGGGGATTTGATAAATGATTCCTTTTAATCCATATAACACAACCGAAACGACTTTTCCTTTGGAAATGGCAGGTGTTTTGAGCGGCACCAAACAGCAAAGATCCATCAGAAGAGGACTGCTTTGTTTTTTCTGTTGGTTGTAATTGAGGCTTGGTTGGCTGGCTGTTGAAAGCTGCTGTAACAGCAAGTTCTCTGGTGAGATCAAAACCCACCAATTGGAGGGAAAGGGTTAACCCCACATAGCTGTGCTCTGTGCATTTGTATTTTTTATCCAGTTCAAAATCTTCAAATTTAAGAAACACTGGATGTCCTTCAATGCAAAATAAAAAACCCACAAAAAAAACCACCAAACAAAAAAAAACCACAATGTGTTCCCAAAGGCCTGTTTGTTTCACCCTGGGCAGGCCCCCAAATATTTGGCAATGTCTCATCATTTGTGCTTCATGGCAAGCTGGAAGAGAAAGAAAAACAGAGAAAGAAAGATTAACATAACTCATTAGAAACAGGTGCACAGCAATCTACTCTAAAATTATACCTATTACCTAATTAAACACTAACATTTTCAGGTGGCCTTTGTTTCAACATTTAATCTTTTCAACTTAATGAATCAATGATGGCACACAACAGTTATTGGCAAAATAAATCATTCAACAAGTTTAAAACAATTTTTTTGGTTTAACAGCACAACATAATTTGTTTAGTTTTTAAGTGTATTATTATTAATCTTATAATACATCGGCACAGAGCCCCATACAGGTCCCACCTGTAGACATTACTGTTTAACGATGGGATAATAATCTGCTAAGGCATCTTGCACATATTAACCATTTGTTCATAAATAAATAAAACCACATTCATTTCCATGTTCCATTGAAGATCAATGTGTATATCAATTTCTGTAGTATTTATTGTATTTCAAATCTCCAAGTATGAAACAGGTACTATTTTCACAACCCCACTTAGGAACTTAGGTAGAACAAATGCAGACTTTTGTAAAAATGTCAGCTTTTCCATTTTCAAAGGCCATTCAACTTGTGAACAATAAAGCCTTTTTGGATTAAACGATTTGACATAATTGGTAAGAAAGCAATTGCTTCAAGAGAAACATCCACTCTAATGCTTCAGTACGACAAGGCATTAAAGCAATTTTTGAAACTGGCATCAAGACGCTGATTACACAGTTCTGTTGTTTGCCTAAAGCAGAAGATAGTCAAAACTGTCAGGTGTTGCCTCATGTAGTTAATCTCAATCATTACTCAACAACGACTTACTCTATACTTCTTCCAACAGATTTCAAACTGTGTCCATAAAACCTTTCCTACATTATTAATACCTTGTATTTTGTTAATCTCATCTCAATCCGCTACTGTACCCGATACCCCCAGGGCAAAAGATATTCACCCACTATTATCCAGAAAGAATTAATTAGAACCCTAGTCTAGATTTTTGTTGTTGTATGGTCATCTGAACCCCACTGGAGTATGTTATGAAAGCAATAACCCATGACAGATGTTCAAATATGGTTCAATATCCACACGCCTAAGGGTGTTCGAGGCAAAGCCAAGTGCCGTTAAACAGCCTAGACCTGCAGATATTGGACCATATTTAAACACCCTGGAGCGTGATATTGCATTTATAGGGGAACAAACCAACATTCCAAGCTGTGTTGGTATGGCAACATATCTGCAGAGGTTGAAAAACTTGTTAGCCAATGAGATTCTTGTCATTTTCTAAGAAGCCAGTTTCCACAAAAGTGTCTGGGGGGTGTCTATATGTTTATACATTCTAGTAGAACACATCTTTTAATGTGGCTAATGGTAGGATATTGCATTTGTGTGTGGGTGTAGGGGTGCTTGACGGATCTTGATTAACTGAAGCTGAAACAAATGTTTCTCTTATAAAAGCTGTCCAAACAGTGCACAGATCTGATGTATTTAATACCGCAGTTAAAATAACACACAGTTTAAATCAAGCCAACAAAAGACCTACCAATAAATTACATTTAAAAACAATCACACAAACCAAGTGTTTGTTATTTATTTTTATATAGGAGGCCATTTATTATTGGAGATGCAGCACAAACATTAAAAGTTACTGTATCAATGTTAAATAAACAGAAAAGTCCATTAATTTGAATTTTCTACCAAAAACTAATTCACTAAATTGATTGGAATTAACAGTTACATTTGAAGTGGAGCATTCAGTGCAATCCCTAGTCTCAATTTTACTTGTATTATGAAACATGAGTTAATGAACGAAAAAAAGTTTATTTAAATCTGTGAAAATTAGCACACACAATTATTTCTCTGCATTTACTCTGAAGACTGATAGGAGCTTCCTTAAATTTCCCACTCCAATTATTTTAGCTTTGTACTGCAACCAACAATTCATTTCTCAAATTAAAACATAATTTGTCTGTAATTTAAAAAATCTGAAATATTTACCAACAAACAGGTTTGAGTTAAATCACAACATATCCATATCCTCAAGTTGAAGCATCATAATTTATATTATGTTAATACAGCTTAAGCAGGGGCTTATTTGTGTCATTATACTGTATTTATATCTTGTCATATAGTACTATCTGAGATGGAGACTGACATCCATTATCAAATACACCACAGATCCTCTGAGAACCATCACTGAACATCACAAATCAATGTAAACCCTTGTTGATAACCACAGTCCCTGGTACTGTATATGCCTGTCATTAGTTTCCTATGTGCTCTTCTATTTTCCAGAGCCCATTAACATCCTATCTATTCTAGTTCCCAAGGAAGCTCCCCAGTGTTTGTAGGCATAAAGTTCATTCGTATTTGGTCATCAAAATATATACTGCTGTGAGCAATGGCCTTCAGCGCAGAGAAGCTTCTTGTTTTCAGAGCTAATAAATAAAACCATTGAAGCAAAGCAGCACTGTTCAATTAATCAAATCAATCTGTATTTTCTATAGCGCCTTTTACATTAAGGCTAGGATGTGAATTCTAAAACATTGTGGATGCGTATGTCGTATAGAATCATAAGAAGATGCAGTGAAAGATCTGAAGTAGAAGACACGTAACAGCATGTATATGTCATATAGAAACATGAGAGTAAGTCAGTGAAAAATCAGAAGTAACCAAGACAACAGCTAATAACAGATATCAGGCTTAAAGAACATGTTGATACATAAGACATTTAAAAGCATCCAATCTATGAGACCTGGCAGTTAATACTTCTATTGAGCAGATCCCACTGTCTGCATAAATCAGGCCTTATCTATCTTGAGTTTTAAAAACAGCCTTGCTTAAAACCACAGAGGCACGTAGACAGGCTACCTGAAGAGAAAGAACAATTCAAAACACTATTCTCTCAAGCAGCTCCAAGCGGTTAGGATCTCCAGCAAGTGAGTTGACCTAAAGGTTACTGGTTCATATTTCATTAAGGGGCTGCAAATTACTTGCCCTGCATAGCCCCACTTTGATGCCACATCTCATTTCCCAAGATGTCCTGTTTATACCTGTATGTGGATGACTGAACTAAGGAACAAAAGTGGAGAATGTTAGCGACAGGAGTTAATAACCATTCAACATATTCAATCCTTTACTAGAATCCATTTCTGATGTCATCTCTTTGGGAGAATAGGGACAGTACTCTAGCAGTTTTCATCTCATTCTTAAATCTCACTGACTGTACCAATCTGCCACAGTCAGCCGCAAGATTTGGCTACTAATACTGGAGAGTGTGGAGAGGACAAAATGGCAAGGAAGAAGCAGTGCTCCCATAACCTCAACACTCACTGGAATGGATGCTGAGAAAGTCAAAAGCTCCATCAGTATCAATGATCTTGATGTTCCTACTCAGCAGTTTTTGGGTTCCCTGCAAGCATTTTTTCCAAGGATTATCTCACAACAGTTGAGTCGTAAGGTGACAAATGACTCTTGAGCAAGTCTGACTGATGCTGCTTCTAAATAAGAGTCTTCTAAAGGGATCACTCCCTAAGGTTGGGATTAGATTAACCACAAACCACCGTAATTATAAAATCTTTTTTCACACACTGCCAATAATGACACTATGTTGGTGTTTTGATATTGACACCAGTCCACCAGGAGATGGATTAAGACAACAGATCAGTCCCCATGCGGCTACTTGATGAACCTACAATACCAGGTCTCAAACAATGGACAATCCAAACTACAAATAAAAAAAGAACCGTATGTATTTCCACCAAATAAAAGCAGATAAAAAAAAGAAAGCACCAAGTGAAGGATTTTACTTACAAAAACAGAATACAGAAATAAAAAGTAATATGTAGTTAAGTAATATGAAGTTAGTATTGGTTTCACACCTACCACAGTGCTGGGGAAGATGGTAACAGGAACCATACAGATGGCTCCATAATCCGCCCCATTAGGGATAAGCATGGAAGAAAATACAAATGATATCTCTTACCTTGTGTGCAGTGTCGGCAAACTGCTGGGCACTGTTCATCATTTCACCTGTTTTCTCTTCTGCGCGGCCTAACCGTTCCCCACGCTCATTTAAGGCCTGACTAGCCTTCTGTACTGCACTGGTGACGCTATCTGCAGCTGAATGCAAGATGCTGTTACCTAGGAAACAAAAAGTTTATTGCAATTCACTGCTGTACCTTTTAAACAAAACAAGACATATCATAACATCTTTGTTTACCAGCTAGAGTTGAAACAGCATGTTTCCCAACCTTATCACAATGAATTAACCCATCGACAGTCTTTCAAACAATTTATGCTCAGGGTCTCATTGTCAAACCGGACTTTCCATCTAGATTGATTATGCATTTCAATTTTGTCTTGGGGCCAACAAGTAACCTGTAGTGACAAAAGAGACACCTGTATAGGTCGGTGGTTTTCCCTCACTTTGATGACTTAGAAATTTAAATACACTACACTACTGTACCACTGGCATAAAGAATAAGAACAAGCAATGTATTAATCATATTAAACATGTTTGTGCATACTGTATATATGCACATACAAACACAATGTCCATTCCAGTTTATACAAGTGTAGAAATAGCAATGAAAACATGTTTTTACTATTATTTAATGTTCTTGAATATTCCTTGAATACAGCTAAATTTAATTTAGGTTTGAACTTGCATGGACTGCTGTGTTGATTTCACTCGCATGTTAATGAAATGATGTTAATACAACTCCTGGGACCGTAAAGAGCACACAAGAATCCAAACAAAATAACCTCCTATAAATGTAAAATAATTGGATATGGTTATTACAATTTTTTAACAATGCAGCCTTACTGTCAAAGTTTTCTATCTTAAACTGCTTGCAAATATCATCTGAATTCTGTGAAATGTCACACTATGCCTCTGAAGTAGATTATCTTTCCTTGACAATGGTAAATTCTCAGCATTCTCTCCTGGAGGGCCACTCTAAATGTATTCATCTGTTTGTAATTACATTCAGTTACGTAATGTACTACTTACTATTTCATTCTAACAGAAAAGAACTACTAATTGGCCGGGTTGAAGAAGTTGTCTTGTAGAAGGTGAATGCAACAGAAGTGTGAAGTGTCTGTTAATATGGTTAATGGTTTAAAACAAAATCCAAGTGAACTCAATTACCATAATTATTCTATGTAGGTGGTTTTGGAGAAAAGACAAAAGAACAAAACATTATGCCTGAATCCTGCCTTCCCAATACATTGTGGTTCTTTTAATAAGCTGTTGCCGGTGAATGTTGCTCAACTGTTGTGCTTTTTGGCAGTTTATCTTCCTTTAAAGGGAATCAATAAGCTTCTGTTAAAATCAGTAAAATTTCAGAGACCAAAGTCTTAGACACTACCAATGTCAAGGTGTCTAGTGTATATCAATTGGCAGGCTTTAGAAAATCACAATACTACTTGTATCTGCAATATGTGTAATTCAGTTCTGATAAGAATGCTTATAAAAGCTGTAAACATGATGGGAATACAGGAGGCCATACTAGCTCAAGATTAAGATCCATGTCAAATTCCCAATAAATTATATATAAACCTGAAAATAGTAGGGCATGTGTAACTCATATGGTTACTGAGATGGTGTGGGAAAAAGCACCACCATAAGTAGTAGTAATTTAAGACAATAAATGACAATTAGATGCTATAAATGAAGATGTTTTTTGTAAGATAACCTTTTTCAATTAGTCACTGAAAAAATAAAAAAGGTGTTTGCTATAAGCTCCCTTTGCAGTTTGCCGGGTTATCTTAAACGTTTCTTAATTCACTTTTCATACACCTGGCAGTCTAATTTCACACCCACCAGCTTAGAGCTCAAACACTACGTATGCTGTGAAAGGAAGGGGCTCCTGAGGGGGCAGAGCAGAACTCAACAAAATGTCACCCTGCTGAAAAGAACGCCAACAGCGAAGAGCTAGAAGTAGAAATCTTTCTACAAAACACCACAGTGCTGAGAGCTTACATTCAGACATTGCCACCAGCTTTGCTGCTAATAAACTAACATCACCACATGAACAATGCAGGAGATAAGTGTTTCTACCCACTATTAAAGCCATTTTAAAATGCTATGGCCAGAATGAATACTGACAATCCCGCATCATGTATCATGCTTTTAAAACATAGGATTTCATTACAGAACACCTCCCATTGGACACATACTGAGACTTTTTTGTTTTTACTGAAATAAAAATATACAAATATAACTGTTACATTCCTGTTCATCCTAGATAGAGCACATCAAATGGTGGTGGCTTGTCTTTAAGGACAGTAAAAGTTAAAATACCAACTGTGCCATGTAATTCTATGTATTTACAAGTACTGAAGCTTAGGGGATAAAGCAGAACCTGGACAGTCCTTGGTACATTATAAATAAATAGTTACTTTAATAATGCTATTCAATACAAACCCAAATGTAATATTTATTACATTATTTCGCCACAATAACCAGAGCTAAGGACAAGTTATTATTTTTATGTTTTGGCATTTTGGTACAACAATGTAGAAAACATAACTCCTAGTTCTGCTTTGGTTGTGAGCACTGTTCTCATTTACAGCTGATAACTGTATGTTGGGTGGCAGCTAATGAATTATATAGAACATTATGATGAAGTGTGATGTTGACTCCCTTAACGGTATTACTGTCAGCTGAGGAGTCCTTGTTACACAGATTATATCTGTGTGATGTCAGGGTGTGTCAAGGCAATGCAGAAAAAGATTTGTAAAAAACTGAAATCTCAAAATTGTACAGTACACATTACAATTAATTCTACCTCATTTGCTTACCATTTAAATGATTCAATCTGAAAGGCTGGGGAAATTGATTCGAAGGGAAAGAAAACAATAACAGATGCAACGCTGTCGACGGGCTAGCAAGTGCTTGGAATTTATTCAAAACTATAAAACGGCTTTGCATTTCCATCACTCTTTGTAAGTTAGACTCCAAAAGGGCCTCGGCCCACAGGGAGCAATGTCCAATCCTGAGGGCGAAATAAAAAATAAACAGGCCTACCTATATAAAAATCAACCTGTAGGGCTTGGCATTTTTTGTCCCTACAGCACTTCTGATATCATTTTGCCAACAGAGACAGGTCTATCCTACGGCATATTTAGAAAGATTTTCATGTCAATATTACTCAAATTGGGGAACAACGAGTCAGTTGATAATCTATAATTTACTATACTTTGTCTTGACAAAATTCTAAAAATAAAAGCAGTCTACAGCAAATGCAGAGGTAATTCTTCATTAACATACCAGTAAACCTGTGAATACAATATGAAAAATAAATTAGAGATTTAAAAAAGCAAGGTCCTTGAAGTATTCACATAATGTTAAATGCACAGGACATGCGCCATGAATAAGAAAGGAGTAGTACACTCCACAATTACTGTCCCACACATGTGCAGCTTCATTAAACATGTTTTGCACTGGTGTGAGACTTAAACTGTGGAGAGCAGCAAACATTATACCAGTGTTTTATCTGCATGCCCTGCGAATTTGTTTCTCTTGTTGGTGGGCTGTGTGAATTGTACAGTAGCTGTACTGTACAAACCAGAAGTGGTGTTACACTAGACACACTGACTTTGAAATGCAGTACAATGAACACTAGTCTAAAATTGATTCAGTACCTCTATTTCTAGGACATTTCCCACACTTACTTACATATTATGAGGGTGTTTATTAACATTGTAAAAAAAAGTTAACACTACTCAAAACTAAAAAGTGCTCAAACTTAAAGTTGAGCACATTATTTATTCTTGCTATTCCACCACAAGAAAAAAACAATGCTTGATTAGGAATTCACGGAACTGGAGCAAGGGCTGCGAGGAATAAGCCCTGGGACTTGCAAATAGGAATTATGTGAATTGCTTTTCCCCTTGCCCTCATGGAGGTGGGATGGAAACGATCGGCCTCCAAGGCTGGGAAGCAAGCATTACTTCAGTGGAAAATAAAGAGAAGGACAGAGGATACATCTGAGAAGACTAGATGTCACACCGACTAACAAAGAACGCCTATGCTTTGGGAGATTGGCACAGCCAGACCTCCGAGACAAAGCCACGCGGGGCAACATTCATTTTGAAAGAGAAAATTAAATGAACATGCAAAGGGGCCAGAGAGGAACACTGGCATAGGTGAAAGCAAGTAGTTAGTAAAGAATACAGGGTTTCCCCCTGGCTCAGGGAGAGCATGTATTCTGGCCCTCCTTCTCCTTACCTCCAAGTAACTTGGACTGGCAGTTAATAAACTCTGGCTTCCTGTCTGCAAGGAACCGCTGACAAGTGTGGTGGAGGATCTGAAAGAACGTGCATTTCTCTGTGGCTGAGCCTGCTACCCACGGGTCAAAAGCGTTGTCAAATACTAAATCGAATTCTGCACAGTCCTGCAGAGGAACAAAGAAAAACATTACTATAAATATTTATTACAAGAAAGCATGGACTGTGTGATAGATACACGGACGGTAATGGATGTAAAATGAAATCTGTTACTTCTCACAGTCTCGGATTCAAAATGCATCCAGAGTTTACATTGCCGGAATCCTAATGTGGACATCCTCATTTCAACACAGCAAATTAACGTTTGTATACGTATTTGTGAAACGTACATTCAATGTATTATAGAAACTGACAATTGATCGATTTAAACTGATTTTGACAAATAATATTAAAAAACTATACCCCCCCCGAACCGAACGAAAAATAAAATTCAGGCTCTAGATGAGGCATGCTGTATGAGCAATAAAAATGTCTGATTTTTTTTTTTTTTTTAAACCAGGTTGATTCTGAACCCTGTCTTTACTGTCTAAATCTGTGGTACTCATTTGTGGTGTTTTCACCATTACAGTCCTTGTTCCACTCAAATCTTGAGTTGTTCATTTGAGCAGCCCAGTCCTTGTTCTAACCAGGTTTTTAACTGTTTAATTGAACCTTGGTGTTTAAGCAATTTAGAACCAGGTTTGAGTCAGGTCCTGGCTTGGAATTTACTGAAAGAGACTGAAGTGGATACCACTGTTCAAAATAAATGTTCATAAAGCTAGCAGAAGGGACTCACTTGATTTGGGTCAATTCCGTTCACCTGCCGTAGCTGATCAAGTGTCCACTGTGATCTCCGTACAAATGCTGATGAGCCTTCAAACTGTTTGACCTTGGTAATGGAGACCTGAGCAGGCTTCTTATTTGTCACTGAAAATAAAAAGGATAAATACAATTATTTAAAATGGTATGTTAACATGTTTGTCCTATCTATTGACAACAGTTCAAAGTTTAAGTCGCTTCCCTAAATCAGAATCCACCTGGCATTATCCGAGCCTGTGGAATCCTAGATGCTGGCTCTGGTTGTTTAATCCTAATTCTTAAGAAATCACATGATCTTTCAACTGGCCCTGTATGAAGAAGGTGGGATCAGAAGTCTTTGGAATCAGGATATACAGTACTCAGAAGGAGTGACATGCTGTCATACAGCAAGTCAAAGTATTTAAGCAAGCATAGAAGAATACAAGGTGGCTTGTGTAGCTACAGCTACAGTAGCTTTCAAACAGGCTAGTAATTCAGTACTATAGCATCAGAGATATTCGCTCTCTTCTTTTTTGACAAGAAATAAATGAATTATCTATGCACACACACCATACAGAATTTCACCATTAAAAGACTCGTGATTAGGCTAGCACTGGTATTAAGCGAGAGAAACATATACAAACAATGTTCTCATGAACCACTGGTAAAGAAAATAGCACACACACACTGCCTTGATACCGTAGGACCATAAACTAAAATGTTAAAGTTTCTTCTCATATGCTTTAAAGATTAAAGCAGGTTTTCAACAACAGGAATTACATATTTCCTCTATTGCTCTGTCCAGCACAGGAAACGGTGGAGGTCTAACAATTGCAGTTTCTTTCAAGTTGCCAATATTTCTTTTCATACTCTTTTTTTTATATCCAAAAGCAAAAACGTTGGTCTCTGGTAAACTTCAGTATTTTTGTGCAGTAAATTTGCCTTTAGACCACATGTTCCACTATGGTTTTGGCGAGTGTTTTCCTGGTACAGTATATAGTACAGTGCTTCTGTTTCCACTTAATAACATAAAAGTATAAACTACATATATCCGGACTGAATAAAACTAAACTGGGACAAAATACAACAGGATAAGGCATTTTTTCAATTAAAAAAAGTCAACAGTATATTTCCCAAAGAAATGAATCACCTACTGTAGGGGTCAGTGTTGCAAGAGAATAAGCCAATTATAAATGTTATCACTTCTCTGTTGTAGACCTAGTAAGTGTGAAGATGAGATTGTTCTACATTTTGGGATATGCTGACCTTTGCCAGAGTATTTCCTATCTGCAGACCTAATAATCCCTTTCATATCAATCAGTTTTAATATATTTATTTTTTTTGCTATGAAATCTCACATTATTTTCAAAAACCACCTGGGAACTCGTGGACTGTCAAACACATTGCTATTGCACAATGCGACTGACTTGCCAGTCAGGTCACATTTCATTAGAACAGCTCTCTCCATGCTGTGTGTAGCACTTTATTTTCTCATGAGAAATGTCCAGTAGTATGTCTACTACTGTTTAGTTATAGAAGACCCAGCAATTTGGTAGTATACTTGACTATTCTGCAGCAGAATTATCTAGGATAAGGCAATTCAATCTGAACAGTAATACATTTAAAAATGATGTTAAAAACACAGTAAGCAATTACTGGGTTAAAAGCTTCTCTAAACATCTTACCCATTAATCTGACCTCTAGCGATAATTACACAAAATGGTTATTACAGCTCAAGTGGACTAAATTCTGGGGCGGTGTTTCCTTCATTTGTGGTTAATGATACATAAACCATATGTGACAGAGAAATGGGTTCCAGGGTAGGGGTTGTGTGCATGCACAGTACAAACTGTGTAACTCATGAGAATGTGTCTGAAATTTGCAACAATGCCCTGTTTGATGACCTATGACCACTGTTTTTCTTCACATGCATTAATTTACACATGTAGTCTGTTTAACAAGCTAATCAACAAATCCATAAATTGTTTGGTCATTGATTAAAATATTACCAAATTAATCTCTCACTGCAACATAAACATTTATGTTGCACTCTTAATAATAACAAGAATTGTAATAGGAAATAACATACACTGTTAAAGAAAATGCAGCACTGTAACCGCTACTTACAGTTGCTGATAAAACCTTAGCCTCAACAGATATTGCATGTGAAGGCCTGGTAGTACATTCCAATTCGGGTCTAAGCTCCTTTCATAATTATGAATGCCTGCCGTGTGAGGCGAAACCTTTTAACTATCATTGTATCTGGGAAACTGTCTAAATTCATCCGGGGTCTGACATTGGGGTCTGAAGAGGGAAAAAGAAAATTACTAATGTATGATAGAACATAACCTCTCAGTCATTTTCTTTCATTACATCCTTTCTTAAAGAAACAAAATATGCATTTGCTCCCTGTACAAACACATCTGAATGAAAATGTTTAATTGTTTACACATTTTTTAACTGTCTGATACTGTATATAAAAATGTATATATTTTTCCACACATCTTTAACAAAGGAAAAAATTGAGTCTTCACATTAGACATAAATTCTGGTGCTGTATTGTATGACCTTCAGACTGTTGTTTACTTTCCTGTGGACAAGGAGGCGGTACATTTAAAAAGATGTCAACTATATGCCCCGTGTTTCTGACGACGCCTCTGCCAAGGTCTTGTCCAGCATTTACGTGGCTTCGCTTCTGCTTTTAACGCATTTAAAATATCTACAGCTGAGACGACTATAACAGCCAGTTCTTCATCTGCAATGAGTTAAGCCACAGTTTACTAAAGATAATGACAGACTGAAGGAAAGAACCGACAGCACCAGCAGGGTCAGCGTAATTGCCAGAAAAAAAAAAAAAATACACACTTCTAAAACACAGGAAACTTGTTGCACAACTAGTTGCTCAGGTGTGGACAAAGCAGTTGCAGGCGATTAAGTTCTGCAATTTCGAGAGCGATTTGGTTGCACAACTGATCGCTTTAGTTTGACATTCATTATACTTTAGAATCTGCTCATTCAGTATTGAAAAAGAACCAGTAGAATGCTGACTAAAAGGAGAAGACAAATATGCAGAATTAGTAATATTAGCCAAGCCAAATTACCTCTACCCACAAAGTATATTGGATTTCAGTAGTAAGCCAATCATTGGCCTACACACCCAAGTGGCGATCAATCAGAATACAGTATGTTGCTAGACACACTAGGTAAGACAGCAATCGTCTTAGAAGGGTGGTTTGTCCAATGCATACATTATATTATGCATGTACTGTGATTTATGCAGTGCTTTAAAATAGAACTGTAACGTACTTGTATACTAGCTTTAACAATATCCTGTGTATTAACTCAACCTCAGAACTGTATACAGACCAACTCCATTCAAAACAGCAGCCCTGTAAACTGAATTTTTAAATGCCAATATGTATTTCTCTGCCCATTTTGATTTTTTTTCAGCTTTAGATGCTAGAATAGGTTAATCAGCTATCCCATGGCAAGTCTTTCTGTTTTAAAAGTGCTAGAAAGAGTTTATATGCTTATTTAACACTCAATTCAGCAACATAGTTTTACAAGATCAGGATTCATACTACTGTATGTCAGGGAATTAAAATTAAACTGTACCTTACCATTAAAAAAAAAAATATATATATATATATATATATATATATATATATATATATATATATATATATATATATATATATATATATATATACACACACATACATACATACAGTACTGTGCAAAAGTTTTAGGCAGGTGTGAAAAAATGCTGTAAAGTAAGAATGCTTTCAAAAACAGACATGTTAATAGATTATATTTAACAATTAACTAAATGCAAAGTGAGTGAACAGAAGAAAAATCTAAATCAAATCCATATTTGGTGTGACCACCCTTTGCCTTCAAAAACAGCATCAATTCTTCTAGGTACACTTCCACAAAGTCAGGGATTTTGTAGGCATATAGTCAGGTGTATGATTAAACAATTATACCAAACAGGTGCTAATGATCATCAATTCAATATGTAGGTTGAAACACAATCATTAACTGAAACAGAAACAGCTGTGTAGGAGGAATAAAACTGGGTGAGGAACAGCCAAACTCAGCTAACAAGGTGAGGTTGCTGAAGACAGTTTACTGTCAAAAGTCATACACCATGGCAAGACTGAGCACAGCAACAAGACACAAGGTATTTATACTGCATCAGCAAGGTCTCTCGCAGGCAGAAATTTCAAGGCAGACAGGGGTTTCCAGATGTGCTGTCCAAGCTCTTTTGAAGAAGCACAAAGAAACGGCAACGTTGAGGACCGTAGACGCAGTGGTCGGCCAAGGAAACTTACTGCAGCAGATGAAAGACACATCATGCTTACTTCCCTTCGCAATCGGAAGATGTCCAGCAGTGCCATCAGCTCAGAATTGGCAGAAAACAGTGGGACCCTGGTACACCCATCTAGTGTCCGGAGAAGTCTGGTCAAAAGTGGCCTTCATGGAAGACTTGCGGCCAAAAAGCCATACCTCCGACGTGGAAACAAGGCCAAGCGACTCAACTTTTCACGAAAACACAGGAACTGGGGTGCAGAAAAATGGCAGCAAGTGCTCTGGACTGATGAGTCAAAATTTGAAATATTTGGCTGTAGCAGAAGGCAGTTTGTTCGCCGAAGGGCTGGAGAGCGGTACACGAATGAGTGTCTGCAGGCAACAGTGAAGCATGGTGGAGGTTCCTTGCAAGTTTCGGGCTGCATTTCTGCAAATGGAGTTGGGGATTTGGTCAGAAATAATGGTCTCCTCAATGCTGAGAAGTACAGGCAGATACTTATCCATCATGCAATACCATCAGGGAGGCATCTGATTGGCCCCAAATTTATTCTGCAGCAAGACAACGACCCCAAACATACAGCGAAAGTCATTAAGAACTATCTTCAGCGTAAAGAAGAACAAGGAGTCCTGGAAGTGATGGTATGGCCCCCACAGAGCCCTGATCTCAACATCGAGTCTGTCTGGGATTACATGAAGAGAGAGAAGCAACTGAGGCTGCCTAAATCCACAGAAGAACTGTGGTTAGTTCTCCAAGATGTTTGGGCCAACCTACCTGCCGAGTTCCTTCAAAAACTGTGTGCAAGTGTACCTAGAAGAATTGATGCTGTTTTGAAGGCAAGGGTGGTCACACCAAATATTGATTTGATGTAGATTTTTCTTCTGTTCACTCACTTTGCATTTTGTTAATTGATAAATATAAACTATTAACATGTCTATTTTTGAAAGCATTCTTACTTTACAGCATTTTTTCACACCTGCCTAAAACTTTTGCACAATACTGTATATATATATATATATATATATATTGAATCTTGAAATAATGGCCTGAAAGTGCAGCAATCTAAATACAACATATTATACCATTATAAATTGATTTTCTCTTTTAAATGGAATTAATTTTTAATGCACTTCCACACAATTTACGATAGCCTTTGCCTTCAATTCAGGTGAGAGCTGGTCAGTAGAACTAACACGCTAAGTGGGCATATGAATATAGAAAAAAGGTCTATTAAATGCCACAGTGCCTTACAAGAGCACAAATTGAGAACTGGCACTTAAATAGCTTAGGAAACTTCAAGCGCATCAAGTGAGTATGGACCATTCATCAGTATGCAAGATGCATTCTTCTGTCAGCCTATTATTACCATCTTGTGAGGTGCAGCTTTTAGTGTCTTTCACGTTCTTCTCTGGTGATTAAGGTTCTATTAAAATTGGACTTTGATTACAAGAAAACATTCCTCTGACAGTTCCCAGGAATAGAATGCACAGTTATTTGCTTCTCAGTGGTTGAACACAATCCACGCTGCACTGCTGGAAATTGAGATGAATTATTGTTATTGGTTTTAAATATGGGTGAAATGTTCTCCTGCCAGACACTTACAAACATGCACATATCAAATAGTAAAATGGTGGGGATAGGATGGAGGCTGTCGAATATACTTTCATTGTTACAATAATTCCAAACTTTATTACTAATTTATCAAAAGATTCTTCCAACTGGAATTATTTTTTCAAAAGGTAAATTCATGTCTGCCTAATGTGACGGTACAACACTTTTAGACATATTAACATTGTTTCCCAATTAGAATTCATAGAAACCAAGATATATGTAAAGTAAGATGTACTTTGGTCCATACATAAAGGCATTCTTGTTTAAAATGCATACCATGAAACAAATAGGTCTTTAAGATTTTGAACTAAAACTGTAGCATTCCCTGAAAACAGTACCTGAACAGAGTAAAATGTACAAGATATAAAAATGGAACATTGCTTTTTAACTTGAAACATCAACTATAGTGAGAATGACAGAATACCAATGGAGGATTCTCTTCCAATATAACATTTAAGTTAAATCGGAAAGAAAAAAAAGAGATTTAAAAAAGGTGGCAGCTCTGTATTTACAATAAAATCAAACCATTGTATATTGAGCTTTTCATGCTTCTTTGAGACCCATTATTGCTTTACAGCTACTGTACAGTAAAGGAAACACACTTTTAGGAAAGTCGGCACTATTTACAGCAGTAAGGTTTTTGAATCTGGTATCATTCAAACCACAAACAGTTAACATATGACCTGGGTAGATGTCCTCTCTTTCTCTGCAATGGCCCTTGTCTCTACAGTCTAGATGGCATACAAACATCATCTTGTAGGAATATATTAATTCAGCTTGTGTTTCCCCTTTGATGCAATACATTGACCCCTTTTACCAGTAAATACTGTACAATACAAATACAGTGCAAAGAGGTATACAGAAAAGCAGTGGTTTTCAATTCTGCCAGAGTTTAGCAAGTGCTAAATAATTCTCAGTGTGAAATCTCCTTGGCAATTGGTTTTACATAATCTTTTCATGCATGTAGGCGTTATCCTCTGCACATTTCACAGAATCCACCAAGGAGTCAAGAATAACAATATTTAAATACACAAAAACATAACACAAAACCGCATCTTCAAAGAGCCACAGCACTTCAAATTATAAAACCCTGATGAATTGTGAAGCATGCTGACTGCCAGGGAATAAAGGAAGCTCTATTAGCCTTTTACAAATCATCAAAGCTTTAACGCTCATTTGCTTGAAAGACGCTGCTGGATTTTTTAATTTTTTTTTTTTTTTAAAAGATTAATTTAACTCCCACTATTTGGCATTCCAATCATACTCCCTTTGCTGCTGTGAAGAAAATCTGAAAGCTCAATTAGGTTGTGCCGCAGTTCTGAGCTGTGCCCCCGCCCACCAGGCCACCAATGCAGTACCTGCTACATCAGTTCCCCTGTGTAATGACCTTGCTTTGTCTTTAACCAGATGCAGGGGCATGGAGTAATCTGCTGACTCATTTACTGAATTTTGCCAAAAAAAGAAAAATGCCAACTCACACACTCCTCAAGGTGCGGTGCAGTCATGCAACAGGACAGATGCTATAAAATCCAACATTCGAACTATCATTTCTTTACATGTATCCAAAGGCAAAAAAAAAACATGTCCGTTGTCACCAGAAATTACACAATTGATAGATATGAGAAATAAGTATCATAACATGTTTTGGCTTGCACCGATTTATCACATTGCCAGAATTTGTGCGACATTTTCTCAGTTAGCATGTTGAAAAATCTTGTCTGTGTGAGATTTCTTTATTAAAAAAAAAAAAAAAAGATCCTCGACACAGCCACTCTTGATCCTCAATTTACTCCTGGCTGTCAATAAACTTTTTAGAGTCCACAACATTAGGATGCGCATGCAGCAGCACAAGCTGCCAGATATTGATCTCTAGCTTGTCGTCGTGCTGCTTTAGATTTGAGATGCAAGTCAGCTCACTAGGGTAAAGTAAGGCTTCACAACCTATTCTTACTTCTAGGATATTCTTCTACTTTAATACAGTGTTACCTATAATGGCTTTGCAAATGAATAAATATATGAAAACAGTCAGCACCGCCTAGATCAGGATTCTGATAATTGGGATTTCTGCTTAAATGGGATACAACTCTGAGAGGGTTCTCCCCATTGCTATTTGTGTCGTTTAATTGGGACGTCACTTCATTTAATTGGGATACAGTATTTTTAAATGATGAACGGAGATCACTTTTCAGAGAAAGACAGGTTTGCGTAGCACAGTGCAGTGAGTATGTGATTACTCTGTGACTTGCATGAATTGCGTAAACCACGTTGAACTCTTGAAGAAAGTTGCCGTGTCAACATCGCAGGTGCCTCGCCTTGTGATTAGATGTGATTTCATTCTTTTTAATTTCATGTAGAAATAATAAACAGCGATTCATTTTGTTTTGGAATAAAATAAAAAAAAGACTAAATTATGTATTTAACATTTAATCATAATGTGATTTCATTTTTTTTCCCCTTTTCATTTCAACAAAAAAAGTGTGACTAAGGTCATCTGAAATGCCTCTCATTTAATTGGGGCAACCACTTATTCTGGATATTTTTATTTCTCCTGAGGCATCCCGATAAAAGAGGCTGAGACTATACTTGTCTGAATCTTGAATGGATATCCAAATATGAAAATTCCATGTTCGTCCCTGCAATACAATTTTAGGAATTACAGATCAGCTAAGGTTGTGTAAAGAAACCCCCCCACCAGCCACTTATCTTGGAAAGTGGTAAATCTGTAGTTAAAATCGAAACTTGGATAAAACTCTGAACTACTGTATTTACACACTTCAAAATATGTAATTAATATTCTCTGATTTGAAACATATAAAAACAAATACAGCATTTCAAAGACCAAGTCATTCACAAGTTAAGAGAGGCATGCTGTGGAGCCAAATAAATGTAATCAAAATCTGTTTTGTATTTGGGAAGCCTTAAGAGCGATGCTTTGGGAGTCTTGAATTAAGTATTGGCTACTGCTTGAGTTGCTGTTAGAGCAAGCAGCCTTGCCAGCAACTCTGAGGGTTAAGTCCTGAGCCAACAACAAGCGTATTTCATAGATCCCTCCAGCTCAGAGCAAATACTCCTGCATTTTGTCATGCAGGCACTCTAGACATACAGACTAAGCAAATTGGGGCTCAGTGCTTTTTAAAATCAGAATATAGGAAGCTCTACATCTTCATAAACTCAGTTGTAGAGAGGGAACACACTGCTCATATTTCATACTACAATCATGAGGTTCTATATTAAACCACTCACCATGAACTGCGTTATTCTGTTATAGTATTAAAAGCAGCTGTTTGAGAATACCCTTGCTGTAAAAACTATGCCAAAGTTAAACACGAAGAGCAAGTGATCATACTCCAACATGGGATGTGGGTTTGTTTTGAAAAGGCAGTGCAGCTTTTTTATCTCGTGAGACTTGGCAACACTGGTAACCTTCCCCGTCTGTCTCGCAGGCAGCCACCGATTCCTGAACCACCTCATTTTGTTGTTGACAAGAGTTTGTGCAGGATACAGCAGGCAGTGGCAATTTTGGGAACGTACTAATGCTGCACTTCAGTCCGTTTCATCAGTATCCACCACCTTCCTTTCAAGTACCCACTACCCGTATTTGCCCAAGCGTGGTGTTGAACGCTTCCTCAGCAGCTGTCAGCCGTCCAGACGGGTAGGGTTTCTAAGCCAGGATAGTACACGCATCATCACCTGATTCCCTATTGCCTGAATGAAAGGGAAATATATATATATAACGTCTCTGCCAGTTTTCAGCCATGGTGATGATCTGTAATACATGTTGGTCAGTTTCATTTTATACCTCCGAGTTCATTTTTAATTACTGAGCCATAAGATAAATGAGTTGAAACAGTATTCACTACTAACGACATGCCACCCCATTAATGACATATGATAAACAATTTTTGCAAGCGCAGTATAACACATTATTAACCAACCAGGCACGAGGCTGTCTTAAAGAGCATTTATTTTTGGTTTAACATTTAAGCCTCTTTGTTCCCTTGAAGTGATTGTAGCTAACAAAATGATTCCATAAATCTTACCTGTTTTGTACTTCCATTAGCTACATCGATATCATTTTAATGATAACTTTGTAATTGAAGCTTTGTCCTTTTCTAACATTTAGATTTAGTAATTACTCTTTTCCATTTACCTGACCACCATAAGAGTGGGATTACTAATGCTCATAACACAGGCCAGCATATTTCCCAAGTGAGCAACACATCATTGTCTGTCCTACTGTGTAAGAAGTTGGGATGTTAAATATTTCAGCAGCTGTGCAGTGACTCTGTGAGGTGGGATTTGAGCTGCTTCCCAAGAGCACATAAGCAGCATCACAGGTGGTAATAAGCCCTGCTGAAACCTGCATTTCTAATGATGCATTTAAATATGCAATCGAGAAAGTCACCCGTCACCTGAAATGAAAATGCAGGACACCAAGAGGCCCTTTATCTTTTAAGAGAAAGCACAACATCCTACAGTATTTACTATACATCATTTCAAATATTAGAAATCCTGTTCCCAAAGATATAACGCTAAACCACACTGATGTATTGTAGTACTACTGGTCTATTGGTACTGGGACCATTCTTATAAAATACCATTTGATCTCATTTACTTTAGATTGAGAACATAATATAAACAATAGGGGTGTTTCCAAGTAACTGCCTTTAAAAAAAGTTGCTAGGTATTAATTCAATGGAATAAAACACGTCAATTATTTAACACAAAACAATGCAGTCCCTCAGTTTCCCTTGTCTACACATTTAGTATCAATCTTACAGTCTTATTTAATGTACAACCTGTAGTGCTGTGAAAGGTGTTATCTCTGACTAAACTCGACAAAGAACTACATATCCCATTTTTCACAGTGTTAGGTTTAAGGAAAGGCCACATTTACATGATGAATCACTTGCAATTGCTTGATTTGCAACACATTTTCGTTGTCAGTTTACTGTCTCAGTATGGCAGTAAAAAATGTCAGTGCCCAGGATGAGAGGAAAATTTGCTTCCAATTGGCTTTTAAAACACTCAATTTGGAAGTTAATTGTAAAAGGTGAAGGAAGGGCAGCTGTTCTTGCTTTGAAGTCAACACAATAAATAGGTGTGTTTTGTTAGATTTAATATCTGCCGACAAATACTTCTTAAAAGGCAATTACTTGGAAAATACAAGTATCAGCACACCCCTAATGCCCAATACCTTTAAGAAGCAGACATTTGGTGTAAAAATTGCTGCAATAAATCACTGAATCTTACATTTTCAGAAACCACCAAGGCTTTCAGAAAAATAGAGCTATAAATCTGAATGAAAACTGCCTTCAATGTGACTGAAATGAAGTCAACATTTCAAAAATGTTTCATGTGTCTGTATTTTAATATGCACTGGATGGGCTCTGGTAATAACTGCTGCTGATGTAAAAAAAAGAAAAGGAAAAAAAAGCAATGAAACAAACTATATTTACGTTATCCAGGTAACATTTTACAGTATCCACCTACAGAGCATGGTTATATGCAAAAACCGTGTGTAAATGTGTTTTTTATATACTGTATGGAACGTTCACCACCTCTTGAACTACTGCCTACTTTGTAATGAAGAACCATTACTCATTGTTTTCCTGGTTGAATCAAAACCAGCAAAATGCTGTTTTGAAACGGAACCTTGACATTTCATTACAGGAAACCTGTGTCACTTCCGTGATCTCTTCCCATCAATTATCCCTTTCACTTATCCCTCCGATACAGCTTGGTAACATCTGGTCAGGGCAAACATACTTGAACTGAAGTTACACAATGCATAATGTATTGTTCTCATAAACACTCCATGACCACATATTTTGTTTCGTCTGGAGTGCCAGACTTTATTAGTGTCTATCAGAAAATAAAGTTACCACAAGATTAAGAGGCTGAACCACTTGACCAATCATGTGTGCAGTGAACAAGGCTTAAGCAGTTAGCTGTGAATTAATAAGGTGTATTGGAGTTTAAGAAGTGTGTTTACAGTATCCCTACAGATTGCAATCTGAAAATAAAGAACCCTTGTATCACACAAACTCTGATTGGTCTACTGTAAATCGTGTAGAACAGACTGGTAACAGATCTATTATTACTCAAAATAAGAAATACTATGCACATAATAAACAAGCTGTATCTGCCACAAAAGTGTAACAGGATTTACATAAGTTGGAAGATGATGTTCTGAGGGTGTGGCCCTATTGATCCTGCACGTAAAAGTGTCTAAACTATTACTTTTACAAACATCGACTGTGCATAAATACAATCTCTACTCTAAATGTGATATATTGAACCACCAAGTTAATTGTACAAGACAGGTAACACATTTTACATGTACTGTAACAATGAGGCTACTATTAAAACAACATTATACAGTTACAGTACCACTTAAGTAATTAGTGTATTGTAGTACTTAATACTTCAATATAAATCATGTGATGTTTTAGCTACCCAAGGTACATTCATGATGTTGAAGGTGAGCTCACACTGATCCTCAGACCCAGCAAAAGAAAGAGGATCCCTCATTAAACCAGTTGTTTTTCAAGTCAAAGTAGGACATAGCTCTTTATTTTAAAATAACTGTGACAGTGCATTTCCATTGTCTTAATTCTGTGCTTCAACTTAATGATTTTTGAAGCTGGACATTGAAAACTGCAAAGGTAAGTCACCTGGAGAGACAACACACCAAACACGTATATCTGCCTGTCACTTTAGTTCAACATACTGTATACTTTTTCACTCCAACTCTTAGCTGCCCTGTGCCAAACCCGTCAAGGAGTGTGAATTTCAGTTTGATGGTTTGGGACGTAGACCAACATTCTGGAGGCGAGTTGAAATTAAGTCATTTGTCCCTAGACACCAATCACACTGACCTGGACAATATGAATCTTAAAAAAACTAATAGGTTGCATATACAATTCAGGTTGGAAAAGGATACCCAAGCTTTTCTTTTTTTCTATTATTTTTTTACATTTAAGTTGGACACATTCCAAGTTCCAAGGTAAGCTGTTATTCCGATGAGGCATACAATTGAGATTCTGTATCATTTGAGGAAGGTAGAGATCATTTGCCACTTTACATGGCAGCGGTAAACCTGGTAAAATCCATCAAATCTCCTGCTTCTTGAATATAACTTTTTAAGTGAATATACCACAATGCTCTACCAACTTCTATCCTATTTGTTTTGTTTGGCATATATTGCCCAGTGGTTGTCTTGTTAGCCTTGCCTGCAAGTAATCTTTTGCATTATCTGCATTATGCAACAAAAGCTACATCACAACTAGAAGCAGTAACCTCACAGCACTACAAAATAAGGTGTTTTTTTTCGCAGTAATATTAAATGTCCCAATTTGCCAAGAGTAAGTGAAGTAATTCTTCTAAAAGTAAACAAAGCTTTTCATGTAAATCATTCTAAATTGGTTTTATGTTTTTTTTTTTGTTTGCTTTTACAGATAACGCACTGCAATGGTAATGACACAGTACCTGCCATTTGTCCTGCTCTCAGATAACAAACACAAAACAAACAAAAAAAGTACAATTTATACAGTATGTCCCCCAATTAAATGTTTATTATTATTTATTTATTTATTAGCAGACGCCCTTATCCAGGGCGACTTACAATTGTTACAAGATAACACTTACACAGTAGGTACTGTAGTTGTGGCATTCAGGATCATTACGATAACAACGTAAATGTGATCACTAATTAAGTACATGAAGATACTGTGGAGAACATTTAAAACCATTTTAGAAATGCAATGTAGTTCAACATACTGTGTTAAGAGACTTTAGGAGATGCCTAGTTTCTTACTTGGCTCAAAAGAGGTTTTGTAAGCACACTCAAAAGGGATTGAAAGATACAAAGATTACAAAGACATGATGATATGCTTTGTGTTTCTTAAACCCAGAAGAGATTAATACAAAACTAACACCAATGGCCCAAGGGTGTCCTTTATTAATGCAATTAAAATGAACGTCAAATCAAGGAAACTATCAGCGCTAGCTGGTGTAAAACTACTGCATGTGCTCATTTAAACAGAATAGCAGGCACAGTGGGAGAGTCGATTGTTAAACCTATTTGACATCAAGCTGGAAATCGAGATCCCAGCTTCAGTGCTTTATAAATCTGAGCTAAAATTACTTTAGGTTTTATATATATATATATATATATATATATATATATATATATATATATATATATATATATATATATATACACACTGTATATATATATATATATTTTATTACTTACGTAATAAAATATCTGGTTTAATTTGGACAAGTGGTTATAAAGCCTTCATTAGCTCAACCAATCAGAGACCAGAAGTAGGTCATATCCTAGAATAAGATACCTTGAAGAAATATGTAGAGGAATGCCATGCAACAATTTTCATGACAATGGCACCTATTGTTCTCAAGATAACATGAATAATGGGCATCTCTCATTGAATATCTCTATTGGCAGGGATATTAATTCCTGTAAAACTAAGAATGATACCTTCAAAACAGCTTCACCCTTACATGGTAATCATTCTTTTTTTATGCTTAAATACTGTATTACCTGCAGAGTTTATACAATTAACCCACTCACTACCAAATAAAATTATTTGGAAAAAAAAAATCAGAACACAAGCTGTATTTATGTCATTTGATACATTACATGTATACTTAACTTTTGCAGTTAACAAAATTAGAGCATGTTATCATAACAATATAGTTAAAGAAAATTAAAACAGGTAGATACCAGTTAAAAAATGCTCAAAAAACTACGAAGTAGTCTGTCCTCAAATGAGGACAAAGGCACTTAATGGGTTAATACAATTAACACTAAAAAATGGCTCTCTCTTTCTTTTGTTTCTGTGAAGCAAACCAAGGTGTCAAATAAACACACAGTACAATGCTTTGTAAAACAATGCAGGCCTTGAGTGAAGTTTGAGGCGTGTCTGTTGTGCGTTTACAGACAGGGGAGGTTTCTTTCCACAGTGTATTATAGTACAAACTGTGCCTCTTGTTTCTTCCTGTGCTCAGTGATTATTAAACACCTGCCATGTACATCATGCTGCCACTTTAAAGCATCCATTGATCCTGAGAAATAATTGACAGCACCTTGTTCCAGACAGCAAACTAATGAATCACACTAACCAAAAGAAAAGACAACAAAGTGCTGTATGTTAATGGCTAGAGGTGATTAAATGAAAGATAGAATAAATAAACAACTAATTGCACTTGAGAGTGTGTTTGGACGGGGGTTCTGAATTGATGCGACAAGCACAGCCACTGCTAAAACATCAAGCATACAGATTAAAAGCATCCAACGCTCTCCATCGATTACACAGTCAAATTAGTAAAGCTCAGGATACCAGACAAGTTTATCTGAGCATGGAACTTTATAATCCTTGAGGGGGGCTTATAGAAGACAGATCCTGCTGACTAGTGGGCCAAAATTAATTCTGAAAGCAACTCAAAATCGAAAGGTACAGGACTAACCCTGTACAGTAAGGGGGCTTCAATATCTATAGAGTAGTGTACAGTTTTTCATGCTTCATGGTTTGTGTTCAGAATTATTATTATTCTGACTTTGCCAAAGAATAACATTACAGTGTTCTATTGGAAAGCACTGTTGAATTATCCTGGCTTGCAAAGCATGATATTTAGGATCATAAAGCAATTATATCGTCCTGGTGGCATGACAAATAAAGTGCAGCTGATTCAATGGTAGTCAGGAAAAACAGGATTGAAAAGCTGCAACATTTTTTACTTTATTGCACTGCGACAGTATCGTGACAGGTAAATTGCTGGTTTTGGCTACCACTGTATATGGGTTTTTGCTGAAACTGTGTGCATCCAAGAATGGATTGGACATTCATTCATTTCTCTCTCTCTCTCTCTCTCTCTCTCTCTCTCTCTCATCATAACCAGAAGAATACATATGGGGGCCTACATAGTTCTGTGGATAACACAGTCAAAACTGGTATTTTTGCACATTTTTGCGACATTGAGATTTACTGGTATATTGTTCTTGTGAAGTCTGGTTTATATCAGTAGAGTTCTAATTAGACTAATGAATTACGACTATCCATCCTCATTGACATCCAAAAACACTGTCTGCTCTGAATGCTATTTTTTGTATTTTCTAAGTTTTTAGTCTCTACTTGTCACCAGAGACTTAAACTGAGACTTTGTCTGTCCATACGATTGTTACTCTAACTGTATATAGCTCAGCTTCTTAGCTACCTGATGAAAAAGCACCGCCTTCCAACTCCTGGCACTTGGGACTGTGTGCATCCAGGAATGGTTTGGACATTCATCTTGATCAGTTTCTATCCTTTCCAAACCTTGTGATGGACCATGCTGGAACAGGAGGCATGTGTTTTGCTGGGTTCTTGTGCAGGCAACAATATTGGGGTGATTTGTCATTATTTGTTGGAGCTCAAAAAAAGCAGCTGTAGTTACTTTATGTGCCCATGTGTTTTGTGAGGGTAAAAAAAACTCTTTTAAATGTACTGGAGTGGAGATAAAAGTGGGTTATTTCAGAGGTTATAACATTGGATTGCACACGATAAATAAGTCCACAGCTCATTTGATGAGAATTTGAAAACAGGAAATAACTGGTTAGAATAGTGGATGACATTTCAATTCAGAACTTCTTTGCAGACAAAAACAAATGCATGAGTAATGTAAGCTTTTGTATGAAGAGCAGTGCTATTTCTATGTTAACTTAGAATACATTAAAATCATTATTTCTGCCAATGACAGACTAACACATTTTTCAATACTCCATTTTGACTTGACACGCGAATAACAATGAATCAAATAAAATGTTTTTACTGTGATATGATAAACAGCTGCATAAATTACTGTAAAAGATGGGAACTTGAGTTACAAGCACATTGCTGTATACGACTGATTCTTAGCATTGTTTTAATGGCTCATTCCGACAGGCAAATCCATGTGTTAAGGGATGTAGATCGTGATTACAGAAAAAATTATTTCTTGTCAAAATATCTAATATATTTACAAATAGAAATAATGGTAATAAAGGATCTGGAAGCACCATTTTAAAATCTCTCATCTTCATTGCCAATACGGCTTATGTTGAAGTGTCACTGAGACTCATTGGAACTTAGCAAGTCTGAGAAATCCCAAGGTAAAGCATGAATGTTAACCAATAAGAATCCAACAGGTTGTGTATTTATATACAAAAATATCCAGTTTTGAAAGAAACACATGTAATGTTGGTACTACATTTGGTTAAAGAAATCTTGGTTTATAAGACATGCTTTAAAGTTCACCCTGGCATTCAAACAGTGTAACTAAGCATCTTCATTTTCTGTTTTCACCCAAAGCTTTCTTACTGTACTGTACATGCTTTCTCCCATTACTTTTAAAGTACCCCCGTGGCCATTTACCCATCATAACTCCTACACTAATTGCAATTGCCTTTGCCAGTAGTTTCCCCCCTTAATAACCTTTACAATTTTTACTTTGTAATGGAAAAATGATACAGGCAGATGCAATTATTCATTAGTACTAAGATTATAAGCTCCTCTAATTTTTTAGTTTAACAGAATTTAAACAAACTCACTCTCAACATATAGCTGGCCAGCAGTATTTTTAGTATATTGTAATCCTCTATGCAACCTTACAGCTGTAGTAATGCTCATTCCCCACACACGAATGACATATGCAAACAAGTATTCTAGTACTGTATCATAAGAGGTAGTGGTGATATTTATGAATATGGATTGTGTTCTGTATTACATAATTCAAATCACCTGCCTCCCACAGATTCCCCATCAGCTTTATTCTGGCTTCAATCTGTTAAAAGCTAAAAACAAATGAAAGAATTAACACCCATGTATTAGAGGGCACTTTGCATAAGCTGAATGAACGGTATTATAAACAAACAATCTGCCTACCCACGTCTTCTATTTGCAAGTGCCCTGTTGCTGGTTTAACTGAGGGTGAATTATTATGTTTATGTATTAGTCAATGCAATCTGTTTTTCTTCACCCAAGTCCTAACTCTTTACAAAATATTACCAAGCAATCTTTATCCTTTCCTGTAATTCTGTACAACTCCTTAATACAACCCTTCCCATCACTAATAGCACTTTTTTGCAGTTCAGAAGTATCTGAATTAGTTTATTTCTTAAAAAAAAAAAAAAAATATATATATATAAATATATATATATATATATATATATATAATAATAATAATAATAATAATAATAATAATAATAATAATCACAGGGGAAAAATAAAAAAAAAACTTATGGTTTAGTTTATTCACACAGTGAGAATTGTCTCAGCTGTGACTTTTTCATTTTATATAATTTGTCTCATTGGGGCAATTTCCATGGAAAAAGAAAAATAAGTCTCACCTTTTTCTCACTCTCTTTTGGTAGTACTTTTGGGATTTCTTTTAGCCAGAGAAATCCCCATTCCAAATGCAAATAACCAAATTCATATTAAAATAGGGAAGGGTATAATATTTAAATATTTGTGTCTGACTTCCAATTTGGTCTTGCGCCGCTACTGATATCGTACAGCTTTCTTAAACTGGGTTGCCATTAACTTTTTAGGATGTGTTACATCAAGTGCAGCCTGTCTCATTTGGCCACCCAAAAAAATTATAATAAAATACATTTCATAAAAAAGCGCAGTGTACTATCCTTGTATTTGCTAAACATTTTTGACTGCATATATATTTATTATAAACCTACTATATACGTTAATAAGCCTGCAGCCTCACCCGAAGGATATATACACACGTACATATATAAATATACCAGTTTTCCTACAGGACCGTAGCGTCAGCAAATCTGATCCTTATAGTCTACTAATGGAGCTAAATTACCAGCACTTTAGGTTAATGATATAAAAAGTATCCTGTCAAAATATTTAGTCTGTACATTTTTTTTAATTTTGGTAGTAAAATCAGGCTACCCTACTCGCCCGTGTTTCACTACATATTATTTTTATAATAATAATAATAATAATAATAATAATAATAATAATAATAATAATAATTTTCATGCAAATAAACCCACGTTTTTGGTCAACTATACGGCTTTTTAGTGTGAGATGACGATTTACTCACCTCTTAAAGTCATACCATGTTTTATATGCACACTTCCTATAGCGCGTGGAATGTGTGTGCGACATCACATAAATAATGACTGTAGAGAGAGAATATCGACTTTCTAAGCTGCATGGAAACCCGGCCAATGTGTCATATGAGATTTATCATGACAGAGGCCTACAGCACAGGTACATTTAAGATCAGCCTCATTTTCATATCTATCTAAACTAGGTTGATTTAACTGACAGCATATTTGGGAATGTCTGTCTTTGTGTGAGCTAAGATTGTCAGTACTGCAGCCTAAATGTTTTAAGTTAATTAAATCTGAAGGCAAAGTTGAAAATCTTTTTCGGTAATGTGTTCCTTTAGCAATAAAACAATACAATAAATATTCACACAAGGTCCAATTATACAGTCCCAGTCTGCCCGCTGTCAGTTTCAATCATTACTTATTTGGGTCCTCTCAGCTAACAACTCCTGCAACTTGTTTCTCAGAGGGCCTGAGGGGATCCACTCAGCAAGGCAGACACAGAAATATATTGCATCAAAGATCCAACTGAACGGTTCAGACAGCAGCTGAGTATGAGTGTGTAATTCAACTGCGGGGCTTGCACCATTATAAAGACCTGTAATTGGACACTCATCATCTGAATCCACTCCGTTAACTTTAGTTTACATGTGTTGCTTAACTTAACAGGATCATTTAACTGAGCTTTACAATAAAGTGTGAAACTAATTAAATCTTGCTCCAGTGCTTCGAACAGGTGACAAAGGATTATGAGATTCAGGGTTTGATACAGTACAGTACCTGGCAAATTGCCATAGCAACCGGAATTTAATGTTCAATCCCATAACTCTTTAGCTGGGAAGGTGGTGAAACTGCCAGTTGAATTAAACCAAAAGGAAGTGAAGTAAATTTTGTCTAGCTAGAACGTAATATCGTATACCAAATAACACAGCCTGTCTTAAGTGTGGGTACAGTTCTGTTATCTGTCGGGAGCAGTCTATTACCAAGTTCAGGTTGAAGCCCTACCCTTAAAAAAGTGTCCCATAGTAAAAGCATAGCAAACTGTAACTAAGTGAAATCACGGTAAAGCAAAGGTTAGCATTTTAATGCCCAGAGGGGTACGGTAAAGCACATTAAAAACATGACAAACCATAATAAACTACGGTACAAGCATACTGTAGTATGATAATTGGGGGGGAAGCCTTTTTACAATTACATTTTTACACCATGACTAATTTTAGAATGGCAACATTATTTCAGAACATTTTCTGTGTGGGATAGAATTATAACTATATATTAAAAAAAAAAAAACTTAAATGGCTTACTCCACAATTCACTACAAGCAAATTGATTTAAAATTGGGATTTGGGGCACAGCTGTCAATCAATGCTAACAGACAAATGCATCAGCCTGTCTTAACAACTAGGCTCTTTGTCCCAAAGGGTGTTGAATGGGAATGGCAGTGCAGTGCAATCAATACAGCTTTAAATGATAGACTTGAATGCCATCTCCACCCCACACCTTGCAGTCCGATTTCATTATTTCTTGGACATCATCATAGGCTAGTCTATTAAATGTGCCGTATGGGTTCAATATTAGAATGGGGTAGAAAACAAATACTGTAACAATTTTTGGAATCATGCCGACAGCAGGGCTGCAGTATGTTCGCGCTCACTCGCACAATGCATTTGGTTGGGAGATGAAGATTACACGTCACAGACAATTTAATATTTCCATTCTGAAAACTATTCAGTCATAGTCTGATTCACACATTTAAGTCATGTTAGCTTACTGAAAACTGAACAGAAATCATTATCGATGTATCTTTAACCCTTTGCGGTCCTATGTCGGACCTGGTCCGACATTGCAATTATTCCTATCCGGTCCAATGTCGGACCCTGTCCGACATCATCAAAAAAACGCAAAAAACGGGTTTCTAGTCGTTTTTTCTCCGGAAAAAGCAGAGAAAACCATTCAATGGCCGAGTGGGAGCGACAGGAGCCGAGACAAGTCGGAAAAAAAAAAAGGTGTATCTCATGAATAGTCATACTTGCCCCTGGCACGGGAACGAAAGGGTGGGGCGAGGTTGGAGATGCCTAGTGAGTGCTTTGTTGATATGCAGGGCCTTTTAAACCCATTTGACTGTGGAAAAAAATACTTTCAAACAGCGCGTCTAAAATTAACTGCGCGTGTGAAAATAAATTGGACCTGACGCGCCTGACACGCACTTAATAAATGGACTGCAAAGGGTTAACAAATGCTGTGTTCATTTCAGCACATCATAGTCCTTTACAGTCTCAATGAAAAATCTTTCAGTTTTACTTTTTTGCAGCAATTTTAGTGTGGGAATATTAGTAAAACAGGAACATGCTGTACCCTTACAACATAACACTTAAACAGGGTAAATGTAATGATACAGCATTGGTAATGGTTTTGGATTTAATACATGAAGGTGGGATATGCACTTAAGTGGGGTAGACTTTATTAACTTTTTATAGAAATTAAAATATGCAGGTTGTTCCATAATTTGTGATCATAGATGAGACCATTAACAAAAAAAGTTTAAAAAAAAGAAAACACCTTGAAGGACCTTCTGTAACTACAGGGATGGAAGATGGCAGATATAAAGCTCTCCTACATGTCTAGTGCAGTGGCAAGCAAAGACAGTTTGACTCTATGTAATTAATTACCATACTCTGGAACAAACTAGGCTTTTTTGGGTAATGACATGACTGTTATTGTCTTAATGTGGTGAACTGAAGTGCATAATTCACATCACTAGAAGCAGTCCATTTCTGTGTAATTTGCATTATTCCCATGTACAATGATTTAATGTAATTTGATGTATAAATGTTACTAAATGATGAGCTGCACAATGATTGATTATTATTATTATTTTTATTATTATTATTATTATTATTATTATTATTATTATTATAGGCAAAGAAGTATTGCAGGAACTAATACTTTCATGTCAAACGTCATCTTTTTTCTGTAGGGTGAACATATTTTGTGTATTAATGAGGATTAATTATACATGTTCCAATTTAAGTAATGCCGTCTGCCAAAACAGCCCATCATTAATTGTCATATTTGATCATATTACACAAAAACTACATTGTATTGTATGAATTGGTTGTGTAGTACAGCAGTCACCAGTTACAATATTCCAATTAAAAACATGCAACATGAGTTAAGAGTATTTAGATCTGCCTGCTATTTTCGTCTGAATAGAACCCAGGCAGTGTAAAAAATATTGCGTGGTACTTTCTTCCCATCTCTCCCCATCCAACTGCAAAAATTAAAAATCAGGAGTTGATTTATACAACCGTAAAGTCAAACCAGATGTTATACTGCTCTACGTTCAAGCTTTGACATTCTGCTGGCAGTCTCCTTCACACTAATCAAGCTAGTATTGGAAGTGGCTCTCATTCTGCAGTGCCCTCTCAGACTGATGTATGCTGCTGCCTGAAAGGGGTCAATACCCACTGGATTCTTTTCATTTTCAAAATTGCATATTACCCTTTTCCTATAGGATCAGTACATGAAGATTCAATTGCATGTTAAGAATCTTAGCTTGGAATTCAATGTTACAGTATATGGTCAACATGTCTTTCACCCTTTGGGGTGAAAGAAGTTGGGGTGCTTCCATACTGTAAGCGCATGTCCTTGTATGTACAACTATTAAATGGGAAAAAAGTGAAAATCAATTAGGAAGTCAATTACAAAACTTTAATGTTATTTGTTACCAATATTACTATCCCAGCTTACCATATGAATTCATATTTGTAAACCGTTTAGCCCCCATGTGTTGCTTTTATAAGTGCATTGGGCTTACATGTGGAATGAAGGGAGTAACCATATTCACACAGGAAACAGACAACACTCAGGTACAAGCCTGTGCGCCTATGTGCACGATTATGCGGCACTACAGTACTTCAATCTGTGTATCAGTATTAAACAGTGTGCTTTCAGAATTCACTTTCAAGACTGCAAATTATTTAAATTCATTCCTTTCCATTAACAAACTGATTGTTTTCCAGTCAAATTCGATCAACACGAAGCAGACACAATTACCATATTATAAGTACCATGGCCAAATGGGGTACCTACAGCATGTCAAAGATGGCTAGCGGTATAAATGTCCTGTGCATATTAAATTTTATTGTAAACATAGCATTAATCCAACATTTAAGCAAAATCAGCCTACTTTGATTATATTAGTCTGTAGTAGAACATAAGCATCTTATTTATTTGTATCATTATAGCTGGATTTTCTATTGAAAAAAACCCAGGTGTTTATCTCGCATCATTCTCTGCACTGAATTTGATGCTGAGAGCTACAGTACAGGGCAATTTATCTGACAGAGCCAATACATTTTAACACACGTAGCTTTACTGACACACTATATTAAAGTTAGGAGGGGCTCTATTCAGGGATATTCGAAATAGACAAACTACATGCTTTCCTACAATTTACAAGCAATACAATATGGGATGAGCAGATGGGGGGGGCAAGGTGTTCTTCAATGAAACTAGGCTATATTTTATGAAGAAAACCTAAACAGTTTATTAACAAGCTTCTCTCAAAAAGAGAATACAATGTTTTGCAAAGCAATATGAAATTCAATTATTTGAAAAAAAGCTTTATGCAATTTAACTGTGAGGGAACACTTTAGGGAACACTGCAAGACTGAAAAGTTACAGTATAACATTGTATTACTAATGCATGGTCAACAAAAATAAAACTGATTATCCACTGGGAATTTCTAAAGATCTCAAAAGAAATACTTTTGTTCTGGGACTGCTGCCAATTTTATACTGCAGTCGACTGATCTTGAATGTACCAAAGAGACCATTTAAGCAAGTGCAGTAACGGTACATGGATGGAAGGATGGCATAAAATGTCTAATCATAAAACACTTTAACAATCGCACACATGCCCACCCCTAAAAAATCTAGACACAGGTTTTAGACTCTATAGTTTATGTTCATTATTCAAAACTTCTTCAAATCAGTAACACATTTTCATGTGCCCGAAAAAGCCCCTTCCTTTGCCTCTTCGGCATGCTTGCATGTACCTCTATTGCTATCAGTAGATTCCTTTAGATCAGCGGTTTAACCTGTGGTACGTGTACCAGTTCTGGTACATGACAGGCTTGCAACTTTTACACACAGGCAGCTGTTCATCATGCTGATATGATTCCTCAATCACAATACTCCCGTTATCACACTATTGGAATATATCAGTCTGTTTGTATCACTGAAATACAAGAAATGAGAAATTATGATGAGAGGCATTTGTTGTGAACTTTCAGAGATACTGATGGAGAACTAAAGCAGCCTCTCTAATATTGACTGTGGTGAACTCATGTCAAATAATTAGATGATGCCGTCACATTTTCAGTGAGAAAACCGGTTGTAATGGGGCAGGTCTCTGTTTTACAACAACCGTTTAAGACTGCACATAGTTACTGGTACACCGGGTGGTCCCTACTGGAGACACGTACCGTACTTAAAGTGAAAAAGATGAAAACCACTGCTTTAGACTATGTTTTCAACAGCTACCGAGGGCCCTCAGGGAACATTTATAGGGCTGATGAGGTTATCAAAAGGAGATGGATTTCGTTCTTGAACAACATCTGCCCATGCACAGATCATTTTATGAATATCAATATGAACGTTCAATTTAACCGAAATGCGATTAACTATGACAAACTGGCAAGTAATTTTATGAATTAGTACTGTCACAAAATGCATAGGATTGAAGTTATAGATCATCACTTCTAATAAGTTATAGTAATATATATATATACACACACAGTACTGAGCAAAAGTATAAGGCAGGTGTGAAAAAATGCTGTAAAGTAAGAATGCTTTCAAAAATAGACATGTTAATAGATTATATTTATCAATTAACTAAATGCAAAGTGAGTGAACAGAAGAAAAATCAAAATCAAATCCATATTTGGTGA
Organism: Acipenser oxyrinchus oxyrinchus; assembly: GCA_030684275.1. Classification (NCBI taxonomy): domain Eukaryota; kingdom Metazoa; phylum Chordata; class Actinopteri; order Acipenseriformes; family Acipenseridae; genus Acipenser; species Acipenser oxyrinchus. Next base: position 23,774,339 of record CM060266.1, read on the forward strand.
GACCACCCTTTGCCTTCAAAACAGCATCAATTCTTCTAGGTACACTTGCACAAAGTCAGGGATTTTGTAGACATATAGTCAGGTGTATGATTAAACAATTATACCAAACAGGTGCTGATGATCATCAATTCAATATGTAGGTTGAAACACAATCATTAACTGAAACAGAAACAGCTGTGTAGGAGGAATAAAACTGGGTGAGGAACAGCCAAACTCAGCTAACAAGGTGAGGTTGCTGAAGACAGTTTACTGTCAAAAGTCATACACCATGGCAAGACTGAGCACAGCAACAAGACACAAGGTAGTTATACTGCATCAGCAAGGTCTCTCCCAGGCAGAAATTTCAAGGCAGACAGGGGTTTCCAGATGTGCTGTCCAAGCTCTTTTGAAGAAGCACAAAGAAACGGGCAACGTTGAGGACCGTAGACGCAGTGGTCGGCCAAGGAAACTTACTGCAGCAGATGAAAGACACATCATGCTTACTTCCCTTCACAATCGGAAGATGTCCAGCAGTGCCATGAGCTCAGAACTGGCAGAAAACAGTGGGACCCTGGTACACCCATCTACTGTCCGGAGAAGTCTGGTCAGAAGTGGCCTTCATGGAAAACTTGCGGCCAAAAAGCCATCCCTCCGACGTGGAAACAAGGCCAAGCGACTCAACTATGCACGAAAGCACAGGAACTGGGGTGCACAAAAATGGCAGCAGGTGCTCTGGACTGATGAGTCAAAATTTGAAATATTTGGCTGTAGCAGAAGGCAGTTTGTTTGCCGAAGGGCTGGAGAGCGTACACGAATGAGTGTCTGCAGGCAACAGTGAAGCATGGTGGAGGTTCCTTGCAAGTTTGGGGCTGCATTTCTGCAAATGGAGTTGGGGATTTGGTCAGAATTAATGGTCTCCTCAATGCTGAGAAGTACAGGCAGATACTTATCCATCATGCAATACCATCAGGGAGGCATCGGATTGGCCCCAAATTTATTCTGCAGCATGACAACGACCCCAAACATACAGCGAAAGTCATTAAGAACTATCTTCAGCGTAAAGAAGAACAAGGAGTCCTGGAAGTGATGGTATGGCCCCACAGAGCCCTGATCTCAACATCATCGAGTCTGTCTGGGATTACATGAAGAGAGAGAAGCAACTGAGGCTGCCTAAATCCACAGAAGAACTGTGGTTAGTTCTCCAAGATGTTTGGGCCAACCTACCTGCCGAGTTCCTTCAAAACTGTGTGCAAGTGTACCTAGAAGAATTGATGCTTGATGCTGTTTTGAAGGCAAAGGGTGGTCACACCAAATATGGATTTGATTTAGATTTTTCTTCTGTTCACTCACTTTGCATTTAGTTAATTGATAAATATAATCTATTAACATGTCTATTTTTGAAAGCATTCTTACTTTACAGCATTTTTTCACACCTGCCTAAAACTTTTGCACAGTACTATATATATTTTTCCATCATAGTAAGCAGTCATTTTATTATTCCAAAAGAAAGTTACGGGAAAGCTTCCAGAGTTAAACAATCACTTCAGTGATAGAGTTCATACAGCAAGATTAGTTTACAACATGTTTTAATCAAAAGACCCACCCCATGAAGGTCAGTAAGATTCCAACTTCAACATAATCTCGCATTACAACATTACTGTTCTCACAAAGGGTGTTGTTGTTTCTAATAGTTTACTCCAAATAGGAATGATGCAAAACAAAGAGATATTACATATAACAGGAATTCATATTATTGCTCCCAACTCGTTGAAGGAGCAGCTCCACTTGTAGTTATTGCAACAACACGTTATTTTGCCTTCTAGGATATGGAAATTATGTTCTCAGGCCAAGAAACAGTGGCACCACATCTCATTACTGGATCATATGAGACAACCTATTGAGACAGCATACCAGTGTCTTTATTTGATTATCATCCAGCATGGCTGCTCCAGTGTGTAAACATCTGCAATAGTACTTACATCTCAACCCTCTATCTCTACACTGCCCAAAAATACAGCCAAGTTTCCGAGTCTCACATATGTACGAGAGGGTGGGTCAGTCTCTGCGTTGATGGAACAGGTTTAGCTTACACTGAAACTATAACAGAAGAAATCCTCTGAAATAACTGTCAAGGTTATAACAGAACAAAGGATAAGCCTCAAGGTAACGGGCGATCCTTTGTTTGCAAAAGATATGCAACTCGGGGCTAAATAACACGCTGTCTATGAAGTAATTTGGTCCTCGTTGTTGGGTATAAAAATACGACACAGAAATCTGGCAACACCAGGTGATAACAAGACTACCAACATGGGCCATGGGTGGTGTTAACGCAATAGGACACAGTATGGTGTGCTTTGTTCTGAAATTACCGCACTGAGGGGAATATTCATAAAAGAGGATAAAAACATATATGTAAATACATAGAATCCAAATGCAAAGCCAAATGCTGCAACCATCTACTGTAGTTATGCTGCCATTTTTACAGCAATACACACCTTGAAGGGTCTTATTGTGTTTTATTATGAACCATTCCAGAAAAGAAAACACAAATATAGTTTAAGAAAACAGAAGTGCTAAAAGATTTATGTAGAAAACATTTTGTGCATTACAAGTTCCAACAAGCTGCTGTCCATTAAATACAGAAAACATATTGTACAGCACTAATTAATTTTGAGTAATGCTTGAGGACTTCCATTGGGATATCCAGCAATGGCTTTTCTAGGATGAAGACTGAGGGATATGTCTTCAACAATTATACACGCTCAAAGAAATATAAACCACGTCAGTACTGTTTTGTGAATAACATGTTAGAAAAATATTCCCTATGGGTGGCTCAAATGTCCTAACACAAGATTACTTGATGGGTGTATTTTTTCCTGATTAGCTCAAATGTTTGGTCAAAACAACACATAGATCTCGCCTTTTTTTTTACCTCTGGAATCGAAGAGTACAATTCACTCGGGGTCTTATCCAATATCCGACTACTGTCCTCCACGACTAGAATCTTGTTTGACACCGACCCAAACTGCGCTGATTGACAAAAAGTTAATTAGCGAGTGCTGTTTACTGTCTCGTTATGTTCCAGTCAGAGGACAAGTCAGCCAACTTTAAGGGATGTGCTGGATGATTAGCGAGTGAGGTCATTTCGCTAGTCTTGAAAACATTTTAAGCAACATTGGTAGGTATGTTTAAGCTCTACTTAAATCTCTTTCTGCTGGTTTCACAGATCCCTTACCTTACTTAAGGTAACATTACGTAGCCTAAGACTTGTAATAAAACCAGGGTCTGAGAACCTGACCATTTGGAAACCCTGGCAACGATATATACAGTGTGATGTGCAATACCTATTAGTAAATGCTCATTTTTATAACAAATTAGGCAGGCTTGAATTTTGCTACCAAAATGCATTCCTTGTCAAAAGGCCATCTTTGAGCAAAAGAAGAGGATAGAGTGCGGCAGGAGTATTTTTCTGGATTGGTTGTAGTAAAAGATGTCAGCACACGATACTGCAAGCTTTCTCCAGGGAGTTCAATGAAGTGGCTTGATGAACAGCCAGACTGCTACACAACTATGGCAGCGCATCAGTGGCATATAAATGTAAATCCTAGGTGACCTGGAATAGCTCTCTGAATAGATCTACTGTACTATATTACCTCATCAGTAGCCTCTGTATATTCATGGAAAAATACAAGAATAATCTATTTAAATAGGAAATCCCTCATGTATCATATTTTATGGAAAGGGAAACCTGTAGAAGTGCCTCGTCAATTCAAATGAATAAAAAAACAGTCACTGTACATATTAAATAACAGAAGCCTTTCTGGAATTTGGGCTTAAATTCAATAACAATTAGTAGCCCAACATCACATATTGTTCACACGACTAAGGGCTTAGACGATAAGGAAGTCGTTATTTTTTTTAAATTAAATTTTCTGATGATTTTATTTTAAAAAATCATATTAAAAATAACAGAATAAGCATGAATACAATTAGATCACTGTATTAGATACTATACACTATTTCATTATCAAAGGTATAGTTGGGGGTTTATTTTGTGTTTACATACTGTAGCGAGATTGTAGAGAGATTTGTTAAGAGTGGAAAACCATTCCAGAGATTGACATCAACATGGTCACCGGATCCTAATAATACTATACAAGTACATTGTTAAGTCTGCTTTTTTATACTGAAATTTAAATGTTTTAAGTCTAGAGGGATTTTGTGTATATGTAGCCAGGATGTACCAACACTTGTTTTGCATTAAAACATGCAAAGACGGGCAATTATTATCTGTCCTAGATGGTAAAAGTGAATCCTTCTGATTACACTCGAACTAGAGGAGCAATTTGCCTCTCCACCCACAGATACAGTACTGTACATGGCCTTTGTGTTCTTTTCCAACAATACGCCATTCATTTCTCTCAGAGCACCAGCACTGTGGTAGGAGAGAGCACCGGACTGCTATACTATGAGGCTCACAAATATTTTCAGTTAAAGTTGAAGAATGAATTTCCAGCTGATTTATGAAGATCTGTAAATAAAACAATCTGGATTATATTAAAAAAAAAACATAGCTGCTAATATACAAATATCAAAATGAATACAGCAAAAGTAAAAGTTCTGTGTTTTCTTGTTAACACTACAGGGTCTTCTTCACCACTCTTTGGATCCTGCCCAAGCACCACCTGTCTTGGATTTCTGCACCATATGTTACTTAAATTACAAATAAAATAACAGAACACAGGCTCCTGAGATTCAGCTTTTTTGAAGCTCCATTAGTTTCCCTCTCACATGACTGTATGAATATTAACACATGATAAAACATACTGCTTAGGTACCATTTGCCAGCTGAAAGTACACCCTCTTCATTTACGTTTGATCGCCTCCACTGAAGACTCCGCTAAATATACATTTCTTTCAATTACTATTTTAGTACCCATTCATTTGCCACATTTATCTATCTATGACTTCCCAGCAGCTTAGCAAAGACTATATGCTCCATAGGCATCTCAGGGAATGGCAAAGTATTTGAAGTGATCGATGAGGTTTGTGATTAAAAGGATGGCAAACTATATACCAGTCAAAGATGCTTATTCAGTTGATCTAAAATGGCAGATGTAACATTTTATTTGTTTGTTTTCAGCATTTTACTGCATCAGCATTTAATAAATACGGGCATGGCTCAATATAAGGTTCTGTTTTGCCTGCGGGCAGGAAGGTGCCATCTACTATGGTGGCATTAAGCATGCAGTACCCTGAATACATTTACGGAGTGTACCATCCTCATTATCATGCATGTCAGGAATACATACAGTACGATAAGGCATGTGGTATGTCTCTCAACACTGCAGTTTCATCATTCAGCATGGAATCCTGTTTCACCGACTGATGTCAGCAAATCTGGAGCAGAATTAAATGAATAACTATTACTCACTTACTGTTGTGCCATTTCATGCTGCAGCTGTAGTAAGATTACTGTACTTTGCTGATGAGAGTGTAAGGGAGGAGTGATATTATTTTAAACATGGCAAAATTGAGCAGATAAAAAGTCAGTACTGTTTCAATATATTCCTACTAAAAATTACCTTGAAGTTTAGCCTCCTCTAGTGCATGACCCTAATGCCTCGTTTAAGGGTCTCAGCTACATCACGAACATCCAAATATACTGAGCTCCAATCCCAGATCACCTCTCTGCACCCACAGGTCTTTAACCATTCTCTCCGAGATACCCAAGTGAATTAAAAAACATCACATTGTGACATGAATTCCATATACTTTATATTAAATAATCCAGTGATTTACCACACCACTGGCAAATGAATCACTTTGAATTTCAAGCCAAAGGCTGAGAGAATTGTCCCTGTCTACAGTATTACACCAGGTTATCTCTTGCTCCTAATGAAACCTTTAAAAGAAAGAACATATAAAACCTAGGTGGACTTAAAACAGGTCCAAATAAATACACACTCAAAAAAGTCACTGCTATATACAATATTCTTTTTTTTTCTTATACAATATATCTTTACAGTAATAAACAATGCTACTTTTAGAAAATGTATTTGCACATGTGATTTTGGCACTATAGAGTTGCTAGCCTGTGTAATACTCGGAGAAGAACATGGCCAATTTGAATTCCTTGTAATACTTTAAATCAATACTTTCACCATCAGAACAGTACAGGTTATCTGACATTTTGGACATGCACTATGGAGAGGTGGTCCTAAAGCACAATACATTCTGGAAGCTATAGTTCCATAGTATAAAGTGGTACTTAGCTTTGCAAAGCATTTGTAAAGAAACTATAAAATGGCCTTAATTAGGCAGGTTTTATGCATATTAAGTCAGTATGTGACTGCAGCACAAAAAAAATCAGCTGGAGACAACAAGATCTTAGGTCAGCGTCTTGATTCAGGCTAACTGAATTCCCCATTGAGAAATGGTTTAAATATACTTACAAACAGATGCCATTAATGACTTTATGGACACTTACTGGTATGGCCATAACAAATATGTATTTAAAGCTTTCACTTCAAAGCTGTCCCTTTAAATAGGTATGTCTAGCACTATTTGACACCCTAGAACTGATATGAACTGATCAATTCTGTACCCTATATTATCAACAACAGGAAACAAAACATGATTGTTAAAAAACAGGGTGGGAGCTATAGTTTGCATCCCAACAGCCTTCCCAGCAATCCATTCACTAATTTATCCCATCAGCGATAATTTTGGATTATCTCCCCAAATCAAGTATTCTGTTTCTCTGAAGTATTTATCCATTTTAGCTCCCATGATTACCTTGTCAGTGCAAGCTGTTTGATGGATGACCACATTCAAGACATCCTCTGAAACCCTACTAAGAAACTCTGGGTGGCTACAGAACCGGAGCTGTTGACTTTACCTGACAAGCAAATAAAGGTCATGTAGTCTCCCTGCCCTCCCGTGGCAAGAAAAGGGATCTTTTTCTTCATTCTCCTTTTGACCTGGACTGCTCCGAGCATTTTCTCATCATGTGGTGCAAAAACCTCCTTGTTGATGGCAGATTTGGCACTCATTGTCGGCTGGACACACGTCAAACAGCAGACTTAACTGTAAGGAGAAGAACATATACAAAATGTATTATTCGTCTCAAGGATTTCTGCTTACCAGACGTGGATAATGACACCGTAGATTTGGGATGATAAATACATGGATGGTCAGGCTTATTGCAAAAGCCAAACTACCCCAATTGCTTCTGTATTGGGCGACTAAAAGTTGCTACAAAAGTTGTGAAATACACAAACCTAACTTAACAAGTTCAATCTAAACCAATTATTGTGTTATACAGTTGTTCTTTAAAATACTTTGTCTTTGATTTGTACATTCCCAGCTCATTTCACAGGCCCCGACTAGCATTCTTGGACTATCCAATTGTACTTTAAGTAAGGATTTGAAGATTTAAAAAAAGCTGGATAATTAAGGTAACTTAACTTTGGGGGAAGTTACTGCAATGGGTAGTATCCATGTAATTATACTGTACCTTTTGCCATTTAAGTATTTTTTGATACTGTTTTCACCCAGTAGGTAAGAATATTAAAAATAAGTTACTTAATGTAGTAGCAGCTCCCCTTATGTGTGCATTTCCACCCATGAAATGAATGAATTTTATCCATTTTACAGTTCTAGCATTGTATTTCTGCTGTGCTATCAGAAACTGTCCTGTAGGAATAATCCAGCTCTGGTCAATTACAGAACTACAGAAGTGTCAAGGGAATAAATGTCATGGTAAATCTGTAAAGAGTCACCCATCTCTCAAGGCTGTAGGCCATACTTTTAAAGAAGAATCATTGGATGCTGTCCACTTTCTCATATTAAGTGATTATGAAAACAATATGCTTGAATGCTGTCACGTATGGTGTATTCTTACACAGCGAGTCAAGGCTTTAGGTGACTTAAAACACTCTGGAATTGGCTTTTAACCCTCCCAATGAGATCCAAGGACCTAAACGAATAAACATAAGTTTGATGACTCACTTCACTTTAGTGCCAAGAGTTTGCAACATGTTTATGAATGGAAAATGTTAGATTACAGATCACTGAAAACTGAGTATGCAACCGGTTTTGCTTCCTCTGATGCAGAGGATAGTTGCAGGTTTGTGGAGGTAACAAAGCCTGGTTACTTTACACTGATCAGCTATAACAGAACATGCACCTGCTACAGTTCTGGCTCCCGATCTTCCAGTGGGTGTCACTATTGAGTGTAAAGAAAAAATAAATAAAAAAACAGCTTACTTGTGAGAAATATATAATAGAAAAGCTACCACAAAATATATCCCTAAAGCATAAAAACACTAGTAAATGGTATCCACGATGTTTTACATACGATATGGGAAACAAGAAAACAGATTCATCTAACCTACTTTACTCCTTAGAAACTATGAAAACCAAGGGGGTTGCAAAGGTTTTATGTTCAAATTGACTGCAACACCTTTGAAAGCAAGACACTGTGAACCGAAAACAGCAGGTACACTACTGTCAGCTATTTGTCCCAGTTTTTGATAAAGGACTGTACATTTACAATACAAACAGGCTAGTAGCGAAACAGCAAACACAATTGGAGATCATGCTTCAGCTACGAGGGAGCAAAGTGGTCCAACAGAAATGGAGAAAGAAGAAACAATGACATATAAATATTCAAATACTGCTGTTCAGTGCTGAAATATATCCTATTTATTACAGTATGTAATTATATATATAATTTATTTTATTTTTTCTTCTTAAAAAGGCTAAGGGCATGGTATGATTTGTATAGTAGTGTCAGCTTTTACAGGAAATCAGAAACCTGAGAGGAAGCCAAGAATTTTTTTATTTCAGTTTCAACTCAAATCAACCTTTTACAATCCTTTTCATGATAGACTGTCCTAAATTGCAGGTCAAAACAGTGTCTTGTACACACAGCATTTGTGTAGTCCAACTGGCAGCCAATCACAGATCACCAAAAAGCTGCAGCTGTCATTAAATATTAACAGAAAGGATTGATTGGGAGTTATACAATCTGTAAAAGCAAAGTTATAGCCCTGCAACATCATTCTGGTTTAGCTCAACTTGTCAAACAAGAAAACAGTCTGCTTTATCCACACAGACACCCCACCCCTGTACAAAAAGAAAACCTATTGATCTTAAAAACTGGACCTACTGAAAAACCACTGACACTACCCTAATTGTCTAAAATAATATTAAGAATTGATGGCATACTCTGCATGATATTCTAATATAAGTACAGAAATGTGTAATAACAGGACAATCCAGTTTACCAATAATAAAAAAAAAAAACGCAGGGAACCAATTTGGCAGATTCAACAGAGATCTACAGTATAAATAAATAATTATATTATACTTTATTATAAGCCAAATACAGTAGAAGGCCAGAAGCTGAAGGGCGATTCTATTACACAGATAGTTCAAATCAAGTTAGCACATGTGACATAGGCTACTATTTTAATGTGCATTTCCTTTGGCATAATTACTGTTTAATATCAGCCTTTGAAAATGTCATCGTCAACCAAACTCAGAAACAGAATCAGAGTTTGGCGTTAAGATTGTTTCATTTGCCTCATTTTTGTCAGCACCCACCAGGGCATACACAGATGCACAGCGGAGTAAAAATGTTTCTGAATATGCATGACATGTCCCGTATTGACGTGTTGTTTTACTCATTGGTTCATTCCCAATGAAAACAACTGAAAACCCTTAAAGTATTCATTTAGCTAGGTTAGCGTGAGATACAAACCAACGACTTAAGCCTGATTCGCACAGGACTAAAAATCACCAATTTTTTTACTGACATTGATATTTAGTCCCGTGCAAACCATCCATTTCTTTTTATCCCAGATAATTCTCAGAGGTCCTCTGATTTTTTTACAGGACACTAGGACCTGCTGTCAAATTTCAAATGCAGGCATCCTGTGTCGTTTTACTCCTGTGCAAATTGACCATGTCAGTGTTATGTTAGAATTGATACAGCACTTCCGGGGTAATCGCCTCAAAGCAACACCAGCCTTTTCAATAAATCATAATACAATATTAAAATTGGTACGATCTGTTCTCAGGTTCTACAGTTCAGTAAAACACAACGACTGGGTAACCAAATTGGGGATCGGGTGAAAATACAAAACACATAATAGGCACAACTTAAATGAATGCTTTGAACGGTGCATTTGAAGGTATGTATGGAAATACATATCACTCAAGCGATGAAACAGTTATTCTCACCATTGGTACAACGAAAAGAGTTATTTACACCTGATTCACTGTTTACAAATCCTACACAATAGCACCTCCTCTGGCCAAAACATGGCATTTCATTTTGAATTTACCGACTTTTCTTGATGAAAACTAATCCACATCTGGGATGTTACTAGACATCCTTTGCTTTTAATCAACTCTGAGGATACCTGCTTTTTAATCCTGCGTGAATCATGCTTAAGAACACCTTAAACAAGTAATGCAATTGCCAAATTTGCATACAGAACATGCATGAAACAGCAGGCCCAAAATGTTTAAATTGTAAACAACGTGAATTGAAAACAGCAGGTACAGTACTGTCAGCTATTTTCTATAGGAAATTGCCATCTTTGTTATAGCTTTCAATAAAGCATTGAAAACGGAACACATCTTTCTCCCTGTTGCAAAGTGCCCAGCACTTCATTCTGGAGCCTCAAATACAATTTCCATTCCCTTCTAAAACTGCTGCATCAAACTGATGTTTTTCAGTGCCAACAAAATGCCCTTCAGCTACTGTAGTCAATCAACAAAGAGAGGCTCTCTCAAACTGCTAGCAGCTGTGCTGAAGCTTCCTTGGTGGGTGGCTATGTAGAGATCTCAGATGTCTTCACTGCTGTTATGGAGGTTGTCAAACACTGTAACTGCTAGTGTTAGTGTTAGTTTTTTTTTCTTCCTCCTAGCAATATGTACAGAGTTATGCATTGGTTTTATTTATTCTGAAACTAAATGGCAGACTCCTACAGTATGTTCCCCTGGGGTAAAATACCCTATTGTTTTTTCCTTTGACACCTACAAAACCCATCTGAAGGAGACTAGATGGACAGCCAACTCCAGTTTATTGTGGAATTCATGCTGGGTCCCAATCCAAACCCTTAAACAGGAGGTGAGAAGGATGCATTCCACATGCTTTTAACAAATGTTTCTTTCCATCTTTCTGCACTCTCAAATAAGGACAATCTGGTTTCTCATTGGCTCAGGCACAGAAAAAAATGAAGTCATTAAAACTAACTGCATCCCAAGCTCAGAAACCTTAAATGGAAAACCATTTACACAAAAATGCCAGGAATTTGTGATTGCATAGGCTCATAATGCTTTGCATGCCCAACCAAAATCCTTTGCTTCCGCTGTATTTCTCTACATGGAAGACAACACTTTGTATGCTTTATATAGGTACAGTATGTGTAACAAATGCAAGTAGGCTTTATAGCTTGAAGCCAAGGTTTAACAGTTTTATTAAGAGATCAATACCATGGTCCTAGAATATCACCTAGCAAAGTTGTTATTCTTCCACAGGGAGCTTCACAGTGGCTTGGTGATCCCACTGGTGAGCCAAAACCAGCAGGGATTGTTTTTTTCTCATTACGCTACAGAAGACCCTACTAGCCAGATGCTCAGTGAGCTCAAATAAGACACCTGTAAGATACCTCGTCCTCTAATAGCTGTTAGCTCACCAACATCTGCAATTGGGCTTCAGGGTATAGGACTTGGGTCTCCTGAACTATTGTGGGAAATTCTAAATTGAAGAGAAAATTGGGGGTAAAATAACATAAAAAAGCCTTAACCAGGAAGTGCTGCATTGGCATTTTTATTCAAGTCGGTTTTGTGAGGGAAGTCACAAAGGGCTTGTTCACCTCATCACATTCCACGGACAACTACTGGTTAGGTGCCCGAAAAGTCCAGATGGAGACATCCAAGGTTGAACCCTTGACTTGATTGGTCAAATTGGTTGCTTCAGATCGGTGGGCGAAAAGAGGCGAGAAAGGAGTCGACCTTAGAGGTTAGGCAACATTGGAATTCAGCATTTCACTCAGTAGAAAAAAAATGGGCAAAATGAAGCTATAGTGACAAATGAGCAAAGGTTTCACTGTGCCCCTTTAATTGTACTGACACATTTAAACACCAGTTGCAGCTTGATTGTGCTGCAGTTACTGTAAAACAGCAAACATATTAGCCTATTTTACTTAAATAGCACTTTAATTGCAGTGGATATTTCAATTCAGGAGAAAGATAAACACTTAGTTTGTGTAGAACAGAAAAATGTGGTATTTATAGACATATATCCCACCATAATCAAAAGAAAGGCAAAGATACCATTACAAGATGTTTCTAGCACCTGTTTCAAGATACGACTTAACAGCAAAGTAGTATAAGCAAACATTCAAAATTGTAATGTTTAACTTCCTTTCCCAAATTGCAAAACACACATAATGGAAGAGTTCTCTCCAGCTGTATTTTGCAGTTCCTTTGCTTTCAGTTTGGACAACTGCCCTGTTTTCCATTGGCTGAAGAATCCCTGAATGACATCATTAAACATACTAAAATTAGTAATTCACTATATGCTTTGCAGTGTAAACAACGGATCTTCACCTTTGGTGATAAAAGGGATGCCTTGATTAGTACATTATATTTTTTAATGGTTGACTACATAAATATAAAAAAAAAACATGGATAAAAGAAAACATTGTACAGAAAAAAAACCTATGGCTACAATAAAGACTTATCAGCTATTCTATATCCTTGTTTGTTCAGCACTAAAACAAATTTGTGATGGGCTGTATAATCCCTACAGTATAACTACATCATTCCAAAGGGATATGTTTGTGACGAGTCCATACACTTTAAACACTCAATTGTGTTCTAAAAAGCAACTCCTTTACATCTCAACAAATATATATATATATATATATATATATATATATATATATATATATATATATATATATATATATATATATAAATTCTGCAAGTCAAATTCAACAGTGAGATTGACACTGTTTTCAAGAAGTACTGTACCCATTCAACCAGAATTTACAAAACCGTGGCAAAGAGACACAAGATAAAAAGGGTATATCCCCACACGTTTAGTTTCCCGTGTCGAGTAGTGTAGTGTTTGTACTAATTTTACAGCACAGTTTACACCTGGAATGAGTCATTTCGTGCAGGTAAACACACACTACACCACGGTAGCAGCACTTAATACTTTATAGGAATTCAAAATTGCAATGCTTAAAAATGTAAGCAACGAATGTGTATTGTACATGCACGTATTTAAATTTAATTAGACATGCATGTACAGTCAGTAATTTATCCCAATCCATAAACACCGTCCACAGGCACACCAATTAGCCTACATATAGTGTTTCGTTTCGTTTTGCTACAGCCTAGGCTCAGGCTCGACTGTGTTTTATAAAGCCAACACTAAACAAACAACAACAACAACAATAATAATAATCTTCAGAGCTATCTTGATACTTCAGGCTTTAATATGATTCACTCTTTAATGCCAAGTGTAGTTGAACTGCAGTTGAAAAACAGCTGTTTACTGTCTGTAGTCTAAAACTTGGCTAGTAATAACCGAGTAAGGTAAGGTTTAACTGGCATGCGCTTCCGGTCTGTGTAAGTTATCCGTATTTTATTTAAACAGTTTAACCAGTTTATAAATAAACTGTAGTTACAAGTGTTGGGAGATTGGACATAACACAACAGAAGACGACTGCTGGCGATGAAGAAACACCGTATTTGTCAGCCTTTAGTTTACTACAACTAGCATTCTACATTATACGCCAATTTCAAACTTACATTACAGAACATGAACGTTATGATGTTACCTTACCCAGACGTTTTGTTAAAGTTATTTTTAAAGTATCATCGGTAAATCAAAGTAAACTGCAGCATGTCCGAGGGAAGAAAAACCTACCACTTTTAACGTTGACTTTTTCCCCCCGTGTAACTAACTCGCTTCGGATTGTTTAGATCAGACCGCATCCATCAGTTCCTGATGATTCTGTTATCTAGTCAGATGTGTTGGTATCATCTCGGTTTAAAATCACAAATAATCCTGAAGTATGTTTGCCAGTACGAGTTGTTGTACTCAATCCCACAGCAGCATCCAGCCAGTCACTACCCTACTGGAAGAATACAGCAACTCCGTCCACATAGTTTGGAACCAAAAGTCACGTGCCACATGAGACCCCACGTGTACTGCTGCTCTTAAAGAGCAAATTAAGCTTATTAAAAAAATAGTACAACTTTTGTAAATCCCGTGCTCATAGTTGAGGCTGCTATATCACTTTAGTTCACATTACAGTCAAAACCAGAACAACAACTCCTGTGCGTTCTATCCCCACTGTGAGTGTTTCAAAAACGAGTATTGCACACCGTCCCTGTAGAATGCCCATACACAGCCCAACCCACTAGCCCTGACCTGCCCCGAACACAGGAGAGAATGGCATTTCAGACCAGCTCAGCCCAGGTGGTTTAACTTTCCCCCTTAATCTGGTCATCCATATATATATATATATATATATATATATATATATATATATATATATATATATATATATATATATATATATATATATATATATATATATATATATATATATATAAGAAGAACAAGAACTTTATTGTCATCATGACTACCAACATGGCTTTAAAATAATGTAATGTCTGGACAATTTTTTACGGGAAAGAAAGACATTTTTTCATGAAAAAAGGTGAACATTGTGGGTGTTCTGGCCATTTACCCTGTCATTTTCTTTATACAGTACTATGAACAAAAAATATTTACTGTTTGTTAGGTGTATTGCTTAAATAACAGTGCTCATCAAAAACTGGAAACCAAACAAGCATAGGAAAACAAATAATATGAATGAGAAGTTGGTGAGGAAATTATTACATCCTGTACACAATATTTATTCTGTTAATTACATTCTTACAAGACTTTTAATATCCATTTCCTTAACCCCTATAGGTCCCCTTGTTCAAATGAATGATCATTTTCCATATGTTTAATATTACCTGTGGGAGATCTACATCGCTCCAGCAACTTGAATATACAGGAGTAGCGATACTTAAGACTGAACATATATATATATATATATATATATATATATATATACACACACATACACACACACAGAAGGCAAATAAATAAACAGATTCAATACACTATACATCAATAGATAAATAAATATGAACAGCTTGGGGTTGTTCAGATACAAAGTCAAACTGCCCGCCTGCTTCATTTTTGCTGAGAACGCAGTAACCGGTCACTCGTTATATGGATGGATGGAGGGACAGACTATGACTGATGGGTGTTTATCAGCTGTCTGTCTTCAAAACAGATGGAGTAAGACTCAAATTCAATCAGTAACTTGTTTCTCAAAAAACAAGCAAGCATATTTATCTTTATCAGCTGTGGAGCATCTCACCTCAGGGACTTTTATTACAAAACACAGCAGTAACAACAACCATGGCCCAGGTCTGGTTCCCTACTCCTCCCTAGCAGGCTGCATGACTACCCAGCAGACCTTCAACCCTCCTTTGCCTGACATATAATCACTCCAGACAATCACTGTGCTTTAGCACCAACTGCCAAAGGCTGCAACGTTGGCCAGTTCACAACTATATGCCAGTTTGAAGCAAACTACTGTAGCTGCCATACCTATACTGCATTAGTCTGAAGTAAGAAGGCAGACGATACTGTGTGTTAAACACTCCCATCTGATGATTAATTGTTATTATTGTTGTAGCCTGACCAACTGGGCAAGTGTTGTCTTGTAGTGAAATGTTAACTAATTCTACACCTTTAGGCCTCGTACACACAGACTACGGTTAGCACTAAAACCGTATTAACAAAATGCACTGGCTGCAGTTGTTTGTTGTACACACACTCCTTTCATTACTGAAGTGAGCGCACTCCCTGTTTAAATTAACACCTGAACTCGGGCCACCATTACATGACATTCGTTAGGTTGTGTGGCGGCAGCAAGGAGGCTGTGTTTTTGTTTATGAAAACCTCAGTAGATAATTGAAGGCACGATTAAGTAGATATTTGATTGAAGGGCTAATTTAAAACATACACTAGAACATTAAAACTTTAGTAGCACTGTTGTGTCAGCGACACATATCTAATGCATGTACCTGGAAATATACTGTGGTCTCATTGGTTGTCAGCCATCAGTTCTGAACCTCCGAATGGCTGAAAGGAATATTAAAATCCAATATACAGTGTTTGGGTATTTGACTTACCATTATATTTACTTGAAGAGTGCCTGTTTCTAAACACATTTTCACATCCATTATGTGTTTATTTTTTTTATACCAGCGTACCATGACCGTAGCATGTGTTTTATTTGAATACAGTGCTCTCTCATTAATTAATAATATAATAATGCACTAATCTGCTTAATTAGTAGTTAGGCCATGTTGAAGGTAAATAATATGTACTATATTTTACTGACTAAGGAACTTTCACTAATTCAGTGCCCTTGATATTTCATGACTATTTGATGTGCAAATCAGGCAGTAAAATAACAAGGGTGCACTGTGTTCTGTTATTATATTTGTGTTTTTCAGAATTTATTTTAGCCTTTCACTGCAGTATCTCTCTGAACCATCTCTCATCAGTTTTGCAGGCTTCTTCAGAGGCCTACCTGATATGCACTACTCGTGGACTACCTTACCCAAGGTAACATTAGGTAATGTAGTTACACCATAGCATTAGGTACTGTACTTTAGTGCTTATTAAGGTCTGTGTAACTAGACGTATATGTACTAGTGAACTAATTCAATCTTAAGTCAATATTTGAATAACTTCCTTGAGAGGAGTATTTAAAGTTCAGCTGACCACGATTATGTTCAGTTGCATTTATTTTAACTGTACTACCTACACTCTATTAAGCAAAGTGTAATGTAAGAAAGCATGTACCTCTAATGGAACACTGTAAATGAATATGTCAATAGATTTGTAATTAATATTTAATGATGAAAAGTAACTTTCTCATGTTCTGAAGACATTCAATGTATTTCTTTTTTATTTCTAGTCACCCCCAACCTGGATATTACAGTTGGAAAGCAGAAGCATGACCCTAGTGAAGCCTTATCTTTCTTGTTGCATGTGGTTAATGAAGATAAGCATAAGAACACATTGCACGTGATGATGTACAATGTGGTCCCATTGTTGCAATGGGTTCAAATAAATAATCTAGTCATTGTGGTCAATATCTTTGTTTTACTGTTGTTATATACTGTATTTCCCACTGTGAGAATTTTGAAGGTCATTCTTTACAAGGTTTTGGAAGTGAATGTTGCAACAGTCCAGTGTCGCTTACACTTTTGAAATCTTTATAATAAATAAATAAATAAATAAACCTTGCACTGTTCATTATGAGGTTTTGAATTCATTTGATGCCACTATTGAGCCCCTTTGAAATAAGAATCCAGGTGGATAGAGTACTTGACATATTTTTTTACCTGCAAGGTTTGCTGTTGCAGTTGAGGAGCATCTTTTTTCTCAATATTTAGCCAGTGAGGTTGAATCTTCAACATGAATGCAGCTGAATGGATTATATTGTTTTTTTCTGTATCAACATGAGCACAGGCCTTGTCTTTAATGCTTTAGAAGACTGCCAACCTAAAATCCTAAGAGGGTGCGTGTCCATCCACTTGTAAAGACAAAAGAGAAGCCTCATCAACAAATACAGCACAGACATGGAATAATAAAAGACTGAACATGGAATACTTCAGCTATAATTATATCACACTGTACAATAATGTTCCTAAAGTGGCATTACCCCAATTAATCACACAAAAGGCAGCACTAAAGACTATAGGGGAAGGGCAAGACGAAGAAGACCCTGCATATTCAATCCCAGGGTCACTTTGTTTGGGATGCTGGAGGATGTGGTGCTAAAGCGTTATCGTCTCACTCCACAGGCCATCCTTGACCTCATAGCTGAATTGAGGGATGAGCTAGACCCCAGCGTCAATCTAGGGGCCGCTATCCCTGCACATGTGAAAGTGCTGTGTTCTCTGCATTACGTAGCTTCTGGTTCCTTTCAGTGCCTAACCCTAACCCCAAGCCCAATCCACCTTTTCCAGAATGCTAGGCAAATTTATGGATGTCATGCTAAAAAGGGAAGGCCAATACATATCATTTGCTAAGGATACTAGCATTACTGATGTTTGCTGCAGCTTTTCCAAACAACTCCTTTTCATGCTGAGTGACTTCACCGTAAGGACTCTCAGCTCCTTCTCAGAAAACTTTTCTTTTATTTTCCGTGTGCCAAGAGGACTTTGCTGTGCTTCCTCTGATCATTTTTGTTAAACAAGAGCTGTGTATGGGAATAAGTTATACAACCCTCTCTAGAACAGTTGCAAACATGGGTCTATTCACACAACTTTAAGAATGAGAATAGTGCCTATTATCCACATTGCTTGCTCTACTAGGAAGTACTAAGAACAATACTTTACTTCTTCCTGCTACTAAGTTATGTCTTGTACGTTTTACAGTATATCATTGCAATGGCTGTATTCCTTTGATAAAAATGCCTTTGCAGGCACACTTGTTTCAAAATAGGGCCCTGTGTATGAAAAGATAATTCCCTTTTAAGTGGATGTTTTTTCCTAATAGTTTGGATATGCTAATATAACTGCAACCTGGTGATTTGGCTGACACTGCGATGTACTGTAGTGGCAGTATGTTTATATGGGAGATAAAGCTTGTGCCTCTGCTGCTGAATGCACAGAAGGATAAACTATAGAAGAATGCAGAAACAGACAGTGAGGAATGATACTGCATCTTTGTGCAAAGTGGAAGTGGAATCTAGCTCCCTCTTGTGTTTGACGATATGAATTATATATTGTTTTGTGCGAACTCTATTCAGTAAGTAAATATGCCTCCTTAGGTGTTTTTTTTTTTTTGTAATGCTACTGCTTTTATACTTTCCCACTAAGCAGGTGGGTCTGTCAACAGCGTTAAAAGGTCAAAATATCACAGGGTTATTCAAGACACACACACATTAACTTTTCCTGCAGTCTGTAATCATTAAAGGGTACATAAGGACCTTTTTTATTTTATTGTGTTACATGTTCCCATGTGTTGCCACAGCTGTTTATGTAAGGTAAATATAGTTCTGAGAGGTTCATGCGGGTACATGGAAAGCCATCTTGAGGCAGGGAATGCAATTTAAAAGTTTAAAAAAGTGATCAAAATGTAAAATAAATAAATAAATAAATAAAACAATACACACACCTTACGTAAACAGCTGTCCTTATGTACCCTTTAAGGCTGTGGTTAGAAAGCACCTATATGCAAAATATATGTTTAAAAGTGGTTAAATCAGAGACAGTATATCTGTGTAAAGATTCCCATTATAAAATTGGTAAGAAAGAATATCATACTGCGTTTTATTCATAAAAACAGGTTTTGAAAAAAATAAAAGCTTCGTGAACATTGTCCATTATAATATTACCTGTATTGTTGTTATTTTTAATGTCAAAAATTGGACAAACTGCATTGGAGCAAAATAAGTAAGTGTTTAGTCTTAGATTATTCAGCAGAGACAGGAGAATTATGTTGGTAAATCAGAGAAAAACACTCAGTTTAGGAATTAGGTGGCTTATCTGTACTATCAAAGTATAATTAGTGTTTGAATAATAATTTGCATAATTTCTATTTTTGTTATTTGCAGTCCTGGACTGAAGTGTTTTGAAAATGTCATTAATGCTACTTAAACATGTGCTCGATGGAAAGCAAATCTGTTGTTGAAATCTCCCTCTCCCTCCTGGCTCTTTTAACATGTTTAAGCACGTTTTTTAGGGAATTAGATTTAAATGAACAAAGAAATTAAGCCACCGTTGAGCAAGCTGACTGTCTTCAGAATACAGAATATATTTTTTTTTAAAAACTGAATAAAAAGTATTTTAACTTCTGAATCTGGAATCAAACCAGGGATTTTAAAAGGCACATTCTCATATTTATAAGATGAATGCCATTTTGTATAATTAAAAAATACCATAGAAGTTTTAAAAAAAAGCGAGTTTTTTGTACTCTCAATAGGAACACAAGTATATTTCTTCATGAATTTAAGATCCATGAACCCATATTTTTGAAAACTATTCACGTGGGAACCAATAAATACATCCAGTTTTATTCTAATCTTGGTAACTGCAACACAAACACGACACAGTCATTGGAGGTTTGCTTGCATTTCTGGGATTAAAGTGGAGCCAATCTTAATCGGCTGCTGTTTCTTTACATTTCCATTACTATAGTGCAATAATAGGGGTATATTAGGCCTGACTTATTTCTGTGTCCCTAGTGCTAAAGGTTGGGTTTTGCAATACAAAACAGTTGCTCAAACAAATAGAAGGAAGTAAATAGAAAAAAAATAAGACAGAAAGAAAAAGATTCTTATGGTAAATTGTTTGTATTACTGCCACTTAGTGGTTATATTGTGCCATTACAGGTAGACATTTCTATACTTTCCATGCACAGTGCAAGCATATTGTCTACTTCAAATACTACGACTACTACTACTACTACTACTACTACTACTACTACTACTACTAATAATAATAATAATAATAATAATAATAATAATAATAATAATAATAATAATAATATAAAGATTTGTACTCTAGATTTGAGTAAAAGTTCAACTCAGAACAGTTTTTCATATACCAGTACTAGTGTGTAACCTTGTACTGTAGTTGACCTTATTCACTTTTACTGTTCAAGCTTAAAAGGGATGGTTTAATAAGGATTTCATTCTTAACCACACTTAAAAGGTGCCATAAATAAAAGATTAAGTTGGTGTCATTTATCGCTGATGGTATTCCATCACTATCATTACTTCTTAAATATGATCTGGCATTGCTCCATAGTTCAATACATTCTGTATTTCTGGTACCATTTATTAAAATGAATGGATTATTATTTTCTCACGGTCATATAATTATTTTTCAGAAGCAAATGCATATCATTAATAATGTTAAATGGGACACTGGACTTCATTTTTCAATTTTACTCAGCCTCAGACCATTACAGACTCATCATGGTTTGACTTTTGCCCTTTTGGAACCGTTTCCCAGGTCCCATGGATCTAATGCTGGCTGCCAGCTGTCAGTATCCATGCAAGAAGAACACAAATGCAGTAAACATGTATTATCAGTCACCTTAACAAAGCAGCCACCTGCTCTTACTAAACAGTGCCGGTAAATGTCACTACTGATATTCCAGTTAATCAAGGCACCTTGCATCAGCAGCCAGTTCTGCAGTGTTGAAAAGTAATGTTCCAAAACGACAACAAACAACTTGCATGTGCTCAAATTGAACTGGTTGGTTCTAATTATGTAAAAGGTGTAAATAAACACCATTGTAAAATGATAAATACTGTACAGACTAGGCCCTAGTAAATAGGCCCTCTAGGTTTGTTGAACTGGAGCATATTACTGAAATACCATACAATTTGGACCCAAATATACAATTTTGAACAGAAAACATGGAATTGCTTCCTAACTTTAGTAAATGAAATGTATCAATTCCTTTTATTTCCATGAAAGCATCCCAGATTAAGGTGTTAGAAGCAGAAATATGTCCATAACTCACACACATAGTTAGGAATATTGAAAGGATACAGCTGATGTAAAGTTTAAAGCAAACATGAGCTGTCACGTTTATTTTTTTCTCCTTTAAGTGTCTTGTAGGTTATACTACTGGTCTGTGTGGAAAGCTACCGGCAAAACAAAACTCCACCACTAGGAGGCACTGCAGACACAACTAAAGCATTTTTGAATTCGCCTCCTTGTAAAGGCATTTTGCAGCAAACGCAATGCTGTGAAAATCATTTCAAAACGCTCTAGTAAACAACACTATCATTTCCAACATATTTGAATATAAATGATAGAGAACGGTGTCATCAGCAAGAAGCAAATAAAGAAGTCGGTAGTATTGCAAGAGGCGAAATCTTCTTTAATCGCTTGCATGATTAACATATAAATTGGCACCACAGTATTTTATTTATTTATTTTTGGAGTTTCTAACAGATTCAAATGCTTTGCAAGTGAAACTTAGCCAAACATACTGATAGGAACCATGTATTTGAATGAGCAGTGCTTTGAAATACTATGTGACATTCTCCAACATGTAATACTTGATAATTTGGTAATGCATAAATATTGCACCCCTGAGCCATACTACTGCTTCATACATACTGTACAATGGAAATAGAAATGTGGAAGTTTGAGGTTGCTACATCTAGACTTGCTATTTAACATGGTAGCCTTTTGTGAACAGGCTGCCTGGTGGTGACAACAGTACTGTAAGTAAATGTGTTGTTGCGCTGGTTTATTGTAAATAATACATGAACAAAATAAAAGGTTTAACAAAACAGAACAAACACTGAACAAACCAAACAAAACGAACACTCAACCAAACAACAAGCACCGTGCTGGTGCTTCCAGCACAAGTAGCAATTGTTATCTTTTAGTTTATCTCCTCCTCTCTCTCCCGTACCTCCTCGCTGTACACCCAACCCCAAGTCAGTGATTTGTGCATCTATATAAACAGTTGTGCTGGGATTCAATTACTAATTAATCATTCACTTGAATCCCAGCATGTAAACCAATTGTGCACTTCCCGTGCTCACATACAAATACCCATTTTAATCTGCACGTGAAGTGGTTGTGCATTTTCCCGTGCCTAAATACAAATATACATTTTAACAGACAACATCTAACAGACAACATAAAACACAAAACACAAAATACGCACAGGGGCGTGGCACCCTGCCACACCTTTCCATCAGAGAAACTCATAGAACATGGCATGAAAAACCAATATCAAGAATTCTCTTTTTTTGACAGCTATGTTTTGAGTTTCATTTAATTCACAGAAGACTTAAATCCTTCAAGACTTAAATGATGTCATGTTCATTTTCAATTAAAATCAACATTTAGCAGTTTAATGAAAAATGTTGCCTCTCCTTCTAAGGAATGATGAGGGGTCTTAAGAAATCACATATTTATAAACTGCTGTACAAAAGAATGGGGCGACTCAGGTGAGCTGGCTCAGTATGCTTTGAGTTGATGTACAACCTCATAGAGATATTTTTAATGAACATATGCTGAGGGGGCATGCTGCTGCAAATTAATCTACCACGATGTCCTTGAAGAGAAGGTCATTGCTTTACAAAAAAAGTTAGATCTTTTCAGCGAAAAATACATGCGTGGAGGCATTGGACAAGACATTATTTTTCTTTTAGAGTAAGTCAAAGCTTGAAGATTTGAATGTGTCAAAAAACTTGCAACTATCAAACTAGGTTCACTGTATTTATGCTAGGACTATTCAAGTGAGGGCTAGTTGAGTATACAAGGAAAGACAAAGTACTGCCATGTGGATAAACACCTGAGGTTGCAAGGAAGAAGGCTCCTGCAAATTACATTCAACCAGACCTATAGCAATTATGTGTCAAGTGTTTTCAAAATACCTTTAAAAACTGTATTTTTACATCCTCCGCTGTTTGTTTTGTCTGACGCGGCTTCACCAGCTGTATTGTGGCTATGGTAGGTACAGGCTTGTTTGGTTTATGGGTGCATGGTGCATTTAAAGATGCATGGGCTTACTCTGCTTCTCCCATGATAGAGTAGCACATACAGAGACAAACAGCGTGCAAAATGTTTATTTTATTTTATTTTAAGACTATTGGTAAACATAGTAAAGGAAATAAATACCAATGTGCAATAATGTATCCTGGAAAAAATAAACGAGCCCCAGCAAGGTGCATTATTTTATAGAAATTATATAAACATTTTGGGTGAGTTTTAACTAACTGAACAGTTGCTGTTTCCTGATAATTGTAAACTGATCACAGGCAGAGCTTGAGCCTGTTTATGATTACGGAGTTATGAAGTTCACTTATCACCCAGTAATGGACCTGTAGTTGGCTATTCTATCACCTACTCATGCAATCATTCATTCTGAGAACTGGTATGAACAGGAAAAAGCTATCCCATCTTTCTTCAGACCCAGATAATGGATGTTTTAATTGTATCATGTACTCCACAGTGTTATATCATTAAAGGGATACAACATCCTAGCCACCGATGCTCTACTTTGTTACATTAAGGGCTTTAAAAAGGCTCAACAATCAAGCCATTATCCTCCCCTCATAGGCAGTGAGTGAGTGTGCTGTGTGTGTACGATAATACAATCCTACAGCTTAGTCAGAAACGCAAGTGCATTGCAAACAACTTAGGAGCAGGCCATTGGTTATTATGAAAAACTGTTTAATTTGACATTTAGCATTTCAAAAATTGACACTTTGGAATGCCAAGGCATGGTTGATATATTATTAACACTATGGTAGGAATTTTTAAAAGTAGCACTGTTGATTTTTTTTTTTTTTCAGTTTCTGTTCTACTCAATCTAAGTCTGAAATGCATCATCGTGACCTTTCTCTCTCTGCTAGCCACAGTAACTCAAAACCATTTCAATCTCTTCACAAAGAACCTATAGGGACTACCTGAAATAGGACCTATAATCCAATGACTATGTTATTGCATTTTTGTCAGCATTCATCACTATTCAGATGCTGCCAAGGTGACTGCTTGAATCTATGAAATCCCAGTGCTTTTGAAGTCTAATGACAGGGATTGTGTTTTGTTTTGTTTTTAGCACAGAACTTCTTGCTTAGTTGGGGCTTGAACAAACTGAGTATGCTCCTAAGCTGCATGACCTTCTTTTGATTAGAAAGGGACATGCTAGGAATTGATTGCAGGGAAACCAAGGACCATATTCTATCCCTTGCAGAGTCCACCCAGAGTAAAATAAGCTAACAAGTGTACATTGTTATAGACAGGAGCTCCACATACTGTAATAAAGACAAAGCTCAACATCTAGGATTTAGTTTTGGAGGGGGTTGTGCAAAAACACACTAGTTTTAACTCTAGGAAATTGTTGGTGCATAAGGCACTTTATTAGACTGCTCAATAACAAAAAGACCCACTCAGTCCTTGCTGGGTAACATACTTGGGCAGGCCTCACTATAAGAACCTCACTGACAGCTCACTGTAATAAATTGACATCACAGTCAATTGAACTGAATGGAGAGGAAAGCGTTGGACGCAAACTGGAAACCTCATGGTTCAAAGACAGCCGACTTACCCTTCAAGTATAAGCAAGCTCTGTAGTCAACAAGCAAGTGCAAGTTTTAGTGCATGTCTGAGGTCAGTAATATTAACTTATGAGCTCGTCCTAGAGTAAACACAAGGAGGCATCCACTAACATAGGCTCAGAGAGTTTCAGCGTTGGACTTGTCACCTCAACCGCTCGGATTGCACTTTAGAATCACATGTCTTGCAAGTCAGCATGCATGCTACTGCTTACCCAGCTGATTCAACCACAGGGGTCAGAATTGTTTCCCTTGAATTGAACCTCCAGGTTCTTGCTGATGTTAGTGTTATTAACTCATCAGCAAATCCTCTGTGCAAAACTGCACCACAAAACCTCCCCAGAACAATGTAAAATGTATGCCAGTGATATTCCACTGTACTATTTCCCTGATTTCCACTAAAATGAATAGGGTGCACTGCAGGACTGTCACTCTTTGTCTTAATATAAAGCTTCTCTCTTGTGACCCCCAGTTTGAGAAACGCTGATCTATCAATAAAAGGCAACTAGAAATGAAGAGCAGCTCCTGAACTCAGATCAAAACACAGAATCTTAGTAATTCCAGTAACTCAGAACGAATACACACATCATAATAAGGTAAGAAAAAAATGAAATGAAGCGACTCACTTTGAGTATGCATTGCTCAGTACTGCATTTTAGCATGGCTTTTACCATTGCTTACTGTAACTGTTTCTACTACACGTTTACTATTGTATACCGCAGTAAACCTTTTAAATTATTGAGTTGTAAATAAATTATCATTGAACTAAATGGTTTTAGTTGGGGGGGAATAGTCTGTTGGTATTTAGACATGTACAGAGGAGCGAAAAAGCAGAACAAAATGTGGAAGAGCGTGAGCAATTCTTCATTTCTAGAGAATTTTAAAAAAGATACAAGCCATATATTTATATATAAATACAATATACAATTATTTATTTTTATTTTTGTTTTAGGCAAAATTTTCTGTCAGTTTCTCTTCTTAGAAAAATAGAACATATTTGAGCTTCCTTGACTAAGATTTAATATGTAGAATGGGTTCTAGTCGATTTAATACCTACTAGAATTTTTAAGTCAGCTTTAAAGGTTATTCAATTATAATTTTAAAATGCCATCCCAAGATAAAACTAAGCATCTACGCACAAAGCAATTGGATTTAGAAGCCCCTGCTAAATTACAGTGCAGAATTTTCCTGTGCCCGTTTGAACTATCTTTTAATAGAACATTGTAATCAAAGGTACAAGGTAATGTGAATATGGCTTCTTCTTATTGTGGGCTTGAAGACAAATCAAAATCTGTATCTGGTTTAACAGATTAGTAAGCCAGGGGGCTTTGAACTTTAGATACATGAACTTGCCTTTCACCTTGGTGACGCAGATCTGAAGGCACCCAAACTGAAAAGTTTGAAAGTCACAGGGATCTAAAGACTGCTGGCTAGAGAAGTGGAATTGATAAAGGTAATCACATCCCAGGACATTTACATTTCAACCTGCATAAATACAGAGGTCAACTCAAGAAAGGGGTGTTCTCAGCAAGACAGCTGTACATGTAACAGGGTGGAGGTTTGGTACAAAA
Source organism: Acipenser oxyrinchus oxyrinchus (assembly GCA_030684275.1). NCBI lineage: Eukaryota > Metazoa > Chordata > Actinopteri > Acipenseriformes > Acipenseridae > Acipenser > Acipenser oxyrinchus. The sequence goes on from CM060266.1 coordinate 23,801,109, forward strand.
GGGCGACTGCACACTCCCCAAGCTAGCGTCTTTATCACTGTACAAAAGTACCAGCCTCAACTGCACGAGCAATTATATAGAACATTGTATCAGCTGGGTCAGAATCTGTGACGGCAATATATCACACAAAACATGTAGGAAAATACCCCTGCTGAAGCTAATAGCATCTTAAATAATGCAAGTGGTATTAATGTTGTTAAACCTTTTTGCAGCAGCTGGACATTTAGGCTCTTCTACAGATCTGGTTTTAGGCTCTTGCAGTAAAAAAATATTATAGCCTCCTCAAGTTACTTTACTAAAAAAAAAAAAAAAAAAAAAAAAAACTTTAGCACTGGAAAGTTTTATTGGAAAAAAGGAACTGAAACTAGCCTCATTCATCCTTTAAACAAATTCAGTGTTTCAGAATCACCGCTGCTTACGATAACCACATTGGGGGCATTTCCATGTGTGGTTATTTACACGTGACATGGCGATGCGCGTACACGTTTGGTTGAACAGCTCAAGAGGATCAGGTTTGTGGCCGAAAACTGTAACTGTAATGTATAGGGCCATTTTTCATTTGGCTAGAGCATAATGTCTGAAGTAACATTAGAACACACATGGAAACTCCTCCACTGATGCAAGATAAAGGAGGATAATAACTTAGTCGTTTCAGATCAGCACCTATAAAGTCAGGCATACTGCTGGAAAGTGACAGTATCATATTTCTTTTCCACAGTTTAATGAAGTGTAAAAACCTAGTTAATGGGATCCCAGTATTGTAACTGGTGGTTCTTTGTAACAATGATTGGTGGAACACCTTGCCTTTTGGATAAAACAACATTAGCTCAATCCTTTTATCTTATTTACACAGCAAAACAACCAGTAAATGATCCATGTATGAGGCCTCTATGTGTGATTGCATAGAATTGGATTTGACACTCTATGCATTCAAATAACAAAGGTCCCATTGGGAACCGACAAACAATCTGAAATGCTTCTCTCTCTCTCTCTCTCTCTCTCTCTCTCTCTCTCTCTCTCTCTCTCTCTCTCTCTCTCTCTCTCTCTCTCTCTCTCTCTCTCTCTCTCTCTCTCTCTCTCTCTCTCAGAGTTTCCTGCAGCTTCAATGGTTCTTTCTATGTGTGTTGCTTTGCTCATTAGAAAAGAATTGGTTCTTTGTACTGTGTTAATTACTTAGATTGATGACTCGTGATAACTTTTACTTACTGAGAACTGGCCAAGGTAGAAGCATTTTAATGATTTAAGGCCCATAGCCTGAATCAATATATAAGCATTTTCTATTGAGGAAATGCAAATTCAGATATTGAGCATGGTAAAAGACACATACAGAATACTGGTCAGAAGTAAGTGTGTACTTTAAATTTAATCATCAACCTATGAAATAAATACCTTGAACAGAAATTAATATTAGTGTCTAATGTTCCCGACTTTATCCAGGGCAACTTACAATTGTTACAAGATATCACATTATTTTTACATACAATTACATTATTTTTTACACAATTACCCATTTATACAGTTGGGTTTTACTGGAGCAATCTAGGTAAAGTACCTTGCTGAAGGGTACAGCAATAGTCTCCCCACCTGGGATTGAACCCACGACCCTCCAGTCAAGAGTCCAGAGCCCTAACCACTACTCCACACTGCTGCCAATACAGTCAATTCTTTATTTTGACATATCTAATATACACATGAAATAAATGTGTTTATATAAAGTATTGTAATGCATTTCTAATGGAACAATATTTTATTATGTAGAACAAATATACAGATTTCAAATTGAGTGAAAGCAGAATACAGTTCTACACTGTGGTTACTACAAAGACTCAGGAGAGATTGGCAAGGGAGGAAAAACAACCCAACATGTAACCATTGCACAAAATAGTCAGGCTCTCTTGCAAGAGCTTTTTTAAATGTGATACATGTAAATCTATCCAGATGTGTCAACCATATAAATCTAAAGACTATAGAAAAGTATAAAGATCTATCGACTATAGAAGTTTCACATTACTTCAGAATATACTAAATCATTCCATAGACAACTATATGCTGATATAGATCTGTTCACATCACTAACCTACATATGTTTTATTTTCTATACGGTACTCCCTTGTAAAAGAATAAGTATTTTCTTTGATTGCATTTAATTACAGATACATTTAAAATGAATTCTTATTGTAGAAAAAAAATCGTTTTTCCTGAAACATCCCCTATGTTGATACAATGAAATGATTTTGGCGTGCAACATGTCTACTTCTAGCACCCCAGGGAGTGGTTTGAAAGCCGCTATACACCATTTTCTTCTGCATGAAATTTAAGATTTCTTCCTAATCCTACCACCGGCAGCTGTTAGGTAGGGAGGCTTACTGCAGTCATCCATGTGAATTTATGGATTCAGGCAGAGTTGGTCCTCTCCTGAATGCTGAACAGGAGCACTAACTCTCAGGGGACTGAGCAACTGCCTGCTGTATCAGCGCTGAAATTAATCGCTATGCAAATTAGCAGAGTAGACGGCAAGAAAAAATGAAGCCTGCTTTTAGTTTCGACAGTGGCAAGAGAGAAATTGAATCTACATTAGCCTACCTGGGAAGCATTACATGAAAAAATACATTGAGCATCTCATTTTAATAATTTGTATCGAATTACGCAAACAGCAGGCATGCATTTTGAAGCACAGACCGACACTGTTTGATGGTGTGACACGCTGCTATTTGGCTTAATAAAACATACTGTAAGTATGAAATACTTTGAAATGGACGTGCTTTATAATGCAGGACTATTTAAGTATAATCATATCAACAAACAAACTGGCTGTTGTTACAATCTCTCAGCTGCTCAAGTAATGATATTTCTGGTTGAAAACCTGGCATAGGAGAACTAAATGAATACCAGAAAGCAATAACTTACTGATCTAACACTGTCTCGGCTGACTCAATAAATGTAGCTTGTCACATAGTTTTATTTGAATAATATAAAAATAAAATACAAAAAATACATTTATTACTACTTTTTAGTCATACTTTTGTCCTCTATTTAGTGCATTTAATAAGTAGTCGATATAATCCCTCATGGAAAAGATCAATTGAATTAATATTAAAGAATGGTGGATCTAAATACCAGTTTAGATAATTAAAATACTCCCCATAGTGGATTTCAAAAATATAGCTATCATTTAACACAAGCTTGGTACCACAATTAAAAACAGATAACATGCTTTTTTTTATGTTACATTGTGTATGAAATGCCAATGTGTGTTATAAGTGAACGTATGTAAGGTTCTATGTTAATGATTTTTAAATGTGTTTTTTTTTTCTACATACATTTGTATATTTGGGTATTATAGAGAAGACTGTGTTATATGTAAGTGCATGTTATAAGTGTAAATTATGGTCTGCTGGAGGAAATGCTTTACATGCAAGAAAGAGGTTGTTAAAACTGGTTACATTTTTTTGAATATGCTATGCTATAGACAAGGAGAACCTCTGCAGCAGTATTTTTCTAATGACGAAACGTACATTAAGCATTAATGGCTATTTTTTCAATGTATCTTTTCTATGGTTCTTTGTGACGCATTCAAGAGTTGTATTTTTCACCCATGACCTTGATTGCCGTTTCCATAACGACTGCAACAGCCCGCTGGGTTTAGCATGTAAATGAAGGAAACATGATTAAAATGGGAGTATTTACTGTTTTCTTGCAAAGCTCGGGGTCATTATCAAATCAAATTGGGAGACTCAAAAAAAAAAAAAAGATTCTTCAATTTGTTCTCCGCAAGGACAACATTTATATTTATTTTTTTTCTTCAGCTAATTTGTTTGTGTAGAAATATATGATGACAGCCAGAAATGTACTTTTACACCCCCTCCCCCCATGTGTATTTAGGCAATAAAATGAGTGAATACATCACCCAGTGTGAAAAAAAACACAAGGAGGATTAACATAGAAGTGGCGGTATTAAATAACTACTTGGTATGGGTATGAAACTGCACAGTTATCTTCACCAGTGTATTCTGCTAGGTTCTATTGTATATTTTGTTTCATTCATCACATCCAGGAGACATTTTAAAACTCAGAAGCTTAAAGCACTCCAGGTACTCATATCACCTCAAAGTACATCTGGTACCACATGGTGCTATCATTTACCAGCCACCCTGCAACACTGCCCCTAGTGGATATAATAAATACCATGTTTTCTGTAAGAGTACAAAATACCACATAGAGCAAAAGTTGAAAACGTTTCCAGGACTGAGATGACTGAAACAGAAAACTAAGGGCAGCTGGCTCTTTGAGATATATATACAGGTAGTGAACAAAAAATGGAAAATCACTTAATAGGGCGTTGGGCCACTGTGGTATCCCGCTCTGTGGAGTTCTCGGCGGACCGCTTTTGATGAAACTGGCTGCTCGCGCCCAGGTTGAAATTTGCAGTCAATTGATCTGCAGTTGCTCACCTGTTTTGCCTTGCACTTCAATTAATGCACGGATATCACGATCCTGGAGTATGCGCTTCCACCCACTGTTGCCCTTTGCTGATGATGTCTTTCCCTCGGAGTTCCATGCGAAACCACCTTAGACACCGTTGCTTGTGAAGCATCAGTAAGTTGAGCTGTCTTGGTCACTGAAGCTCCTGCCAACGTGCCCCAACAATCACCCCTCTTTCAAAGTCACTGAGGTCCAGCATTTTATACATGACCCTAAGCATGCTGGGATGTTATTTGCTTAATTAATGCATGAGCCACATTTTTTGTTTACTACCTGTAAGTATGTATATATATATATATATATATATATATATATATATATATATATATATATATATATATATATATATATATATATATATATATATATATATATATATATATATATATATATAGAGAGAGAGAGAGAGAGAGAGAGAGAGAGAGAGAGATAGACAGATAGATAGATAGATAGAGAGATAGATAGATAGTTAGATAGAAATAACTGTTTTTCTTATTTTTGGTTCATTAGGGATTGACATAGGATTTCAATTGTGATGAAGGTTGAGATTGCAGCAATCTTCAGTGTATTCAGAAAAAATTAAAATTTAACAAATGAAAACCTCAGTACAGCCAAGCAGCCATCAATATAGCAGACAGTTCAGTATGCATACACCATGGGACAATGCCTGATTAAATTAAAATATTAATTAAAATATGCATTTTCTTAAGATTCATCCATACATTTCATATGCTTATATTACAGCCTCCCTCCTTTTTGTTCCCAAGTAATTCATTTTACTAGAAAACCAAAATTTAAATCCTTAATTGCTTCATTTATTATTCAACAGTTTGGTAAAATAAACGCAGTGGTTTGCTCTATAAAAATTGTTCAGCAAACGCATTCCTTTCCAAGAGATCAGCCTCAGCGTCACATTTACCCCCAAGTTAATGGTCTCAGTCACCTTGAGCTGGTGACGCAAAGTAATTTTCCCAGTAGCCTTGATCAGAACCCATAAATCAGTTTGATGTGCTTTTGCAGTTTAATAACATTCTGTCTTCTTCTGCAGCCTCTGAGGCACACTGCGGTAGTACAGACAGCCATGATGCTGAGAAACAGAACACCCTGCTCTGCTCCTTCTGCTTACGGCCGCAGCCGTTTTGTGAAGTAATTATATTTTACTAACCCACACATATAGAATACATTATTTACAACAGATCACCAGCACGGTAAAACAGAGGAACACCATTTCACTTTCTGTTAGGGAGAATTCTTTTGGCGTGCATTATTATTATTCAGTTACATCTATTTTGTACACAGAATGGAGCTTGCTGCAACCTTTACATTTGGTTTTGAGCTCTTGAAAGGCCAGATTAAATACAAATAGTATAAAAACACTTGCTAAAAATTATTATTATTATTATTATTATTATTATTATTATTATTATTATTATTATTATTATTATTATTATTATTATTAACGGTGATACTACTACTATTACTACTACTACTACTAATAATAATCTATATTAGTTTCAGAGGTAAGTATTAAGAACAGTTACATTGTATTTCATGAAGCTCTTTCTGAATGTAGCATTTCCTAGGAGGAAAGGCACAGTTTCACCAATCCTTTTATCAGATATATCCAATGTTCTTTATACTCCTCAAAGCATGTCAACTTACCACATCTATGTCTGCTCAAAATACATTTCACAAGGTAAACATGAATGTCAAAACAATGTACAATATTGATGTCAGACATAATTACATCAATGCATAATAAAACACCTGCAAGCACAGCCAACTATCTATACATGTACTTCCCTATATGTTACCAGTACAAAACAAAACCTCTCCAGATTTAAAGAGTCCATTTAAAAAGTCAAATGGCGTGAGACTGTGATAGATAGTCCTTAGACTGCACGATATGCCTTAGTAATGAATATTTATTAGATGAATTAAACAGACTTTTTCAGATATTGCAAGCTATATTTCTTCATTATACAGCAACTGCCAATTGTTACTGTGTTTAACTGAAAGGACAAAATAAATAAACACATTAACTCAAACAGGCTTCATATCTGTATCAATTGTAGACATCCTAGTATTTTTGGTTTATTATCGGATATGCTTTATGTTATGTCTACTGTATCATAAGCAACATTTCATTGAAGGTGAAGAACTTATAAGTTAGTTCTATGCTTGTAAACAATGAAATAATAATAATAATAATAATAATAATAATAATAATAATAATAATAATAATAATAATAATAATAATAATAATTTCATGTTTTCAGAAGCCTTCTAAGTTGATGTCATGCCATGCATTGGCTGTGAATGTCACTCATTGTAACTGCTTGGTATATCTATGTCTGCACATAAGCAGTCCAGTCATGTGACTAAATACCAGGAAGAATCTTGGCTAGCACACCTTAGGAACCTTTTCCTTGCAACTCATTTTAAAATCAAATGGGTGTTCCAATGAAGTTCTCCAGGTTAAGTCTCATCTTCAGTAAAAAGAGATTCTGTTCGTCCTGGATCAATTGACTCTTGCATTGCTGAAAGAAATGCAAACATGTCTTACGGTGCTTTTTACTTCTTTTTTTCTTCGGTTTGTCTGTGTACGCTGCGATATACATTTCATCACCACATTCTCAGGCAAGCCTAGAGTGAACATCCTCAAATGTCATCACAGTGGGAGTCTGTTATAGGATAAAGTACTAGCCTTCTTCACTCCAGTCTGGTGTGTTTGAGTCCCAGCATGAAAAGGTTATTACATATGTAACAAGAATATCTGGACCTTTATCACAAGCTGTGCATCGTTGAGGCGAGTTATATATGGCCATTCTTCATGAGTGGCATACGATTGCTAGAACATAGGATTCCATTCAGTGCCCTGATTATTGTATAGCTTTCCTTGTTATAGTATTATTATTATTATTATTATTATTATTATTATTATTATTATTATTATTATTATTATTATTATTATTATTATTATTAGTAGTAGTAGTAGTAGTAGTAGTAGTAGTAGTATACTATTTAGGCAACAGTAACTGGCATCCTTGTAATAACATTGTAATAACTGGTTAATTCAAATAGATGGTGTATATTGTAACAGCTATGTAATTACATGGACATGGTTTTATGAAGAAAAAAATGTTACCTGATGCAATTAAATGGTAACACCATGTTACAGACCATTTCAGTGTAATAAGCAGTTAGTAACCATATGTGAGAAGAGTCCATTGGTTGTCACCCAATTATTACATATAATTTCATTGTTAACATGGGCTTGTCTGTGTGACAAGGATGGTGCTCCAGCTACATTCCTACAAGATTTATATGGATGGGGACTTTAAACCCATCCACGCTGACTACATATTATAAGACTGGCTTTTCGCTGGTCTCAAATAATAAATAATAATGCTGGATGGCTTTCGTCTGTCCACACACAAACACAATCTATAATAATAATAATAATAATAATAATAATAATAATAATAATAATAATAATACACAAGGGGTGGGCACCCGTCATAGTCTGGTATCAATTTTCTTGAATATATAATGTAATGCTCTAGAGTACATATTTGAATTGCTAAGGAATATGGTATGGCTGTACAACTAGAGTATAACTGATTTCAGAACTACTAACTACCGAGAATCAAATAAAATCTTAACAGGGTTTTACAGGGTCTTTCTTTCAGGCACATCATCAACACTGTCCATAATAACTTCTATTATAAAATCCTGTTTCTGGCTCAGCTGCTTTATGTAGATTTTATAGATCATTTCTAGATTTTTTTTTATATTGTAGATACATCAAACTCTTAAATAATAAATTTAACTATATGCCTTCCTGCAGGTTCTGATTAAAAGTGATCAAATAAATAAACCACAAGTAAATAAATATTCTTTAAAAAAATCTTTGGAACTATAAAATGGGCATTATATTAAACTAAACAATAGACTTTACTAGTGTAAATAGCACAACACTTTTAAGAAAATCGATTTTTGTACTTTTTGTTGTGTTTTAATTATTTAATGAGACAGTACCTAAATACACAGTAAAACCTTTCTAACCCTGTCCTCTACATACAGGCATTCTGTACAGGCATAATTTTGTGGTCCTGACCAAATCTCTATTTTATTGGTGTGGTAACTCTCTACAACACGGAACATGTCTATTACGGAATCTGTCATGATTTGCAAGTCTAAACCCAATGTAAACCGCACTGTGCAGTCTGGCATCAAGTCAGGTGACTTTTTCTTTTCAAGTATATAATCAAGTATATTGCATAAATATATAATCAAGTATATTGCATAAATATATAATCAAGTATATTGCGTAAATGCTTAAATTATGGAGAAAGTAACATTAAAATGAATACAGTCCTTGAAATATAGGGTATACCTGGACAGTACTCTGGCAGTACAAAGTGTTGACAGAGTTTGTCAGTTATACATTTTATCTGAGCACAGTATTAGATTTTACAGTAGCATCATTCATTTGTTACTCATCTTTTTTACATTGTAAAATGTAAAAGCCATCTACACAGTAGCCTACCCACAACAACAGAAAGGGTGTGTACAGTATACATTAATATCTGGGTGAGGCTTCAATTTATAATTATCATATACATGTTTTCTTCCCATAATAATATATATATATATATATATATATATATATATATATATATATATATATATATATATATATATATATATATATATATATATATATTTTTTTATATAGCGCCTTTCATAGTGGACCACCATCACAAATGCAATATTAAAAACAAAAGTAAACAAAGACACACATTAAAATCAAGTGTCATTAAAATGCATAGAGAAAAGAGTACCCTGCTGTAGCTGTTTATATTTCCTAGAGCATATTATTCTATCTGTGGTTACTTATGAATACATCCTTTCAAAATTTTCAATAAAAAGTTCCTTAATTTGATATTTTATCTAAAGCTCTTTTGATTCTTGCAAAGAGGGCTTTATTTTGGCTTCAGGCAAACTGGATGACACTTATCCTAATTAAACTGATGTACTGTAAATAAAGTATGCTTCCTTCAAAAATATAATGAGATCCCTTTTTTACAGTCTGCTCCATAGCAGGGGAATAACCTCATGCTAACAGTGTGCCTTGTGAAAGAGATAAAGAATTCATCACAGTCTGGTAGACTGAAGGAGAGTCGCTAAGATACAATAATAAGATGATTATGAGGTTCCTTGTTAGGCAAAAAACTCCCAGCAGTTTGAACTATAAACAGACGTATAAAGGTGCCTGTTTATAACTAGGGCTTCTGATTTTCGGTTTTAACCAATAAAACCCGATAAAACACCCCCGATACAAAAAAATGAAATCGGTGGATAGCCAATAAACACTGAAAAACACTGGAAAAACTGTGGAAATGGTTAATCAATTCACATTGACTTTACCCTTTAACCATTAAAAATAAAACTACAAAAATAATAATACATTTCCCAGTGCTGCTGTGTAGTACTGTCGAGTTACTATACATGTTTTGACAGAAAAAAAAAAACACTCAAGCATTTTGGAAAGTAACCGAAAACACTAATTTCATACAGTATATCAAAAACGAAAGCCCCAAAAACAATTTACATAAAACTCAAAAATAGCTAAAAATAAATAAATAAATACAATTAATAAAACCCTTCTAAAAATAGAAGCCCTATTTATAACCTAAAGAATGAACTGCTATTTTGACATCTCAGAAAACTCAATTCAGATGTGAATCAATTGCCTCTTGTGAATAGAGCTCAAGAAACACAAAACATTCTGTTATATATTGGTATGTGGAACCATGCATATCATATATATATATATTTAATTTACATCACCTGAGCCAGACTGCAGCTCCACACATAACACACATAAAGACATTCTTATAAATAATGATATCTGGCTCTAATTAAGTCACCTCCATATTGTAGATTGGGAGACTAATTTTTCTGAGACTGGCTTCTAATGTTACAAAAATACATATATATTGAAATTCACTAAAACATTTTAATATCCTTTTTTGACTTTTAATACCACTATAAATGCATTTCCATTACCTCTAAGGCAGTTTTTCTTTTTGTTCCCCTTCCATCTTGTTTCTTTTAAAATACTTTTATATAAAAATAACCAAATGGTACCCGCCTATACAGAAAACTGTGAAATAATTTGCTGTTCTAAAAAACTACTTTGTTTCATTGTAGAGCTGGAATTGAAAGGGTAATAACGAACCTCGGGTTTTAATTAAAGGGGATGTTTGTAAATCATCATTGGGCACAGAAAGAAAAAGAACAAAACAGTAGCTGATTGTCATCAGGTGTACAATTATACAAGAGCAACTATAAATCAAAACGGCTATGGGGGAAAAGCAAGAGGTGATTCTGGGTATATGTAAATGCTTCCTTCTTATTTAATAGATCCAATTTTAAATGTCCTATGTGTGTTTAATTTTGCATATTAATAAAGTTGTAGGTGAAAAGTCTATATATCCTGAGGCTTCTCTCTGATATATATATATATATATATATATATATATATATATATATATATATATATATGTATATATATATATATGGCATGCCCAATGAATTGTTAATAGGAAGTAATGGTATTCTAGTAGCTTACAGTACACTATTTTCTAATGCTCATTTTAAAATGAATAGATCGGTATACCTGAGTGTGAAAGTGATGCAGGTTTGAAGAACTATTCATTTTCCAAAGGTCATGTCTAGTCTGGTGACATTAAAGTTCCCATGACACTCTAATCCTGGGGTTACAGCAATTCCAGTACAGGTATATTCCCCCTGCACTGGCAAATTTAATTTATAAAAGGCTTCAACCCCATTGGGGCTCTGCATTGCTATTGCCAGAAATTGCCACACAGCAATACAGCAATACATCTATGCTGGGATGCTAAAACTGAGGTATTGTTTACATCTAAAGGGAGAGTACTTTACATGTATAATCATTTGAACTATCAAATACATCTAAGAAACTAAAGCAATTCATGAGAGTAAGGAATATAGTAGACAAAACACAGGCAAGCACCTTTAACACTGACTGTATCAACTTCCACACCTATAAACAATCATGTATAAATAACTGGAGCTTGTTATAACAATTGTAAATATCTTTCTGCAATTTAAAACATTTTTAAGGGGAAAAGCCATCTCTTACAGTATCTCCCATTGGCAAAACAACATAAGTCCCTTGTCATTTTTTCTGTAGATGATTTAGTTTTCTGTACTTTGACATTGTAGATTGACTAAAATGGAAGATTTTCTTTGGGCATCCTATGCATTTGTTACTGTTCTTTTGCTTCAAGCGAAAATATATCCTGGAGCATCTTGAGAAAAGTCATCAGTTTAAGCATAGAATCGTTGTAGTTTGTCTGTAGATATCCTGGAGACACGGAGGTTCTTGAAGCCTTTGTTTTATTATTATTTTTTTAGATAACCTTACTCCTTGTGGAAAAGGTGTTAGGATCCCTTCCGACACTACCCAAGGTCCCTTTAAAAAGAAGTATATTTGTATTCCAGAAGCACTGCATATCACTAAGGTATCAACTACATTTGTTTATAAAGGCAGTCAAAGTGGAATGCAATAAAAAGACAGACTGTGGGTAATTTATTATAACATGGTATAGGCAAAACAATTACCAGGATAGAATAGTAGGGACTTAGAGTTGCATATCAAAAATGCCACTTTATGTTCAAAACAGATGTTCTCACTTGTGAAATCTTCGTGATTAAAAACCTCAGTATCCTGGTTGACAGCTTTTGAAATATATCAGCCACTCTTGACATTAAAGTTGCCATGGCAACATGGCACATGAAAGCAGGTCTGCACCAACTCTGTATCAGGAAGAATTTTAAAAAGTAAGCTTTGGAGAATTTTAAAAAACATAGTCAAATAATCAAAATATAAAAGAACATGAAAAAAGACAGATGGCATTGCACCATGGGGGCACTAAGAACTTGTACATTTAATTTAAGATATGTTTAGAAGGCTGTTTTTTTTTAAAAAAAAATTCTTAAAGAGGATTCCAGATTTTAACAAAGACTCCCAGCTCTCATCTATCTGGTAGAGAATTTCTTTACTATAACCGTCTAGTTTTTACAGTTAAAGTTCGATCACATTTTCTCTCGGTCAACCTAATGATAATCTCGGGCTGGTGCACTAATTGTGGGTGGAAGATGAACCTAATGGCAGGTTTTTGCTTTCATTTTGTACAAACCAAATTAGTGTTTCACTGTTTTTATTTATTTTTTGTTGCCCTCTGTGACGGGTACAGCACAGTAATAATGGCAGGCATATGGACAATCTGTATTAACAGATTGCATTTTTTTTAGAGCAGATGGCTTAAAATCTAGTTTTCAAACATTTACTTGCAATATATCAATGTTTCCCTTGGTACTTGGTGCTAGAAAAAAAATACAGAAAAAGCTTTATCAGCTTTCAAGAACAGCATCACTTCAGTTAATTTGTATTATCATCAGTACCTACACTAGTAATTATTATACATAGCCTGAAGACTGTTTACCGTACTGTATATTATAAAACAGGTTAACTTTGCTTTGCTCCATTACCAAAGCAATGGAAACTTCAGTACATACTTCATTACAAGCTAGACGAGAGATGTATGCACCATTTTAGAAATACTATAAGAAACTAAAATCAGTGATAAACATTTCGACTAGAAGTCTTCAAAATCTTCAACTGTTTGTCACTGAATTTTAAATGCTTTTTAGTGTTTCTAAATTCAGCACTATTGAGTGTTTTTATCAAAGATGTATTAGCCTGTGTCAGAAAACTAGGAAATGTAAACCAAACATTTCATTTTGGTTTTTATTATTGTTTTTTTGACCACCAAACCTAATTCAGCTGATAATGCTGGATCTCCCCTAAACCCGACTGGCCCGAAGCACCCTTAGTTTACACCCTATTAGAATCAACAGCTCACAGAATCCCTCTAAAGATACTAGGGCACACTTCAAAATACAGGCACATTAACTGCAGTGTACTGTCATTTTGTATATATAACTCACACCCTGTGTATTGAACATATGACTGAGCAGTTCCATTTAACATCGTACACCTCTTATCTAATGCTCACCTCTTGTAAAACATGCAGAGAGGTAAAGGAAATAATAATAATTAGTAGGATCAATCATACTTTAAACTATTTTCTTTATAGTATATTATAAATGTATCAATTAAGCATAAATTGTACACCTGTTATAATTGTTCTCAAACATAAATAAAGGCTTGACTGTAACATTAGCTTTTGATACAAGCAAAAACTGGTTAGTATTCATGTGGGTTGTGGCTCTTATGATGCACATGTAACCTGCACTCAAGTTTGCCACGTGCCTTGTTTATATTGCACATCCTGTGTAAAGTGTGCCGCATTGCGATACAGTGTAACTACTTATATGAAATGTAACAATATTTGGAACTGTACCTGCTAACTCTACATAAAAGTTGCAGTCGTCTTCTTCTTCTTCTTCTTCTTTTCTTCTTCATTAGGCATAGTTTTCATATCGCTTATAGTAATACAGTACCTTGTAGGGCTGTGGTGGGTAATAGTTAAAACGTTGCAAAAATGAATGTACGATCATAAGTCATTAGGTCCATCTTCTTCCCACGCATAGTGCTTTGCCAGACCAAGATTATCATTAAACTGGCAGGCTGAAAATGTGATAGAAAGCTAACTGTGAGAAGAATCTGAAGATCATTAGTATAAAACTATTGGGCTTTAATATAGGACAAGTCAATTATTAAAGTCTTGATGAGCAAAACAAATGAATGCGTCAATGTTCATTACTAATTTTGTTATGTTTCACTTTAGACTGACATGTTACATTTAGAATCATTTTAATGAATACCGTAGTTCTATATTCAAAACTGTTCCAAAGAACACTAAACAATGTTATAAAATCAATTTTTTTATGAAAGTTATTAACATTGCTAATACTCTTTCTTTTATGAATCCTTTAGGTCTTTGCTGTTTTTTTTAATGTTGTTCAGGATATGTAAACATTTCGGCATAATTCACATGGTCTTATTACAGCTAGACCATTGGAGTGAGTTTGAACTGTAACACTTGATGCGGTTGGTTTCAAAGAGTTAGCATTAGGCAGTTCTAGATTCATGGTAATCAGGCTTAAATTGTCTTTGAGACATCTGCATATTACAAATTATGAAAGATCAAACAAAGAGCCCAAAAGTCTTCAACAGAAGAAAAGTGGGAAGAGTGATGATATTACTAGTGCTAATAATTGTTTTTCAAGCACGTTCCTGCTCTAGGAGAATTAAACCAAGATTTAAAAAAATGCTATAAGCTAATAAAAATTATGATCTGCATGAATTTCGGTCCATGCTGCAAGGTAAACTATTGCAAGTGCCTTGATATTTTAAACCAAAGATAACAAAAAATGGAGTTCATGATTTAGCATAATGAACCTTGGCTATAAACTGCAAATTTTATAGGGGATGAATGCATTGAACCACTGCAACACCTTCTGTTATTCTGCTGATGGTTTTTTTCTGAGACGAATGCTTACATATTTGTTCAGGGACTGTTTTCACCTTTCAGTTCCTCGCTGTGCTGTCCTGGATAACCTCCTCTGTCTGATTTCTGAAGGTGAGCTGGCGAGGGACCATCAAGATTGTCATATCCTCCTCAGAGAGTGGAGAGCAAGGATGCAGGTTCTCCTTCCTTTTTGGTAAAAGGAACACAAATACTTCCTAACAGTGAAGTATAACCATACATACATAGATGACTAATGATTGTAATACTAGGATTGAATGTTTATGGGGTTTCCCGTCATTCTGTGTAGTTCTGAGTTCTGTTGCTCCAATATTACTGCATTATGTGTTTTCTTTGGAATCAGCTAATACACACCTGGTATTCTACAGGCACAGATAATGCCAGTTTGATTCTGGGACAAGGTAAGGGAAAGGTGAAAGAAATGACATTTGAAGTTACTTACCTTTTGATGGAGTTCACTGTACATTTGGACTGACTTGTAAAGTGGTTTAACTGGAGCCGGGGTGGGAGGGTGAAGGCAATATTACTTATCAAAGATTTGGCATCCGTCATATTGCTAATATTTTCCTTTCCTCATCTAGATTCATACCCACAATTTGGCTACAAAAACTGCATGAACAGAATGAACAGTAAATGCCCTTTGAAGTAGCTCTTTCACCTTTCAATAATTTCTACTGACTCAGAAATTCATTTTCATTTCCTGGGCCCGGTGACGATGCTAGTTCCTATAATTTTAAAATTGTAATTTTCTGTAAAACTAATCGATTTTCAGACAAGTCCAGTTTGCCTCCATTTTCATTACAGTTTGCAATATCCACTGCAGATTACATGATGACCCATCAGTGGCTCTCTTGTTTCTGTATTACCGATTCCTCGTCTAGCCAGATAAGAACAGAGTTCTATGCATCAGCCTGACAGGCTGCAAACAGAAAATGGGCTTGTAGGATTGGATTTAAATCCCAGGTGTGAGAGATAATTACCACATCACTCATGCAGCAACTGAAAAATGGTATTTCAACAAGAAAAATTACATTATTTTTCCATTGCCAAAAATCATTTTGGAGACATCACATCGATACAGTGTATAATTTACTCATTAGAGTAGTATTTTGCAAGGACAAAAATTAGATGGCATTGTATAGACCCTGACAAGAAAAGAAAAAAAATACTGTAATCCAAGAAGCAGTAACGTCCTGAAATTGAAAAGGAGGTAACAAGTTCCGTGCCTAATGTGAAATTGCAATATACAACAGTAATTGAAGGCAAACAATATTTACTGGAACATTCTGTAGTTAGCCTCCTTCTCTTTTCTCCAAAGAAAACTACATATTAGCCTCTGTTCTGTTCCAAGAAGCTAAACACGGTTTTCCTCTATATATGTTATGCAGACATTCTTTTCGTCTCAATAGCCAAATCAGCTACTCTTAAAAAAGCACAAATGAAAGAGTACACACTTTCAAATGACACTTTAATGCATTTTCCACTTTTTGTATTTTTATGATGTTAGCAAAAGTTCTGAATGATTTCCGGGTCTGGTGTTTCAGTAAAGTACAATATTTAACAAGCTTCTTAGAATATTGTCCTAATAATTCACTATATCTTTCAACCGATAGCTATATTCGGTACACATTTTTATTTATTTATTGTTTTCTGTATAGTTAACGAACCTTCCTTACAAAGAAACACAACATAAAATAAACCCAAAAATACAACACAAATTGCCAGATATTACAGAGACACACCGTACAAGTGTGTTACATCATAACAAAACATTTGTTTTAAATACATAACATACAGTTATACACACATTAAACCAGTTTTAGTTACTGCCAGTTACAATTAAGAAAGCCTCCTCAAGTGTAATGAAGAGACTCCCATATGATCTTTCTGCAGGGCATGTTGTGTGGTTAAATTCACTTTGAAGTAATAAAATGGTCGAATTCTAAAATGGCCGAATTCTAGGGTATTGTCCACGGAACTCTGCAAGCAAGCTGCTTCTCTCGCTCTGACATCACACGATCCCTCAATTGGTACATTTTAAAAACATAAACTACAGTAAAACGAAACAGAAGTTAAGATAAAAAAACGAACTTCACAGGCATGATAGTACAATGCTATTAAGAGCTGAGCGTTTATCAACAAATGTGAACAAGATCACAACGAAGATACGAAGAATCTTCAAGTTTTTGAATGTTAGCATTGATTTTTATCTTAGACTCATTAGTCTTTATTTAGATTTGCTGTGAAATTAGTATTTGTGATGGATTGGCAGTATTGGTAAATTAATCAGTTTCTTTTCCCATGTCATTTAGTGACATATTTAAACCATGATGATTAACACAGTCACCCTTCATTTACAATGGATAACCGTTACCAAACCAGACTAGGTATACGGCACCACAGTCAAACCATGTTCAACAAATCCAAATTTTCATTGTCCTAACCAATCATTGTTATAACTTTATATACATTGTTATGGTTACTGGCTTCTTTAAATGGGATGTCACTTAGAGTGATGCTATTTTTAGGGATGTGAAATTACTGCTGTCTGTTTCTGGTCATCTTGCCAGGACACTCTTGTAAAAGTCTCAATGGTTTTTTTCCTGGTTAAAGAATGAATAAATAACATAGATAAATAACATGAGTGCCCATGTATGGTCAACAATGATACCATGGGTTACTGATTGTCTTGGGCAGGCTTTTCCCAGCACTCTTCTGTCTGATCTGAAGTGAACAGCTTCTATTCAAAGAAGACAAGAACAAAAAAAACATTGTGAGTATTCATCAAAAACATGTTACATAGTCAACTAGATGGCTTGGTTTTGTCTTCCACTGTTGAACAAATGTTGGTAATTTGACCTGAATCAGAGTGTATTTGTTTGTTTTTACTGGTGGTGAAATAAAAATGTTTTTTTCAGAAAGGAGACATTCACTTAGTAGTAAGAAAATGACAATTTATTGATTGCGAAAGATATGCCTGATGGGTACATGAACAATTGGCAAACAGTTATGCCCAACATGAACATGATAGCCGACAGATACATAATACTTTCATTTTTATAATTTGGCCCATGGTCTTATCCATTGGAGCTTGATAGCTGCCCCCATGCTGGCCGAGCTAAGATGAATGCAATACAGTGATTAAGAAAGACTCGGCCAGCGGGCAGGACAGGTGGCACTTGGGGCACCTTTCCCCTAGACAAGGCACGCTGCAGGGTGGAGGCAGGGGAAGAGGATGACAACAAGACAACAAGTTTCCAATTTTTTTCATTGCTGATGGCTCATGCCTTCACAAAATTTGAATTTAAATATTTAATTTTCTGATATAATAAACGTATACTAATATACATAAACAGTCCAGAGTTACAGCTGAAGCTTGCAGGGTTTTTGAGAGGTTTCCAGGTCATTTCTTAAATCATGAGCTAGTTTGGTTGTCAGATCCAACCTTGTTTACTGTTCCTTCTGCAAATAGCAAAGCATCGTAATTAAAATGTACTGTGGCAGACTTCTAATTTCTGAGACTTTACTTATTAAAAGTCCTTACTTGCTCAATATAACACAGTCCTGTGCAGTTATAGTATTCATTACTAATACCTGACACAGTAATTACAGTCATTCTTTATTGTCTAGCATAAGTCTATAAGTCTATCATCCAATGGTTTTGCTACAGAAAAAAAATTTTTTTACTTATTACATTTCACTGGCTATCTTTCATTAAGGCCCATGTCATAAAAAACATTTCTAAATATTCAAACATATGATTTATACTTTTAAAAATGTTCAAGGCAATATATTAAAATGGTGTCATTTAATTTTACTACAGTGAATACAAAATGGTAATACCATCACACATGCTTATTATAACAGAACTGGTCCTTCTAAGAGACTGTTAATTTAGTATTTATAGTAAGAATATAGTTGCACTACAAAACAATGTAGTAAGTGCAAGGTCCCTATTAAAAAATCTAAAACAATAAAACATTTGAACCATTAAAAATGTGCTATTTTCTTTTAAATATAAATGTTTATAAAGGGTCTTTTTAACAGCAAGAAGTTATACCCTACTACTCTTTTGCCAATTATTCCTCGGTAAAATCCAGAATAATTCTAGGCCCATTGGATGAAAGACTTGGTTCCTTAGAGGTATAACTCTAAGCTATCATAAAATACACGTTTTTTAATCTTGCTGTGAGCAATGTTCATATACATCTCTGAGGGGCAGTATATTCAGAGAGAATTTGAGAGAATCCTTTGCAATTAAAATGTAATGGAAGTAAAAACAGAGAACTCTGAAACCAGCAACAAGTATATGCTTTTCCAGTGTATTCAACCACTTTTTAAAATAGTATAAATAGCAGACAGTAAGCCCTGTAATGTCTGCATTCCATGTTTCGGTGGTCCTGGGTTTTGAACTGCTAGCCAAGACATTCAAGCCCATTTCATAGAAAGTATGTAACACTTTT
>CM060266.1:23821121-24008593 GCA_030684275.1 Acipenser oxyrinchus oxyrinchus
TTCCTCTTAGTTGTGTCCAGGGAAAGTGGGGTAGGAATAGTAGCCTGATTGTTGATTTTTATACATTTCTATACATTTATTTTCAAGTGTTCTATCATGACACATACTGATTGCTTTTAAATACTGTGTATACAAAACAATTCAGAACTGCTAATAACATAGATATTGGTTCTGTGTGTGCCTTATGATTTAGTTGACCTTAATCACATCTGTTTGGATTTCCTAGCTATATATTTTTTAACAAGACAGCAAGGGGAATTCTAATCCCCAAAACCACAGTCAAAGGGATTATAGTATATGTTTATAATACAAGCATGCATGACTTAAGACCTTTAAAAGCACCCCACAGCTCTTCAGGTATATGGCACATGCCTTCAGTCAGAAGAAAGGTCCTGTAGACTGCGAGTTAGAGTTACAACATATAAACAACACATTTATATTTGGATTTCAATCATTAAACGTATAAAGAGCCAAATAAATTACATATATAAAATTGCATATTTGAGCAAATAAGAAAACCAATATACTAATCAACAGAATACTTTAAATGTTTGCATAAAAAGGCAAGGAAAAAGTATGAAATAATGAATAGAAAGCATACATGATATCCTTTATGAGGCAATTTAGTAGATGACAAAGCATGCATCTGCAGTATTGTTTCAGATAGTCAAAATCAATCAAAAGGAAAAAAGCATTCCTGAAATAACATAAGTAAAATTAAGAGTACTTGACACAGTGTCATGTGGGTTTGTTAACTAATATATACAGGTAAATCATTAGGAAATGTAAAGGTTACAGCAGATGTTTAAGTCACTCACCTCTTCCATACTTAGAAGTTGTCTTTGGAAGTAAACCTACTATATTTTAGCAACAAACAATTTAAATGTATGCAGCAATTAAAAGTTTGATAATGGCATAATCAGATTCCCTCATAATGAACACATCTGTTCAGAGACTTCCAGGCATGCTGCATTATGCAAATCCCGAAAATGTTCCCTTCACACCAGTCGTATTAGCAGTCCAGTAATTAATGAACCATATTGTACGTGGCTCGTCATCTGCTTGTTACTTTCATGCATTTGAGCCACAATAATAAACATCTGCTGAAAAAACTAAATCCAGTATGTAATATGTGTGAAGATTTCTACATAGTGTAATTACTGAGAATGTGTTCAGAAATACAAAATGAGGCTCACACTTACTTTAGCTTCCTAGATTTGAATTGGACCTTCTGCCCTGTGTTGATGAATTCACATTGCATCAGGCTTATTTCCATGAAAGAGAAGGACTACAGATGTATGAGACAGCCCCTGTAATCCTGACACCTGCACACAAAAATCAATCAGAATAAAAATCAGAAGAACATACAGTAAATCTCAGGTCTATCAATAGATTGTGATATCCTATGCTAATAAATCTTCTCCGAAGAAAATAAAATGTACTAACTTGAACAGATATTGTTATCATTTAGTGTTCAACAAAAAATGAAATATCCAATGGTTGCAATGTGAATTATATTTGAAGTAAGCCAATCTCAGCATGCACAATATACTATAAGACTACTGATGGAGTTCTGTATATATTTGTTAAGTGGCAATGTCTGAGTAGTACACCAGAACACCCTTTGGAAAAATCTTTCAAAATAAACTGCTTAATTTAAGTAATTTGGTGAATCTTTACCTTTATATGATCCTGTTTTCCAGCCATCATTTCTTTTCTTTTATTACTCTGAGCTCTTAAACTCAGGGGAAACATTTAAGGAGGAGAGAGCGAAAAGGGCAGCAGTGTGGAGTAGTGGTTAGAGCTCTGGTCTCTTAACCGGAGGTCGTGGGTTCAATCCCAGGTGGGGGACACTGCTGCTGTACCCTGGAGCAAGGTACTTTACTTAGATTGCTCCAGTAAAAACCCAACTGTATAAATGGGTAATTGTATGTAAAAATAATGTGTAAAAAATAATGTAATTGTATGTAAAAATAATGTGATATCTTGTAACAATTGTAAATCACCCTGGATAAGGGTGTCTGCTAAGAAATAAATAATAATAAATACCAATTCACATGGCACGCATCGTACATCGGGTGAGCATTGTAATCTAAATCTTACGACACAGCATTTCAGCTTGCACTGTTGCTGAGATCTGCAGGTCTTAAACTCTCTACTAAAACTCTGAGATTGATGTATAAGGTCTTACTGACAGAAGGAAGGACAGTTTCAAAGAATAAGGAACTGCAAAAGACCCTCTTGTGAAATTGCTGACATTTTTTGCAATGATCTGTAGAACATGTATTAAGTCTTGTACTGTGGAATTCTGAAATGTTTTGGCATTCTGTAGGTATTCTTAAAATACTTTTGTGTTCTGATGCACAATTACACATTTAACAGCTAAGTGCTTTTCTGACTGATGACTCTTTGTAAAGTACTGCTGAACTTGAAATACAGCTGCCTTAGGGTTGACAACAATATTGTACTCTTTCCTTCAGACTTCAGCCAGTGCTTTGAAAGTTGCTGTAGTTAGTCTGGCCAGGTTAGAATATTTTTTCCTTGTTTTTAAATTTCATTTACAAATATTTACACTAGGGCAGTAGAGCGACAGAGTCCAAATGCATAATTCAAGCCAAATCTGGACATGAAAAACTGTAGACAATTAAGGACACTGTATCTGGTTTCTGATAGTACTTTTCAGTCACTTAAATAGAAATGTGGGTGTTATATACACCTTTTTCTTTAATGAAGGTGTTCTTTTACAGTAAACTGCTGATCCAATTCTGTGTCTCAAATTGTTATGTGCACTGATTGGTTGTTAGGCTAATTATTTTAAAATGACCCTGGTTTAGCCTATTTCTTGACAGGTATTTCCTCAAAGGCTAGCAAAAAAAATCTAGTCTCAAACAAACACTTCATAATGACATGTACTGCGATAAATCTCTTGTGATGTCAATGTCTTTGCAACATTTTATCAGGCCAAATGTGACCTATTCTAGCCATCATTTATTTGAGACATCTCTTTAATAAATAGTCATTTAAATATGGACAATTTTATTTGGCAATTGCTTACTTTTCTTCACAAACACCAAAAGAGCTTCAGCAACTCAATTAAATGTGCTTATGAATACAAAACATGTAGTCAATGACAGGTACTCATTTTGAGTTAGCAATTTATCTTTAGACTGATTCAACAGGAAGAGGTGACTGAATCTTCTCCTCCAAGCCCCTGACAGTTAAATATTGATATTTCCAATTTATTAGCTGGAGCCTTACAAGCTCAGGTACGTGTAGAACATGACAATTAATGCTAGTTCAGCAATACAAAGACGTTCCTTCAGGCACACTGATAACAAGTTTTCATAAACTCAAAAAAAGGCATTTCAGAAAACAACTCATAGAAAAGAAACAATTTTCTCAAGACCAAGGGATTCATTCTTTATCCCGGAGAAGCTAAGGCAATTATTTTGTGAGAAAGTCCATTGCAAAGCAACACACTCTTTAATCTATAAAAGAGAAAGAAGCTTTACGTAACATTTTCATTTTTTGTCCTGTTTTTATGATGTTTCAAATCATTCTTACAGTTTCCCTGAAAGAAATCTACATGTAAACTCAAATTGCTTGAAAGGTACTATCAAAATAGTGTGGAAAAAAAGTGTAGACTTATTTTATATTTATACATGTAAACAAATACATCCCTGATTAAAAACAGCTATACCATACAGTATTTTTGTCATGCACTTGTATTGACAATATTTTTGAGGTTTTAGCAGGATTCAGCCTCATGAAATTTTAAAGTGGAGTTCATATGGAGCAGCATTTGAAGAGTTCTAAAACACTTAAACATCACCTTTGCAGCTAGGGTTGAGCAAGAACATATTCCAGTTGGCATTCTATTTGGTATTGGTATTCCATTTTAGTACCATGGTACCGTATCAGTACAGAGTAAGACGAAATTATTATGTGTACATGCTTGTGGCAAAGTGGTTTGCAGTGCGCAGGTGTTGCAGTGTTCAAGACAATGACAAACAACAAAGTACTGGTGAAATGGTGGTTTGTTTATAATCCAAAGTCTGATGACAACAGTAAAGAAATGGAGGGCTGGCAATACACAACCATTCAGTCCTGAAATAATAGACACAGTTAAACAAACACACAAAACACAGACACTAAATAAACAAGCCTGCTGTGCTATTTTAACTTTTCTTACATTTCAACAAAATACGTACCAACAGAAGTGTTTTTTTTTCGTAACAGCTTTTTTTAAAACAATTCACTGCTGCAAGTCATTCTTTTGAACCTTGAGAAAGTCCATCATCGTTTTTTGTTTCAGTGAGGCAAAATATGTTTGCTGGGATTCACAAAGTAACTGCCTCAAGAAAACTTCTGCTGTTCATACCAAGAAATGAATCCTCCTATCTGTAGCGCTGCTGTCTTCGTGTCGACTCCATAGGGTTTAGACTCACGCATGCATCATTATGTGTGTGTGTGTGTGTGTGTGTGCGCACTGCAGGCGGTAAATCTAAATTGGCAATAATGTACTGTATTTCAGAGATAAAATTCGTCAGGGAGCAGCGGATAATTGAAGTCACGGATAAATGAGGTTCTACTGTATATATTAAATATTGATAACTTGTACTATTCACTAATGATGATGATTTAAAATAGACGGTGACCAAGCTATAAACTATTATTGCATTAATATTTTATTTGGCCACCAAATAAAATTATACTGAATAATGCAGAATTTCCACAGGAGAAGCAGCAACACATATTTCTCACTGTAGTAAAAGGTACCATTTCATTGCTTTGGTATGACTGACAGTATAGACAGGTACATAGAAGTAAGTCTGGGAACGTGTTAGCCATTTCTAGCTTCTCGCATTACTATATTTTGTGGTACTGATAACACTGAAGCGGAAAGAGAAAACAACGCTAAATTTGACATTTTC
The DNA here is from genome assembly GCA_030684275.1 of Acipenser oxyrinchus oxyrinchus. Taxonomy (NCBI): domain Eukaryota; kingdom Metazoa; phylum Chordata; class Actinopteri; order Acipenseriformes; family Acipenseridae; genus Acipenser; species Acipenser oxyrinchus. The sequence goes on from CM060266.1 coordinate 23,826,056, forward strand.
ATTTGAATTGCTATTTATTTATTTATAAAGTGCCTCCCTTTTGACCCACTACAGAGCATACATAAACTACTCAATCCAATACATCTACTGTACTGTGTATCATATCTTTTTCACACAGCACACTCCTATTGAGACAACACTTTTGACATATGTGAGGTTTTACCAAATGCCAGATTTCAACCTCATGAAATTGTAATGAAGGAGAGTTCAATTAAGATGGAAAAGCATTTGAAGCATGCTCTGAAGCCTGGGTTAACAAGTAACCCTGTGGCTAAGCATTGGAAGTACCTAACATAATTTTTAAATCTATACATATGTAAAGTCAACTCTGTGCCACAGTTGCTGATAGTTTTGCTACTTGACCACTCTGTTATTATAGTTGTTACTAATAATTGCACTTTACTCACCCCAGCCTAAAGTGAAATAAGGACCAATCTCCACACAAACAACAGTTAACCCAAAGTAGCAATGCACCATGAGTAAAATGTACTGGATTCTCTCTGTATTAGGGTGCATTGAACTTCAGATTCATTTTCAACGTTATAGTGGAGCAGCCTATAGACATGACAAACTGTGTTGTGGCACATCTTTGAAATAAGAGATTCACCAACAAACTCAACTGATTTGTGTTTAAATGGCAATTAGAAATGATGTATGTCCTACTTTTTAAAATGTCATACAGACAAGAGTGTCATAAAAAGTATATAGCAGGTAATGCAATTCAAATGATTTATTTATTGAATCGGTAGTAGATAATGCAAGCTTTGGAGAAAATAATATAAATATGTAATTACTGCAGTAAGATCTCAAACATCTGTTAACCCTAATCAACAACAGATGGATTGCAGTAGCAGTTTTGGCCCATTCAGTTTTCCTACAGAGTAGTTTCCTGTGTCCCTGTTAAAGACATATTTCAAAAATATATACTGTTAAGAGTGGGATGATCATTTATTGAAAATATGCACATGCAGGACAATGATGCGATGTAATGAAAACAGCCTGCATTTACTAATTACAGCATTATTGATTTAACAAGCAGCAGCCCGACAGCAGCTCAAAGGAGGTAAAGGGTTCATTTACACCAATATAAATCCAGTAAAGCTTTTTTCCCACTTAAATACATTTTAGTAGCCCAAACAGGAATGCAGACGCTGTAATGCATGAAGTGTATCATGATAGACAAGGAGTCAAGTTTAATCTGACTGGAGAAAATGTCTAGCAGCCTTGTGACTGGTATTTGCATTCTGAACAGAACATGTACATTTAGCTCATCAGGAGTAAAGATCTGTGAATCAAGTAATCACTCTCTCAGGTTACGCTTTCTTGACGAGAAATGTCCCCCTCTTTCTAAAATATACTAAACAATGTATTGGTCTGCCCAAATTCTGCCATTGAAATTATGAGGTTCACAACACAATTACATGACATTGTAATAACTGTATATATATTTCACTTTTACACTCTTTCAAACAGTTCCCACTGAGGTTTATGCTTTGGGCAAGTCAAGGAAGGATGTTGATTTTGTTGAGAGACATGACTAAACCATTTTCAACTGCAGTGCCTCTACTCTCATATGCTAGTGATTCCCCTCTGTAGAAGGTCATGAGTATCAACCTACTCTCTGCCACTCAGTCAGTGATTTCAACTATATAGTGTATTTATGGCCAATTCTCATCATTCCGTCCCCTTCACTATTATGTGGCTGCTCTAACAACACTGCTTTATAAAGACCCCTGCTGAGAGAAGTAGGGCTTGAGCAATTGCAAACAGTTCACCTAATGTCACTGCTTGTCAGATCCTGCTCCATGCATGGACCAGTGTGCTGGAATAAACAGTTCAAGCCTTTACTGGATTTCATTCCACCAATGTGCAATCACCCTCCGCGATGACAGCTGACCCCCCAAGTCAGTTTGATGAAAATTTGGAAACACCATTTAATCTCTAGATTACTTGCTGGGGTGTCTAGGGTGAAGCAAGCTGCATGCTGAGCCATCACCCCAGTATGCATCTTGATTGAGCATAGAGGTGAGTTGTGGGGAGTCTATTTTTTCTTTGATGAAGCAGGTTGTTTCTCTTCAGGAGAAGTAAAATAAACATGGATCTTCCTTGGCTAGCGAAGCAGACTTTTGATTAGAAGCTTTTGTGATTTTGTATCTGAAGCCTGCATACACTTTGGCTTGTTCTCCCAGCTGGAGACTCTGGAGGAGTGAAGGGAAGAAACCATGTTAAATAGCCACCAACGAATTACAACGAATACTATGAATATCGTCATCCATCTTTTAAAGGTTACAACAATATAGTTTTATGCATCCCTGCTTTACTGATTTATACTACCGTCTTCCTTTCACACACACTTTCCAAGTAATTCATGTTGTAACATTTCCAGGTAACTTTACACTTTACTGTCAACACATTGAATGTAGAAAGATTAACAAGTGGTCCAATCCAATTTCTTTTTCCCATTTTCTTGTAAGGCTGTTTATTTATTTATTTTTTATGCGAAGGGTATTATGTTAGAGCAGTGTTGCTCAGTAGACTGGTAATTGGTTTTGAAGCCTTTCACCTGTAGTTCTCTGATCCAATTCCAACACAACGGTAGTGGTAAAAATCATTTCCATCTGATGGATTTTTGGGTCTATGTTGAATGTGTCCTTTTGGTGTCAGTCAACACACAACAAACCTTCAAACCACAACAATTGGTGCTAACTGACACTTTCGATCACAATTTCTCAGAAAGATGATTGGTGGAGGCAGAAAATCATACACAGTGCTCTCAACACTTGTTAACAATAACGTTGAAATAGTCAACCACATGGCTCTAGAAGACTGTTTATTCTACCTTGGTTAGGATGGCTGCTGTTTTTCATACAGAATTGTTTTTCCTGTGTGAGACCATGTCACTATGCTTATCTTTACAGGTGAGTTCAAACAATATATTTGGCTTGGACAAACAACAGAGCACTCTGATTTGCTACAGCCCATGTAAAACTCCCACCATGACTACACTTGTTAGATGTCACGATCTCATTTCAGTGTCTTTGCGATCTCATAGATATTTTATACAGCAGGTCTATACAATTGATCTAAGCAGCAGCAAATCTAGTGAGTATCTTTAGTGAATTGACTATGCAATAATACACCACAAGATAAGCGGCTGTATGTATAATACACACACTTCTTGAATGTGTTTAAACCTAGATGTTTAAGATGCCCGCATGGGGAACATGGGGTAGCTGGTTTGTATCTAGGAACAAAACTATATACTCTCCTCAGTTTTGTTATATAAAAAACGAAATAGCAACTGAACTTTATTTTATAGTAAAATTATAAAGCCTAAAACAAAATTAAATCAATAAAAATGTAAAATATACAACTTGTGTCTTTTATACTGCTGTGGCCTCATTAATAGGAATGTTGTAATGACACAATTACATTAATATTTATGGCAATAATATTTACCACATGGGCGTAGTGTAAAACTAAATAAATGATACATGTGAAGGTCATTAAATAAAGTTATTAAAAGTCAGCACATTAGAGTAGATCATCTTGTTCCTGTGCTCATTTTCATAAACCATTGGTGAGGAACCATAAATAAACATAAAAAAGAAATAGCACAGCCAGTAGTATTCATTTAGCATTGTAGAAAACAAATTAAATAATCAGAAAGCCTGCCAATGAGAAACACATTAACCATAACTACAAACAAAAAGTGAGTGTGCATGAACAAAACATCGACCAGACCCCTGCAGCAGATTTGGTGGTGATATGCAGAATATATTTCCATCAATTTGCCCGTGTTTTAAGCCTGCATTGTTAACCCTTCTGTAATAAATGTTTTGAAATCTTTTTAAATTAGAAAAAAGCAATAACATCTGTATCAAACTGTCAAAGCACATCTAAAGTGCATGTTGATCCTGTATGTTTCAAAATAAATTGGTGTGTCTGATAATAATAACTTTCTCTGCACTCCAAGTCTGAGGATGTAACGGATTTTATCAGCTATATCCTGACCGGGACCACTTTTTTAAAGGAGATTTTACAGGCTTGTCCTTTAAAGAGAGAAGTGGAATGTTGGCAGAGTTTTTCCTCTGCTTTAAACTGATATTCGTTCTGCTCATCAAAAAGGGATTTTAAATATATAAATAATTTATTTTTGGAATATGTTACCCTTATCGGCAAGTTTTGCAATGACTAACTGCATATTACAATAACTCACTTCCTTTGTAGGCAGCAGCTACATTTGGAGAATAAGTATTAATTGTAGTATGTCCAACCTTTAGTGGACGAAGTATACCAACGTGAAAAAAGAACAGAATAGCAGTGATTGATTTATAACCATGCATTGAGGGCTCATGGGAGTTGTGACCATGAGTACAAAAAGTTAGTTAGTTACTGCTGTAGTATTGCATGTAGTATGAAAACAGGAGCCTGAAAAAATAACAAAAATGAATGTATATATATATATATATATATATATATATATATATATATATATATATATATATATATATAAACGGCTTGGAAAAATAACAACCTCTGATTGGTTAAACAACATCACATATTGTATACGCACGGCTTGCATTCTAATGAGCTGCTTCACACTGTATAAATCAATACGCTCAAAATTAAATGGCAAACTGCCATTGTATTTATTACGGGGCCGTGCTGTTCACCACCCAAGCATGTGTATATTTCATGGGAACCGTACGGCCTGTCGTGGTTTATACCTTACATATAGTGGCAAGAAGAACCTTGAATTCTTTCACCTGACTGCTACATGTTGCCAGCCGGCAATGCAGAATGAAGACTTTAGTTTCAACTCCCTTTAAATCAACCCACATACACAGGTATTGCTTCTAATGGTCTGCAGGGTTGCCCGTAAATATAGGTATTGGCTCTTTGCTCTTCTGTTAGAAATTCCAGCACTACCTAGACTTTGTTTTAAGAGTGTCAGAACTGGCGATGCTTGTTCATGCATGTTCAATTGGTTGTCCTATATTAAATTAATCCAGTTACTAGAATTTGATGAGCCATATGGTGATCCATTGAGCAATTAGTGAATGTGTGTTCCAAATCCCAACTATTGCTGGTCATGAGGAAAACCAACAGCTGGAATTTTCTGGAAGGAACAGCTCATAGCTCTGTTCATATACCTATTTGTCGTGGCAGTTCAGAAGTAAAATAAAAGGTTAAAAATGTTGGTATACGTGAGTTTAAAAACGTTGGATTCTGTATAGGTTAGGTTACCTCATCAGAGAGCCAGAGTTTCTTAGAAGCAGAGTACATGTTTATTTAGTGGTTCAGAACATGAATTACATTGCATATTGTTCATTTCAAAGCAAAAACGACCTATTGAAGTTTGGTGAAAAGCCTCCAAATAATTGCATTACAGAAAATAGAATGTTTCAGATGAGTCTCCTTTTTCACAATATTGATCTTTGTATTTATTTATTTATTTATTTTCAAAGTGGTTGCCTTTTCATCTCACATCCTTTGCTTTCCATCAATACAGGGAAATTATAAGGCTGGAATGTGTCCAGTGCCTGCACAGCTGCCAGCAGGCACACTGATTTCTCACTATTGCTTTTATAGATCAGGGCAGCCAAGCAGAAAACTGAATCCCCATTTTCAAAGGAAAAATAAAGAATGTGCCACCTGTTGATGTGCCTTTTTGTGGCTTAATCTTTGTTCAATTAATCAGTCATTGTCCTAACGTCAGGGATATCATTATTTGAGAATTCTCTCACCTGATTAATTCTTAAATGTGATAGTAATTATGCTTTCGGATAGCTATAAATTGCACATAACAGCCTAACCCTTTTATTAAAATTGCAATGCATAGTCATATCATATTTATCAATTTTAACTTTCACAAGATAGATGTCAATTTATTTGAATATAATCAGAATCTGAACCCAGATATGATCTCTTAATGAGAAATGTGAATATAGCTAATGGTGTTTCTTATTAAGATCATTGGCGTAATAAAACCGTGTAGTACCATGTGTAATTCTAAAACAATTAACCCACAAAAACAGCTAACATTTTAAAAATCCAACCTCATCTAAAACCATGATTTTTTTGTCATATTGTACCTGGCTTTCCATTGGGAAAATAAAAATATCAGATGAGAGAAGACTGGAACGATAGGGACACTGAAGTCCTAGAAGGTTCAAAGGTGTTCTATGGGATTAAGGTCTGGAAATTCTGCTCACCAGTCCATAACCTCTGTAGTTTGCTACTCAAGATAATCCATGACAATCCTAGCAGCATTACAACGGGCATTACCTTGCATTAGAACAAACTCCTAAAGGGCCAATTCCGCCTCCACACACTATAAATGAGTCCCCTCCAAAGTGGTCATATTCAACAATGTTGATTCGAGCAAATTATTCCCCGCAGGCTCTCTATACTCGAACAGATGAAATCTTGATTCATCAGTGAACAAAACAGGTGCCCAATGATAGAGCTGTCAGTTCTGGTGATCAGAGTAGTAATCAGGGGTCTCTTTGATGTGGAATCAAATCCAGACGCAATTCAATTTCTCACAGTTTGGTCGCTGATGGTGACTCCAGTTACTGTCCTGAAGTGGACATTGAGCCTGTGCAATGGACACGGTGATTCCTCAGTGTCATATTGTGTAGATATCAGCCATTGCATGATTCCCAAAGCAACAACAACAAACAATGTTAGCACCTGAGCTGTCATTTGACTAATTATCCAATCTCAAGTCTAAATGGGGGGTGCCTGCTTTTAAGATGGGCAGCTGGTGCAAAATACACCTCACCAGGTGTCACAATTTATTGAAGAACACATAAAAGGTCTACCCAGATGTAGTCAGGCATTCACAGGTCAGAGAAAAGCTCCTTAGTGTGTAGAAGTCATGACCCTTATTACCATTTCTCCAACTCCTGTCAAATTAAATCCAATTTTATGAATGGCCTTTTAGAGTACAGTTGTCATGCCTTAATAATAGTAAGGCTTGGATACAGATTGCCTTGAACAATTTATTTGCATAATGTCAACTAAAATACAGGTTCAAATATGTCTAGAACAGATGGGACTAGCTAAACATTCATGTCAAAACTTTGATTGAGGGTTGCCTGTGCGTTCATATGGAACATATTTTTATATCATATTATATAATATAGATCTCAAGTGAGACAGTCGCTATAGAAATAGGGGATTGCATATATTTACAAAACTGTGATTACAACCACACAAATGCATGAGAAATACTCTCATTCATGTTAATGTTAATGCTACCAGAAGATATCTAAGACAATAATAGAAGCAGTTGATTGGGTCAATTTTTGGGGATTTTGTGTAACATTCCGTTCCTAACAGTGCATGATTGAAACACTTGTCACCATTGTGAAACCCACTGATTTCCTGATAACATTTTCAAGGGCACTGACGCATGGAACACCGTTTCAGCATGCAGAACATCAATAACGATATATCCCTTGTCCAAAAAACACCTTCCTTGATTCTTTTTGTGATTTGGCAGGATGGAGATATTAATAATCCAATCAATACTAATTCACACTTTTAACAACTCATTTTATTCTGTTAAAATATAATAAATAAATAATGCTGACTATCTTAATTTAAAATGCAGACATATGCTTGCATTTATGCATCAAATGTCAGAGGGTGCGCTGTAAAATAATGAACAATGCACTGTCGCCTATTTCAAGTAAAACATTGTACAAAACAAGTGCATTACACGTTTATTCTGAGCATCTGTCAGTAGGATATGTACTTTTTAAATTAGGCAGTCGAACCACAGTGAGCTAGTCCATAGGAACCAGAGCTGTTCTACTGGGGAGTAACACTGAGCAGACCCATACTACAAGCAGTGCTGACAGACACAGAACAAGATGAATGTTTTAATGATGAGAGTGGGTATTTAAGCTATATTTGGGTTAGGGTTACTATGACTCCTTTTTATTAGCTTTAAGGTACAAAGCCTATTTAAATCCAGGTGCTTATTTTATACATTGTGTGTGCTCATGTCCATTGCATCACTTTTTGCAGCTTCATTCCAGTATTCCAGTTTCACTTTTGTTTGGGACCTCAACTAACATTTCATTTTTTTTTTTTTACTTCCGGCTTCAGCTGTTCATTTGATACAATGCTTTAGGGTATGTTGTTGAATATGCCTGGTGGTTGCCTGGGGCTTATTGTTATCATCAACATATTGAGAATGATTATAAGAAGTATTAAGGACTTTTAAAATGTTATTTCTCTTGGGAGAAGGGATATACAGTATTTAAGCATTTATCATATATGCTGTACAATTAGATTAAATGACCATATTGCCAGCTGCTGAATCACCCATTGTAGCAGATGGAGAACAATAACCATGACAGATGGATAACATCCTAATCACACTGAGGTTTCACTTCTTTAGGTATGTTTTGTAAAGCAAAAAATGGTTTTGCAAACTGGATACCAATATTGGAATACCAAGTTATTGTGTAATTAAATAACCCAGTGGGGTAAATAGGGAGAAAAGTGCCCAATCACAATGCTCTGTATTGTTGGAGGATACGGTTCATTCATAGACTTAAAAGTTTTAGACTTTTCTCCATGTTCAGCATTGAACAGAAATAATAAATAATATCAGTCACAGGACTGCAAACAGGCCTGGGTTTTATGTTGTTCTGTAATAAGCAGATGGGTTTTCTGGGGTTATCAGACCATATCAGACATGAGGGACATTGAATGTCAGCAGAGCATGAACACTACAGAAAAGTGATGTGTGCTCAGGGAACCTTTAGCGCCAAATCTCCTCCTGTAAAATAATGGGCAATGACATCAATCTCAGAGCCCATGCTACAAATGTCAAAAACTGACCTAGATAGAAATTTGAAGAACAGACCTAAATCAAAGATCAAAATTCTTACTTTTTGTCAACAAAGACTGTTTTGCAGTTATCTATATGGGATCTCAAGCACACATTGTGCAGTGTTGTCACACAGGAGAGTGTAAAAAAGGATAGTTTCCAGAGATGGTATTAACGCTCATCTTGGCAAACGTTATACTGTATTACTTTTAGATAACTTAAATCAATACCTTCTTCTCAAAGCTTATTTAAACATTAACAGTCCCCATAGAACCACTAAAACTCAAAAGACTTGAAGGTCATAGCTTAATAAAGTATTGAATGTCTAACTTTTGGCTGTTAAAATACAAAATCCCATTACTGCCAAATAGTAATGGGATCTTAATACCACTTCCCTCAAATTTTATAAACTTTTTAATAACTTTATTAACTATTTTCTACAATACTCTGTGTGATGTTAAAGGAGTGATAATTTAATTGAGTGTGCAGATACAGTATTAGACTAAGTGATAGAAGCAATGTTAATACTTTCTCCTGCTACTAAATAACACTGAGTGTTGTAGTTCAAACTCGATCCAATGATCCAGCTGCATGATCAGACCATACATAAAAAAAAGAAAAACACTTGAAGACACCCATTCATGCACCAGTGGAACTCAAACTAATACAAACTAGATATTTCTAAATTGTGTCTTTTGTGTGTGGGTGTGTGTTTAGTTTTTTTTTTTAAAACCATAAAACAAATTTTATTTAGACAAAAAGCAGTTGCAGTACAACATTCATATGGGAAACTAGAATGATAGGGTAATGAACATAGTTAGTACTACTAACGATAACAGGACACATTTGACAGCACAGTATTTTAAAGAAACTTGAAACAATGCAGTACATACACGAAGCAGTGAACATTTCTAAAATCCATAGGGTGATGTTAGTATGTTCAGAGATCACAGCAAGCTATGATTGTTGCACTATTATTGCTTTTTATATTGACAAGGGTTTACAACAAACTTCTAAGTGGCACGTTCCATTCTGGGTGCTATTAATTATTGTAAATGTAGCCAATGTTACATTTAAATAAATTGGGTCCGTGGGGGCACTACTGTACCTCATATTGTAATTCCATGAGCAGCTATTAGCAGTGTTTCCCAAAGAACACAATGTACACCAATCCTACCTGGAAACCAACTGTGCTCAAAATCCCTCTCCTATTCCTTTGTGATTGAGGGCAGTGAAGTTCTCTGTGAGTAGGTACTTCATAGACTCTTTGGGAGTGAAAAGGGGAGTTTGTCTCCATTCGCATCCAAGTATTGGTCTTTCATTTAAATGCTCTCCACTGTGGTGCCCATAGAACTTTTTTTTTTAAATACATTTTTTTTTATTATTATTAACATGTATGAGAACACAAACATTCATTTCATCTAAGCGATCAGATTAAGAACTTTCAGTCATTACTGGCCTGGTGCAGGCCCCATATTCCATTGACAATACAATGTGCTACCTAGCCACCCTGTAGAACTAAATAATGGATGCAGTGAAACATGGTATATACTGATCAACAACCTCAACACGTTTAACAGAACAAACCAGTTTACCTTAATGGAATGCAGGGAGAATGTATCTATCGGAAGTTATTAATGTTCACGGCATGTTATTCCCAGCTATCTGGCACAGAAGAGCAGAAGATCCATTTTACACATGTTGAATAATTTATACATTGACACGCTCACAGGATACAGTTATTCTCATTTCTGGATGAACAGATGTCACAGTAGTATCGTAGTACAGACAATATTGTACATTGTGTATGCTGTTTCTGAGCTATATCCAAACTTAAGCCTGTGTATTCTTACCCTTCTTGAGTTGTCACTATGGGTAGATTAGCAGAAGCAGCATTGTTTTCTAATAATTCACATGGTTTTTGGGTCAGATTTTCATATTAACATAAGAATAAATACTACAGAGTAAGATAACCTCAGGATGCATTTGAATCTTATTGGTGCAGAAACTAGAAAGCTGTTCCAATACTGTATAGCAATTGCACATTCCTTCAGGGTATTGACCCTCTGCTCTGGTGCTCGCAGTAGGGGAGTTTGACTTGCAACAAGCCCCTCAATCTTCGTCCACAGCTTGTGGGTTCTCCCTGGTGATTTGTTTGGAAAACTACATTTGGTGTCAGTGATACCAGTTAAACCAATACATGCTGCCAAGACAGCACCAGGTCCCATCTGGTGCTATTTGGAAGCGAAGCTTGTCATGAGAAAAGGGGGTAAGTAGTTGAAACAAACCCACAAATGCACATTTAACATTATAATAAACATTAAAATGTCTACAAGTCCTATTCAACACACGAGTGAGCAAGACTCCTTTAATGACAGAGCAAGATAATGAAGGTCAAGTAAGGTCCTAATCTATAACAATTAGAGCGGGAGCTATTTATCATGCACTTTTAATCATATTCCTTCGATTAGTTGTGTTTTCGTCTGGTAAGCTTTTTTTTGTTCAAATTTATTTTTGAATATCAGTTGAGCTGATTGTGTTAGAGCAATTTACTCCAGCATCATTTTTCAATGAACTCCAAAATTCTAAATGTATATACAGACTCAGAGATATGTAGTTATTTACATTACACCCTGGATGTACTGCTTCATATTAAATTGGCTCAAACTCTATCACATGCTACATTATTGTTAGCAATTTATAACAGAAAGGGGGGTTGAAGAATGTCAAAATGGCTACCACCAAGAAGACTGGCCTATTCCAGAATAAACACTCTTACATCTGGTTTCACAGACCCCCATTAGTACTAGTCTGGGACTACCTTACTTAAATTAACATTGAGTAGTCCAAGAATAGAGCCGAACCAGGGCTGTAAAACCAGTCTCACAACAACTCTCAGAAGGGAAATTAAAATAAATATATCATTTTTTTCCTGTCAAGTGAATTACAAAATAATATGTTTTGAAGTGCTGCAAGTTATAGTTGAAAACTATTACAGTACAGTAGTTGAAGCGGGCAGTAATAGACAATGTCTACTTGTTACACCTGTGACTCATTTCCATCATTAAACCCTACAAAACTGAATCACACAACCCAAAATAGGGTTTGAAAAACCGCCACACCCCAGTTTGGTCCAGTGTTCCTGTAGCTCACCCTATAATTTTTTTTCAATGCAGAGTTTAACTTTTTAGAAAAGTTCATATTTTAATGATATGAACTACGGCCCCTATGTGTATACAGTATATAATGTAAAGTAAATCTGTCATCTAATAAATTGTATTCTCTCTCCTGCTTACACAGCGTTGTTCATAGATAACTAGACAAACAGGACTGTTCCAAACACATGCAATAAATATAAGCTTTATCTATGTAATACATCATTCTCTTATCCTCTGCCTTTTGCGCATAGATAGATAGGCAGACTGGCAGGTACATTTTCCTTTGTTGATAAAGCAATGGGGTGAACCATATGGGAAGGAAATAACTGGAAGCTCAATGCCTTTTCTATTATTATTCCACTCACAGCTGTAACAAGAGCAGGCAAGGTGCAGGGAAGCTGCAATCACTGCAAGCACAAAAACATATCGTACCCTGAGAGGGATTTAGTGATACAGTCAGGAATAAACAAACTAATCAACCAGAAGTATACCTACAACCAGCTTAACCAGTGGGAACACAAATGGTATGCTCTGCAGGGAAAAGCTTTACATATAAAACATTCCTACCCTTCTAAAATTGTATTAAAAAGGGTCTGAAAGAATAAGCTGCTTGACTTGAAACCTTGAACTTTCTTCCAATTCAATGCATCGCACTGCTAGTAGGTAAATTACCACAACACAATCATATGTGGATACTATAGTTTTGATGGAATGAGTGCTATATTGATTCAAACCCATTTCCATATGATGGTTGTTTGAGGGTTTATTTAATGTCGGTTTCCCTTAATAGGTGAGCGTCCAATTCAAAGTCCTCCACTTGGCGCCTTTGTCGGCAGACTCGTCATGACAGTATTGGAGTTGCAGGTGGTTCCAGCCTCCAGGGCTGGATTTAGTCATGTAGGCACATCAGTTTGGGAGTTTTTACGACAGTTGTCCATGCTACACTGTTCTGTATAAAGAACCAAAGACCTCAGACTAGTGCACGCAATTTAGCAACTTCATCCCAACAGTTAAATTGAAAACTCTAGCGCTGTATATATGTGCTCCAGTATTTATGATGAAATTTGTATTCTTCTGATGTTGTGTCATGCTGCAGTGATATCTTGGAGCAGGTCAAAGAAACAGCAGATGACTGGGGTCGTTGAGGAACCGCTCTGCTCAATGTGTTAGTGCATTGTTTGTGATAATAGCTCATTACTGCTGTAGCCAAAAGCTAAGATGCAGTCATTCAGAAAAGCGTTCCCTTTCATGAGGTTTCCAAACAGTTTTGAAACTGGGTCTTATTTAGATCAATGTACACTTAATAATGACATAGGGTCTGTGGACTAAATAACCTTATAAAAGGTCACCATGGTAAATGTGCCAATAATTTAGCAGTTTGCCATGTTTCTCCATGCTTTTTATGCTTTACCATATGTTTACCATGGATTTATTATACATTTATATGGCATTTACTGTACATTACCAAAAATTAAGTACAGACTCTCCCCAGTAATCCAAACTGACTTATAGTCCAAACCATTTTATCACAATGAGATGCATTCTGAATGCAGCTGTGAAACCAAACTATGCAAAGGGTTGTTACTGATTATTCACAACACGTAAGTATCAAAAACCTAAAACAAAGACTAGGCAATTCATTGTTAGTATGGTATAGGTTACAATCACTTACAAAAAACAAATCACTAATCTGGACAGGGTCTAGTCACAACTGGTTTGGGTAAATCTAGACAACGCCTATGTAAGCTACCCTGGTAAGCTTAAGACCTGTAAAAGAAAAAAAAAGGATTAGATCCAATTCAACAAGTAATTATAGAGCGTATATCTTATTACTTCATTTTACCTAGTAGGGGTCAGCAGTGTCCATAACAGAAGTGTGTCATTACATGACCTGTAACACCCAATCACTGTATTTAATATACTAAACCTATTACGTTGTTTCCTTGACACTGTTGCCTGGGTTTGAGCTTTGCCCATTGCACACTCATCCTAAAGAAAAGACAGAAGGTTTTGTTTACATAATATACAGTTTAAAGGAGCATAGGGATTGCATAAGTATTGCACTGCATATACAATTCTGGAATTGTTTTTACCCAATGTAATTCTTTATTAAGTCTCTTTCACAATGATTGAAATGTGAAAAAAAAATCATACCATAAAGAGACCCAAAGGAATCTAGTACAAAGCAGAAAGATGAGAGACAATAGAAAGAGAGGCTAGGGAATAGGGAGCACCATGGGTACAAAGAATTTTAAAAAAAAGTTCAGCAACTTCAGAAGAGCCACAATCCTGCTGAGACCTCCTTTGGCAAAGCGGTGGGGCATGGATAAAAAGACAAAGAAAATAAGCATATTTTAGAATTACAAATCATTATTATTTTTCCCGTGCCTGAAATGATAAATTTGAGGTCATATATTCAATGTTTATTATTTATGACAACACACCAGGTAATGAAAAAAATAAGCAATAGTTGTGTATATGTTACAGTATGATGAATAGTCTTTGGCACTGAAATAATATCTATAATGCCTTGAGCCTCATAAAATATAATATTAGACAATAAGTGAATGTTGATTTGTCAAACTAATGGTGCAGTGTTTTGTGCTTTGGGTATTGTCTTGCTGGAGGCAAGATGCCTCAGGCTGATTTTTCATCTCTTTTTGAAAGCATATTAAACTTGCTTGCTCCATTAAAAAAAAAATGCTATATATACGTTTGCACCCTAAAATTATTAAATTAGCATAGCTGGGAATTCGTGCCAGTGGTCTCCTACATTATTGCTGTGGGCACCAGGCTTGAGCAACTGTGTATAGTTGAAGTAAAATTTCTTAAATCTAATTCATAGGGCAAGAATTGTTTCACATTTGTGTAACGCTACATCTGGGTTTTGTTTAGTTTGCCTCGGTTTTTATTATATTTTTTTGGTGGCCAAATGAGACAGGCTGCGATCCTTCAACACAACCTAAAAACTACTTGCTAACCCAGTTTAAGAAAGCTGCGTGATATCAGTAGCAGAGCAAGGCCAGCTTGGAAGACTGACAGAGATATATAAATATACCTCCAAACATTTTAATATTCTTTTAATAAAGAACTCCTGGAGTTGCGAATGTTCCCGGTGGACAAATTTATAACCAGAGTAAACCTGTTGGATTCCTGAAATATTAAAACAAATTAATTAATTCAGTCATTTTGAAGGATAATTTCTCTCCTTGAAAGAAAACTACATGCATTGATTTACTTGCAATAATAATAATAAGTCTTGCCTTTTTGCTGTGCTATTTTGGTAGTACGTTTGGGCAATTTGGGTTTACATGTAGTTTGCTTTTAGGGAGAGAAATTCTCCTTCAAAATTCAAATGGCATAATTAAGATTAAAACAGGGAGGGTATATTTAAATATTGCAGGGATCCAACGCTGGTTATAGATTTGTCCACTGGGAACATTCACAACTTCAGGAGTTCTTTATCTGCACAGAAAGCTACAGATAATCTGTTGTGGTTGTTGTTATGAGATTAAACTCTAATCATCTGCAGAATCTGTGAAATCTGAAAGGTTGTCTTTTAATATTAAAATAACTGAGGATGTAGCAGAAATACAATCATGAAAGATTAATCTTGGTTGGAAAAAGAGAGGTCCCTGGATTTAGGGGTACCTCCATAAGAAACATTTCGCAGAATTGGTAAAACCTTTTGCTGTTCTTACCGGTCCATAACATATGCACCAACATTTTTTACAAAGGTAGAAATATATCATACCTGTCTGCACCCCAGACATATTTATTATTATTATTATTATTATTATTATTATTATTATTATTATTATTATTATTATTATTATTATTCTGTTGATTTCTTTGGGCAATATAATCTATTTTCTAATTCCTCACACCATTGTAGCTGACAACTGATTGAGAGCTGGCTTATGCCTGAACCAGTGTCAGTAGGTGTTTGAAATGATCCAATGCAAAACAAAACCTGTCAGTTTTATCAGGAATTGAATGGAGTGGCCTCAAGCAATGGAATTTTTCAGATCATCATGACAGTTCAAGGATTGCTCTTATTTTAAATTTCAATATCCCTGGACAACACACCATACTATTCCCTTTGAAGTCATTATATGTCTTTGAACGTTTAGTTCTCTACTGTGTATGGGAGTGTGAAGGTTTATTTCTGTTTATTTAACTAGTTATCTGGTGTACTGTTTTTAAAATCAAACCCATTGCAGCATACCCATCCTTTGAACTGCACCTGCCATGAAATAACTTTAAATAACAGTAAGAAAATAATCCAAGAACAATGCAGCTAATATGCAAATATCTTGATCATTTGAAGCAAGTCTTGCCCAAAGATCCCTTTAAAATAACATGGCTCATTATTTTAAATGCATTTAAAGGGTACTTTTGACATGTTAATTTTCTGCTATTTCTTTACTTTATGTTAAAAAAAGAAAGAGGTTCTTAGTTATGGATCCATCATATCATCCTAAGTCAGTCAGGCAGGCTGAATTCTGTTCAGTGTCTTTGCAATGAAGGGTGGCAGAGAGTCTCCCTGGGAAAGAGAAACAAGGTCAACTTGCTTTACTTTCAAGCACCACTATCTAATCCAACTGAAGAAACTCAGACTATTATATATTGCCTTCAATGGTGCCAAACATGGTGTTTTTAATGCTCATCACAGTGTGTAATAGAAAATGAAGATGCTAACAAGCAAGTTCTCTTTGGTCTCACGTCTATAAGTCAACATGCAGACTATTTTATTTACACATGTTATTCACCAAGCCTGCTAAATCCAGAGGGGTGCGTTACATCTACAGTATGTCGCTTACAGATTCATTCTATCATAAGGAAGAAGGAGGCAATCCATAACATAACATCTTCAGCAATGATTTTACTACAGTGCATGCAAATGAAATGAAAGTGGCAACACTTGGTGCTAAAGTATCCTTAGAAAACTTTGATATATAGGTCTATCTCTCTTAAAAGATTAATCATTATGAACAGACAGTATTGAAAACCTTTTAAGCAGAGTATGAAAGTAATGAATCACTAATAGGATGATGACTGCTGTTAACCATGCATATCTGCTTCTATCAGGAAAAAAAATACTTTTTTGTTCATTCTGAGTGTGAAACAAAAAAGCCCTAACCATTGTAGTGCTTTATTGTAGAACGGATCATATATAAAATATTCAATAAACCATTTGCTGACAGCATCCAGGCATGTGTAGAGCCTGACAGCTTGCAGATCATGAGGGTTTCATGATTAGCGGCTGCAGTCTTATCACAGCACTGCATGATTTCCGTGTATACGTGTTCGCAAAAGTTGCTTTTGACAAAAACACAATGTTATGATTTAAAAGGAAAACTCAACCCCACAGTACTTTGAGAAAGCATGCTGTCTGAGCTGCTGTTTACCTTCAAGATAGAATAGCTGTTATTACAACTGGAATTCAGGCAGAAATTAAAGTAACCATGTATTTATGGTACGCAATAGTTTTTGTATGTGTAATTTTCAAATTACATTGTATTACTTACACAAATGTCTATTGTGCATATCAAATATTGATATTAAACACATATGTAAATATTAAGTATAGAAAATTGGTCCTATTTTATTATTTTTGTTCTACATTTTGTTTTGAAAAATAGCAAACCATTGTGTTGAACCATTTCAGTATTTTTTTAAAATGTATGAAATCTGTAACAAAGGATAATCATATCTTGAAGCATTCTATATCCGCTTCAATCCATATTTGATTTTCATGGATGCATTGGAAACCTGTGAGTGACATGACCACAGGGCATGAACATAATAGTGCTCAAACTACCAAACTAATTATTGAGTATGCAAAAATGTCATTTTGAGATTTATATATAAATATATATATATATATATATATATAAATGTTTATCTTGCAAGAAAACGAAATAAATTCTAATAATCTATCAACTTGCGGGTTTGGTTTACATTAATATCATATTTCTTCTGTCAGACACGTGACATGTTTTAATTGTATACATTACGTTGATCCAAAATGGAGATTAAAGACATCCAGATTTATTATTTATGCCCATATTAAATTATGAAACTTCACTGAGCACCTCATATATCTCTGATTGATGACATTTCAGAAGATTATATGTCAAGGGTCAAACTTCCGTTTTCAAACAGTTATTAGACTCACATGAAATTGCCACTTTATATTTTCATACTTGATTTCTTAAATGAAGCTTACCCCATATAGGCTAGCGATGCAGGATACCAATCACAGCAACATAAGGGAGAAAATATCATAAATAAATGCTATCTTTTCAAATACTACTTCTCATTGGTGTACAATCTCATTTGACCAACATTTAAGTTCTAATACGTGATGTACTCTAGCTATAGTTGAAACAGGTGTTGATCCTACTTTGAGAGCGTGTCTACATTCATCATTTAATTACAGGTGAAAAAGTTAGGGGTTTAAAATACCAACAGGGGTGTCTGACCTTCCACTCAAATAGTTATAGGTATGGGTAACAGATGCAGGGTATCAAAAGTATCCGTATCATGAGTGAGTCCACAAGACTTCCTATTACACATGGGCTTATTAAAAAAGAGTTCCAGATTTCTTTATTTTGAGCTTGCTTTTCAAATTCACCTTTGTTCTCCAGGCAACTGCTGAGTTTTCTATAGTACTGTCTTGAGAAAAGTAAATCCCTTTGCAGTTTGTGTTGTATTTGGCCCACAGAAGCACCACTGTAGCAGATGATAAAATCAATGGTGCACAGATGAAAACATGGACCCTAAAGATTTGTGCGTAAACGGTTTATACAGAGACAAAACAAAATGAAACTTTAAAAAAAAAAACAGCATGGAGGGATTTATTCATTGACAGATATGAAATCAGAGAATAATGATTTATTTGGAGACAGAGGGGCATATTTTCAAAGCGTTTCCACCATTTTTTAATTAACTCTTATTTTAGGAAAAAAAATCATGTTGATGTTAAAGAATGAAAAACAAAACACCTTTTGGAGTCTTTAAATGAACTTGAAATATATAAGTTAGTTGTTTGGTTCCAGTTTTGTGAATATAACAGGTGCTTTACCTCTTTAAAAAAAAAATAGGGCTTAATTGAAGTCTGGAGTATATGGTCCAGTGTGTGGCATTATGTGGGCTTTAATCCAAGCTTTTGCAATTGACTAAGCAATGGGCTACTATTGTCAAGAGTAACAAGATATGCAATACATCCAAATGTATTGTAGTACCGAAACACCCAAAATACATTTATGTCATTTAAATGCCATTGAGGGGTCAATCTCCTGAATTCAGAATGTAACTCGCTGCTGTTTTTATAGCTGATATTCAAGATTGCCTTGTGTATGCACATTTTCAGAGTCGTGTTTTAGTGTGTGTTTAAATTAACTCCTCTTATCTTACTCATGGATGGACTGCACTGGTTTCTATTTGTGAATAATGGTAACAGTAGTTTAGCTCCATTATGGCAACAGTACTAAAAAATACACTGCAGTATTACAAAACACATCCAGTAACTTATTGGGAACTTGCATAGATGCTGCATCCAACATACTGCAGTTTTAGTTACTGTACATTGTATCCAGTGTATGCATTAACATTTAACTGTCAAGCATATCCAATTATTAAAGTAGCAAGAGTGAGGGAGAGGAACGGAGAGAGAGAGAGAGAAAGAGCCCAGGAGCATCTAGCTTTACAAACTGATTCTGTCTCAGTAGCCTTTACTTTTCTCCATCTTTTTAATTATTACAGCTGGGTTGTCTTTACTGTTGCACATAGAGATTTGAAGTTCATCATGGCTGGTTTTTAGAAGATGCAGAATAAATGTTACTAGTGTAACCATGTGTTAATTGAAATTACAAAAATTATATTTGCCCTACTGTATGATATACTTTTCTTTCATACAAATGTGTACTTGCTCCTAACTGTATCAGAATCATAAAAGCCAGACTGAATTGACTACAGCCTACTTTCAAATGCCTGCTTTGAAGAAAGCTTCTGTGGCAAAACAATTTGTCTTATAAGGAACAAAGCAGATGTTTGAAGCGCAGAAGAAATATATTTTACTTTCTTTCTTGCTGATATGCTCTGTGCACTGCATAGGAACTGAGGTAACCAAAATAATTTAGATTTTGTTGTTAGGAATAGAAATATTAAAAAGTAAATTTAATTTAAAAGTTGATCTATTTAGTATATTGTGATATAAGATTTAATACACTGTTCAGATTACCCTTCATCAACATAATACTTTTTCATAATATATAATACTGTTTATTTTCAAAAACATTTTTATTCCTGCTGATATTCTACATTGTTTCCAAAGAATTCATGTCACTGTGTTATGTGAAAATTAAAATCTGCACTGGAGATTTTTTGCAATATCTGTGATGTGGTTTGTTTGGGAGAAAAATGAAAAACTTGTTTAGGCAGTAGTAGTAATCCACAATACCTTTATTACTGTCCTGAGACCAGAGAGTGTGAGCGGAGTGAGCTAATTGTATATGGTGCAGGGGAGCGGAGCTGGGTAGTTGCTGGAGCAGAGCATGGAGCAAACATTTCCGACCCACTCTTTCACAGCACTGAGAAGAACTGAGAAGAACTGAGCATGTTTTTACTTTTCTTAAATGCATGTTCGACCATGGAGTTTGCACAAGTTTTAAGGTGACAAATACAGATGCAGTCACTTTACAGTATTTTCCACCATGCCTGTGTATGTTAACCATTAAATTCCCATTTTCAAACCAAAATTAGGCACTTATGTTTTGCAGAATTGAGAATTGCATTTAAAAAAAAGCTTTTTTATATATTCAATGTGATTGGCATTGCACTATATAATTCATTATGGAGGGAAAAACATATTTTCTCCCAATTGTGGAGCTGCCATATAAAAATGTGAGAAACGTCATCAGTGTGTTCATCTGTCTGTGGTTATTACATAGCCTATATTGTTCTTATACAGTTCCACGGTTATGCCCCAATACAGCACTGTGAACACAGTTTATATTTTCTGCAGTCTTAAGGATAGTTCATACTCTACTAATTTGATATGAATCATATGCAAAGTTTAAAATAGGTGAGTACACTTAATTGCAAGATGGTATTTCCTAACTTTTACTTTATTTTCAATGTATGTACTTTTTCAGTACCAATCAATAATAATGAGAAAGCATCTTCGAATTTAATTAGATGTCTTCTCTGAGCCTTTATGTTGGCTGATCATAGCTGTTTTTTTTTTTACTTGGGTCAAGCTATACGATTATAATAATGAAGATTAAATAGTTTTCCTTTCTGAATGTACATTCAATATTTTCACTTACAATTGGCAACATAGTGGGGGAAAAAACGGCCAGTTTATTCATTTTTATTTTAAATTTTTTTAATACCATGTGAGCGGAGCGGAGCGTGCCTATTTTGTCTGCAGCGGGGGAGCGGAGTGGGAATCACAAGCAGTGGAGAGGAATGGAAGAAAGAGCAGAGGATATTATGAGAGGTGAACGAAATTTTGTCACCACTCCGCTCCGCTCACATTCTCTGATTGAGACACAGAATCATACATATTGTACTGTAGTCCTTATAACCACTTAGGTAAGTCAACATACAGTACATGATGCACTAATGTAGATACAATAATAAACTGTAAAACCAATGGTCTGAAGCTTTCCATTTCTTTACCTTGCCCTGTCCGCTAATCAGTGTCTCTCTCTCTGGCCACCATGTTCTGCTCTACTGGGCAGATCAGTTTACGCTGTCTATAGTACACCAGGGGAGGGGCTTAGAGTTCACTGATAAAGGTGCAGATACAATACAGTCGGCACCACCTAATCCGAATACGGATAATCAGGATTTCTGCTTAAATGGGATACAACTCTGGGAGACGGTTCTTCCCAATGTGATTTATGTCGTTTAATTAGGACGTCACTTTGTTTAATTTGGATACAGTATTTTCAAATGATGAATGAAGATCATTTTTCAGAGCAAGACAGGTTTGCGTAGCACAGTGCAGCGAGTACGTGATTAGGTTGTGACTTGTGTATTTATGTTGTTTTTAATAGTACTGCTGTCAAATTGACCGCTCATGGTAGTTCGAGGTATGTGTATAACTCTGGTAGTTCTAGTGTTAATTGAGAAATTAACACGAGAACTAAAAGCTTAATTTCGGGATATTTTTACTTCTTCCGGGGTTCCCGATAAAGCAGCGCAGACTGTACAATACTCTTAAGGTTCAGTACATATGGCCCATGAATCTCTGTGGATTGGATTACTGTCACACACATTTACTGAAGCAACTTTAGAGACGCAGCACTGACACAGTCTTAGATGATGGCGATATCTTCCAGAATCAATATGGGGAAAAAAGAGTGGCAACTAATTTCTCTAGCAAAAGTATATCAATGCTGATAACAAAATCAACCGGCACAATAAAATCAGGAAAAAATGAGTAGATTTGAACAATGTTGGGATGCATTATGTCCTACCATGTAAGGAGTACAGCCTTAACTCATAATTACAGTATGAGCTAATTTTTCAAATGTGGATAAAGAATTAAACAAAACAGATGAGTAATTATAATAATCTATACTAATAGAGTACATGTAGCTAAGAAAGTAAAAGAAACATCATTCTGTACTTGAATTATTTTTATTCATGACAGGAAGCTACAGTATTCACTAGTTAGTCGTGTTACCCCTTGATAATAATCATCATCCCCTTACATATCAGGTTTCTAGATGCTTACTAATGGATGATTAAACAAAAGTATAACATAATGTATGAGGCTGTACAAAAGTAGACTTTACATATTTTCAATCTATTTGCATCATTTCTTCATTTACACAGAAGCTCAATAATAAAAGCCACTAGATGGCAGCTGTGAATAACAGGTGTCCTCTATATTCATATTCACATCCTCTGCTTTGTGAATGTGATGGTGTGTGTTATCAAGTCACAAAATATATTTTCTTAGCTATCTCAAAATGCCTTTATTCTAAATCATCCTTTGTCAAACCAAGGCCAGTCCCTTCTCCTTGTATTGATACATAGTTGATAACTGCAACCCTCCCTACTCTTACTTCTGTCACTAATTGTATCCACAATAATCTCTGCTAATCAAATACTTATTCAGCTGTGTAATTATTCACAGTAACGTTTCTGTCACTCGCACCCTTTTTTGAAAACAAAAGAACACAACCTGTAATTAGAAACCAGCGCCTCTGGCACATTAGCTTGGGAGTCAGCCATTTGCCTGGCACTTCTCTGTGGAGAGTACTGATCCTTTTCATCTCCAATCCCCACACAGGTTGCTGCCCTCTGGCATCAGCAGTCCTGGTCCCACTTGTCAAGGGGAACAGTGTAAAGTTCAGGCTGGTCTATCAGAAGCAGGTTTTTATTAAACGGCACATCTCGTCTTTGGAACACTCCAGCTACTATTGACAGCAAAGCACTTAAATCTTTACAGCTTTCAAAATAAAAGCATTTGGTACTTTTGGGACCAGAAGGGTGTTGTGTGTTTTTTAATACATCTCTTCTTACTTGTCAATGGTTCAGACTCATGTACTGTAGTGTACGCATGAAAAAATACTATGCAATACATTACCTTTTTTTTTATATCAGGGCTATATGTCATCCTGTCAACTCCAGGTTTAAACCAAGAGGTCTTAGCATTTTATGTGGTTTATTTTTAGGTTCTGGGCTGTGCCTAAATTGGCTGTCAGTTTGACTATTAAATGCGACATTTAACAGGATTTTTATATTGAAATGCCTGTCCTTTTGTGCTTCAAATGTGTCACTCAACTTTTGAACTGTGTCAGACCAAACACAACTGTTTTTATATTTAATTCATGCAATTTAGAAATTATAAAAAAGAATTGAGAAGAAGGCAGTATAACTTACACAAATTCGATGCACAACTTTAATGCACCCATAATGATCGAATAAACCAATATTACATATATTTCTGAGCTTTAACATGACAATTCTAAAATGTTTCCTTTCTGAAAAGTATTATCCTATTGAAAATATGGAGTACAATATCTTTGAGAAACTGGCATTTGGATTGTATACTACAGCTGAATTCTACTCTTTGCTTCTATTGTATACTTCTTATGCTCTTGGAGCATCTTTGTTTGTGATCCATTTTGTTTTAATGTTTTAGAAGCAAAAGAACAAAACGCAGGCCAATCCTATTAAAAATTTAAAAAAGAAACATTTCTACCAACAAATGCCTGCCAATTTCTTGGTGTTCATTTTCCCTCTTTTTCTTTCACATTATTATCAATACAGCTGAAGTGCATGAATTAATGAAAGTCCCAACAAATATTGATGGAAAAATAAATTGAAACAGAAATAAACAGCAACAGTGGGAGCTTCAAGGGCATTTTAAGAAAAGTGTTTGTAATTTACTTGAAATATGTAGCTTTTTGTTACTTCTTATTAGACTTTCATTGATCCAATTCACAGATGGAAATAAAGGCAATCCAATGAGAGTAAAATAATGATTTGACTTTGACCATGTAGATGAAGTAATTACTTTTTTATTGCCTGCCTTGCTGTTTACTGCTTTTTAAAACCACTCTATCTTTGTGCATTATTAGTTTTGATGAGAATTCCTCTGAAAAGAAATGGCATACTTTTATTTGAGCATGGCTACTGTAATTATCAGGGGACATTGTGTTGTCCACCTGAGGCATAATAAATGATACATTACTGGTTTAACAAAAATATAGTGTTGTGTGATCTATAGACTAACATCTGATGTCACAAACTCCAGTAAGCACAACCATTGGTCTACCATACCTAAGATTAGGAGTCCAATATTACTGCCATTTTGTAAGTGTTATATACAGTAGAAAACAAAATAAATATTTATTGTAAGAATCAAAAATAAAAAATAAAATCTGTCTTGACTTCAAGAAGAGGTGAGAAAGGACAAAAAGCTACCTCACTCAGTTTTAGACCATTGAAAACTTGTGGATATCAGTAATGTTAATAGCAGTTCTTTTTTCAGTAGGGATGACCTTATTGTGTGCGTTCTTTTTCTTAAAAAAAGCTAAAAGCCACCAACTCTTGTATAACTGCTTGTTTTTGACAAAATAATTCCTATGAATATATTAATCTTGTATTCAGTTTTATGTTGAAGAGTTTTGATGTTGCTATGCCCTCATTTAATTTATATGTCAAAAAGAATTGAGACACAAAAACAATCTTGATTAGAAGAGAATTAATATATGAACAAGGAATAATGTGTTCTTGCTGGGTTGCAGTGTCAGGTGACAGTGAAATGTCACCTCGCACAGTTTGGTTGAGACTGTTAAGCGATAGCACTGCACAGCTAGCCGAATCGTACTCAGGAACGACAATAAAACAATTTTAGAATTGTGCTGTATGTTCCATCAGTTTAGGGCAGGTCCTTGGGACCCCCTGTGTCTTCTGGTTTTCATTCCAACTGAGCTCTCAGTCACTTAACTAAACCCTTAAATGAACTAATAATTAGCTTAATTAGACCTTTTTGAATTGTTTTCAGCTCAGTTGGGATGAAAATCAGCAGACAGTTTGGGGTGAGAGGACCGCAAAGCAAAGCCGAGTGGTTAGGGTTGCTCAAACAATGCAAGATACCCTACACATGACACAGTAACTGGATTCAAGGTATTACCTCTTCTTGAGTTTTCTGCAGCAAAAACCGAGCCTCTGCCACAGAAAGGACAATAAGCATATTTATCATACCTTATCACACACCCACTGAATGTTCCTGCTGCTGACAACAAGATTGGGTACTTTAGGAAGATGGTAGTGTATGTAGGATTTTCAAAGGGACAACTGGGAGATCTTGAACATAAACTGATACAGGATATTAAAGAGAAATACTTATCACCCTCACATCACAACATTTGAGTTATTTTTCTAGGTGCTAATTCTGTTTCTTGAAGCAGCCAAACTATTGGACTTGCCAATGAGCAGGTATAAAAACATGTGAGACTGGAGGAACGAATAGAAGGTATGACACTGTCTACAATAAAAAGCAAGACTGGCACATAAGAACTAGACAGTCCCATCCCAATTTTCTCTTACTCTTGAGTAAGAACCAAGCAACAACATACACCAACCAATTGGGAACCAACTAAAGCCACAATGCACTATACATTTAGTACAACGTGAATCAATCTGTTAAAAGTCCTGTTAAGATATTATACACTTCATAAATTCTTAGTTACTGTACATACCCTTACAACTGGTTTCAAGGACCCTGATTAGCACTACTCATGAGCTATCTAACAGTAGTACACAATTAGTTTTACCAAGGGTTTTAATATAATAAATACATTAACCACAAAGACAGTCTGCATTGTACATCAGCTCAAATAAACATTATAAACATGAATTAATGAGAACATATGAGAAAACCTTCTGATTTCTGTTTGATCCTACAACAATAAACAATTGGTAGTGTATGTAGGATTTTCAAAGGGACAACTGGGAGATCTGGATAAGGGCTGCTAAGAAATATAATAATAATAATAATAATAATAATAATAATAATAATAATTTGAATACGACTTTAAAAAAATAAAATAAGTCATTATGAAATGTTAATTTAAATTAATAAAAGAATGTGATTAAGCCAAGCAATTATAATTCTTGGCAAACATAATAGTTCATTCATACTAACCTTTAAAATCATGGCTGCAATTATTTAACTAATTTGTAAAAGATTATAAGTGTTGGCTTTCAAGCTATTAATCAGAAGCTTACAAATGAATGTTTTTTCTACAGCAAAAGTTCACTACTTTTGTTATGCTAAGATTCAGCTTCTCCTCAATTAATATTAGGAAGAGTTCTGGCAATTTATACTTAAACAATAGAACTTGAAGAAACGGGCTTTCCCATCAAGTAAGGCCTGCCTCATGCTGTTAAATGTCCCAAGCCAAAGACAAGGGCATTTAACATAATAAGAAGGGCCTTAACAGACGTTAAAGCCCTTATGAGGGTACTATTGCTATTAGAAAATGGCTGCCTTAAAAACAAATACAACATTTAACATCTTTCTGTTTCTTTTTTATTATTTTATTGTATGCAGCACTAGTTTTTGTTGCTAATGAATATAAATATGTTCTTAATATTCCACAAGTAATGCAATTTGCTGAGAATTCCATGTGTGGTCTGGTAGCCTTTAGGCTTCAATAACCCAGTCGAAATGGTTAATTCAGAGGCCTTTACGATATTGAAATTGAGTTCCTCTCTCTTTTTCAAGGCTATTAATGTTGGATCAGGTACTGTATCTGTAAAGCTTTAAATTACTACTGGTGGACAATGTTGCATCATGGGTATTTCCAATAGTCTAAATAATAACATTATATAAGTTTTATCTACCTCTTTAAAAAGAATAAAAGGTAACATTTTAGTTTTTTTTTTTTTTTAATTAGGATCTGAGAGCAGGTTTATGTATCTGTATAAGTTTCAGTATTTAAATTACTGTTAGGTCCTAAAATGTATTAGCTGAAGTAAAAAAAAAAAGTTTTAGTAATTCAAAATATCTAGTAGCCAACATATGTTAATGCAGATTGTGCTGTTTGGTCAGCAACTTGTTCACAGTGTGTTCATAAAGTTTATTCAAAGACTCCTAGGTTTGTTAGAGAAGAGAGCACAGAGCCTATTGTTATTATGATACGCTAAAATAAAGTTACTGAAAGTAAATCAGTCTGAATCCAGTTGTTTGATTTCTACAACCTGTTATTCAAACCGAACACTAGTTGCTATTGCTGCTGTGGTTAGTGTATTGTCGCTGACAGTGAGGAAGCAGACTTTAGTCTACATTGAAAGACAACATTCAGAGGGCATGTTCTAGATTTTCTTTCATTAAGCAGAAGAAAAGGTTTATTACATAAATGAATACTGTATATACATATGTTCTAGGGATTGATTTGGACCAAAGATTAAACATAGTTTGAAAGATAACATTCAAAGTAATTTACTAGATATTATGGACCTCATATTGACCAATCAGGTTAAAGGAATTCCAATTTCTAATAGAGAATAAATCGATGACTAACAGTAAACAGAATTCTCTGATTGTACTTGGCTCATAGCCTGAACCGTCTATTCTTTTATTTTGTGCACAGAATCGGTCAACATGACAAGCCTGTTTAGGGAATGTGACACAGTTCACAGGTCTTCTGTTTTGTATGGTCAGAGGTGAACTTTAGTGATTACTGGCTCTTTTTATTTTGGGGAATAGCGGTTGGTGGCAAAGATTTTCTTCAGCTGTTCCAAAATATTATACAACAAGTTTTTGACATTAAAACTGGTGCAACAACATTTTTGGATATTTTTTTCCATATGCAATAGTCCTTAAACATTTACTATAAAGGGAATTGTTTATTACAAATACATTCATATTGTTTCTGGAAGTAATATTGATGCCAAAAGTGTAATATCCTGAATTGGATCACATTTTATTATCATTTTTGTTTATAGAATATCTTTATATCAAACACTCACAAACAAATAAAATAACAACACAGGCAACAATAGGCAATACAATTGATACAGTTTTTATAAAATAGTTAACACATTTATGGGTAAGATAACAACATAACTTAAGATAATATGGCATAAACAGGACACTGTTTTCATTTATGACAAAAACACATCTGTAATTATATATATATATATATATATATATATATATATATATATATATATATATATATATATATATATATACACATACATACATACATACATACATACATACAATCTAATGAGTTTTATATGTACTAAAACATATGGAAATCACTTTGAAGGTCATTGAATTAAAACGGTCTCCAAGTTTAATTATTTGTTCTCATTGTCATTTTCCTTTGACATTCAGAAGCATGATAAAGGGCTGTGAGCCTACAAGAGACAGAGAAAATCGAGGCAGAGAAACAAGAGCATGACTCATAGCTTTGTTTACATATTTTGTTTGACCCAAGTTAAGCTGTTCAAGCTGGGTTCTGGCACACCCATACAACCTAATCCATCCCCTTTTAAAAATACTGTTGCATACTGTATACCTCAGTATATTTTAAAGGGATACACATGTTTCTTTGAAGAACATCCTCTGTCCTATTGAACCACCATGATTTATGACTTCTTTAGAGACTCAATAAGTTTGATGAATTTTCATCCCCATGAACTTCTAGTATTGGACAGGTGGCATACAGTTGGTTATTAATGATGTAATGGCGAAAGTGCTTTGAGAACATTCTTCATTTGACCTTTCAAGTCATGCTAAATTACATAAGAATGTGTGACAAAATATGTGTAATAGATTCGTATATGTCCATTCTTTACCAAAGTCTTTGCCAAGACTACTGTAAATTATATCTGAGATTATTGCTTCTATCTAAATTTAAAATATCTTTTTTTATACAGTAGGTCACAGGAAGATACTGTATTGTCAGCCCCCTCCAACAATGTAGAACCGATTGTGTGAATCCTATGGAATCTATGTGCATTTATCTAAAATACATGATTAAGTCAATCATAGTTACAGTACACAACCCATTTTATATATGTCTGTTTAAGGTGAGTGGTGGTTAATATAAAATAAAAGCTTATGTTTAACTCCTAAAGCTAAGTGCCTGCTTCTAAGCAGAACTAGAAATCTCCTTGTCACAAACTGGGGACCTATGGCTGTAGAACAGTCTTAATGCAACACCAGTTTCCATACTTGCTGAAATTCAATAATGCTGAAATTCAATAATGATTAATTCCTCACAATCTTCATAAAGATTAAGTGAATACATCCTGATTATTGGTAAGCGTGCTTTTAAATTTCAATCAACCCCTTAAGTACTAATTAAGGGATTCCTACAATATTTGAATTAGTCTATTTGTGTTTTTAATTTTCCAATGAGTTCAAAAACAGTTCTGTAATTACATTAAAAAAAAAAAATCATTTATGCAGGGTATTAAGATAAAATGTAAAAGATTAAGTCATTAAAATGGGTAATTCCCACTGAATGTTTTTGTACAATTAGTGAAAAGGGCAAGTTTGTATTAGTAGTACTGCTTAAACACTTTGAGGTAGGCTATTAGACAGAGCTATTAGAGAAGGGAAGCCTTTTGAAATATTTTGACTAAGTTGGGATATATTTACAGAAACTGTAAATGATCCCCACCCCACACACACTTACCATAAGACCAAGCTTCTACACTAGGTTACACATGACTATTATAAACAAGTCAAAAACACCCTTAAAGCTGTCCTAAAGTTTTGTGAATAGGGCTCATAGTTTCCGCCTTATGTCAGGAGATAGGAATTGCTGAGTTAAATAATAAAATAACTTGAGATTCTAGGATAGATGTATACGTGAGCAATATGAGATAGTTGGTGCAGCAGGTTTTCCTCCAGAGGCCAGAGTTCAAATTAGGAACAGGGCACAATGGGGCTTTAACTAAGCTATGCAGGAACATAATGTTAAGATCTTCAGAAAGCTGTCCACACAATAGAATGAAAGTGACAGGAATTTACATAGTTTTTAATACAAACACATGACAAACAACCCAGGCAGCACATTAAAACAATGAAACACCCAGTATTGGCTTTACATTCTGTAATCTGCAACCACACTCATACTGGTGTCATCTAGTTCAATATACTTTCATTACTGCAGGATCCATGACACATTATTTTGTGGCTTGACTCTCCATACTGCAGGGTGTTGAAATCAAACCTGCGTGCGCTGCAAATAATGCCTCACGCCAGCAGCTTTTAATCACCAACATAACCGGTTTTCCTGTATTAACCACTGTGAAGAATTGCATCTCAGTGTAGGATTTATTTCATTTCATTTAAATATATAGAGCACACCCTCTTCTCATTTGTAGTGAAGTGTGAAGGAAATGGCAGTGATGCTGGTTTGTGATGTGTTTTTAAAGCCAATGTCTAAATTTCTCCATTTGCTTCCCATCTCATTAGCACTAATTTAACTGATAAGTAATTCCTCGCACATGGTGACAAACGATAAAGAAAACCCTAAGAGAAATTTTGAAAACATGACATTGATAAATAAAATTGGAGATGTAATTATAAATCTACTTTACTATTTATACCAGCATCCTCTTGATTTTCTTTTGTCCAGAGTCTGCCATTATTATTCCCCATACCAATATTATGTAAGTAACACTGCTAAGACTGTTTCAAGAGAAATTAGAATGAGGTGATATTTTCTAGGAGTGTCAGATCCAACAATTTTCTGAGTTAAGATTTTTGCAGCAGATATTACAGGAAACCAAACAAGCCTTTTCATTAGTTTGGCCAAATCAGGACCCTGCATATCTGTGAAATTTATATATATATTTTTTTTCCCTGGATCTTTTCAGTATCGCTAAAATGTGAGAAGATACGTATTTCTGCAGCAGGAAGGCATATGTATATTTTTAACCTAAAAAGAATTACAACATAACCTTGGTATCATTGGATTCATTGATCTTAATATGTTTATTTTGGGCTGGATAGTGCTTAATACTTTTACTTTGGATGACAACATTTGTTATGATTTCAGTTCCAAATAAATCACACACCAGCTGTATTCAAGCTCAATTTAATTAACGTTTTACAGAACACCCTGCAGTGTTTACAAGAAATGCATTACTGTGTCCGTGTTGTCCATATCACAACAATTTATTTTTCATCATAATCCCAGTTGTTTTGATAGCTTTATTTGAAGGTCATGAGGCAAAAATTACCTTTCACCCAAGAGCGCTCAATAGGAAAAATAGTTTCTCTTAGGCACTATGATGCTAAAAGAGAAACATAAATGTATTTCCAGCTGATTTATAACCCATGATGTGTGAATAAAATCAGGTTTCTGTTGAAAAATGTTAACACAGGATAAAGCAGCTATGGTTTCTTGTAAACACTGCAGCATACTCTAACATGTTAAGGGTGCTATGAATGTTTCCAATGATTTTTTTCATAGCTGTTTATCTGACTACTCCTATAATGTTTTAAATGCAATACTTGTACATTTAAAATAATTATTTCCCAAAAGACATTGCTCCTTAGAAGTGCTCTCCTTGAAAAGTGATCTTTTCACCAGGGAAATCTCATTTGACTACTTGTAAGGCTCTTTGGTTTTTCTTTTCTTTCCTTCCTTAACAATTGGTCTTCCTTCTCAGCGGTTGGTGATGTAGCATGTTGTTGTTGTTTTTTAACCTACAGTAACAGCAAAGTCATAAAACCTTCCACGCTAATCCCATCCTTATTTCTCCATTATATTTAGTCTTGCAGTCTTTGCGCAGAACCATGCATGCAGCTATTAAATTGCTGTGTCTCTCCTTTGATTTGCTGAAGATGTTTCATAGGTTCTGTCTTTCTGATACATTATACTTTTGATGAATTGTCCTGTTTTTTCCCCAGTATTCATTCACAGTGTTCATTCTCACAGCTACATATAAAAATAGTTTGGAGAAAGCTGACGCCATACCTGCCTCTCAAAGATCTTGCTTCCTAAGCCATTTTGATCTGAAATGAAATTGCAGGAGTCAATATTAGGAAAATAAAATGCAAAATTCTGTATTTTCATGATTATGGAAAAATAGTAACAATGTTTGATGCCTTACCCCAATAGCTACCCCAAAACTGTCACCCTTTTCAATGAGTTCCCTTTGAAGCTGTAGTACTGTACTGATCTATTAAAGTGACTGCTGGGACAAGAGGTGGCCATTTGTTTCTATTGTTTCTGCTGGAGATGCGTGGATAGAAGTTCAAGTCCACTGAGACTGGGATTATCATGTATGTTGAAGAGTGGTTCATGAACGGACAGAAATGAATAGGTTATGACACATACAGACAAAGCTACAGTAGAATGTTAACGGTCCTAACAAAGACCTAATACCGGATCACCTAGGTAGTCTAAAGAAACTTGTGAAACAACAAAGAAAACAAAGAAAACTGTGTAAAGAAACTGTGAAAGCCTATCCTTATGTAAAAGGAGCCTTAGCTGCACATCGTTTCATACTGTATTTACATGCAATATCATTAGTGTATATCCACTCAATAAGAACAAAAATCATGCAGGATATTATTTTTCTATTACCATACACTGAACTACCCAAAAGCTGTGAAAACTATTTAGTTCATCACACCTACTTGTTTTATTATCCAATGATAGCCTACGATTTACCACCTTCATATTTATACTGTATCACAGCTGATGGCATTACTGAAAAGATTACTGTATTTTCTTGTTACGTTCTAATAAGGGCATTTTTAGTTTACAATCTGACAAGGAATAATTCTTAAAAACAAGGTTAATGTTTGCTTTTGTACACATTGTACATATTGTACATATTATAAATAACTTTTTCATAAGAAATCCAAAAGTTAAGTGCAAAACAATGGTTAATGCAATCTATCTATCTATCTATCTATCTATCTATCTATCTATCTATCTAATACATGGATGAAGGCTATATTTGCATCCTGAGCCATTTGAAAAAGGCATAATAGCACAGTAGCGATGTCAAAATGTCATAATTCCTCTAGAGGAAAATATACTTGAACTTTGACCCATTTGACTCAACTCCTCGAAACCACTTTCAATTCAAACACAAAATGTCTCGTTTTCAATCACTCGACAACACCCACAGTAGAGAAAAATATTCATTAATGAGCAACAAAATGAGAATACGTATACAAAAAATAAAAAAGCATTGATGTAAAAGCTGGTACATTCGTATATCAGAGAAACTGGAGAGGAACGGGAAAGTAAAGACATTCCTGTGAATGACTTTCAAAATTTCAATCACTAGACAACACCCACAATTCATGTTTTTTAGGCACTTTTAACAAATCTGTCTCTGTGAAGATTTACAATCATCCTTCACCAACGGGAGCATCAACTAAGCGAGTGACTAATAAAAAATAAATTAAAAAGCATACCCCATTGAAACACATTTTTCTTAAAACGTTATTTTTTGCAGTTCATTATCTACCCAGTTTAATTCACAGTTCCTGAATAATCAAAAAGAAAATGATATTTAAGATTTTAAAAAGACTTAATATACGTTATTATTGTTCATTAAATTCACTTGCAATTTGAACCTTAACACTGTTCATTGTCTATTTTATTACAGATACTAATATCCATGTACTATAAAACCTAATAGATGGGCTTCAGTGAATTAAAGGAAAATAATTCCATCTCAGGCTCTGTGACAGTTTATAAACTACTCGACCTGACTGTCTCATAGTTTATGACATCACATAAACCCTAGATGGAATTATTTTCCTGTAACTCACGAGCCCATCTATTATTTCCTCTCTCTCTCTATATATATTGTATATACACGCTGATTAACATTTGTTAGTATTTGCATTTGAATGGGTGGTATTTAATTCAATTAAACTTACATGTTAGTAAGGGTTAACTGTTTGTAATCAGTTTTCCAGTACTTTTTTGCCATTACACCACTGCTTGCTGCTCACTTGAAGTGTATATCACAGCCAAGTTTTCCCACAAGGCTTCATTAAAGCACGCAAGCTTAAACGTATTTTATTGATTTTATATTCTAACTTACTGACACATATTGAGTGCATTGCTGTCAGCTGAAATAATTTAAGTCTGTAGTTTATGCTATCAAGGCCCAGGGAAACTCTCAGCATCTTGAGCTGGGGTGGAGAATGGAGTTTGGGGTGGATAATTGCACCAGTTGCCAGCTGGTAATACAATTCTTGCAACTACTCCAGCTACCAGCAGCTGTGCACAATCAGCTTAGACATCACCTTACTGAAATGTGGCACACATTTAAGATATGTGCTTAACCAGTGTGTTTAAGGGCAATACATTTTCTTTAGCTAGCTTGTCTTGATGAATCTTTGCAGTGAAACGTTGGTGTAAGCATCTTATTAGAGTGTACAGTTTCCATCATGTCACACAGCACACTATATAATACAATTCAAACCCCAGATTTTAGTAAAGCTTGCAGAAACAGAAGCAGTCATGCTTGCCCTGTGTAATGAAAAATCTACTTGGGTGAGAACTTACTGACAGCTATTTGACCTTTATTTCTGGTAGCAAAAGGACTGTCGGCTCTTGCAAAATGTAAAAGAGGTTTAGGAGCTTTATGAAATGGAAGAGTAAAATTGAATAATTGCAAGTTGAGATGAATATATTGCAAGATCACTCAACCTCAGTAGACCGTGTGTCTTGTTCTACATGGACATCCCACAATTTGCTACAATACCTTATCTGCCATGGCTTAGACAGGGATGGTATTTGATGAAATGTCCTGATTTATGAACACAGAAGGCCTGTTTGAAACAAGTGCAAAGCCAAATTGTTGGAGAATAATTAATCATACCGTATAAAGCCCACAGTATAAAAGTAACAATTTTCGTGCCGGAAAATTAAGACTCAGAAAATGAAAGCACTCCTATGGCTCTCAAAATAAGTGCAGCTGGTACACCAGTTTCTGAGTATAAAGAGATTACTAATCCCCTCCCCCCCACACCACCCCACTGTAGATACCTTTGGATATGTTCAGTTTCTAAGTAGAAAAGATTTGAAGTTCTTACAATGACTTCTGGGAATTATTTGATAGAGTACATTTCTTTTGTTATCTTCACAATTTAACCAAAGGAAAAGAACAGATGGATCCTGACACACATGATAATGGACCCAATGGAAATCTTTACCTATGCATCTGAACTGTCTCATTGATATCTTCATTTGCATGTAACGAACATGGTGAAATGGTCCGCACTAATATCTGAACTTGTTTGTTTCTGGGTGTAATTCTGAAAGATTAGGAAATTGTAGCTAATTGAAATGCAAAACGTTTACCTCAAAACAGACCTATCTAGCACAATAAAAACAAATATGAATTTAGATGAACATAAGCACATTTTCAAGAATTTACTCAGAATGGAGAATGTCACATTATGGAATGCAAGAGGAATACAAAGGATATAAATGCATGTAATTATGGAGGAGAAACTAAATTTAATCAAATATTGCCATAAGGGCTAATTGGCTTCTTACATTATCTTTATTCCATTTGTGCTTATTTCTTTATATAGTTATTTACTGAGATTGACCATGTAAGATCTTTTGCAAATGTGAAATTACTACTGTATGAGTATGTCAGATTGTGGAACCATTTCTGTGTCTGCTGCTTACAGAAACTTTTTCTGTAGGTTTAAAATTTCTGTAATTCCAAAACATTGAGTCAGTTTGTGAAACGGAAGACTTTTGTCCAGGTTATTAATTAACTTAAAAATAATACAATTAGGTTCAAACTAATCATCACTGCATCACCAGAATAGCTCATATTCAGCATTCTTCATCACATATTTAGAATTACCAGACTGGAATTTTGGCGTCACAGAAATTAAACCGATACAAAATCAGCCCAGAAGGCCACCTGAGATTTATAACAAAATGTCAGGTACATTCTGGTAATTCAAGAGATATTCCAGATAGAATATTGTTAAATCTAACACAGCCAGGTGCATTATATAAAGCAATATTACATTTATAGAATAAGAATTAATTAGTAAGGCCACTGATAAATTATCTTACTATTAATGAGTTTGATACTTGAGAGACCCTGTCAAACTACTGTAGCAGTATATCTTCTAGCTGCGGTTGTAGTATGTTTAGTCAGTCGTTTAACTTTAGTGGTCATTACAAGACAGCAATGCTTACTTCACATAGTCCTATTGCTTAAAAAGTGCAAACTCGTTTTTAAAAATTATGATGATTATTATTTTTTGGTTTTACCTCATGAGTTTTATTAGCAATATTACTGGTACCTCTTTCATTGTGTTTCCATAATACAAGATATGAAAATGCAACACTTTAGATAAACTGCTGCATCCCCAGGAAGCAACAGCAACTTTTCATCTATAGTCTTTGAGGTAGCTGCACATTCAAAATGGAAGTATAAAACGCAAGCAAATAACCAAAAGATCTTCAACAGAGGAAAAGGGGGCATACAGTAATATTGCTGGTGCTGTAAAACATTATTTTACATAGAGAACTTTATTACCACTGGAATCCTTTAAGGACCTAGAAATTGCACATGATATTTAATATATGCATTCACTTGCTTTTATATATTTTAGAATTTTAATGTATTGATATGCTCAGTTCTTTTATAGAACAAGTCTGTTTTAAGATGTTATTTTCCTTTTTTAAATACTAAACACATAGACACTGAAAAGAATCCTATTTTTGACTGGAGAGGTACAGTTTTGTTCAATTCTCCATATGCATTTCGTTTAATTCAAAGCTAATATTTAACACTTTGACCTTGAGCACATTAAACAGCAGATCACCACATAAGCAATACCTTATCAGGCTGATAACTATTTAAATGCATTTGCTATAAAATTGTCAGTTTCACTCTGGGCCCTGTAAGAAATTTCATCCATCGAGATATTGGTCAGTAGGTTATATTTATTATATATTTAACTCACTAGCTATACTCACTATTGAACCGTTTTACCAATGTAATTAAATGTGTTTGATTCTCATGCTGCGTGGCATATTTCTAAACACTATTGTTTAAAGTCAATTATCTGTATTAGACAACAAAAATAGTGCCTAGAACAAGCAATTTCCTACTGCAGTTAA
This sequence comes from Acipenser oxyrinchus oxyrinchus, assembly GCA_030684275.1. Classification (NCBI taxonomy): domain Eukaryota; kingdom Metazoa; phylum Chordata; class Actinopteri; order Acipenseriformes; family Acipenseridae; genus Acipenser; species Acipenser oxyrinchus. The sequence goes on from CM060266.1 coordinate 23,863,708, forward strand.
AAACAAAAATACAAATAAATACAACTTCTAACCTTTTGTTCTTCCAACACTCAGCACCTTTGACTTCAAACCATTTCTTAGAGAATGCATGCTTCAGCTGTAAGAATTGTAATGTTCTATGCCCTGTTTTACTCCATATATTTGATTTAACATTACGTTTGATTGTATGCATGCTTTTATTGTTACATGTTCCAAACCTCCTTTGTCTTCCCAGGACACTACAGTAAAATAAAAGGTTTATCGCTTAGTTGTGTTATCCGATAAACACATACTAAATAAATCAAATACATAATTTGATCGCATGATGTTACCAGAAAATCCAGACACTTCCAAGAAGTCTTTGATGATTTCTTGAGAAATATTCTCCTGCCTCTCTGACAGCAACTGTAACACTCTGTACTACAGTTTAATTCAGTGAATGTGTGTGCAAGGAGCAGCTGTTGATTGGTTCAGCAAAATGCTCACGAGAGAAGTTATAGTACTACAATGCAGGAGTCATTTCAAGTGGTTTGATAAGTACATTTTCTTTTTTTAACCCACCTTCCAATATTTAGTTTTAAAGTCCCCAAAAAGTCCTTGTGCATGTTTAACCATCAAGGTGGAAGGTATTATCCTAAAATTATATATTTTTTTATTTATCTTTGATTTGTTTGTGTTGCACTACAAATAATAATTAGAAACAATAAAAGGTGTATTATTATTTAGCAAAAATGAAAGCCACTCTACAACATACTTTGTTTATCTTAACTACATTACTGTATCTGCTTTGTGGAGTCTTCCTGTTTGGATGGGAAAGTAACTGATAGAGTACTCCCCTGCTGACTGGAGAATTGCCAGTTAGGATCTTCTCTCCTCCCTTTTAAAATGTCTGTGGCACACCTGAAATGGTAAAGACCCAAGAATGTAAAAAAAAGAAAATAAAACAAAACAAAACAAAATGTAGTTTATTAGCAAGTGTGCAAATGGCTCTCTTGAGAACCCTGTATGCTTATCCTTTGTTCTCAACCCTCTATATAAATGGACTTCAGTTCGGTGCTTTGATGTGCTTTGTTTTTGGGGACGACTGAAGGGTATACTCACTCTCGGAGTTAGAAGCTTAAATACAGCTCAGATTATCAGTTATCATATTTTGAAGGGTATTCGCTCAATTAACAATCATAGGGCCACTGGTTCAAATCACCATCGCCTCCGCTATAGCTATTAAGGTACTGTCAGTCCCAACGCAGAAGTCACTTGGTTACATTGAAATTCAAAGTGGCTAATCAAGTGTCTTCAATAATTGTGAAAATCATTCAGTATCTCCAAAAATTAAATAAATAAACAACTTGTTCCATATGCTATAGCAACAAAATGAAAACACTTTCTAAAGTATTCAACTGTAAACAAATACACTTTCACTCCATGACTTCCTGCTTGTTACCATTGTTTTGAAATACTTTTGAAACGTAGAATTTGAATCATACTTATAAAGACAAACTGAATCCCAATAAACGATGCTCCACATGTTTTTATGCTTATTGCATGAACTTTACCAAAAGTTTTCAAGTGCACCCATTACATTATTTTCAGAGCAAAACCTTGCCACAAGTTTTGTTAATGGCTAGTTAATTAGTTAATGTATACTAAACTATTTAATACAAATATCAGCTAATATAATATATGCTTTTTAAATCCCAGGCTCACGAGCAGAACATTGTTAGTAATCGCTTTAAAATTGTATTTTATACACATGCTACAATTAACTAACCATTAACAATTGGGATCATTATAAAATTGGAGAACTGATGTATATTTCAAGGTGTTATAATGGATTCATATTTAAATGTTTTGGTGAACACTTTGTAGGTTCCTTTGGGCTATTAATCTGTTTCACAACATTATTCCATTCAGTATTGTTCTGAACATTATGGTTAAACACACCTCTGTATTACATAATCGGCTTGAACATGGGGCCTATATGCATGTATTTACCTATTAGAGGGAGAAAAAGAAACAAATACATGTTATAAAAATAATGTATACATTTTTCTTTTGTTGGTTTCTGTACAAGGTTTAAGATTTAGGATTTTTAACACATACATAACTGGTTGGTTTCACAGACCTGGATTAGCAATAACTCTGGACTACCTTACCTTAGGTTACTTTAGGCAGTCCAAGATTAGCGCTAATCAAGAGATCACAATGAGCTAATCATTGATGTATGACCTATTAGCAAGGAAGTTATAATGAAACTGGTTGGTTTTCAGCTCATACTACCATGATCAAGCACTGTGGACACCAAAATCCACCAGATTTATAAATATTCTTTGCTGTTTAAAATATTGGAAAATGTCATCAAACTCTGTGCAGTGTTGTTTATTGTAGTTAAATTTTAAGAAACAAAATTGTTTTAGTGACTTGCTGTGGAAATTATGGGTGAAAAATGCTTGTTATTCAAATCCAGCAAAAAAAAAATCCTATCAAATGTATGTAAAACTAAGCTAAACTTGTGCACTGTGTTCAATGTAAAATTGAAAATGCTTTAAAAGTTAACTAGGTTCTTTATTCATTGAATGTATCAAATGATCACAATTACATACATTTAAAATTATAATCTAGCGGATTGTATAATTTTAATTGTAATATTGCAATCCCCAGACTTCTGCTTAATATCTGCCTAATATTAGGATTACATTAAACTCATACTCTGTAATAATTCAGATAAAATGTGCAACCGACCACTCAAATGATAAGTTTACATCTGGGGGGGAAAAAAAAACTTGAGTTATTCCTTCCAAGTTCTGCAAAGACATTACTCTTGCACATAGGTAATCGAAGCACTGTTAAAATACTAAAATCTACCATCTTTATGCTTTCATAATGTTTATTATCAATAGAAAAATAAATCTTATACATTCGAAGTCGTACACAAAAAAACTGGGATGTTTACCAGATTCTCTATAGCACCGTTTACACAACCTTAACGTAAACATTAATTATAAAGCACTTTCTTAGAAAGCGAGATAAATATAATACAGGAGGTTCTGACCTCTGTTAACCAACTGAATGTGATGGAATTGTCTGGCTCAACGTCAAGGTAGCCTTGTGCATGATTGCGTGGCAAATTCTGTTTAAGGTTTGTTACAGATGTGATGGAAAGCTGAAAAGGAATCAAATAAGCAGAAAAAGAGCTTAGATCTGTTGTGAGCAATGAATCGGAATGAGCCGTTAAAAGGTTAGAATTTATTGTTGTTTCTGATTTTGGATTAATGAGAGGAATGGATCCCACAATCAATAGGGGAGGTGAGGGAAAACATTTCAAATTATGATCATAAGGTGTGACGCTGAAAGGAAAGCATACAGTGCAAAGTCGAGATTGCCTTGAAACTAGCTATAATGCTGCGGTGCTGATAGGAAAGATCCCAGTGATGAAGCAGAGAAACTGTACTATTAACTCTAATTGCAATTGTGAGGTGCTGAAAGGACAGCTCCCAATGCTGAAGGAGAGATCTTGAATCTAGAATGAGGTGTCCAATCTGTATGATAAACAGCATGCTCCGTCTCAGAGCGCCCATTCAATCTCAGTAAGTAAATGAAATATTGATTGAAAGTGACCCTGAAACAGAATGTATTCAGACACAGAATGCTGCAGGACTGAGGTAATTCTTATTCAGTGCATTCACCAGCCTCCATATGGCGACCTGAACCTATAAATAGTTAGCAATTTATAACATGGTTGGCTTTTGTATCAAAAGCATTCTCCTTCCTTTCATTTGAAATAGCGGAATTGCTTTTTGTTGTTTGCTTACTACCTGTCCATTTTGAATGCATTCTAATTGTTTAAAATATAATTCAAGTGCTATTGAGGCTTACCTTTTTAAACAAAATCATTTTGTAATCCCAAAGGTCACAGACTAGTCAATTACTTTCTAACAAAACACTTCAATTTCACTTAGAAAATTGTCTTATTTAAAAAAAAATACATTTTTCAGAGTACATATCCATTTCGCTTAAACCAACAAGAATTCAACACCTAATATTCATTTTATTGAGTAAACCCTATAAGTGGCTTTAGCTTAAATAAGTCTAAAAATGAACTGAAAGCTCCACTGTCAAAACTACTTTTATTATTTTTTTTAAACTAAATCTTATTTAAAATCAGGGACCAACATGGTTGGAATGTTATCTACTATAATATAAAATCCAGACTACTCATGCTTTACCATCTCAGCCGATGAAATAGCTCCCATTAAATTGCTTTTGTTCACTGCTGACTAAGACAGCATGGTGAAAGAAACTTACAAAGATATTATTAACTGTTAATGTATTATAAATGAATTTAGACTTGTGACATGCAAGGAAAAAATGAGACGGGAGACAAGTGATGCTACATGATGAACTAAGCACATTTATAATGATAAAATGAGTAAATATAATAGCGGCAATGCTAACCACTGATTTCACGAGATACACTATTTGTCAAAACTTGCACAGCTACAGAATATTTGACGATTTAAAAGTCATTTCCAAGTAACACAGTTTACTACAGCTTTTCTCTTTCATTAAACAAGCAAATCATTCCCTTTTAATAATTCTCTAAATAGTAAATTTAGAGATTGAGAAATCTAAATGAAGAAACAATCCAATGCCAAAAAACCGGAAAATGAGTCTACTCTTACAATTTGACAGAAATGAATTAATAATAGTGAAAAGGGGGAGGGGTCAGGGAATTGTTTCAAGTTGTCAATGTCCAAAAGCAAATTGCACAGTAAATTAATATGAAATGAAGAGTCCATATAGTTCAATGAACAAAAGGGAAAGTTCATGGAGGACAAAGATCACAGTTCAGAAAGAGGCTGGACGAAATTCAGGACGTGGAGCATCACACTCATTGTTCTTTCATTGGTTGCACAGAAAGGAGCAGCTGGGATGCCATTTAGCTTGGCAGGATGGACGTTATCAATGGGTTGAAGTTGAGATGGAAGGAATTCTCTTTTAAAAATTCAATTGCTCAGCCTGATGATCCAGAGGTAGCCAGCATGTTATTTTGTCCATTGAATTTAAGACTGCATGCACGGTGAGGAGGTGCTTGGTTATGAATGCCCCTATGAGTGGCCTTGAGTGGGCAAACAGATGGTGGGTCAATGGCCTAGGCAGTTGGCACTCAGGAGAGATACAGAAGAGGGTGACAGTTGTTGGGTGTTGGGAACAAAGGCTTACTCAGGAATTACCTGTCCAAAAGCTTGGGAAAGGTAGATCACACTACCTCTTGAGATTAACTGCCTTGTCTTAAAAGCATGCAGGAAAATACTGGCTGGCTGGTGACAAAAATGCTCCACATACATGCAAATAACCGAGTAGTATAAGCTGCACTGGCTGCTAACACCATGCTGCAAAGACGCCATCGTTGGAGCGCACAGCTAAAATCACAGATATCTTCACAGTAAAATCTACATTCACGATACTAATGTTTCTAGTGTTAAGAAATGATACACACTTAAGTATAAGCTCTTAAAATGCAACATACTGTATCAAGCAGTCGCAGGTAATTAAAACTATTTTAGCTGTCATCATTTTTGTTGGCACTTTCACTTTTTTCTTCTTTTCTTTTTTCTTTTTTTATAAAATTCCCCAATACACTGCATAAACAACAGTTATGTGTCTAGACAGTGAAGATGTTAATGGAGTAATGACTGTTCTACTGGCCAGGCAATGGGTTCAGTAGTGATTTTTAGTGCTTTAAAACAAACAAATATCTCTGGAGGTGGTATTGGGGGGTGACTATTTTTGTTGAACTTCTTTCAAGACATGGTGAAGAATGGGCCATGGCCAGCGTGCAGCATTATTTCCATTGTCTAGTTCAGATGGAGAACAGGTGCTTTTGTTGATTTGTAAACTTACCAATATAATAATCCACAGTTTTAACCTTAAAATATTTTACAGTGCTTTTGCAACTATATTGCTTTTTAGTTATTTTTTTCCTTTCATAAAATATGAATTCCTACTTCTCTATGCCCTACGCAGAAGTAAGACTGTCATGACAGTGCTTTGGCCTCACTCCATTTCAGGTCACTGACCCGACCGGACCCGAACTAACAGTAGTTAATTTAGCCATATCACCTATTTTAACTAATACTGAAAACTATACGCATATCCCTGTCTACATTCAATCGGTTCTTTTTTTGTTTGTTTGTTTGTTTTTTAAACTACAATAATGCTGGTAAAATGGCAGGCTAAGATCTTCTCACACTAGAAACAATTCTGACAAATATACACAAGCAAAGTATAGAACTAAAACATATCAAGAAAAATTTCTTTCTATGAAACATCTGGTAAAACACATTATTTACATATACACATCTTCAACATAAATCTCATTCTTTTGCATATAATATGTTAACAGAAAAGAATACTTCTGCAAAATACAGTACATCCTTCTTGAAAACGATAAAGGAGGGATTAAATAGAATAAGTTTAGGCATTAACCCACTTTTTGAGGGTTAGCAGCCCGAACCCCTTGCTCGTATGTGATCCGCTGTGTTATTAAATACTGCGCAGCCTGTGTAGCAGCTGGTGTTCCTGTGATCGTCACCTTCCGGTTCCTCGTGCCAGGTACAAATTCTCCTTTTTTTGAGATCTGTATCCTTGCACCAGTCAATTCCTGGTATTCCACCAACGTTTTTCCTCCTTTGCCGAGTATTGCACCGACTAGGTTTTCTGGCACTGCTATTTCAACTACATCTTTTGATCCGTCTGTAGTTTTCTCTGTTCCCAGGATGGTACTAGCTGCAAGTGGAGAAGCGGCACCAAAATATCCATTTGTTGCAGCAGTGGCAGCTGCCAAGCTACCTAATGCGAATGGGCCTGCCGCACCGCCAGCAGTGCCACCGCCGCCGGAGGCTTCACTCGCATAGGTGGCGATCAAGTTCGCTGCCGCTGCTGCTGCTGGGTTTGCACTTGCAGCAGCTGCAGCCAGCGCACCCGTGGCTGCAGCTTGGCTTAGGCCCAACCCTAATGTGTTGAGATTATATCCATAGCTGGCTAAAGTGTTGAGTGCAGAGGTGATGGCCACCAGATCATTCCCGGTGAAGCCGGATAAAACTGCTGGGAATGCTGCAACTCCAGCAAGGTTAGCATGTCCTAGCAGCCCCGCAGCAGCTGCAGCAGTGGGTAACACTTCGGCAGTATTTGCGTAAGGAGAGCCTGTTGGGTTGGAGTTGGCCACTGGACCAGTGACATTGGCATAACTGATATTGAGACAGCTGCCACTTTGGGGATCTTCTTGTATCTTTTGGATGATGAGTTCCACAGCTTTGCGGTTCTGCTCTGGTTCACCACTCACTGTAACTACTCTCTCCTGCAGGTTTATCCCATCAGGTTTCTGAGAGAGCTGGACCCAAGCCCCTGATTGCTCCATTATAGCTTTCACTGTTGCACCACCCTTTCCAATAATCAAACCTGCTGTGCTGTTGGGGACTATTATCTTCACCTGCAAAAAGGGGGAACAAAAGAAAAAAAAATGAATTCCATTGAAACACATACAGAAGCCACTGCACGACTGAAAACAAAAAATGCTCCAATATTAAATTACATACATGTTTTAGATATCTAATAAACTGTATTCTTGGTTGTGACCTTGGGAATCTGTTTTTCTTCCATTCTTAGGTTGCTTTACTTTGTGGGTTATTAAAAATGATACTTCTCTCCAAATATTTTGTTTCATTTGCTTCAAAGCAGCATAATTCTAAATCCCTGAACTAAAAATAAGTTACGTGACAATTGCTGCTTTACCCTATTCAATACATCAAGGCTTATTTTGGATGTATGGGTATTCAGTTTACTTATGGGATGCACAAAGAAAGAAGCTGCTGCATTATCAAATATTGGCCACAGGGGTTGCAGACTTTGCAAAAACAATTTTGTGGTTAAATACAGTAAGCAAGCTGCATTTGTTGGCGATGCACGTTTCTGTATAGATCACCTATCGCTTCAAGCAACAGAATATAAAAGGGATAGTTCACCAGGTGTCAAGATTTAAAATGAATATGCCATTTTCATTTTAATTACTTCACATCTGAAGCAAACTTATTTGGATCAGAAACTGTGTATATTAAAAAGCCTATGAAGGTACCAGCTTTTATCAGCTTCTCTCAAACCGTAATCTCTGTGTATTACTAGACCATGACTGTGCAATTTATTTTAGGGAAATCACATTTGCTTTCATGTTTAACAAGAAAAACGTGTACCATAATATGCATCTGATGCAAAAGCGTAGGCTAACTGAACAGATTAACTGCAGTGCTATCAAGGAAACGGTGCATAAAAATGCATTAGATGTTCCTGTAAGCTTTGTAGATAGCTGTGTTGCTTTGAAAAGAAAAAACAACAAATAAAAGAAAAAAAGAACTGAACAGGATAGCTAGAGTAGACAGTGAAACGACATGTCATTTTAAACAAGAATTTTTGTAGGTCTCATGAAATAAACCAATGAGAAAAGTGACAAACATCAAGGTAAGACATAGATGAATATGTTATTAGAAGCCCATTGAGAATTTGAAACAAACTATCGATTTTAAAATTAAAAACGAACATTAAAATGATCAGCAAGATTCTATTTATGCATGTGCATAATCTATCAAGGGTTTCCAACTGTCTGAAAAAAAGACTAAAATATGCACTACATTTTCTAAAATAAAATAAGTCAACTTATCCAAAGCTTTCACCTTAGGGAAATGATTTGCATGCTTCAATCTGATTAATTCTATATTAAACTGCCGTTGGGCCCCCAATACATGATCAGAAAGCCTGTGATGATGACGTTAGGCGTTATCAAAATATTATCTGCATTATATGGATTTCATTTACACTATTTCAAATGTTACATTATTGTGCAAAGGATCTGTCCTGATCAATTTTAACTGTTGCTATACATTCTTGTAACTCAAAGGGCTAAGTAGCATGGCAGGATTCTTTGCAATAACACCTTTTCTACAAGCAGGACACATCTGCAGGGACTACAGCTTAACACCAATATAGTATTCACTCAATTAAAAACACAAAGCACCCCAATAACAACATAAGCAAATTAACAACTGTGTTACTGTTATATTAGATTTAGAAAGTCTTAAACAAGACTACATTCTATGAAGGTCTGTAACCCAATAGCTATCATATTGCACTTTCAAATAAATTAGTACAGATACATTTTGTTTGTAAAAAAAATTAATCTGTTGACAATTATTAACATGCAGGTACATGATCTGGTGAAATCATGCATAGAACTTTATGAGAAAATCTACTTAAATCAGGTCATGAAAATAACTCTTAACCTTTCAATCCTCTCCGAATCACATTTTATGGAATTCATGATATTACTCCATACTGAATTGATTGTGCTAAAATTAAATGGTTTAAATTATCAAATGTAGTGTGAGATTAAATAAGTTCCAGAGGGAAGTTTCAAGTACAGTACAATAAATAATAATATATAAAAATGTAATCTATATTTTTATCACTTGAAGCTTATGCTGATGGGAAGCTAGTCCTTAAATCAGGTCATGACTGTGACGTTGGATTGTCATTATAGATAAATCAGGAGATCTGAAATATCAAACTTTGTTTAAGTCAAGGTGGTCTTTCTCAATGTTTGTAAAAAGCATGTGATACAGGACAATAGTTTGCATAAACATCAATTACCTCAAGGAATATTGAGCTTTTTACACATACAGTACTGTGCAAAAGTTTTAGGCAGGTGTGAAAAAATGCTGTAAAGTAAGAATGCTTTCAAAAATAGACATGTTAATAGATTATATTTATCAATTAACTAAATGCAAAGTGAGTGAACAGAAGAAAAATCTAAATCAAATCCATATTTGGTGTGACCACCCTTTGCCTTCAAAACAGCATCAATTCTTCTAGGTACACTTGCACAAAGTCAGGGGTTTTGTAGGCATATAGTCAGGTGTATGATTAAACAATTATACCAAACAGGTGCTAATGATCATCAATTCAATATGTAGGTTGAAACACAATCATTAACTGAAACAGAAACAGCTGTGTAGGAGGAATAAAACTGGGTGAGGAACAGCCAAACTCAGCTAACAAGGTGAGGTTGCTGAAGACAGTTTACTGTCAAAAGTCATACACCATGGCAAGACTGAGCACAGCAACAAGACACAAGGTAGTTATACTGCATCAGCAAGGTCTCTCCCAGGCAGAAATTTCAAGGCAGACAGGGTTTCCAGATGTGCTGTCCAAGCTCTTTTGAAGAAGCACAAAGAAACGGGCAACGTTGAGGACCGTAGACGCAGTGGTCGGCCAAGGAAACTTACTGCAGCAGATGAAAGACACATCATGCTTACTTCCCTTCGCAATCGGAAGATGTCCAGCAGTGCCATCAGCTCAGAATTGGTAGAAAACAGTGGGACCCTGGTACACCCATCTACTGTCCGGAGAAGTCTGGTCAGAAGTGGCCTTCATGGAAGACTTGTGGCCAAAAAGCCATACCTCCGACGTGGAAACAAGGCCAAGCGACTCAACTATGCACGAAAACACAGGAACTGGGGTGCAGAAAAATGGCAGCAGGTGCTCTGGACTGATGAGTCAAAATCTGAAATATTTGGCTGTAGCAGAAGGCAGTTTGTTCGCCAAGGGCTGGAGAGCGGTACACGAATGAGTGTCTGCAGGCAACAGTGAAGCATGGTGGAGGTTCCTTGCAAGTTTCGGGCTGCATTTCTGCAAATGGAGTTGGGGATTTGGTCAGAAATAATGGTCTCCTCAATGCTGAGAAGTACAGGCAGATACTTATCCATCATGCAATACCATCAGGGAGGCATCTGATTGGCCCCAAATTTATTCTGCAGCATGACAACGACCCCAAACATACAGCGAAAGTCATTAAGAACTATCTTCAGCGTAAAAGAAGAACAAGGAGTCCTGGAAGTGATGGTATGGCCCCACAGAGCCCTGATCTCAACATCATCGAGTCTGTCTGGGATTACATGAAGAGAGAGAAGCAACTGAGGCTGCCTAAATCCACAGAAGAACTGTGGTTAGTTCTCCAAGATGTTTGGGCCATCCTACCTGCCGAGTTCCTTCAAAAACTGTGTGCAAGTGTACCTAGAAGAATTGATGCTGTTTTGAAGGCAAAGGGTGGTCACACCAAATATTGATTTGATGTAGATTTTTCTTCTGTTCACTCACTTTGCATTTTGTTAATTGATAAATATAAACTATTAACATGTCTATTTTTGAAAGCATTCTTACTTTACAGCATTTTTTCACACCTGCCTAAAACTTTTGCACAGTACTATAAAGTATCACATGAAAAACACATGCAGCGCTCCCTTGTTATAAGGCAGTACTTTATACAGCAGGTCCAGTCATAAGGCAGTATGGTAATGGATCCCATTTGCCTCATAATACCATTCCACTAGGCAGAACACAAATAGCTGTTTTAACTGTGGCTCCCAACTGCTGAGGTATAAGATTTTTTTTTTTTTTTGTTTAAGATAAATTTAAAAATAATTACTAACTGCCAATGCAAAGCTGTATAAAAGAAAAACAAGTCTGTGTGCACGGGGGCTGTATTCTATCACCCTGCTGCAGCATGCAATATAACACTACACCTATTACAGTGCACGCAAGGAAATGTTTACAGCCAGAGAATGTTTTGTTTTATTTTATTTTGTTGCACTAACATGGTGGGATAGTGCAGCTTTAAGTTTCTGCTTTTTTAGTTATTCACATTTCTTTGGAGCTTAATAATAATAATAATAATAATAATAATAATAATAATAATAATAATAGTCTGGTGATTTGTTCCACAACTCAACAGAAGTTCCTTATGTAACAATGATTCTCTGTTATTAATGTACACATATCCAACTATGTTACTCAATTGCTAGACTCGACAGCAAGGAGTGGAATCAATACAAATGCTAGTTACCTGATCAGCTTTAGGTACCATTTATTTCTCTCTGCTACAGCACATTTGGAAAAAGGCAGTAGTGTGTAGAAGATTTTGAAGAATTCAGTTATATGGTCCACTTAACTCATTCACAAAGGAATGACATTAATCACAGTTCAATTTCGCAAGTAACAGTAATCTAGTATCTGCTTCACAAAGCAGCAGCTTTGAAAGATTAGCTTACATGGAAGACTGCATATATAATATCCACTGGTAGGGGGCACAATAATTGTCCATCATAGCCGATAATTAAAAAGAAAAAACATAACCAACCTTTATTTTATTTTTATTTCTTGGAATTCATTTCTGCTTTTGAGTAGTGGATGAGGCTTCAGAGCATTGTATTAGACTACACTATACTAAACTGTCAACATTTTCTTTCTCCAATGTATTCATGCTAAACACAGTGATTTGCAATGCGAAAGCAACTGCAGATGATCTGGAACATTATTTTAACACTTTGTTAATTTTGTTTGCAACTTGCTAAAACAGAAATAAGGCACAGACGAGAATCTAATCCAAATACATGGAAAGTGATTAACAAAATCTGACGATCTAAAAGTTCTTATAGACGATCTAATAAGTTATTATTATTTGTTTATTTAGCAGACGCCTTTATCCAAGGCGACTTACAGAGACTAGGGTGTGTGAACTATGCATCAGCTGCAGAGTCACTTACAATTACGTCTCACCCGAAAGACGGAGCACAAGGAGGTGAAGTGACTTGCTCAGGGTCACACAATGAGTCAGTGGCTGAGGTGGGATTTGAACCGAGGACCTCCTGGCTACAAGCCCATTTCTTTAACCACTGGGCCACACATCCTCCTTCGAAAAAAGGTTTCTAAAATTAACTGTAGATGGCCAAACTGATGATTCCAAACAAAACTGACCCATACTAATGAACATGGCTGTAAATTCTAAGGTTGAGCTCAAACTACACTGTGTTATTTAATTAAAATCAGACTTTGTCATTTTTTTCTTTATTTAATTGAAATCTGACTTAATATTGAAATAAAATACATCAGTTGAATACTATTAATGCCTTTAACTTTAAATTACCGGAATAATATTTTGTTATGAACATGTACTATGAAACGCAACAGTTTATAAAGTTGTGAAGAGCTTTGCTTAAAACAAAAAAAAAATTACATGGTTAAACAAGATAAATTATGTTCATATAGTTTTATTTTGTTTTTATAAAAATGTCTCAATCCTAAAATTCCAGGTGATGCAAAACATGCACTCTCGCTTTATATCCTTACCTATTGATTCTTTTTCTTTTATAAAAAGGAAACATTGAGTCTTTCCACTGACTCAGATTGGGGGGGTTAACCTTCTTAAATCAGTGTCAAAGTACAATATTGATGAGATTATTTGGAAATATTATTTTTATTTTGTATTGTGCGTTTTATTTGAAAGTTAACATCTTGATGGTTATTTAAATAAAATAGGCAAAAAAGAAAAAAAAAAAAAAAAAAAGACGTGGCCTGCCAGGAATCAAGCCATTCCGGGCTTGATATTTTCAGCGAAGGTTATTCATTAATTTGCTCTGTATTTAATTTATGTTTAATTAATATTTAGCGAAGAACATTTAAAACATCTGTACTTGAATTAGAGTATTTTCATTAAAACTCAATGTGAAAGTAAGACCTTGCAGCAAGACCAATACACTTGTCTCCCTTGTGTGTGACTGACGAGCATCTGGAGTTATTTAAATAGGGACATCAAAGTAAATTTAAACATTACCAACATTTATTTTTGGCTATTACTTCACTTTTGCTAAGCCATGTGAAATTCTACTTTGAATGGCTCGAAAGTAAATTATTCTAAGTACAACTTAATTGTATTTCACTCTTGTGAGTCATATTTTGTATTAATAGTTTCTAGATATTGACAGACAACAATAATTCAAATTCCTAACAATATCAAAGAGTTTGCTTTCTCTTTTTTTTGTTGCTTCAGTGCACTTGAGATCACAAGATGATAGCTAACCTCATTTTCTCCCTCGGACTAGATCTGGCAAGGACTAGATCAGATATGGTCTGGTACAAAGATGATGTGCAAGGAAGACACATGAATGGATGGAGTAACTATATAGAGTGTCTGATTCAATGACCACAGTAAAATTAAAGTGGACATTCTGTGTAACAATCTAGTGTCTCAACAATCGTGTGGTTTATTCAAAACATTAGTGTCTCGATTATAATTATTAATTAGCCTAATTACAGAAGTCCACATATCCAGCAAGCACCTTAAATGCTGGATAATCATGTTACGTCACACACACACAATTTGCCATATATTAATTTCAATGAGCAATGTGACATCACTGCAGTAAACAAACTCTGCATGGCTGCAGTAGGGATTATCATTACAGTAGGCATTAGCATCACCTTGTCAAATGGGGTCTGCTCAGTAACCTAGTGTTCCAAATAATAAAATCTCACTAATATGACATTCTTCCCTTTATTATTGTTTTTACATTACTGGTGAACCCCTCCCGCCCCCAAAAAACAAAAAAAACAAAAACAAAACTCAGTTGTTACTTTGGTAGTTAACCAAAATGACAGCTTGTTAACTAATATTAATTACTATGTATTATCTACACTTTATGGCTTTATTTTGTACATTGTTACTATTTAAAAAGAAACCCAGGCTTGGCACTTTCAATAACAGCATTACTTTAGCAGTTATAACATTCTTAAATACAACTTCTACACTGAACAGCACATTTAAAAATCCTAGTATGTGGTTATTTCACATGCACACCCTGCCACGGTGTATTGCTCAAATGACTTACAGGAAACTAGTGTTGCATTTGTTTATTCACACGCTGCAACAAAGCAAGACATCCACAAATTGCAATTACAGCACCCATAATTCAATAATCCATCCCTATATGTATATCATACTTCCTTTTTCATAGCATAGCATATGCAGTGTACCAAAAATGTTGGCCATTTCCAATACCTGTCATTAAGTAACTACCCACTTATATTATGAACTACACAACTCATTGCAACTTAATGCAAGTCCTGTATTTAAAGTCAAACTCTGAATCTTTGAAAACCAAGTGCTAAATATTACAAAACAATATAGTATCGTTGTGGTGCAGTTTTCAACTAATCAATATCTCAAATAAGTCTGGATGATTTTTTCTTGTAGCAAGAACAGTGTTCTCTGGGTGTATAAAGAATCCTTACATGTGAACAGATCATCCCTCTCCTGAGCACCAAAGACTCAACATACTTCTGTTCTGCAGTATCCTTCAAGGTGATAATGAAAAGTAAAATTGATTTTATTTTTCTCCTTGTAAACAAAAGAAAAGCCTTTTCTCTGCTTCAGGGAACATGTTTATTATGCCTCCATTCGTCCCATCTCCTCCTCCAGATAAGGCTAATCTCTGTTCAAATACAATAGTGATGAACGGTGTGGTTCTGCAAATCTCCCTGTTACTTGCTTATAGAACCACTGACAGCTTTGAGATTGCTGTGCAGGAACCTTTTCTCATTCAACAACCGCAGTGCAGATGCATGCCGATATACTGGAGCAGAATGTTAATCACTGTTGCACTCTGGAAACAATTGCCTTCTACTGTATGTCAGGTACTGCCACAAAAGAACAGCACAGTTCCAAATTGCCTTAACCATCAAATCCCTTACAAGTACATGTGCAAATCTAGAGATTCAGTCTCACCAATACAATAACTATGGGACATTAAGATTATGTGCATTAATAATGAATTGTTTCACAAAGGAGAGCCAAAAATGAATTAAAAGGAAAAAAGAAGAAAAAAAAAAACACCTTAAAAAAGGTAAGATCAGGAATTTTCAGTCTCGATGTTGGCCAACACAAAAGATAGACAATTTAATTGACAAATTATATAATACATCAGAAAGACTATTCATAAATGTAATCGTTTTATTTCAAATACTGGCATATATAATCTCAAAATCATTTGGTATAATAAATATGCCAGAATAGACATTTATCCTTTACATAATGGTTTACTATTTTAACAAAAACATAAATTACTTACAGCAGAGCATATCAGCATTGGTATAAGAAAATCCAGGTGGAAAAGGGAAAAGAAGATTTCTCGCTTCTGTTCATGTTTTCATTCTGAAAAAAATATCTACCTGCTACTTTAGAATAACGCATTCTTATTTTAACAGCCAATGTTTACCTCAGGTTGTATACCATTTAGATCGAATCGTAACAAACATCACAGAATGGAACTTGGTAATAAAGTATTTGATTTCAATTTTTTTTTTTAATTCAGAGAAGCACAAATCCCTATCAGATGCTATTATTTTTACACTCTTCCACTGTTGGTATTAAATGGTAATATTACTGTGTGGTAATTGAAAGCTACTGTGTGTGTGTGTGTATATATATGGTCCTTATGGTTCAGGACTTTCGTTTGTATTGAACACACATTTAAATTATATATATTAATAATGAAATGGAAGGTGAACCACTTACTCCATTTCATGAAAACTATGGCTGCTCCCCTGGTTACATGTATAATTTAACATGATCCCATAGTGATACCATTTTTTACAGTGCTTTTTTTGTTTTATAAGGATGATGAAAGCATATATTCATCTATCAAGTCGCTGCTGATGTTAAAACAGTTTCACTTACATCTATGAAATAGTGAAATAAAGCTTTGCACAGAGATCTTACCTAGTTCTTTCCTGCCAGTCAGATGTTAGTTATAAGAAGTAGTACTATATATTGTGAAAACAGCAATACATTTAACCAATTTTATATGAATGCATAGCAACAAAATAGCATGCAATAGCTGTCTGCAGCTTGATACTAACTAACTAACTTCTGTCAGAAGCTGTTTCCATTTTATAGAGCCACCAGTATTTACATGTAATTGAGGGTTAATTCATAGATCTTAAACATCCAATCTTCTGGTTGCTACCTGGCAATGTAAAAATCATTGATAAGGACAACAATTACTCGTTTCTTAATACACAACAGTATATTTATATTAGAGCATTTGTGTTTTCAGACCTTATATACAACTAAAAGGGTTTACCAGTTCAAGTGTACATTTTGAAACACATATCCCAATTTCACCCGAACGTCAGATGGCACCACATCATCACAACAGCGGCTGCAGTTTTGCTTTTGAAGCAGCAAGTCGGCTTCTAACTCAGTAGGGGGCGGCTACAGATTTAGGGGCAGCTGTCTGCATGAGGGTTATAACTAGCATTTAGACTTAGGATAATTAATTGTTTATCCAGCTGTTCTTGAAGGCAAACAAAAATAAAGTTTGGGGGGAGGTGATCTGCCGTCATCTGGCTGGAAAATGTAATGGTGATGTCAGATGCTGGTGAACAAGGAACGCTAATACTTCGCAGTTCTGCCAAAAGTAAACCTACCTTTTCAGCTTGCAGTCTTCCAAACTGTTTATGCAGTTTTGCAAACTGTAAAAAGATGGCTAAGGTTTTCCCTTATGAAGGAAATCAAAAACCTATCCTCTTCCTGTGTCTCTACCTGTCCTCCAGCTGGCAACTGGTCACCTGTGGAAGGCATGGTGTAGATGGTAGGATGATACCGTACCTGATTGGCTCTGGAGGTGGTCATGGGATCGGATGGAGAGGACTTGGTGGTAGTTGGGGAAGATGGCAATGTCTGGGAACAAAAGCAGTTCAGGAGCAAAATCACCAACCTTTACAAGCTTTATACTAAACAGTAAAAAAAAAAAAAATGAGTTCAGATTTTGTTTAAATCAACTGCAAAATTAAGACATAGCAAAATTAAGAAAAAAAAATCTAGGAGAACAAAAATGAATTGTTTTCAAGACTAACAATGTTCCAGAATAGTCCAATTAATAACTGCCATTACTTTAACCGTAAAATAACTGATATTTTTAAGCAAGATATCATGATAGCATTCATCAAGATAAATCTTTATCCTGTGGACTTCCATTGCTGCATGGCCTTCAAGTTAATTTTTATAGGTGAATCACACCTTCCCAGGGATATAAGGAATGATTGTGCAGTGTATGTTTGGTCTTTGCGGCTATAAGAAATTGTCGTTGGCTTATTACATGTAAATGACGATTAACCCTTTGCTTCCAAACCTCTACACAGCTATTCTGATATGAACACTGATGCGTTATAGTTGTATACATTCATATATTATATACATTTAAGCATTTCACCACACCATTTATCCAGGACAAAATCGGTAAAGGTTGTCTACAACGTCCAATGAAGTGCAGTTGTATTGGGTATGGGAAGTTGCCCGTAAAATTTGAGAGAGTTAAAGAATAACTAACTTTCTGCTGAATTGTCTCTGCATAAATGTGGACTTTTGCTTCAATTTCAATTTCATGATGAGTCACATTTTATTCTGGGAACGGGGATACAATGCAAAGGTTTAGAACAGACACACACATAGCTGATTTTCTCTAATGTACAGTACAACATTTATTTTATGGTAAAAAAAGATTACTTAGAAGCAGGGGTATTAGGATTATTTGTATATGTCATTATACAAATTATCCCAAAGGCCATGGAGACATCTACTGTACATAGAACTCTTGTTTGAGATTAAAAAGAAACACCACATTGTTGTGTTTAAAGTAAATAGTTACATGCATATAATTGGCCCACAAAAGACAAAACTAATTTGGTAGGAAGCCAAGGGCTAATCTTAAAATAAAAGATCAAATATACCACTGAATGCAGCTTGGTTTGGCTCCAGATGTTTAAAATGATGAATAAAACACTCACATAAACCATGTATGCTGAAATGAATGACTTCTCAGAATGACTTCCTTAACAAAAGTACTTCAGCAACAAGTAGTACAAGTAAACAATGACAGTCATTACATATTAAAACCACACTGCAATGACATCATCAGAAAGTATCTTGGCAGTTTTACTCTGCTTTTGCATTTTACCGCTGACAATTTGAATAAAAATACACCAATTTCGCAAAAAAAAAATTTTAACAGTGAGAAAACATAACAATCGTTCCCCTAACAAATGTGGTAAAAATATCAAATCCATGACGCTATTACTGTTAAGGTAAAAAAACAAAACAAAAAAAAAACACTATAGTCAAAACATTCAAAATAGTTCAACAAAATGTATAGGATTGATTAATCGTTATATTATTATTAGCATACAATTAACAAGTATATCATCAGATCACTTCTGTAAACCAAATTATACATCAAAGAAGTTTCATCTGGTAAAACGGTTAATTACATGTAATACCAACATAGATAAAATACCTAGAACAAGTTACAGACATATAGAGATATTGATAAATACATCTAAAGAAAAGACATCATGCCTATAATGCACTAACTGGTACCGTTTTGCTCTTGGTTTAAAGAAACTTACCAGCAAATTACAAACAGCTGCAAACATTTGACTAAATTAGCACCTGGTAATGTCTAATGCAATATATCTAATTTCAATATCTGGCAGCTTATCTTTAAATGTACGGGTCACAGAAAATTATGATTGCTAAGCATAGCCAACCCTAAACACTTGCAATGCCGTAGTCTCATTTAAAAATCAGCATCAGAAATCATACTAGATTTATTCACACCAGACATAAAAACATCTGTGTTTTTTGTAACCTTGGAAACCTATGTGTCAATAACAGTGTATTCATTTATTTTGCATACTATGAAATGCCATTTCTGCATCTAGTTAGCAGACGGAGAGCTCAGTTCTCTCACCTGTTTGATGCGATCTGGGTTAACGGTGGTCTGAGGCTGCAGGATGCTGACAGGCTCTGTCTTTGCTACATTCTGAGGCATTTCCCGAATCTTGTCGGCAATGAAGCCGTGGACTGCATTTAATGCTTCAACTGTTCCCTGGATCAGACATACCCGTTCCGTGGTACCTGCAGAGCCCATAAAACTGACGTAAGTACCTTTAAGGAAAAGTAAGCAAGGATAGTAAGGCAAAATCAAGACAATGATCATTGTTGTAACATTCAATACTATCCAATTTTAAAAACAGTTTTCCTCCATAATAGTTGCATTAATACATATTATTAAGCAGGATTAATTAAAACTCTTTTTAAAATGTAATTATCCCCAATGTACAAAAAATACAAATAAATCTGGCTAACCTTTAACAAAGAAAATACATATTCAATTGTTCAATGTTTAATTTACTGCATTATTTTTTGCATAAACATAATTGTGGAACATCCTACTAACGTGACTTATTCGTCATGGTATTAAAGAACAGAGTTGTGAAAATTTTAGTAAATCAGTTTCATCACTATGTGTATTAACTACTGTTGAGATGATTAATTTGCTATGAGTTTCTAAACTGCATTAAAATTGTTCACACTTTAAATATTTGATCTTAAATTATCAAAGCATATTACAATATCATGAATCAGCATTAATTGCCCAATACTTTGCTTACTTTTTAAAGTAAATGATCATGAAAAAAGGGTAAAACAATAAATACATAAATAAACAGTAGAGTTCACTGGTTGCAGCACTATATTTGTTTTTCTTGATAAATTCCCTGTTTTTTTTATTATTCTAAATCGTTACTTATTTTCTCACACATTGTACCTTGCTTAACCTTTGTGAATGGGTGGATACACTTTATAACTCAGCCTTGTATTGTTGTAGGACAAGGTTGTGAGAGCTTTGGTGATATTGTCATGTCACTTTAAATTGTGTTTACATGTTAAAATACCAAAAATGTATTAGTATAGTATGATGAGTTTTGAAATAAGGAAAGTATAGCGAAAACTACCACAATTCAAAAACTGAATGTGTGAACTAATCACCCAGTACAATAAGGGAGGTCCTCATTTGACATCTGTGTTAAACATTTTATAAACCCCTCAGTAGTGCATTAAAAAGTAGTCCTTGAAACCTTGTGTCATTATTCAAGTTTACATTTTTTGTTTGTAAATATTATATTTATATACCAACTCTACTAATAAATCATGCTTGTTATAAAGTTTGTTTTGTAGAGGTTTTTCTTACAGTACATTAGTTGCACAAAAATGATCTCCATTAATGATCAATGCGTCATACCAGTTTAAATTGGGGTCTGCTTCCAATACACATCACAAATCAAATGCCTTCCATAATAATGGAAATATACAGTAGACTTCCTAGATGACACTGTTTAAAATAAACAAATAAAAACAAAAAAGGAATGTAGGTACTGTAGTCCAAGATTAGTGTTACTCATAGTGTGAAACTAGTCCTTAGAAAACAGCTTGCTGCTTTAAATCTTATTTTTCAGTTACAATAGATTTAAATTGAAATTCAATAACAGTAACTGGAATGACTACCGTTGTGGTTTTGTTTTTGCAAACCACGTTTAACTTTGTGTGGTTTCCCAGCTAAAATATTTAGTTTCATACATGTGCCTTGGGGAGTCCTTATAATGCAGTATTACTTGTCCGCTAAATGATGAGAAGTGATATGGATTGATCAGTGTAGCTAATGCAAATGTTTTTCTCCAGGTCAGGAGACAACACATTTAAACAAGCAGAGATTGAGTTACACTGTGCTGCAATCACAGCCTGTCTGACCTGGAAAGCAGCGACGGAGTGAAGCTGGGTGTCGACAAACTGCCACAAAGTTAACCTTGTAGGAGACACAGCATATTCAAAACAAAAAACAACAATTTAAAAATCAATGCAAGATCATTTTTAAAAACATTCATTAAAATGTTTAGTAAAATACTATGCTGCTTGTGTTTGTTTATGGCAGCATATCCACAGGTTCTGATACTGTCAATAATGACACCGTAGATAAGCTAACACATACTTAAAGTATGTAAAGACAGGCAGGCATTATTGTTTTTTTTTTCTTTTGTAACACAATCAAGTAACAGTCCAATACATGGCAGTTTAACAGCTTTGCTAACTCAAAAAAATAAATAAATCCACACACTGTTCTGTACTAATGTTGAGAAGAAAAAAAAAAAGAATCTTTACAGTAATCTCCCAATCATTATTTCTTTTTTGTTAAGTTGCTGATTAAATGTATTAAGTTGTGTTCAGTAAAAGGATTGTGGGAGGTTCTTACTCCCGATATCCTAACTACAATGATCAAAAAACAAACTCAATTTTTTTTTTTTTCCTCCTAGGGCTTTTAAAAAGGTGTATTGCAACTGAAGTTGCTGTCTGTGACAGGTTAAACAATTATTAGGAAAAAGGCCAAACAGATGTCATGTACAAATGACAAATCTAAAAGCAAGTCCACATCCTCTGAGTGGAAATTATTATAATCTAAAAGGCTCTTAAAAAACTAAGGGCAGGCTCAAACAGCATGCAAATGTTTGCAGCGCCACTCTCAAAGCTTTTAATTCAGTCCTATTTGATTTCAATCTAGGATCTTACAATACTGTTTTTCTGAACTTGAAAAATAAGAATGGATATGTAGAAGAAAAGAATTCCGAATGCTTAATATACATGACCAGCAACTATAATGGCAAGTAGAGTGAGCTTTTATGACTTGCCATCCCTGACAGTTCTGTAATTTATCGAGCTTTTAAGATCCATTAGTGTCTAAAGTAAACCGGTAGCTTGTTTTTCATTTTCATCTCTCTGACAAAAGAAACATCTCTTGCTTTTGTATGTGCACAGTAATTAAAGTGCAGAAAATGTAATGTATGCTTCCATAAACTTTAATAGAGGCAAGAAAAAATACATGCATCTGAGGCTTCTGTAGATTTCATCCATAACTTTCGCTCAGATTCTGAGAAACCTCAAAACCGGAATGCAAACTTATAATTAAAAGAAAATATATGACGCTCACTTTCGTATCAAAGCTGGAAAAGTACATCAGGTGTAACCCATGGTACATCTATTTATAATTCCTGTAAATAAAAATAGCCTTAAATCTGGGGTATACCGATTTGTTTATAAATAAATACTACATATTGGCAATTTCAATTATATTAAGTTTGAAAATGACTATTTACAACAGTGCTTGTGGAGAAAACAGCAAGTGTTACTTGAAGCTACTGCATTACCAACTGTTCAGATTTCTGAGCAGATGTTCGATAGAGGCCATGTTTGGAACTTTTGGTTAACATCACACACTCATTACTCATCTGATTCATCGCCCTCTACACTGCACATCTCTCTAGGGAGAATGTGGATGCTGGTATCCAGCTCAAATCAGCAGATGTAAAAAGTGACTGTATGAGCACATGAATACAGATTATGCAAGGTTCTGTATCCTTCTACATTTCTGTTTTGTTTCCTAATCAGCTTCAACACGACAAACACACAAGCAAATCATGTTTTTTTTTTTTTTTGGTTTTGTTTAAAACTACAGTGCTTACTAGATCACGTTATTAAAAGGGGAGCACACCCTCATCAAGCAGCTGTGGCAGGTCAAGCGAAGATTTGAATCAAAGAGAACTAGCCAAATGATATTATTTTATTGAAGTTCGAGTGCAAGTTTCAACAATTTAGAACCTGCATCCTAATATGAAGACACAATGGGTCACTGTTGTACTATGCCAGAATAGCCAATAAGCCACAGCATTACAGTACATGACTGGCTTGGGGTACTAACCTAAGCGACTGCAGGTGTGGCACATCAACTAAACAATTGATACTCCTTACAAACCATGATATTCGGTTTCAAAGCACACTGGGAAATATTAGGGTACATCAAAAGCTATGTCCGACACATTTCATTTGACAAACACCACATCCTTGTTCTTCTCTCAAGTTGTATCCTTCAAAACAAAGGAAGTTAGAAAGGCCAAGAGAGAGACAGAAATGAGCAAGGGGGCTAAAACCACTTCTGAAAAGTTTTTTCAATATTATAACAGCAAAAGAACATTCAAGGAGGAAGTCAAATGTCTAAGGAGATACAAAATGGCAAAATCATAGATGAAGAGAAACAAATAGCAAATATATTAAATGATTACTTTTCACAAGTTTTTACAAAAGGAGGATACAGAAAACATGCACCACGTCGACCTGTTCCTATCCAGTTTTAAATAACTTTAGCATAACAGAGGCATAAGTGTTAAAAGGTCATTCAAAATTATCTAGAGAGCATTCAGAACTGGGCAGACACACAGCAAATTACATTTAATATAGAAAAGTGTAAGGTACTGCATGCAGGCAATACAAATGCGCATTATAAATACTATATGGGAGATACTAAAATTGAAGAAGGAATCTATGAAAAAAGTGAGTTTATGTTGACTCAAATGTCTCCATCTAGATAATGTGGGGAAGCTAGAAAAAAGGCCAACAATGTTCTTGGATATATAGTGAAAAGTGTTGAATTTAAAATCAAGGGAAGAAATGTTAAAACTTTACAAAATCATTAGTAAGACCTCATTTAGAATATTGTGTTCAGTTCTGGTCACCTTGCTACAAAAATGATATTGCTGCTATATTAGATAGAAGAGCAACCAGGATTATTCCAGGGTTAAAAGGCATGTCATATGCAGACAGGCTAAAAGAATTGAATCTATTCAGTCTTGAACAAAGAAGACTATGCGGTGATCTGATTCAAGCATTAAAAATTTGGCGAAATATTGACAATGTCGACCCAAGGGACTTTTTCAACCTGAAAGAATAAACAAGGACTACGGGTCACAAATGGAGATTAGATCAAATCTAATCTTTTAGAACAGAAAATAGGAGGCACTTTTTTACACAGAGAATTGTGGGAGTCTGGAACCAACTCCCCAGTGATGTTGTTGAAGCCAACACCCTGGGATCCTTCAAGAAAGCTGCTTGATGAGATTCTGGGATCAATAAGCTACTAACAACCAAACGAGCAAGATGGGCCAAATGGTCTCCTGTCGTTTGTAAACTTTCTTATGTTCACAAGAGTATGCCTACTGTAGTACTTAATGCTGTGCTGCATACAGAACTAATTTGACAAACTAGAACATAAAACAGAATATCAAATGCACAGATAACATGCTTTACATATTCCGTAATAGACACCATGTAGTGAAGATGCTGAGAAAGAACAGAAATCACTGGATACCAAAAAAGTGAATCCCAGAAGACTTGTGTAGTGTCAGGCCATCAACTACACAATAAACTGTTTGGTATGCCAAGTAAGCAGAAGAAATAGGCTATTTACTCTAAACCACATCCTAGCATGTACTTTTATATACTCCAGTATGCAATCCAATAATTGACCATGTGCAGGTAGTTATCCCTTAAATAATTTAACACGAATAACATTAGTATTTCATTTAATTCTGTTGTTTAAGGATACAAGCCCCCCGTCCCGTCCCGCCCCGTCCCGTCCCCCAGTCCCCATCATATAGAGGTCAATCTCTGCAATTCATCTGGCAAGGATTGTTAATATACTGTTTTGTGATAAGTTCCACATGACCCAAAACAGATGTTGGGATTTTTTTTATTATTTTGCATTCAATTGCTTTTAAACATAGTTTGTTGTTTCTTTTCTCCTGATGTGTAAGAAAGCCTGGATTTAGAATGTTAAAGTTGCTGCCAATACCATTTCAATGGATTTCCCAGTTAAAGTATAGTGTAATGCAGAGCACACTGTTTACCTCAATATATCTAAAGAAACACTCAAACTACAAACTACATATAAACAATGAATTGAAAAGTTGTAAAAGTTGTTGAGCACAGATAGAGCTTTTCAGCGGTGGATAAATCTACAGCTAACTTCTTTACAGGTTTAATGTAAGCATGAAAAAATTCAGAAAAAAAAAAAAAAACTAGGGGCTTTGTACACACATGATCATCCATCATTTATCGTTGAATCCTTGTGGAATATATGAAACTCAATTGGGGAAGTAACTCAGCTTAAGATATATCTTTAAAATATCCTATTATTATGGATTTATATTTGACAAAATGTGTATTCGATGTTCGCACAAATAACTGTTTTGGCTCCGCATGCCGATTATGTCTACAACCCCCCACCCCACCTCAATGTAAAACTGCCCTTTATCAAATGTAACAATTGTGATGCTGTGATAATGGTGCCATGGGAGTGGTGTTATTGATTGTTGTGCTAAAATTGTTCCATAACTGAAACAATTAATGAACTTGCCAGCCTTATTACAAACTCTTTTCATAGTATTTAAAGGATTATACTGTACTGTAGCTATAGTATGTGGATCTCGTATCTGCACAAGTAGCATTTGTCAAATATAAAACCATGAAAACGCTGTAACAGATCTAGCATATTTCAGCTACATTACATCACAAGGCTGCTATAATTTCAAATTCAATCTCAATCTCAGTCAAAGTAAGTCAAGCAAGAAGAGTTTTAAAAACCTAAAACAAGAACGGAATCTTGGCTATCGCCTGTCATGTAAAATCCCACAGAATGCTGAAAGCAGGAATTCCTGTGTACAAAGTACATTAAAAGGAACATTAACAGGCTGCTACTGAATTTGTTGAAACAAATTATGCTAACTGATACGTCTATGGGACTTAATAATTCTAAAGTTAAAGCATTGGAAAGAAAGTCATTTTGTGGCTTACCTAACTCGTTGGTGAATTAATCTAGGAATTAACAGCTCAAGCAATCTGGATGCTTATGTGGAGATACAGCATGTACCACCTGCATTAAATTAGTTTAACCAAATATCCATTAATAATGGCTTCTGTTGCTGCTAAATAATAACAGAAATTCACCAACAAGTGGCAAAGACATACAGCAGATAAACAATACTGTATCTGACTGGTTTTACCTATAAACCTGCAGGTTTTGTCATGCAGCATTGAAGGAATAAAACAGTAAAATCACACATAACAAAACATGGCAAATTAGCCAGTCTCGGATCCAATCTTCCCGATTTCAGTTGGTTTCTTCAGACAGTACATCTACTGTACTGCCCCCTGTCAGAGGATGTATGGTAGTTTCATACAATAAAAACAGGCTCAAATGGTCAATTTGAATATTTGACTCCTAAACTGTCGAATAAAAATCAATAAGCAAATAGTTTTAAATAAGCAATCTGTTACTGTATGTTGTTTTTTTCGAATGATAAATCAGTGTCAACAACTTTAAAAATATGTAGCGTAAAGTATGTAGCGTTTCAAAAGTGTGTTCTCTTCTTGCTGTCAAGGAGGTTTAGTTCAGTGACTATGTTTTTCTTATGCTCAGGTTCATTTCTTATCCAACTTCCAGATGGCTTCCATCCGTTGGGTGTAATTGAAGCCAAACTATTAAAAGCATAAAGCACTTTAAGCTAGCTGGCATGCAGATTCTTAAATGCAACAATGAATCAAAAAATAAATACTACCTGAATACTTTATTTTTTTAAAGAAAATTCATGCAATTATTTCCAAATCCTTCCAGTATGTAAAAGTTACTTTCAATAGTATTACAGTATTGTACTAAATGAAAGGCTCATACAGTAGATAGCATGATGTTGAATGAAGTTTGTTAATAGGTACTCTAACCAATGATGTTTCTGATGACGTTTGTTACAGATACTGCTGACCGCTGCTATTAGATGACAATTTCATATTTCTTTTACTGGTTGAAACCGATCTGAACACTTAAGATGCTAGCTTAGGGAGCACAAGGTAGCAGGCGTGCGCCCAATCTCTCCCGATTGTGGAGGTCTCAAGTGAGAAATAAAGTGTACTGTAATGCAGCAACATCATGGTGTTGATGCTTTGGTTACAGATACTGCCAACCCCCCATTTAAACAACAGTTAGTTAAAAATATGACCTACTTTTCATAGAGAAGGATAAAGTCAATAGGCTATGTTACAGCTACACAGGGAATAGTGTAGCTAGAAACATAACAAACTAAAAAAAAAAAAAAATAGTCTTGTCTACCATGCTTTAGATACGCTCTCTCTCTTTACACTTGAATGTATGGCACGGTAACCTGTATGTCACAACGGTTATACAGTATAAACTCACTTAAATACAAGTGGTTGGGTCAAACAAGTAACTTTATCCTTTTTTTAAATGTCATGCACAGAGATTCTTTACCGTGAGCAAAAAATGACGGTTGTATTACTGCACATGCTGACGTTTCAGTAAACTGCACTTCGGTTAGCTGACCGTGAGCCGATCCCTTAGACCTCAGCTGCATTCCATCACATCCTATTGACTTTTCATAGGCAACTGTATATCATCCAGCAAAAACAACAAAGGAATAAAATCGTGACAGACTCAAGATCAGGAAAGCCCTAGGATGTGCCATCATCTGAGAAACCATACTATACACCTTACATACAGCTCAGTATATTAGGAGAGGAAATAATCCTGAGTGATTCATTATGCAAGATCATTTGATAAACTAAGCATGCATAAAAGAGAGGCATTAATAGGTTGGTCAAATATGCAGGATGACCACTATATTCTCACCCTTTTTCCTTAAACCTGGTCCTGAGCAAATAGTAACATTCCAGAGATAAATCGGCAGCTTTGCGTCTTGTGGTTTACAAAGACACAACCACTGCGACTCCCATTACAGGGTCAGATTGATGCTGACAAGCAGGTCATGGCCTCCATTCTCTGGAAAAATAAACCAAAAGGATGAATGTGTTACCCTATTAAAAATGCCAGAGCGCTAAATTAATATCCAGGATGCAGTGTTGAATGTATTCTTGCAAGGATTTAATTTAGAAGCAAAACTAATAAACATTTAATACTTCTGTAAAATTCAGATTCTTAGCGCTCTCAATTACTTTTGCTAAAAAAAAGGTCCTTATAAGGTTAGTCACAAAAGGACACTCACTTCTGTAGATATATATGCAAAACTCTAAAGAGTAACACGTGTGTACATCTTCATCCACTGTATCCCAGGTGGTGTTCTTAATTGATCAAAATCAGCCAGCAGCAATTGGATCCTAAGAATAGACTGATTTTATTACTAGTTTTGAAAAATATTTCTAGCGATGCAAAAAACACATGTTTATTGACATGTATGAAAAGCACTTTTTTATTGCTTAAACTTGAAACCCTGATACAGAACAGTAATGCAAGTGATCAGGAGGTAAAAAGGAAACAAGATCCAGTCCACATCATAAAAAATTAAAGATGCATACATTTAAAATGGCCAAGCTCCAGTGGTATATTACTGCAATTTCAAACCCAGACAGAATGTTGTTACACTTATATTTCATCTAGCTTCTTCCTTTAGAGGCTTTTTTCCCCCCATGAATTATTTAATGCCTACCCAGAGTAGTCACTATTGAAATCTTTTCATCAGAAATCTTTTTTTCCCCCCAGTACGATACCCGAATTAATTACATTTTGAGCAGAAACAACTCTATTACGATTAAACTACCAAAAGGCACAACTTGTGCTCAGTGTTTAAAAACTGAAAATAACTTTATTCTGTAGGTAAGTCTCAAAGTCAAAGCTAGAAAACAATCAAAAAAGCAGAAAACCAAAACAGAAAAAACAGAAATCTAGATCTCAGTTGTGGAGAATGGTAAAGTGACAGATGCAGAACATAGCTTCATTCTTGCTGCAACTGCAGGGCTGGATACAATTGTTAGAACCAGGGATGGGTTGCCACTGATGCTCGGTCACTGTGGGAATATCTTTCTGACAAAAAGATGGGTGTCTTCAACATCATAAATAATAAACACTGTTCATGAGGTTGTCCTCAAGTCAATAGAAGGAATAAGGGCAGAGTCATGCAGAGCTACTGCAGGGAATGCCTGCTGTAATATCAGCATTTCTGCCAAGCTCCTCCTTTTGGTAACTCTAGTATATAATGTGCTCATTATTTGATACAGCTCTTGGCATGTACTGAACAGACTATATACAACTAACACCACAAGATTCTAAAAGTGTTACTCATCATATTTAAAAGTAATGAGGAAGGATATGAATTTAAATTTGAAAATAAAACTTTATTCAACTCAATGTTATTCTTCCATTTCTATCTTCAACGAAACACATTAACAGGTGGCAATATTTCCATTTTTTATGAACCCACAGGACCTTGACATGTGGCATCTACATTATATACACTGTACCAATACTGTGGTTTGTTAGGAAGAATATCAATATATATATATATAATTATGTCTTAAAAACTCTGGTTCGACACTATTCTCTGTGGTGTAAAATGCTGAAGGCACTGATCAATAAAATACACTAACTATCCCCAACACGATTAGAAAGTAAGTTTACCACATCAGTAATATGGAGCATTGATGTGCTAAACTTCCTTTCTAAATCACCCTGCACATAAAACTGAAATTGGTCATTCAGACCGAACAATTCAAAAAGACAAAACTGTAGAAGAAACAATAAAGAGACAGATGAGTCAGACCTTGGGGCAGAGGCCTCAGTAAACTGCAAAAACAGTGAGGGCATATTTAACACCTATTTATTAAATAAATGATCCCTTACATGCATTTAAATTACCACATGATGAAATTAAACAAATTGAAAAAGGAAACTGTATAAGCAATCTGTCCTTGACATTACACAGAAAAACTGTGTCCATTATAGTATGCGAGCAATCCTTACTTCACAGCAATTCACTGCTATTGTGCAGTCACAACAAAACACTTAAAATGGCAGTGAAATAAAAAAGGCTTTTAATATTGCAACTGCATACATGTTTGTATGCAGGTTAGACATTTAGGAATGCACAGCATGGAATTCTTATCAGGTTTCCCTGTCCTTAAGAAAAATGCTTTGACCAAATTCTCACACACACACACACACACCAGGTGTAATATGACCACAACAGATAACACATTATCTACAGAATAAAGCTGTAACATTTGCCTAACTGGCTTGGTCACTGTGTCTCTTAATTAGGCTACAGCAGAATCCACAGGGACCTAGCATGTGTTGGTTAAAGCGATTTGCCTTGCCTTCCAATAAAGTAATTTATTTACCTGTCACTGCTGAGCCTCCACAGCAAACAGCTTGCAAGCTTCTTAACTTTGCCCACACCACCTTTTCCAGCCCAAAGGTTTTAATACACCATCTCTGACAGCAGATATGGGGTGTCAAGTCAGGCTGGGCTTTTTATTATTTTTTTTAATCATTTTGGACCTTTTAATAATCATTGATATTCAAGCAATCTGTGTAGAATAACTTAAATAAATAAATAAATAAATAAATAAATAAATCAATCAATCAATCAATCAATCAATCAATCAATCAATCAATCAATCACACAATTACAGACTAGCAGAACATTCTTTAAAATAGTACATTTGTTTCAAGGTAAGTCATTGGACTAGTAGCCCAGTAGCATGTAAAACACCCATGACTGGTCTCCCACATTCTGTATATCAATTTAGTGATGCCCCGGGCCAGTCTTAACCCATAATCTTCACCCTTTTTGATACTGTTAGATATAAGACATCCAATAATATGTAAAAATGTAATGCATAACCAGATTTTAAATTTTACTGACTGTGCAAGGCCTCCATAATATACTGCACTGTACCACAATGTATTAGATTAATATAAAAAATAAATACATGTAAAAAAAGTTAGGACACCAGTGTTTAACACTAGAACTGCTGCGGTTATACTCATATCTAAAACTGCCACAGGCAGTCATTATGACGGTTACATTTTAAACATCAATATTAAAATGAAAGACAAACTATCGAATACAACACAAAAGGTTTATTCAAGCACATAAACATCTGCACAGCTGAAACGCTGTATTTAAATGAACAAGTAAACATAAAATGGTTTATTTTTTAAACTTACCACCTATAAAGCACTACATATATAAATATAAATTGAATATTGTAGGTTATATTAAATAAAACCATGTGTTGTAAAATGGCGGTACTAGGTGGGTGGGATTATAACTTCCTTATTTCCGTGATCCTGCCTTTCAAACGGCGTCAGGGTATTTAATACATGTATTTAGGAAAAGACAAACGGACAACCGCATAACTTTGACACGCAGAGTCATTTAAATTTGAAAACCTCAAACCGTCAAAATGACTGGCGTGGCGGTTCTAGTGTTAATATTGGAAAGAGATTCTTCTTGTGCAGGGGGCCTTTCAGGAAGCCTTCATATAATGAATAGAGGTTAAATAAGGAGCACACATCTTGTTTTTTGAAGAGGTGTTCAAACTTCAATATTTAAAAAAAAAAAAAGTCAAGTGATCAGGAAATTCAAGTAGACATTGTTAAGATCAGATTGAAGTGTTGCATTCATTACAGTATCCTATTGAAATCAAGCATGACCTTTCAGACATTAAAAGAAAAAAAAATCCATTGAGGAAGAACACATGTGCGCCGAGTCAATTCTGAATCAGAAGACAGATTATGATGTGGTTTGTCGCCCCTCCCCCAGTTAAAATGCAAGACACTGTTGTAATAAACGCGACAGTTTTTAAATAGCAAATTCTCTAACATTTCCACCAGAATAACAATCGTAATTGAATCCTCCAAGCTTCTGAGTGGAGCTCTAAGAGAAATGTTGCCATGGAAACAGCCAACTCTCATTCTACAATAAAACCATGAGAACATGTCAATGCCTTTGAACAGTGCAATGTGTACCGCTAGTCAATAACCCCCCCCCCAAAAAAAAAACTAGAACACTTTAAAATTCGACTTGCAAGATGGACTACCCTTATTTAAATCAACATATTTAACTAATTGATCTCAAGACAGAGGGTTACTTGTGGTTGTTTACTTTAATAAAGTGTTTGCTAATAAGATTAGCTATAATGCACCATAATGTCAGAAAACCCTCTTTAAAAACAATAGACCAGTTAAAAGGTGCCCTTGACACATTCTGACTGAAGGGTTTTGACAGATTATTAAATATTTACTGGTCAAAACACACACTGTGGTTACCAAAACATGAAGCAAACACAGCAAAGAAAATGAGGGAAGCACAATCTCCCCAGCCTGTGATTAATGATCCTTGCATATTTTCTTCCCAGTCACTGGGATCAATTTTGTCCCAGTCAAATAATGTAGGAAAGCAATAAGCAGACATTGGTTGACATTAAATCATGAACATTTGACAACAACTCAGCAGAGCTTGATCGAATTTCCCTCAACTCCATTGTTTAGCCTTTTAAAATTAATAAATAAATACATACATATAATATAATATAAAATATAGTGGCATTTACAAAAAAAGGCATGAAAAGGTGTCCTATTATAATGCTTCAAA
The DNA here is from genome assembly GCA_030684275.1 of Acipenser oxyrinchus oxyrinchus. NCBI lineage: Eukaryota > Metazoa > Chordata > Actinopteri > Acipenseriformes > Acipenseridae > Acipenser > Acipenser oxyrinchus. Next base: position 23,896,747 of record CM060266.1, read on the forward strand.
TTATGCATCAGCAATTGATTTCTACCTTACTGGAGGGTTTAAAAAATAAAACAGCTGTCTGGTATCAAATCAGCCATTTTAAAGCAGGACTCAGACAGCTAGTCAACTATCTTTGAAAAACTAATATCCTGTTTCTATTTTTTATAAAGAGAAAAAAAGGCGACTTTCTAATGACATAAACCAGTTACACCAACATCTAAATACATGAAGCAGAAGAACATGAGGAAACAATATTCCATAACCAGAAACAGGTTTCACATTGTCTCAGCGAGAGCATTTTAATAAGCTGAAGTCATGACACCATATTTCTTAAAGAAAGTCTCAAGAACTCCCAGTGCAGATATATAAATCACTGGCAACTACACAGATGAATGATGTAACAAACATAAATGTTGTTGGGCATGACATTTGAGTAATTTGAAGATGTGTAAAGTCAACAAAAGAAGAAAAAAAAAGTGCAGATTTTAGAGCCTTAAAATCGTGTCATTGCTTTTTTGAAAAATATTTCACTCAAAATGTTAATTCAGAGAAGTGAAAAAGAAAATCTGTGCACATTTGCGCTAAATACTAAAACATCTTTCAGCAGACTGCCATACCCTTCACATAGCTGTAAGGTCATCACATTAAGGCTTTCCAACTAAAAAATACTTTCCATGTGATGTCATTAAGTTAAAGCCGTCAAGGGAATACAAAGAAACAAATGTTCTGTTTCTGATAATAAAATACTCCTTGAACTCATTTAAAAACTAACAATATAGCACAATACAGCTTGTACTATATTTATTTGGTATTTCAACATAAGACTTTTAAGGCCAGTGAAAAACCAGCTGCTGTGGTTAAAGGCAGCATATATTTAAAGTGATAAAGCTTATAAACGATACAAACAAAGCGAACCACCTTGAACTACACGACAGCTAATTGTTATGTTATGCTTTGTAACATAATCACAGAGCATTATGTAGGTTTGATGAAGCTAAAACCCGCTTGTAAAACATTCATTTGCAACTACAGCACACGTGCTTTTCATTACTGGGTCCTTGTAAAATGTCCAGGGATTTGTTGGCTTCGAGAACTTCCTGTTCTGTCCTCTTAGCTCAGTATGTGTTGACACCCAAAACCTTTGTTTCTCCGATTCCCCAAGCTTGGAACCCAACCCAGAAGTCTTCACTGCCCAGTAAAGACAGATGCCCTGAGCAGAGAGAGAGTGCAAACTCCAACACCCGAAGCCTTCAATGGAAACAGGAATGGAAAAACCAAAGCCATTCTGAGCCCTTGCCAAGCAAAACCATAAATCAGCGTCTCGGGTGAAACCACACTCTGGAGAGTTTTCATTTATACCAAACCACGTTACTGCACTTAAACAGATTTGGGTTGTCCCTAATGCCATTTTTAAAGTTTGAAAAACATGCTTTAGTTACAAATACATAACCATGACTATAGTCGTCTTGTGTGACCACGCTAAATGGTTGCTGAAGAGCAGTGCAACAGGAAACCCACAATATTTACAAACTATTTTAATACAGTAGTAGAATCACAAGCTTGTATTACTCTTTGCAACAGTAAGGGTTTTACAGCAGATTTGAACAAATTATAAGGCTTTAAGGACTGTTCATTTATACATCAGTATTTGAGAAAGAATTCAGTACTGAAAAATGCCTGTATTGGTTTATTTTTGGGCACTATTTGCAGAACATTGATAGAACGGGGTTAAATAAATGTAATTGTGGTGGATATGGTTTTACACAGTCAGTGTTGTGAGGATAATGTTTACAGTGTTGGTATTAATGTTGTGAAATCTTAATAAAAACCTTTTTTGCACAATTTACTTTGTTCTTCTGATGAATATTTTAACTATCCTTCAGAATCTGAAAGATGCATTCAACTGCATGCCAGTACCCAAGACACTTCTCTCAAGACTTGATTTAAACCGATGTGCAATAGGTGGACTTTTCGGCACACAAGTAAAAAAAGCTCATTGTGCTCACAAGGAGTGTTTCGCTACGAGTTAGCACTGTGATGTCAGCAAACAGGTTTCATATTTGTGTCAGACTCAGGACTGTGTGTACCATACTATGAAAGTGTCTCTGTGTTAGTAAACTGTTTATATATCCTCTATGCTAATACAATCTCTCTTCAAATATGGTATTTCTTGGCTCACTTTGTCCCATCCATCAGTGGCCCAAATGCCAGCCAGGTAGACAGAGAAAGCAGACGTTCAAGATTTTTGAGGTCAGTCTCAACCTGAATGATGAGGCTGTTTTGAACTTTACACTACCATGTCTCAGGGTGAAGCAGAGTATTCAAAGACGGAATGAATGAATTGAATACACTATTAATTCCTCTCTATGCATCCGTTTGTTAAGGACCAGGCACCTGGTGCATGACTACATTTGATCAATTATTACATGCAAAAATCAGTATGCCCATGACTGGTCAATTAATAAACAGTGTTCAGTAATTCAAACATATTTAAGTTTTTTATTTTATTTATTTATTTATTTATTTTAAACTAAAAAACTTCCAGCTTCAGTGTTTCACTTCATGAGTAAATAAATTTTATTTTGAAAATCTAGGCCCAGCTTCGGATGCCTATTCGGATGGACTATTTTTATGTGCTTTTGGAGGGGTGGAGTGGGGGGGTTGTCCTTGCAAAAGAGCTCGCTGGGTATGATTGCTGCATTTGCTGATCATTTTGGACGACCCCTTTACATAAAAATACACAAATAAACACTTCAACCTACTGTACATTACATTTTGCAAAAATGAACATGAAGCACAATAATACTGTAACACATATCCGCGCAAGTGGATTAACAGATGGGAACAAAAGGGAATTCCGGAATGGTAACCTAAAACTGGACAGTTTAACCAAGAAGAGCGAGATCAGCTTGTGGAACAAATTAGAAAGAAAACTAAGAGAACAAGAAGTATGTCATTCTGGAGTCCCACAATTGTTGAACTTTCTTAAATGTCTAACTGGGTGTGCATTTCCTCCATCTCCATTTTAAATTATTCGAGGTTGCTCTACTCTGCCCTGAACAGCTTGCCTGCGTGACATGAACTTCTGCAAAGAAAAACAAATACAATAAACTCCCACTCCCTCTGTTGGCTGCCAACCTGTTTGGAATAACTCATATATATATATATATATATATATATATATATATATATATATATATATATATATATATATATATATATATATATATATATATTTTAATCAAGGAACACCACCTCATTTGCGAGGCAGAACTATTTTGTAACGGGAACCCTTCACAGATTCTCCCATTTTTTTAAAGCCTGAAACAGCTTTCTGCTTTAAATTTGCAATTTTTTATATTTTCATTTATTAGCAGTCATTGTAGGGTGGACTCAGCTGCAATTAATAACACAGATGCCGTCAACTGTCTTATAAGTAACTTTTTCCAATAGTCAACAACCAGACCTTGGCAGAAACCTTTTATCTAATTTACTAACAGAAAAAAAAAAAAAAGTTTCCAGTTGAGTGCAATTTCCTCGGGTCATCTTTCTCCCATTGTTTATGCATGTGTAATAGTGCCATTGCCAGAAGTGATTGTAATGTGTTTCCAAGGCAGCTGGACACAGTAAGCTCTCATTTTCCCTTACAAACTTGGCACATATTGGACTGTCACTGAGAACCTTTTTTATACTGTGTATATATATAGTGCCTTGATACACTAAAATAGTAGATTGGCCTGCTTCTAGGGACTGCAGTAGAAAATAAAATTAATACAGTTAATTATAATATAATTATGATTTACAAAGTCTGAAGGGCATGAACAGCAGTCTTTTGCACATTTACCCTGTTTCTTACAGTATGTTTCGCTCAGTTAGATTAAAGTAGCTGCAAGTAGCTCTGTTGACACACATTAGTAAGTGCAAGCACACAATGTAGAAAACAGAACCTTTGTCTTCCCAGCTGCAGTCTACAGCAGAGTCAGTTCAGCAATCCAAGTCTTGCATATTAAAATAATTTTTAGAGGGCTAAAGGGACATACCATAGCTAATCTGGTAAAGCAATTTGCTTCATAAAACTGTGTGCATACTGTAGCTGCTTTTCACAATTTTTTTTTTCTTCTTGCAAGTGTAACATTGGTGCAAAAAAATCCCTTAAATTTAAATACATCATCAGAAGCAGTCTTTTAGCATTTGAACCCATATCATTTTTTCTTGTTCTGCCATTAGTGAAGAGTCGTCCGTCCTTCCCCCCCATTTTACACAAACATAATGCAGTTGAGCACAACCAATCACAACGTAGTTGTCGAGTGAAAACCCTTTGCCATGCTGTGGGGAGCAGTACCCTGAGGTCAGGATTGAGGCTTCCAGGCAGTGTGAGGAAGCCTGTCATTAGACTTTCATGTGTGAACCACCGCCAGTGTCCAGAGGGCTTTCTCGGTGCTATCAAGCCGTTACTTTCATCTAGCAATAAATTATTCAGCACTATTTAGAAAAGCAATTTAACAATACGCTTTCTATCGTTTCATCCTGCTTTATTTAAGCCAGAAGGAAAGGGTATTACAGTAAATGTACCATAAATCCTGGTCCTATGTTACAGGTTTGATATAGAGGATGGGGTAATGAAAGCAGTTAATAGAAGCCCAAAACTATTCTCCCACTCTTAATCTGATCTGATGCAATGAACTGCAAAATACTGCAAGCAGGGTGTACCTGGGTTAGCAGCCATTGCAAGCAACTCTGTTAAATGATCTGTAATGCTGCACTGCTGATAATTATTTGTCACTTACAGCCGTTCCCTTGAAGGCAAACACAAAGCCCTCATAATGAATTGTGTGAGCGTAGCACAGGAAAATTTGAATTTAATAATTACCTTAGGTGTTAGGACGGATTAACTCTAATACTGCTATGGAAGAACAAATCACTTATAAAACTTACTCCGAGAAGGAATTAAACAGTTGAATTGCAAATGTCATGAAATTTGACAGCTTTAGGTCTGTTCATTATCATTCTTCGTCTCTTTCTAGACATGTGCGCATCATCTAATCAATGCTTAAGGTATAGTAATTCGGAAAAGGGTACTCTTTTCTCAGAATGTGTCCTGCCTTGCTGTATGTTACTTAAGGATTTTTTCAACAATTTTGAATAAACTTGAACAATAATAGATAAACAAGTCTATCTTATTATATTTCCATTGATTTGCTACATCAATGTTATCTTATATGCCACTTGGGTAGCCCAATTTTGCACAACCAATAAACCTAATCAAATTTAGAAATCCTAATTTAAAAGGCAAAAATTTGCATTTCCCTTGGACTGACTTAGTTTTCTGGCCTACCAGAAGTTAAATAAAGAGTTAATTATACAGGCCTGAACTGGTACAGAATGCTGCTTACAGAATGCTTACTGATACTCACCGTTCTTAATGTATCACTGGCTTTTTTCTGAATTTCAGAATTAATTTAAAAGTCATGGCTTGGCTTACCACATCTAAGACACCTACAATACATGGCCTTGATGACAACCTACCTTCCTAGTCGTTCTTGGCATACACTGAATGCTGATCAATTGGTGCTTCCAAAATTGATTTAAAAATAAAAAATTATTCATATCCTGCACAGAGAACATTTTCATGTTGCTGACCAATGAAGCAGAACTGCTGTCAACACACTTCAGAAACATGTGCCTGAAGCTGAGCTGCTCATGTAGTGTATGGAACAGGGCCTAAATATGCAGAGAATCCAAAAGAAAAACAAAAGGTGGCAGACAACATTGCACTTTCTGTTCTTGATGGTGTGAAGTAACTTTGTTCCACTCTTTGCCCATGTCAGCTTACTCCACTTCATTGAGCACGCAAACCCACTAGAGATGAGAATGGACATTAAAAACAATGCTTTTGGGAGTTACAAAAGTGAAATGGTTAACTTTTAATAGCATATCACTGGAAATATTGCATTGATCCGATAGCTTCTTTATACTGTATAAAAACTCTCCTGACTTCTGGACTGAGCACAAATACAAGAAGGGACAACAGTGGATTTAGAAAAAAAAAAAACTCTTAAAAAGAATACAAATTATTGGATTTGTTCTGCTTTTTGAATATATATCCAAATAACATTTTAAGCTTTTAAAATCTGTTTACAACACCCCCAACCTGTTATCGCTTATGAAATTGAATCATATACATTAGTACATCGGAAGAAGTTCATTAAAAATACTTATGCTTAGAGTGTCACATTTACTGTGTTAATACTCAGGACGGTGTCTGAATATTTAAACAGAGAATCAATAACCAATGAATAGTATAAATAACTGGGGGATCAATACATAGCCCTTTTCTTAGCATTTGTATACAGGGTTCAATGCGGAATATGCACAAAAAATGCTTTGAACATAGGCAAAAACTAATGTATTCAGACAAAACTGAGTAAATAGAATGTATGCACACACACAACTGTAGACTGATGAGTCTTGTTTATTATAAGCTGCGAAATTTGTTTGTCAAAAGAGCTGAGTGTCATCTTATGTTACAACTTTATGAAACAAGGCTATTTAAATTGGCTGGAAGGAGAAGATGGGAGGCAGTAGGAATTCAAAATGCTTACATTAAAATACTGCATAATGGCTTGGAAAGGGTTTCCGGCAGGGAGGGAATGGAGCAGGAATCCACCAGCAAGCAACAACTGACTCATGTGACTCATTGCAATGTGAATATTCAGTGCAACAGTATATTTACCTCACACTTTGACATTGTGCTATCAACATGCTTATTAGGGTACAATGTATGCAGATCTATTTTTCAATGTTTATGACAGATTTCTACCCCCTCTCCAAACTCAAAGCAAACAAATGATAATGAAAGGATTGCCCGAAATGAAAACAAATGGAAAGCATCAAAAATGTGTGCATCTGTACAACAGTATTTTCAGTGATAAAAAAAGCTTTAGGTTATATAATCAGAAGTGAAAGCTTGTGCATCATTTCAAGTGACAAAAGGATTAGATAAATGTCTATGCACTGTTCCTAATCAAGTTACAGGGCTGTTGGTTTGCTCCATTGTTAGGGCTGCTTTTGAGCACACTAATAAGATTTAAATTTTTGTATAATTTATTTTTTAACCTCATAGGGTACCCAAGACTTAAATTAAGTAAGGGCTCAGATGTAGTTTTCTACAGATTAATATTCATGAGGCTTGCTCAGTCTAATCAAAGGAGTCCTTGAAATGTTCTTTGAGAATACATTAATTAAGCTCTTGCACTCTTCTTATAGGTTTCTAGTCTCGTTTTGGGCAGCACACAATAGAATGCATTTATGGCAATAGGAATTTATCTTTTTAAGTAAAAAAAAAAATCCCATAATTTGACAGAAATTAACACAACTGTTAGGTATTTGGGTAAACCTCATTTATTTTACAATATAAATACTTAAATTATTTACATACACTACATAAACATTTGGAAAAAAAAACATTGTTTTAGTTTTTAGAAACATTGTACCATTATCTTCACACCTTCAAGTGTGTATCACATACTTACTGGAACTACAAGGCACTGAGATTAAAACAAACTTGTATGAAGTGCAGTCCTGCTGTTCTTTAATGTATCTACCATACTGCACTAATAACTGCTTTAAAAAAATGTAACTAATGACAAAATCCTGCCTTGTATCTAGGTCTATACCCAGGGATTCAAAGAAAAATGTCTGCAGGTCCACACCTGGGCCAGAATTAAAAGTGGACTTTATAGCATACTATAGCTTGTGGCGCAAATCACGAACCACAAATTGTTGGGAAAATAAATAAACACTCCTGATGCCACAGTGCGAGAAAAAGCGATATTTTTAATCTAAACAAATTGACATGTTAAAGTGTTCCCAAAGCAAACTGCAGTCATGACATCCCATAATAACCTGAGACACTACCGTTGTACAGTACATGTATATATTTGATGATTGCCTAGCAACCACAGCAAAGCGAATGGCTATGGCTCTGGTTTGGACTGGTTTATTGGAAGTACAAATCCAACATTTTAACTGTTTAAATATATAGTGCTTACTTCTTGTTATTGGCGCTATCTTTTCATACCTTGTTAGGTTGATGTTTAATAATGTTTTAGTAGTCTTCTGTTTGCTGATCCCTGCTACTCATGTAGTTCTATTGCTCTTAATGCGGTACGCATATGAGAAATGCCCAGTCCTTTTTATTTTAATTCTCTACCAAAGCAACTAAAAATAAAAAGTATAAATGTTTCTACTGTAGTTCACATTGGACACAGTTAATTTTCTTTAACTATCTTATCAAAAGCTCCCACCTGTCAACTGAACCATTTCAATTGCTGTAGCTGTAACACTTATTTGGAATACCTCAAGTGGACCCTTGAGCCCAGATAAGACTTGAAGTTTTATGTATCTTTCTCAGTCAATTTTTTCGCCTTTGGCTCTGTTTTTGTGCCAGGCTATGGCTATCTTCATTATTATCAACAGTTGGTTTTCCTGTGGTCCCTGCAAGCTGATCTGATCCTAAAGGAGTTTCTCCATTAAAACTTGCAGACTATGAACATTTCACAATGTAATTTCTCGCTGCTGTGCTGCTTCATTTATTCAAAATAAACTCACTGGAGCCTCTCAACAATTAAATGTTTTCAACACTGCATTTAAACCTCTACAAAACTCATGTTACAAGGTTTGCAAATTTTCCTGAAGGATAGGCAAGTAAAGTAAATTTCAAACAGAACAGTATGCCGTGACTAACATATAGTACAGATTAGCAAAGCTGTACCATGAGAGAAGCACATTGTTAATCCAGTTTTATTTTGTGAAAAACTGTCCAACTCCATCTCAGGACCATTTGGTTGAAATTGAACTCCCATTGGTTGTACTGTAGTGGTAAGGATCTCATATTCCACAAAGTATGCATATTTTCTAATTCCTTTCTACAATCAATTCCCAATTCCAATTTAATCAATTCCAACACATCATTGATCAAAATTGCAATTAGCAGTATTCTGTTAAAATGAGCTTCTCACAGTGAGAGTAAATTACTTAAATTTAAGTCAATTAAATTAGCTTCAAAATGAAAGCAGTTGATTAAATCATAACAGTTATTAATGTCTCAAATATCAATTCCAATTTCTTTGAAGGAATTGGAATTTGACTTTAAAAATGAATTGGAAATTAAATTGGAATTGAAAAACAGGAATTGACCACAACCCTGGATATGACAAAATGTCTAGAATATATTTTGTTTATTTGCGTTTTGTTTCCAATTAAAATTATTATTATTATTATTATTTTAAACTGTTGTTGTCAGGGTGGTAAATCTACTTTAAACCATTGCATTTAAACATTTGTTTACCGGTTTGTTCATATGTTCCGTGCTGTACAATATATCTTTAATCAGAATACACTGTACTGATACCGAAACTTGCTATTGTACTGTATGCCAAAAATAAGAAGAAAATTACCATAGGTTTGCAGAAGACCAATGTACTATTTCCACCCTTCACCATAACATTTAATAAAATGAGGCAATAACAAAAAGTCACTATTAAGTTAGCAAGCCTGTAATTTTTAATAGTTAAATTTGTATTTATTTATTTATTTTTTAAAATCAGACATTCCTTTACCCACCTGTGCATAAACAAACTACATTGTATTACAACACAATTGAAAAAGATTTAATCAGTAAAACATTCATTTCTGTGGGTAGCAAACGCTTTTAAAAAACACTCACTTTGTGGGGACAGTTAACTTATAATAATGTCGTCTAAAGATCTGCCTAACAAGTTCTACATACATCTGTTTGCAGCAAAATAAAATAAAAAATAAAAAATAAAAACACACCAAAGGGTAAACCGTGACTTTAATATTATTCAGAAAGACAGATCTCTAAAAACATACATCTGTTAAACCCATTAATAAAAACTAGATATGTAGGAGAATGTGTTCAATCCTGCCCCTCGCCTCCCCTCCCTCATTGGTGTTGTACTTAATTTTGAATATATTTTCTTTCTAAAAGAGAAAATCCTGTTAAGTCTTAGCTTGGCCAACCCATCCCTTAAGTCAAACAAGATGACCCATTTTAAAATGCTGCACTGCAGTTATTAAAACTTATTGATGAGTCTATACACTGTAGCTTGTTAATCTATTGTACACACCAAACACTTACTGTAGCATGACAATCACAATATTTGTCCATGTATTTGGAGTAGTGATTAGGGCTCTGGACTCTTGACCGGAGGGTCGTGGGTTCAGTCCCAGGTGGGGGATACTGTTGCTGTACCCTTGAGCAAGGTACTTTACCTCGATTGCTCCAGTAAAAACCCAACTGTATAAATGGGTAATTGTATGTAAAAAATAATGTGATATCTTGTAACAATTGTACCCTGGATAAGGGAGTCTGCCAAGAAATACGTAAATAATTAATTAATAAGTAAATAAATAAATAAATTTAGTTTTCCTCCATGTATTCTTAAGCTAAATGCTTTTTTCACACTTCATTTAATGTCTCTACCCACAATTAGCCCAATTTCTATGTAACAAAGACCTCACAGCTTTTCCCACACTTCTGAAGTGACAACTAAATAGTATTGTGATATTTCCTTTAATTTTATGTAATATGGAGTAAGCGGAAAATAATCAAGGAACACAATGCCAACAAGCCTATAACCAGTTTAAAAGGCACATTTGTATACTGAACAAGAAAGTCATACAGTAATAACTTAGTTCAATAATTCCTAGTGTAAGGCAGCAATTTAAATTGGCTGTATAATCAATTAAACATCTGCTGTCAAAGGCAGCTTGGATAGTTGGTAAGTTAAACCTTGGGGCTCTACAACAATTTACCACATCATTTAACATACCTAGGTCAGCTTGGTGTTCATTTGCCAAAAAGCCTTAGGTTAGAGAAACAAAATTGGCTGGAATGAACATCTAAATGAGCATAAATATCACAAGAGCAGCAGTAATATTGTCAACATTGATTTTTAGTTCTGTGTTGGGAATGCCGCACACAGACTTCAGACATTACATACTTTTCATGGGCTCTAAAATTCACATTACTGTACATGAAAAATAATATATAACTATATAACTATGCAACTATGGAAACAAGTAAAGTTAAAATCAAGCTGTAAAATCCAAATTATTTTATATCAAATCAGATAAAATAAATAATAAATTGCACATAAAATAAGTGGTTTTAGTTCATTTGACCAGGACAGGTTATATATTAAACTGGTACTCAAACAATTGGGCAAACAAGGGCACTTGACCAAGAGAATCATAAAACACAGCTGTGTACCAAGTATGAAGCCAAATCTCATCCGAAAACCACATGTTTCTTAAAAAAACTAAATATATCACAATACAGCAGGTAGATAGGTAGAAGATTACTTTCAATTGTTTTCTGCACTGATACTGCACACTTAAAAAGCTAAATGTCTCTTAATACTAAGCAAAGTTACAGTAATCACTACAGACTTGACAACAGGTCTACACAACTATCTACGGCCCTACCGAGGTGAACATTCAATTGCCACAATTAATTCACATAATCCAATTTATAAAGCAATGGTACCATAAGTATGACAGTATCATGTCCACCACCATTGCTGAAAACACAACATTTTTGATATTGGATAATAAAAAAATTACTGTAGAATACCATGACCTGTAGGCCTACATACAAGTACTTTGGTATTTCATTACAATTGGATATGAAGCTCTCCAGATATATGATGCAAGTGTGACAGTCTCACAGACTAACAGGCAGCTCCATTATAAATCACCACTGCCATGGATGTGCATCCCTGCTGGAGATAAAAAGAAACTTGCAGCATCATTTTGTTTTTAAGCTCAACACAGAATTCAGTGGGGTTTTCAAAACAGCTTTATTATTTTAATTACCACTTTGTACACAGTGTCAGATTCACTTCACACTAAACACAATTTACAGTCAACATCTCAATTCAGTAGTATTTAGCACTGCTTGATAAACTGTATTAATCTTATTTATAATTTTCTCTGCAAAGAGCAAGATAAGTGTGTTAGAAAGGAGGCAATTTTTGCCCACTGAAGCAGGCCAGCAAAAACAAGTTAGGTCAGAATTCTGTCTCCTTGCCAAATGTTCCCAAGGACAATTGGCTGCATGTTACAGACACTTACAACAAATATGGAGAACACAGCTAATTGGAGGGCCTCCTAGAAATCTACCATTGCTGCTTCATTAAAACAGCATAAAAAGATACCCACAGCTTCTCTGGTATTCAGGCAGCATATCTAAAGCCAAGGGGACATTAGTCTACATGTTGCTAGAAAATGTAGAATGAAGTCTGTTGCTACCGCATTTTTGCTTCAAATTTCAGGGAACGCTATTCTACATTATGTAGAAATTGTAGATAGAATGTTGATGGACAACACAGAGAAGACAATTTACTTTATCCATTACTATTAAGTTCTATCAAATGGAAGCCTTTATTTGAGACAAAAGGACCACTGAAAACACAACTTGGGAACTAAATGTAACATACCTCTGCAGTTTAACTGAATGTTCTAATGTTCTTCTACAAAATCAACAGTCATTTGATACAGTTGCTTGTAACAAAGTTGCCTGAAACTTGTAGCTTGCACATCACTTTCTACAAAATAAGTATCCCTTTCTATATTTTTCTAGCAACATGTAGAGTAGTGTCCCCTCGACTTAACTGTTTAGGAGATACAGTAATTACCTGATTCTATACAGAACAAAACACAAAAACTATCCAAACAAACAGAAACAAATACACCAGCGCTTAAATTCCAGTGTCAAATCTATCCATTTAAATCAAGAAATGTTGCATACAATAAATATATTTTGTTTTACATCAACATTGTGAGTGTTATTAGAAGGACCATGAAAAAGATATGAAAGGATATACTGGACAATAATTACAAAAAGAAAGAATTGTTGAAGAATGATGTAACCTGCAGGTTAGGTATTAAAAGGAATATTTAGGACTTAATTTCTTAATCTGGTCTAACAAAGAAGACTGCACATGGTGTTGTTTGCGAAACTGGCAAGTGTGTGCATGCCTTTTTAGTATCGCATGCTAATATTGAAGTTAATAAAGCATTAGTATTAAACTGACAAATTGTTGTATTGAGTGAATCACTCAGGGTTAATCTACACAACACAACGGTGAGCCAGTTAACATCATGATTTATATAATAAACCTGGAAACCAATAACTCTTCATATTCTATGTACAATATGGAGTTCAACAAAAATAGTAGGTGGCTACTAGATTCAATTCTTGTTGGTACCCTTGAAAATTGTAATATTCAATTCATAAATTCTTTGCATTACTTATTTTTATCAAATGTCTGCAACAAATATGTGCACTTAAAAATAAAAAAAGAAAAGGTCAATAAACACATTTTACATCTCAAAAAGGTCTGGGCCTTTTTTGTATTTTATTTCTGACATAACTGCTATACCAGTATACAATAAAATTTCAATAAAACAGTGAGTAATACTCATGATACAATCAATTCACTCCCACATACCTAAGAGGCATTTCAAGTTGCTAGGATACCAAACAGCATATTATTTACATGAGTTCTGTCATATTCATGTGGCAAGTTTAAAATTCCGGTAACATAACTAGCATCCATGGAACAAACTCAACAAATTCACAAACTTCCTAGCACATTGTTTTTTTGTTTGTTTTTTTAATGGAAAAATCTACCTAGAAACGTTCATATGAAGCTAAAAGGTTTGTCATAACATTCCAAGTATTTCACTTGAAGGTTTTCTTAACACATACATATGGATTCTTAGTTTCTAAACACATTTTTCCTTTTCCCCTGATATAAAACATATCTATTGCTGAACACATGTTTTGGGGATATGCATTTTGTGAGGCATCTACCGTTGTGGGGTAGATATTTCCTCTCTGTAAAAATCTCTAATGAAGTAGCCTATACCTCTAATTAATGGGTTTGCAACACAAACAGTGTTCCTCACTGATTTGAGAACTTTGAATAGAGGAAGGCTTGTTTCAGTGAATCTTTTTCTGTGAAGTGCCCAACACCAATTTATGAGGTAGCAGAGCAGGGGTTAGTCATTGGCGCAGACATGTCCTGTTCTTTAGTTATATTGGTTGCAAGAATGTAAATACCCATATTGTAAGCAAGATATTTCCGTTTTTAATTTTTCTTAAAAATAGTTCCCAACATAAAACCAATGTCACCTTACAATAATTGATTTTGAGTTTCAGTGTTTTAAAATAAAATATCAAACAGAACGAAATTTCAATGTACCATTTGTAATTCAGTAATATGAGAGAATTGGTCAGGGGTCTGAATACTTTTGCAAGGCACTGTATATATATATATATATATATATATATATATATATATATATATATATATATATATATATATATATATATATATATATATATATATATATACACACACACATATATACACACTAAACTGTTATATGAGTTATTTCATCTTATGAACTGAATTCTTTCAAAAGTACTGTAGTAAAAAGTTTTGTTTTTTGTCATTGGAAATCTTCAACAGGTACTTCTTGAAAACCAGTAATATACACATGGAAACAATCTAGATGAATTGTCATTAATTAAGATTACCAAATTGTTGACAATGTGCAAGCTTAATCTAGCAGGAGATAAAAGGCAATGCTGTTATTTTTCTACTTTTCTGTAATTAAGCATGATATTTATTTTGATGCCGATATGTTTGATCCAGTGAACACTTCAAGCGCTTTCATGTATTTATTTATTTTTAGTTTTCTCTACTTTGCTATTCTGGTTCACTCACTGCTTGGTGAAGTAATTTTATGACTAATGCGTTCTACACTTTGAAGTTTCAAGAAAACATCATGTGGCCCCAAGTACATAATTGGACGCCTGGTTTCGAGAAGGCTCAAGCATGTTTCTTTTGTTGTTGTTTTGCCAAGTTATCTCTTCAGTCGGAATTTGCTACACACAAGCCAGCAAAATAAAAAGCTGCAATAATTCCCTGGCAATAGCAATGTTTCTGCACAGGCTCTTGACACAAGCTGCATAACTGGACATTCTATAGTCGTGCTTCCTGCTCTTATGTGAATAGTGACAAAGAGCTGAAAATGGCAACAGCATTGCCTAAAAGCAGTTCCAATCAGTAGTAATACTGTTTTCAGCCAAATATATTTAGAACAGAAGTTTGTTATTAAAAATGAGTTCTTTTAGAAAGGAGTATAACATTTTGAGGGAGGGCTAAATTTAGTCATGTGTAATAATCATTAGGCTATTTAAACTGTATGATATAATGCAATGTATAATTTAAATAGATTTGTGTAATACCCTCAAATTGAATGGTGCAAACCTATCAATATAATTATTTGTCAACATTAGATCCATCAAAAACCCAGTAAACACAGGTCCAAACTCCATCCAAAACAAACAAAGGAGTTCTGGCTCCTTTTATACATGTGGCTACTCCCCAATTAGCACCAGTTACCTAATTGGGGAATGGACACACCTGTGACTGCTGGCAGAGATAGATTTAACCCCATCCCTGCCAACCCTACATTCCCCCCCCACACACTACTTACAGCAGCAGGGCGGCATCTGCCCTGCCACAGTAGGTGTTTAATTTTATTTGACTAAACTCATTTCTCAAGGAAATAGGGGACCAAATCAAAACAGACATCTGAAATTCTTTGTTGTTATAAAACTCATATCGGTGGCAGAATTGTTTTAACTGCCGAAGCTCAGCTCCATCCTGAATTTCAGCAGCACACCAGTGGACTGAAATGTAAGCACGCTAGTTATACCCACGCTTGTGGTATATAACATGGTTACCACCACAGCATTTAGTTTGCAACACATTACAAATGCCAGAATGTCTGTACCCATTATAATACAAACACACAGCGCTCTCTTTCTCTCTTCCACATCACCAATCCCAGTGTTCTCAAGCAAGGCGCTGATGCACTACAGCACGGAGGCAGACAGAAGACTCTGCAGCTTGTTGCGATATATATATATATATATATATATATATATATATATATATATATATATTCATGTTCAGATATTTGCTCATAATTGAAATATTTGTTTTTCAAAAAGTGATAAAAGCCATTATATTGCTCTGAACACAGGCAGAGACAGCATAGCAAAAGGGGCAGAGGGTGTGACCGTGGGCCCCTGTGTGTGTGCCTTTATTTTACAGCAAGGCCTTACAATATGTAACACGTTAAAATAGAAAAATATCCCAGGAGTAAAGAATAAGTTGTGTAGGCCTTACTTTACCCCAGTGAATAAACTACAAAACAAAGGATGCTAAATAGCAGTTCAAGTTAAACGTTGTATTGTTTATTACCAAAATAAATAGTATATTAAGTTGACAACACCTTTTTACTTTATTTTTTTCTCATTCTCTGCCATTGCCTTTTCTTCACAGTAAACAGTGGCCATCGACACAGTTTTCATAAAGTAATAACATGAGGTTTACTTGTGCCTTTTTGTAGCTGAACAAGCAAAACCAAAACTGAAATTGAACTTTAAACACTTTTTGGAAATGGTGTTGTAAAGTGAAGGGGAAAAAACTCACCATTTTGGTACTCATTTATTACATTCCACATAACAGAAAGTAACAACATATATATAATATATACAGTCAATATAAAAATGACTAAACAACATTTTCAGGAAGTTGGGTACTGTTTTAGCGAGGCATTTCAGAATGACGTGCTTGCCTTTTTTCTGTCTCGTGAGATTCTGACTCGCTCTAAAGCAACACAACACATTTTTTTGTCCCGGATGGCTTTCCATAGAGATCACTATGCGTGCACACACATAACCTGGTTTGTTTACATTTTGCTGTCTAAAACTTTTAAATAGAGGTTCAAGAGCTGCTGTGTTGATTCTCTGTGATAGATAGATAGAGATAGAGAGATAGATAGAGATAGATAGTCGGATATTTGTCCCAGCACTAATTATATTTTTTATCATATACACACACCTTTTACCTACCTGCATTTTATCGGCACCGGATTTGTTTAGCTTCAGCACATACACTGCCTTTATAAAAACACCATCTGCAGAATAACATTTGAGTTCCACATTAAAACATTATTTAAATGAATTGCTATTGTAACCTACTTCACACTAGTCATTAAGTTTGGAAAACAACATACAGTCATTGTACATTGCAGGGTAAAAATAATTGTTACCTTGCAAGTCGTTACAGTTGCATGGTATTTTATTTGTAAGATAATTGTGTTGGAGTCCATTCTACTGTACATTGGTAAAAGATAGAGCAGCTGAGTGATTATAGCCAAAATAAATAAATAAATAACTCCTATCTTGTACCAGCTGTTATTTGTAATATATACTGTACAAATAACTAGAATATTCTTTTAAAACAAAACAAAAATATTCCCATTATTGAAGGAATTTTTTTCCCCCAAGTAACAGTAAAGCAAATCAGGATTATGCAGTTTTGTGATCCTTATTGCTGTCTGATTTTTCAAACACGGTTCTGCAGAGCTTTATTGAGTGAAAGTAGTTCTCTGGCTTTTTTATTGGCATTTTTCCATCAGCACCAGGTCTGATGCCTTTTTTATTACTGCAGGTTGTTCTGTGTCAGGAGCTTTTAAATGTCAGGAATACGTGTGAACCATGTATTTGAAACTAAGAATATGGAAGGCAGTTTTATATTACATCAAACTAAGGACTACGTGATAGATATTTTTGTTGTTTTGTGCAGTCACTGACACATAAGCCAAGAGACTCTGAAGTCATCGCTCAGCCAAATACAAGACATTGCAAATGCAGTAAGGAAAAATACCATTTTGTATTATATTTTCCATGATCTTAGCGTCTCTATAAAAGCCAAATTATCATTTGTATACATATATAAATTAAATCAAATGGTTCTCTCACTTCAACTTGGAAACATCTCCTCCATAAATTTTGTATGGAAAAGCTGTATGAATCATTAATCAGTCACGGTACTTAAAACTGCATTATCTTTCACTTGTTTATTGATAAATTCAAATGGCAGCACTGCATGGTTTTGGCCGTTGCAACGTAAGCAACAGACATAATGGGTACTTAGCTCATTGGATTTCAGGGCTTGTGGAAACAAACAAAAATGTATCACGTATCTTAGTTTGCTGTAGCCCCCAGTGCTTTCTTATTGGTAGCATTATCTATTAAGTTGCGTAGCACATTGAGTTTGCATGTACACATGAGACCTGTTGGAAACCAAAATGCATTGGGCTATATTCTAATGAAGACAGCAGACCATTCATCTCTTTTCAGCTTGTATATTAGAAACAGGTATTTAGAAAGAGCTACTGTACTAGTATTGTACCATTGGTTTTTTGACCCATAATCCACATGTTCACACATACTTCATAAAACCAAAATAACTATGTTTTTACATGTACACAGCCACCAAATGAGAGCTACACTTATCTTTAAACCACAACTGGTTCCCTCAGTGCACATTAAGCTTTTACAGAACTGATTCTTACATACCATGTAACACAGATTCTTTTAATTTTAGGAAACCACAACTACCAAAACCCATTTACTGAACATCATCCTTACCACTGACTTGTGTTATATTTATGTATTCCACCGTTGTGTAGGTTCATAATGAAATAAAATATAAAGTTCACACAGAGATTTCTAGGTTGACACTGCACAGCTTATTGTTAGTGTTTTTTCGTTCTTTTTTTTCCTATAAATCAGACCTTCTGTCATATCATTCTGATATATCTCCTTATTTGACAGTAGGCAATTTATGATGAGACTTTAGTGCCTAGTTTTACAATGAATTTGCCAGGTGAAATTATTAACGTTGCTTGCAAACAGTGATGGCGTGTGCTGGGAACGAGTGGAGATTAGAAGCAAAGCACAGAATATTTAAAATCACAGTGACTTTCTGATATGTATTAAGAAGCTCTAAAAGTATATACACTAGTATATATATATACATAACTTATGATTATTCTTTTTTCATTCATTTTTGTTTTCAGTAAACTCAAAATTATTAAGGTGACCAATGTTCTATTGTTTTCAGTGCAAACAAATAAATTATATTTCAGGAGATTCAGGGAGCACAGCAAAATCAAATTAAGTATTTTTCAAGAAAGCAGTTCTAGAAATGTATTTCTACAGTGCTTAAACATAGAACACGGTTTAAAGTAATAAAGAGAAAGGCTCGTTAAAAGCCAAATTACTTTGTTGTTTACCATGCTGACATTTATCTCTTATAAAACAATGAATGAATGAATGAATGAATGAATGAATAAATAAATAAATAAAATGTCTGCGATGGTTGCAGTTGGATTTATGTGGAGGGGTGTGTACGCTACAACCTAACTCCCTTCCAATTTCTTACTATGATTGGCTGCAAAGACAACACGGCTAACCAGTGATTGGATAAGGTTTTGTTGGGTGGGTTTTTGTTGTGCACAGGTTTCCTAGTAACTGTAACATTACTTGTGTAATAGAAAATAAAAAAGGACTTGTCGTTACT
Source organism: Acipenser oxyrinchus oxyrinchus (assembly GCA_030684275.1). Taxonomy (NCBI): domain Eukaryota; kingdom Metazoa; phylum Chordata; class Actinopteri; order Acipenseriformes; family Acipenseridae; genus Acipenser; species Acipenser oxyrinchus. Next base: position 23,916,267 of record CM060266.1, read on the forward strand.
ATCTCCGAGTCACAGAACCTGAACGTTCCAGACCAAGCCCGACTCCGAGTCACACAAGGTCAAGTGAGTCTTTTGCGGCCGTGACTAGTCTGAGTCACGAAAAATGCGACTCAAGTCCTACAAGTATGAGATAGATAGATAGATAGATAGATAGATAGATAGAGATAGATAGATAGATAGATAGAACACTTGTAGGACTCGAGTCCCATATATTGTTTAAGTAGCTGGAGTTAAAGCTTTGTGAAAAGGGCCTTATGTTTTAAAGGACAGCCCACATTGTTGTTTGCTTAAGCACTCCTAACAGAAAGTGTAAATGAGATGCATCTTAAGGATTTTTTTTTTCTTTTTCAACATTAAATCACATAGGATTACACTATGATTTGGATATTAAAATAAAATGTGCTGCATTCAAAAACTAGACATGTATTAAACCAAAAATAAAAATGGTCATGGAAATCAAATAAGAAATAATAAATCCAGAATTACACATCTTGGCGTTACAAAACAAAGCAAAACTCTCTCATATTACCCTATAATGTCTCAAAAAGAGATTCGCATATATCATAACACCATCCACATCTGAGAGTACCAGATTTATTCAAATACACTAACCCCAGGTCACTGCTTGTGTTTAATGATAAAACTGGATATTGGCAAAGACATAAAACCTACACATTTTGTAAAACACAACTTTAAAAACAGTTTATCTATTTCAGTTGTGCAATACATTTAAAATTAGACAATATGGGCAAGTATATTTTCTGTTAAATGTTACATTTGAATCCTCCTTAAGTTAAGCACTTAAGCACTGAAATAAAGCTTTAATTAGTGCCAAAATCTGTCATTTAGATTTTTACACTGGTTATAAAAAAAATGAAAACAACATTATACTCTATGCCATTCATTGTCAATGTGACCAAGACTGGCTTTAAACCTGGATCGACATGTCAGCACCTTAAAGCACAATTAAACTTGCCAGTGCATGTGTACACACACAGCATGCAGCAGGGGGCAATTCTGCTCATTATCACAGTTTGTGTTCTCATATTCAGAAAGTTATATGTTATATTCACAGAAAGTTGTCAGAATACCTAATTTCTCCTACTACATGGCGATCAAGCTGAAACAACAAAATCAAAGTACCAATTCAAGCTAAGCGCTGTAACGAAAACGGTCATACATACAGTGCCTTGTGAAAGTATTCGGCCCCCTTGAACTTTGCGACCTTTTGCCACATTTCAGGCTTCAAACATAAAGATATGAAACTGTAATTTTTTGTGAAGAATCAACAACAAGTGGGACACAATCATGAAGTGGAACGAAATTTATTGGATATTTCAAACTTTTTAACAAATAAAAACTGAAAAATTGGGCTGCAAAATTATTCAGCCCCTTAAGTTAATACTTTGTAGCGCCACCTTTTGCTGCGATTACAGCTGTAAGTCGCTTGGGGTATGTCTCTATCAGTTTTGCACATCGAGAGACTGAAATTTTTGCCCATTCCTCCTTGCAAAACAGCTCGAGCTCAGTGAGGTTGGATGGAGAGCATTTGTGAACAGCAGTTTTCAGTTCTTTCCACAGATTCTCGATTGGATTCAGGTCTGGACTTTGACTTGGCCATTCTAACACCTGGATATGTTTATTTGTGAACCATTCCATTGTAGATTTTGCTTTATGTTTTGGATCATTGTCTTGTTGGAAGACAAATCTCCGTCCCAGTCTCAGGTCTTTTGCAGACTCCATCAGGTTTTCTTCCAGAATGGTCCTGTATTTGGCTCCATCCATCTTCCCATCAATTTTAACCATCTTCCCTGTCCCTGCTGAAGAAAAGCAGGCCCAAACCATGATGCTGCCACCACCATGTTTGACAGTGGGGATGGTGTGTTCAGGGTGATGAGCTGTGTTGCTTTTACGCCAAACATAACGTTTTGCATTGTTGCCAAAAGTTCGATTTTGTTTTCATCTGACCAGAGCACCTTCTTCCACATGTTTGGTGTGTCTCCCAGGTGGCTTGTGGCAAACTGTAAACAACACTTTTATGGATATCTTTAAGAAATGGCTTTCTTCTTGCCACTCTTCCATAAAGGCCAGATTTGTGCAGTATACGACTGATTGTTGTCCTATGGACAGAGTCTCCCACCTCAGCTGTAGATCTCTGCAGTTCATCCAGAGTGATCATGGGCCTCTTGGCTGCATCTCTGATCAGTCTTCTCCTTGTATGAGCTGAAAGTTTAGAGGGACGCCAGGTCTTGGTAGATTTGCAGTGGTCTGATACTCCTTCCATTTCAATATTATCGCTTGCACAGTGCTCCTTGGGATGTTTAAAGCTTGGGAAATCTTTTGTATCCAAATCCGCTTTAAACTTCTCCACAACAGTATCTCGGACCTGCCTGGTGTGTTCCTTGTTCTTCATGATGCTCTCTGCGCTTTAAACGGACCTCTGAGACTATCACAGTGCAGGTGCATTTATACGGAGACTTGATTACACACAGGTGGATTCTATTTATCATCATTAGTCATTTAGGTCAACATTGGATCATTCAGAGATCCTCACTGAACTTCTGGAGAGAGTTTGCTGCACTGAAAATAAAGGGGCTGAATAATTTTGCACGCCCAATTTTTCAGTTTTTATTTGTTAAAAAGTTTGAAATATCCAATAAATTTCGTTCCACTTCATGATTGTGTCCCACTTGTTGTTGATTCTTCACAAAAAATTACAGTTTCATATCTTTATGTTTGAAGCCTGAAATGTGGCAAAAGGTCTAAAGTTCAAGGGGCGAATACTTTCGCAAGGCACTGTATGTTAAATAATGGCTGAACTGTTTTGGATGTATGAATTTTAAAAGCTAGTACATACAATACTTTCAAATAAACTTGTTATGATTTTGAATGTGCGCGTCTTAAGAACGGTATTATTGTCATTGCTTGCGCCCCGGCACCTCTTTCTTTACAAATTAAGCACTGGTAATTAATATTGTTTAAAATAAACCACAAATAAATGACATGTTTGAGTTGGAAATAAAAACAAAATGTTATTATGTTTAATCAAAGTATAAAATCGACTATATGACTATATTCTGCACACATGATATTTCCTTTTTTCTGTTGCTCTGCTAGCATTTGCAAAAACAGCTGTCTGAAAGCCATGTTCACTCTAACTAGAAACAGAGATTGTCCTGAAATACTTCCTGCGGAATAAGTGAGGAATGTAACCAGTCAAAGGGTACATAATGACCTTTTTATTTTATTGTGCTACATGTTCCCAGGTGTGTGTATTGGTTTAATTATATATATATATATATTTTTTTTTACATTTTGACCACTTGGGGGGTTACCATAAACTGGGGTTACCATATTCAGCTGGTGTTAATACAGCACCTCTCTGCACTGAAGCATTTGTATATCAGCTGACAATGGCTTGGCTGACATTGCATCATGCATTTCTTCTTAAAGGCATATAGTCTCTATACATGAACCCCCAATATCTCTGACAAGCACCCAGGTACACATTATATATCACAATACAAGGAATAGGCACTTTTTTTTTTGGTGCATATATGCAGGGTTAGAAACTAACGCTCGCCCATTCGCCCAAGGTGAATTAAAACTGATGAAGACAAGTTGATGTCTGTGTCTCACTAGTCCTGTGGGCGAGTGCTTAAAAAAAAGTACACAGATATACTCTCACATTCGCAGGCTTGCGTTTAACAAAAGCAGAACAAGCCAATTTTCTAACAGGGTGTAGCAGTCGTGAACAGACATTAATAATGCTTACAAAACAGTTACTCAGAACTGAAACCTCCCTTCTCCCCTTCTCATGCCGAATTTTGCATTATGCAAATTTGTCAGCATTTCATTGAATTCTGTCCGTGTGATTACTTGCACTATTCATTTATTCACTGCCGTGGTTTAACTGAACTTTTGGTACAACCAAAATGTACTTTTTAGACACCAAAACAGTATTAAAAATGTTCATTTCCTGACATTACATTTCATTTTTCAATTGTGTATTTCTTTTTTGACAAAGCCCAATTGCTGAACACAACACACTTATTTGGTAAGTCGATCTTTAATACATGTAAAATATTTTAAACTATATAGAGTCAAGTGATGATTGCTTAACTATGTCTTCTTACTAACGTATTTGTATTACAAGATTTAGTGTGTAATGTGAGGAAATGGCTATTCACCTGAGCCATTTTGTGTTTTTATACTGTTTTGATGTCTACAAAGTAGATTTAATTTATAATACTGAAAGCCTACTTTCAAACCACGGCGATGAATACAATTAACAGCGTACTCGTCATATTTGTGACTGAGCCGTCTACCTTTAAGATAGTGGATTTTAAAGCACATGAAAAATCAAGTAATCATTGCAACTGTGTGAAACTGATGAAGGCAAGACTGCCAAACAAGGCACATCAAAAGCGTAACAATTACTACATACTATAAACCCCTCTGTGATTTTAAAGCTAAAAGTGCTTTTTAGAACAGCTCACGCCCTCGCAAAGCATGCATGAGCGTATTCTGATTTTGAAAGGATGTGTGACTTGGATGAGGCAAAAGGATTAAATGTCGGGAAAACCTATAGAAATTCTAAAACAGACACAGGACTGTATACACGCTATTGCAAGGACCCAGCGTCCAGCCCAGTTAACCAGAATGGCAACTGATAAATATTTGTGGGTTATCTGGGACAGTTCTACAGATATTTCCATTACTGAGGCAGTGATATGCTACGTGAAGTATGCTGCCAACATTGTACACAGACTTTGCTGGGGTTCGGAATGTGGGGAAGGCAGATGCAGAAACCCAATCAATGTATCTGAGGAGTATTAATGTTTATGTATCTTTTTTTTTAATACAATAAAAAAAATGAAATATAGAAGTGTTTATTTTTTAGGAAAATAACATGGAAGCCTAATATTTTAGGGACCTCAACAGCTGTTGTTGATTCCAACTCAGGAACTTCACATAAGGACTAGTAAGTTTACATAAGGACTAGCAAGTTTCAAAAGGTACTAGTCCTTAGGACTAGTACCACAATTGTGTTAGTTTCTAACCCTGATATGTATCGCTATTATGTACTATATATTGCCTTACAGTACGATAATACTGCAAAAAATGTGCAAGATAATATCTGAAAATAATCATAATATGTTTTAATATAGAATTAGGCGGTGGATTACCGGCTTATTTTGAAAACCCTGCTCATTACACAAGAAACCATTTCAGAGCTGACTTGGGCCATTGTCCTATGCAGCTGTTAAAATGTAAACCCCTTTTATTTAAAGAGAAGTCTCCTTGTTCTGCTTTATGCATTGTCGAGGAACATAAGAAACAATTTTAGGGTCTAAAATTCTGGAAACCTTTGGTGAAAGAGAAAGACTGCAAAGTTTTACACTAAGTGGTGTTTGATAAGCAAATAAACATGTAAACATAAAAAAACACACACATCATTGTGTTATGGTTTGTTGATTCTACCTCTAACTTGTGCTGTCACTGTTTGAACACCAGGTTTGTATTTTGTAACTTTTGACTGTTAAGTATTTTTTCAGGAAACTAAAATGGCTTGAACAGGAACAGCTTGATATGTCTAACAACAAAACTCAGAATCAACAAACCAAGCAAAATATAGGCTTCTACTTGTTAGTTTTTGTGGGAGTTAATAACATATGATAGTTTTATACATACTTTCTTTTGTGCTCATAACTCAGCCAAAAATGTTAGATAAATGGTATTCAATGAAAAAGAAAAGGTCTTCCATGTTTTTGTCAATATTACTACTCAAAATGTGAAAGATTGTTCACATCCCATGGCATCACGTCATTATGCAGCCTCACATGTGCATCTAATAGTCGCACTGCAGAAACACTACACTTGTGTTCTGCCTTTATGCGCAATTCGACCTTGATGAACACAATCACCATTGTGAAGTAATGTATTCTAATTGCATTTCTATATAGATGACGCACTGCATATTTTGACTTTGATACTCCCAGCTGGTACCTAATGTCAGTTCAGCTGTTAGAGATTTTTTTGCCCCATGTTTCTTTACACAAGAACCACAGAGTGAAACCTGAACTAGTGTTGCACTCTCCAAAGCAAACTGAGTTTAGTATCCAACAGAAAAAAAAATAATAAACTGTTACAAGACGGCTGTAATGGATTTTATTTATATATATATATTTTTAAATCGAATCTTATTTCTTTCAAGTTGTAATGCCTTTTTTTCTTAATTAAACCAACAAAGATAAAAAGCAAGATCACATACTGTGTGCCACACAGGTTTTAATTTCTTGAAGCTAACACTGCTGGAAATCCCTAATATTTCCTAGACACATTTTCTCCAACCATAAATGACCATTAAAAGGGAAATCAAAGTTTTAAAAATGTGTTGTTAGAAGTCTGCAAAATGCACGTAGCCTATCCATTAACATTGCCTTGTGTGTGTTTCCTACCATGACGGTGCAGCCTCTGAGGGTCAGATTAATGAAGCTCAGCAGCAGCTGCAGTGTAACGTGAGACACACCAATGCCACAGTTCCCACCAGTCCAGCCCAATTACCTGAGGCATTCCAGCACTGGACAACTGACATTTCTCCTGCTTCGCTCGCCCCCCCCCCCCCACCCGGTCCCTCCTCAATTAATTTTTCAATCAAACTTCAATGTCTTTTGAAAAGGGGCCTGAAGAGAGCCCACTACACCTGCTGTGGCTGGAAATGCTGTCCCAAAGAAATGTTTGTCAGCCAGATCTCTGCAGATGTTGCTCCATTTCAAACAAGAACTGCATCCACACATGGAAACGAACAGGATCATCTCCAGACTTAGGCCTTCAAAAGGGAGTTCTATTTCGAAAATCTCAGAGCTAGACAAATTCACAAACACCAAGCACTTTTTTTTTTTTTATCTCCAGTGAAAGCAGCTGAAACTTAATGGTCAACACCAGTAAATAGCATAAGCAGCGTCAAGGGCAGATTCTTCTATTCCAGTGGTTCTCAAACTTTTTTGTTCACGGACCACTTTTTTTTTTGGGGATCTCAGCAGAGCACACAATAAACAGTATAGCTGACTGAAAAATAAGCACATAAAAACACACTATAGGGTGAAAAAAACAGATTGCTTTATTTGGAGCTACGAATCTCCAGCTATAATCTTTATTTATAAAACAGAATGTTGGGATGCTGCACGCTGATTGGGTGTTGAGGATTTCTTACCGTGCAGTTCTATAATACTGTACAATGCATGGCGGAACTTATTTTAGTCAAAGTCACAATTCAATTTATAAAATTATCAATACACAACATATTAAACATGCAATCAATATACACATTGTCGTGAGAGTTCTTTTGAAGAAGTTTTTAAATTAGTGACATTCCTTTTGTCACATTTTATCTTTTCAGAGGCATGAGAGTGGACAAGTAGCTAGAATTACAAGAAAAAAATTTAAAGCAAGAGACACGAAGATTTAATAAGTCAACAACTTAATGAAATTGAAGAAAATAAATTCTTGGGCAGTTGGTGTTTTTGTTGATTGGATGAACACAAAGAAATGGTAAATCGATTAAAAACTGTTTATCTTAAATGTAAATGGTCTGTTATGATAATTTTATGCTTCAGTGTGCAATTCGGCTGGTCAAGAGTAGCCGTGCTGGTCTCAATCGCTCCGTTAACAGTGCTGACATAAACTGCAATGATAGCCTGTTAGTGACCAAGTATTTCAAAATGGCAATAACGTATTTTTGTATTAGCTTCTCCAGATCAGTGGTAGTAATGTGTGGATTGTGAAGATGATTGGCATTTTTAAAACATGCATGCTCATTTGCATGCTTTGCTGCATTAGGCAAAAAGTTGTAATGAGCTAAAAACATTTTTGTTTTTCAAAGAACAAAACATTACAACTGCTCTGTTTAACAGAGGAGACATGCATTGTATTTTTAAGGAAAGCAAGCAGACTATCTTCATGCAACAAAAAATTTAAAAGGCTGCTATTAGCCTGTGCCGAGGTAATTAAAAGCATATCATTTACTGGAGTGCTACGGTATGCACTCACTGAAAGTAACAACATTATGGAATGATTATAGCAAAGAGACCTACAAACACCCCAATATAAGATGACTCTGCAAGCATAACTTGGACTTGTATCCTTTCCATCTGTGACAGGCTGTAATTCACTCTCTGCTTTCTATTTAACAGCACAGAGAATTTAATATGGAGTTTGCCATGCATGGCATACCAATACACTGCCAGTGCAAATTCTTGTCAGCATATAATAAATAATAATAATAAAAAAAAAATAACTTCAATTTTAACCCCCACCCTCACACGAGGGATGTATGTTTTTTCATATTGTTTTTATTATGAGGTGCTGGCCATACTGCAGAGGGGTGTTACAGTATTAATATATGAAACAGCACTGCATTATATAAGAGAAACTGTTGCCACTCAGTAACGTTAACTTATTACAAACATTACTTTGGAACAAAGTAGTAAAAGTGTGCAAATGTGTTCTTGATTTAAACTGCAACAGCCTGGAGGTAAATGTACTGTATACTGCAATATGGCTTTGTTTTAATTACTGAAAAAACATGTACAGATTCTTATTATTGTCACTAAATTGTGGTAAAGAATGATGCAACCCAGCTCTATATGTAAAAATGAAAGCCATCTCCTTATATTCCTAGATTCAGTACTTACAATAACTTAAGTAAAACTCGACAGTGTGATGCACATATGCTTCCACTGTATTCAGTCACCTGGGCTATGCACCAGTGGGAAAGAAATGTAGTTTAATTATGTCAACTTCAGCAACAAACAGACTCATATTTTCCTACAGAGAAATGATAGTAAGACTTTGTTGAAATATACCCCAATGGTTTTTAAATTGACCCATTTTTCTTGTGGTTTAATCCTTCCACAACATGGTATGAGTGACAGCAAATTAACCTGATAACTGATCTCATTGTAAGAGTCGAAGTTCAGGATATTAGCTTCAACCCATTTCAATGGTAACAAGTGGCAAACAGATCTCAGTAGGACATCAAAACAAAGTATAAGACTATACATCTACAATATCAAGGGCTACAAAGAAGAAACTGGTTTCATTCACACTGCTGTGATCATGTGTGCCTTTATAATTAAATGTTCACTGTAGTTTAAATCTGTCCTGGCAAATAATGCAATATAAAAAATACTGTACATACCTTTTGTGATAATGGAAAATTATTTTAGATAATGTATTATATTTTTGGAAACGCATCTAACTACAATACAGCTACTGTTCAGTGCCATCAAAATTTCAAATTATTAACAATGTTACAAACAAACAAAACTTAAATACAAACAGCAACTATGTTTTATTACTACAAATATGATATATTACAGCTAGGTATATTAATTTAAAAATATTGCACAGGGATTCTTTATATGCATAATTTTGCTATACTTGAATTTTATATTTCCACACAAAGGACTTCCCTCAATCTTGTTCGATACATAGTTTAACTGACCATGTGACTGGCTGCCAAATTTAAATGTGTCAGTAGGAACAGCTGGCAACCAATGTAACCTGCCTCTGCCATACTCTTAGACACTGGTATCACAAAAGCAGTTCAGGTTCTTAAAACACTGGAAGGCAGGCAATTACACAAAGCGAAGCAGCAAGAACAGGCTCTCATGGTTGCTGCTTAGTACAGAAATCATGTACACTGCAGCAAAATATATCATCTTCAGGGTCTGTTACCTTAGCAACCAGTTTAATCATGCTATTTATCACATCTCCAACTCCACACAGAGAACCCACCCTTTGAAATATTTTAATGCACTCTTAGTTAAAAGCTGACTTTGAATGAAATGAAAAAAATGCATTACAAGGTAAAACCCCAAAGTATTCTGTTCATTTGATGGAGTATTTTCCAAAGTACAATTTGTTTTACTTGGTCTAAGATGCTAAATTTAGATTTGTAGATTAAACATGATTTAAGGTACTGCAAGTATCCATATTCACTTATAAAACTACGACTACTACTACTACTACCACTCAGAATATGTTTGTACTACACCAGGCCTAATTAATACACCCCAGGGAATTATGCACAGCAAAAAAAATCTAAATTATGCAAAATTATGCTGTACCTCTGTGCAAAGTAACAAAAAGTATTGTGCAGTTGTATTGGGTTCTTCTCTCATACTATATACCAAAATACTAGTATAAGGGGGAAAAAATTTTCTAAATTCCAAGATTGAAATAAAAGAACACCAGCTCTTTCAGTTTGTCTTCCGAAAGAGAACGTACTCAGCATCAGCTGTTTTTGCTACTGCATTTATGTATCTGAAAGCTAATGTTTTCAAATTAGGAAGACAGTCAGCTTTCGATGACCAAAACAAGGTCGATGTCAATTTCCCTGGCGGTAGAGCTCTGGATCACATCGGTGCCACCTTCACAGTGTACAAAGCAAAGCAAAGAACAGCTTTTTACGCTAGCTTTTGCTGATATATTTGCAACGTGGGGCCTTTGTCGTGACATTTTCTGGCAAAAAAAAAAAAAAAAAAAAAAAAAAAAATCGATCAATGTTCCCTTTATCCTCAGTGTGATCCAACATTTCTCTATCCTTCTCTGTTACGTTGATATTATTTAATATTACGCACCTATGCACGGTGATACGTGTTATGCGTAAAATTATGTGGGCGCGTAATTCCTCGGGGTGTAATAATGCTGTCCAGTATGGATTCAACTAGATTTATCATTTCTTCACAGTCAGCCATTCATTTTATCTAATATATATATATATATATATATATATATATATATATATCAGTCATTGTACGGATAGAATTTTTAAAATTGCAATGAATTAAAATGTTTGACAAAAAATATTAAATCAATATTGCAGCATGCATTCATTGCCTCCTTTTATTATTTGCTTTTCACAAAACCAGTAAAGCAATAAGCAAAATAGAGAATCATGACTGCCTATTGCTACAATACTGTAGGAAGAGCAAGGTTCACATCTCATGCAATGAAAGTAAGAGGGCTGGAAGCAGCCCAGAAGTCGTCAGCTCAGAGAATTCCAGGACCTCAGAAAATTCCACAGGCTTGTGGTCAAACACAAACACTAAGCAACAGTCAGCCATGAGAGGATACATAAGCGGCTCATCTGTCCAAGTGATCAAGAGATGGACTTCACCCAATCTTCACCCAAGACCACAAAATGACTTTCATATTCAAATCCTTAAATAAAATGCCCCATAATCTGCAAGGCTTTATTACTTCACAGATTCTCTTCTACCAGACAGCAGCACAGACAGATGTCAAAAACGCACTGTGCATGCTTCTAATTTGCCATGGTGTATCCTTGGCAAGCAAGATTTATTGCCTTTTGAAAAGCAATTCTGTTCTTGTGAAGTGTACCTTAAAACAGAACCATTTTGTTGATCTCTTAAAGTTGTAATTAAATGTCAAAACCATAAATCAATAAGCAGCATTACAAACAGAGATTACTTTTAATTTGTAAGTATAATTTATGAAAAACATACTGCAATATACGGATACGAGAAAGATATTGGTCTCAAATGTGAATTAGAATTGTAAACTAAATGAAGGACATTTCATTTCATACACTTCGTAAACACTGTTTTTTATACTTCTACATTATTGCAAAAACTTAAGGATGGATATTAAAATCTGCTGTTACATCTATTTAAAAACACACAACAGCACTGCTTACTTGCAATTAGAAGTTAATCAAACTTTCCAGAAGCACAAGCCACAACATACAAAACACATCTACAGCAACTACATGGCAACATCCTTTGAAGCTGTTTAATAGAATTGCTGCCCTTTCCTCCACAATTATGATCTCCTCCCCACCCCGAGCGCAGAGTGGACATGAAAATGAAATATTCCAAATGTTTTCTGTCACAACAGCTGTCCAGGCTATTTCATGGAACCCGTTCAAGTCACTGAACAGCCTCCAAAACAGCTCTACTTCATTACAAAGAAACTAACAACCCCGTTGTCATCGAGCTTCTGATTTATCTGTCGTAACCCCCTCATCCTGAAGCAAATCACATCGATATGAAACATGAGACGGCACACACAGCACAGCCAGCGAGTTGCTGCCACAGCAAATTCATGGTTTCAACGTTACCCTCCTTTCTACATTACAAATACAGCCTATGTAAAGCATGTCCAGATAACAGATAAAACACTGCCTTGCTAAATGTCTACTCGATAAAACTGACCGATTGGGGTAGCAGTACAAAGTTTAGATTTTTATTCCACGGTGATAGTGTAAAGACTACAGTAATCAAAACTAGGTTTGTAGGTTTCAGGCTACGAATACACACACTTCAGTTACTAATAACAAGACATTAGAAAAGTATCAATCATAACTTGCACAGTATAATGCATGTGTGGAAGACCAGCATGATAATGGAAAACTGGAAAGGCATATAATGCCATGCAATAATAGCTACATTCTCTTCTGCAAGAATCCAGTCCGATTGCCATGACAATCAGGCATTCCTTTTTCCTCGTACCATCTCTGTGGTTTCTATGGGTACCTGTCAAACTCAAAATTACACAAACAGAACACATATGTAGATTCTTATACTAGCAGTACATTCTGAGTATTTCTTCTTTAATCCTGTATCTGCAACCAGCGACCCTCTAATATAATAACTGTATGAAAAACACATGTAAAAAGAATGAAAAATGAATATAAAATGGTACAATATGTATCAAACTGATTTCAGGTCAGGAACAAGTCAGGCAAAGTGTTGTATAATGTATTTTCTAAAACATTCTCATTTATGTAAGCATTTAGAAAGTCCACCTACCTGGGTAAAAATCTTTGGATTTAGATAGTTTGATGGTGGCCCCGGTCTCTTTCTGTAACTGAACAATAGTCTGTCCTCCTTTCCCAATTATAGATCCAGCAGCGTAACTAGGTATTAGGACTTTTAAGAAAAACTGACCATCTTCTGCAAAAGACAGTAAAAAAAAAAATACATATATATATTTATATGAATCATTTAAAAGAGATAAACCATAAAAGCTATCTGTAAAACATCTCATTAATTAAAAGGTAACCAAAAATTCAAGAGATGTATTTGTACCAATATAAAACGTATAATTACAATAACAGTTTTAAACGTTGTGCAACGTAAAACCTGTACGCCCAAAATGCGGGAGGATGTGCTATCATTGTAGACTAGAGCATGCAACAAATCTCAATGAAATACAAAAAAAGAAGAAAAAAACACATAAGCTTTATGTTTACTTAGATACTGCATTTCAGTTTCCTTTGTATGGAGCATTTTCGTCGGTCTAAATTAGAAGCAGATGACAACTGTGGTCCCAGTGATTTGTCATGAATTTCTAATTGATACTATGTTGCTCCACCGATACCAACAACGCCTTAATCCGACCGACAACTGCTGTAAAATGCAACAAATGAACAATGTTAAAACCAGTGCCCTGTCTGAAGGTGGTCATTAGAGGAAATGGCTTGCAAACAAGAAGTTAAATTAGCAAATACACGTGAACGTCCAGGCAAGTGTAAATAACGATCTGCACAAAAAGCGATTAAGTTGTTTATTTTCCTTAAAACTGCAATTCGTGACTTAATGATAGCGATCCCTAATCGCTATCATTAAGTGTTAAAATCCGATGTCAAAATAATCCTGCAGTATATATTTCATTGAGGATTTAGGCAACTGTGATCTCTTTTAAACTCATTATAATTATAGAATCCTTAAGTAGTATTTCCCAAATTAAGCTTTTGATCGGTGAATTTGATTAAAGAGCAGCAGCATGCTGTAGAACGCGTGCAGGTGGTGTTGCCAGGTACTAAATGTCGTACAAACCGATGCACACAAGTTATATGGTTTGCAACCAAATAAACTAAACAATCCCAGAAAACAACACAGTTAAAAAAGGAATAATTTTTTTTTTTTTTTTTTTATTTTTTAAATGTACCCTGTTGAGGTTTGTATAAAACAGTTGACCAACTTAACAGGTTGTCTCGCCAAAACATCCAAGGCACCAGCATCCTGGAAATGCCAATGTGAGGGTGCTACAGTACAGGTCAGACACAGTATGGCATATTTAAATATGTACGCTGTTATACCGAGCATCATCACAGAAAATAATTTTGTAACTTGTCGGTTTTTGCAAAACGAACATTAAATCAAGTCAAGATGGTTGCAGGATAACAACAACCGTTTTCAGCTTTAATATAGTAGTGTGGTTATACTAAGGTTGACAAGTGCTACAATGCAACACTTAATAACAGAAATTCGTTTCTTTCTTTCGTTTTGCAACTCTGTCACTTTCTAACCATAGTTAAGACGCTATAATCTTTGCTTAAACTGGAAATTGCTTCTTTTTTACAACTATATAAACAAAAATGGTCGCCATGTTTGTTTTTTCTTTTTTTTTTCTTTTTGTCTTTTTTTAAATCTGTTCAATAGCAAAAGCCCTGTGAAAAACGCAGTGATAAATATTAGTACCCACCACCAGTGTTTGTTCTCTTGGTGCTGCCTGCTTCAGGCGGTGCTTCCAGCGGTCTCTTTCTGGAATCCGGCGGGTCCAAGTCTATGGGCACCCCGGTGTGGTTTCCGTTCTGCTGGATGGGAGCTGCCGCCATCATGTTTGCAAGCTTTATTAAAAAAAAATAGTTGGCTTGATTTTGAACGATTTAAATATCAAAATAATAATGTAGGTGCAGCTGTTAATCCGATATGTAGGTGGATGGTGCTGGGGAAAGCTGAATGTGTCAGAGATGGTGTGGGGTAGAAAACAAGAAGAGGAGGGGGAGGCAGAGACGTGGGGAAATGTGAATGTTGAGCGTGTGAAATGGGTCCTGAAGCGTGGCTGTGTTGCTTTCTAAGGCTGGAGCTGCTCTGTGCGCTTTCGGTAGTGCTGGTGCTGCCGCTGCTCCTTTTCTCTCATTATTCCGCACAATTCCTGGGGGCTGCCGGAGCTCTCACACACCGTGGAAGTCAAAGGTCACCCATCCCAGCAACACGGCTCAACCCACCTTGCACGCTGTCACTGAAAACAGAAAGACAGCAACCAAATTTGTGGGAGGGAAAGATTTGTGAATGATATGCGAGACAGCCAATACAGAGAAAAGAGGTGAGATTGGAGACTCTGCTTTCGACTAATCGATGATATTAGAGGCAGGAACCTTACACATAAGGTTAATATTTGGGAATTACGTCATGGTAACCCAAGCTCAAAGCTGTCTGTACTGGTTGCATTTGTTTTGCAGCATTTATTGTCAATTTAGTAACAATACATTCACCTTAACTTTTTGGACAATACTTTAATTTATTCATTTAGTTTTGCTGTTTGTTTATCGTGATTCTTTCCAAGTTAATATGTTTGTTTGTTTTCTTAGGTGCTTGTTTTTTTTCTTTGTTTTCTTTTTTCAGCACCAATAGTCTTATAAGACAATGACGAACCAATAGCTGGCATAGTCCAGAACAGTATACTGCTACTGTAATACTGTAGTTAATAACGTTAAAAAAAGTAGTCATAGGTGCGAAATAACATACAGGTATATTGTATTTATGCTAATCAATTAACTGAAATCATTATATATATATATATATATATATATATATATATATATATATATATATATATATATATATATATATAATCAGGGTAAACTAATTCTCATGTCAAATTATTTTAAAATTAAGAATCAGCTTCTCAAGAGTACTGATGTGGTGAATTTAAAGCTTTGAATGGATAGATAAATACTAATGTGAGCAGAACTCTTCAACTTCCTTCTAAATAAAACGTCTCTTCGTTATCTCTGTACAGCAGTTGGTTATTGTGCTCTAATGAGACTGATTACATACTGTGCATTTTGATATTCCAAATAATCTGCATACGATAATGTTATTTGCTCAAATAAGTTAAGTACTGTATAATGTAAGATGCTATTCATTGTGCAGCTGGTATTAGAACTGACGAGCTTATTCTTTGGTTTTAGGGATGTAATCAAAAGTACAGTGCTGCATAATGAAACATTATTAAACCAGAAAAGACTGGTGGTAAACCCCAATAGGAAAGCAGCATCAATAATGGCATCTCAACGATGAATAATGTGTAGGTGCAATGCATTGTGTTACCCATAGTGATGTGTTACAGTGTCTGCTGAATCACTTTCCAAGTCTGACCCGGGATAGATAATCCAGTGTTTAACAGTGGTCATGTGAATGTGGCAAGATATTCATAACGTTCATTCTAGCAGTATTTTGGTGGTGAATAAAGACTGATGTGTACTGTTATTTGTGCTGACCTCTAGAGCATGACATTGTAGTTGGCCTCCCCTGTTCTCTGCCACTTGCCCCTACTGTGAGTTATGATAATGATCCTTGTTTTTACAGGATAATATGTGTTGTCTCTGTCAGGTCTGATGAAATCATTGTAGGTGCATGCAGAGGGTAATGCCAATCATGGTAGGGATCCTTTTTGTTATTGAAATTGTATTTGCTTTATTCCATTTCAGCAGTTATGAATAACCTCACGCAAAGTTTATGTAATATATTAGACCATGGCCAGATGAAAATCATAGATGACAGCTTTATCTATTGCTTCTTCAATGAGAAAAACAACCTGTATTAGGAGTTTAGAAAAAGTTTGGTCCAAAGGATGAAATTCAGTGGCATTATACTTTAATGGTTAATTCTAACGTGTTATACAAAATGCATTATTTTCAGTTTTTCTAATCACAATGTTACCCATTTTGGAAGTGTAACAAGCTGACCCAACATCCTCTCACACTGCAAGCAAGTGTCTTAACCAACATAGGTTTATCTGAATTGGTGGTTTTAACCTCATCTCATTTCATCGACAGAGGACAGAAACCACAGAGGTTACGTGCTCTGACTGGCGACTTCCAGTCCTCTTTATTTAAATCTTTTCCATTTTCTTTAGACAGGCTTTCACATAAAAGGAACTGTATAATGTAATATTTGCTTCCACTAATACACATCTTTTACCTACAACTCAGTACATCCAACTGATCAAATCCATTAATGCTTTATTTTCTCACTGTGGTTGCTACTGTATTTGCACAACTGTTGCAATTTAAGAGGTTTTTATTCAGCAAGATGGCATTTGCGCACATTTCTTATCTTCTGCTCTTCCCCGCCTTTTAGTACCAAACTGGTAATTCAAATCTTGAACTGTGTCAAAACTGCTCATAGCAATCTCTTGACAACTCAAGCGTCACTAAAGAATTTCTTTCATTTCTTCCAGCACCAATTTAGATCCATCATTAAGCCAGAAAAAGCCTGAGCTGTCAGAACATTTATTAAATCATTTCTTAAAACATACAAATACCCCAAGCTTTTAAATTAACTTGGTTTATCTGACTTTTGCAAAGAATAGGAAGCCCAAGTTTCATGCCAGGAGACTTTGAATAGGTGAAGTTCTTTAATTGTATTTGTATAAATTTTCAAGATCGACAAAAGAATAATATTAAAATGTTGTACCTTTTATATTTTTCTTTTCACCTTAAAAGAATAACGTTTTTTTATGGAGCACATTATGTTTAAAAATCTACTGTTTTGATTGCACTAAAAATTTATTCTGAATAATGATTTGAGTAAATGTCAATGGTTAAAATTCACCAGCCAGCTTTTACATGCACACACTTTACAGCTCAGTGGTAAAAAAAAATTCTAACTAAGTCTTTCATTATTGTTTTACAGTCTGTGCCTATTGGGTTTAGAAGCAAAGCTTTATCAAATCTGTTTAAAATTGCATGAAAATGCAATGGCTAATCAAACTTCTTTTTATATCCACAGACATTTCCAAAGCAAGGTATATTGGCCAACACTATCTTTTTCAACATTATTTCTCAAAATGAACTACAAATAAACAGATGCGCTATTGATGCTCTGTTGCTGGTTTACTGAAAACTGAAGGATTGGGTAATGCACAATGTAGTCAGTGATTTACAAACCAATGCAAAGGCCACAGAAGCTCTTATCATGTTAGGAAACTAGTTATTAACAATAAATAAGCTATAGATTTCAATCTGCGACAAATCTGGCTAGCTCAGATACTGTTTTTTACTTGGCTCAGAGCAAGAGGCAATGAAAATCAGTTTACCTTTTCATGGCCAATCAGGGTAATACTAAAAGGAGAACAGTTGAGATTCAGTGGGTCAGGTCGGGATCCAACTGACTTGGTTCATCTAGTTACCTTTTTTTTCTCTGGGGCAGTCACTGTAACGTGTGCTGCAATGGAGCAGCCATCATGCTATTTTATCTCTTGTAAGATTTTTTCGAAAGACCATTATGACCAGCTTCAGATCACAAATATCTGTGAAAAAAAGCCATGACATTTGATATTGAGAATTTTTTGTTTATATACAAATTAGCCATGACAAATATTTAATAATCTCTGCAACTGATAGATAATTATGAACTAGGCTGTTGTAATAAACTTGAGGTACATGCTCCCTGTATTACAGGTTGGGAACATCCTGTGCTCCCAGGTGCTGAATCACAACCCAACAGGCTTGGCTCAAGCAGTCCAGATCTGACATTTGCAGGGGGAGGGGGAGGGGGGCAAATTCCAGAATAGAAATGAAACACTGAACATGTAACAACATCTTTTACAAAATAAATATGTGGAAGCATTGCAACATGAAATCATATGATTCAATTATGACATGTATTTTACCAACCACATAAGACAGAACTAAAAAATTCCTGAATTAAATCTGGAATCCATTGGAATGAAGTTTTGCATTACAGTCATTCGCATAAACATTACGAGCGGTTCCTTTTCCTTTTCAACCCAATTTTACATCATAGTCAATAAGCATTAATTAATTTGACTTTGAAGTTAATTGTGTAATTTCAGACAAAATTATATTATACAGGATCAATAAAATCAATAACTAATTTCATGCACAGGCACACATATACTATCGCAATAAGTATATTTAGCTAGCTTGAGTGTAGTTTTTTTTTTTGGATGAGGGATCTAACATTTCATTGGACATTTATAACATGGATTTCTACCTCAATTTAACCAATTTTAATTGCTTTGCGTGCCTCAAATACATAATGTCTTTACTATTACCTTTGTTGTACATTTTTTAAATTATGATTTAAAAAATATTATTATTATTATTATTATTATTATTATTATTATTATTATTATTATTATTATTATTGTTATTATTATTATTATTATTATTTTATTTTTTATTTTTTTTGAGGAACACAAAGCACTGCTGGTAAAATAAAAGTTCAGGTAGTGAACAGGGTGTGGCCGCCCCATTTATTTGAGAACATTCTAATCAGCTTCCTTCTAGAGTAGAACCTGTCATATCCGATTTAATTAGTTCCATGGGTCCATCGGATATATAAAAATATCGTATCTCAGAGAGGCAAACATCAAAGAGAATTCATCAATGTACTTGTATCTACTTTAAATAGACAACTACTCATTAAGTTTTCTTTTTTGTTTGTTTTAACTGGTCTAAAAACAAGTCCATTGCTTACACAAATCTAAAGTGTATCACTTCGGCAAAATAATCCTTTTGTACTGTACAAATAGCATGTGAAGTATTAATGACTGAATGGATTAACTTCCCTCGAAACACCTTCCAGCACATTGTGGAGTCTGTGCCACATCGTGTCAAGGCTGTGATTAGGGCAAACACATGTCCAACCTGATATTATGTACAGGTCCTAATAAATGTTGCTGGCAGTCTTTTCAGCTATGAACAAAACTCTGAAGGTCAGTTGATATCTGAAAAAAAAGTAATTTATGACCTCTTGAGTCCTTTTTTTAACCCTAAAAACATCCATTAATTGGTGTTATCTCTCAGCCATGCTTTATTTGTTGTTCTGCTATTGAGTAATAACAGAACGTTTGACCTCCATAGAAAACAATAGGAGCCCAGTGTCCGGTTGTTGTATAACTATGATCAAATACAGAGAAGCATGGGAATGTAGTTTAAATCTGAAGGACTTCCTGTAATTACAGATCATTGAAAAATGTCAACCCGATTGAGATACCGCAGTAAAATAGATTACATTTGCCAATTTAAAATTACAGATGATAAAAGAACATGTACTAAGTTGATGTTAATTATAATACCATCACTGTTTTTATTATCACTATGCCATTTTTGTTCCTCATTTACTTTGCTCATCCAGGCCAAGAATGATGCCTCAGTGCTAATAATAATAATAATAATAATAATAATAATAATAATAATAATAATAATAATGACCCTTTTGCTGAAAAATAATTCAATATAATATCTAGAACAAACACTGGACAGGTTTACATCCTACAAATAAGATTTTTTTTTTAAATGTTATGAATTAGGATTATCTACTAAGATCTTCACAGAAAGAAGGTTTATGAGCGGGTTGGATAACAGATATACCATCAAGAATGATTGAGAAAGCTATACAGAACTGATAAATGAACCAAAGCAACTGGAAGACTTGAAAGGCTCTGTTAGATTAGTTTGAACTGAGAACCAGAGTTAGACAGCACTGCTTAATGCAGTATGGGGCCATGTATTAAGAGTGATGGACAGGAGAGAGAAGGCATTCACATGGATTGAGTGAATTAGTCAGAAGTCTAGAGTGTGTATAGATGACATTGCTATGTTGGCACTTTATTTTAAAGTATTGACCTCACTTCTTAAAGTATTAGCAAGGAAACAGAATTGTATGCATTTAAAATTAACATTCCAAGGACAAAATAAGGAAAGGCCCAAGCAAAGTCAGATTTCAAGAACGAAAAGGTGCAGAGTACTTCCTAGCGATAACAAGAAAAGTATTTAATAGTTTACATAAAACACTCCAGGAAAATAGAGATATTGCTATAACGGTACAGTACACACAATCTCTACAGTCCCATACATTTGGGGATTATCCCCAATAATCGCCATAGCATTCTGAGTTTATGGATGATCTGCAATAATCTTCACTGAAGTCAGAGTTAAATATCAGGTCTTTCGGGACTATTGTACTTGATTTTGAAGCATAGCACAACCACCCTCTTACTTCTGAATCCGTGCAATTCTTTTGCTGAATTTGAATTAGTTTAATTGCATTAATAGCATGTCCCTATATGAGTTTTCAAATTTTGAAATATTTTACTGTCTGTGAATGTCATAACATAAAATATATTTTTACAAAGCTTTGTAGCTGTCAATATTTCATATAGAAGCAGTTTTTAAAAAGTAATCTATGAACGCTTTTTCCAGGCTGAGGATTTGTGAATTAGTAAGATTTTTGTTTTGTTTTTGATGAGCAATAGAAATTGTAACTGTTACCACTTTAATTACAACAAAAGCAATTTGAGAATCCACAATTTCCTATGTTTAGGGCTATCAGATAATAGAGCTATTTTAATTTAAATTACCTCAGATCTTGCACAATTCAGGTTTAACTTGTTGGGTTTCTAGATTTAAAATGTCCTTCTTATGGAAATAGATTCTCTTGTCTTTCAGCACTTTCCATGTTGAAGTCAGATAACCTCATGAGGTTTTCAAATGGGCAACTTCCAAATCACTTCCAAATAACTTACAAATACTTGATGTACCAGAGAGTCCTTTTCCGCTTTATTGAGTTTTTAAAATTACAAATGATTTTATTCCCTCTCATAAACAAAACTTTCAGAAATCGATTTTATGTAATTCATTGCAATGTCACTCTTTTGTTTGTATTTATTGGATATTATGTTGGAAAACTATAATGACTTAACCTTATGGAAGGGGTGGGTTGTGGTGTCACCTAACCACACTGTAACCCTCTATGACTTCACAATAAAATAGCTGTAAGAACTACAAACACATAATGCAATACATATTGCAGTGGTATTCTCGTTGACATCCATGACTTTTTAGGGCAGCAGTGTGGAGTAGTGGTTAGGGCTCTGCCCTCTTGAATGGAGGGTCGTGGGTTCAATCCCTGGTGGGGGACACTGCTGCTGTACCCTTGAGCAAGGTACTTTACCTAGATTGCTCCAGTAAAAACCCAACTGTATAAATGGGTAATTGTATGTAAAAATAATGTGATATCTTGTAACAATTGTAAGTCGCCCTGGATAAGGGTGTCTGCTAAAAAATAAATAATAATAATAACAAATTAGAACACTGGGTAACAAGAATAGGTAGAATGTGGCTGCTGTATTTCCTACATCATTTCAACTCAGAAATATCTGCAGGATTAAAACATCACTGCCTGCAAAGCATTAAGGGGAGCTGTCGGTTGGGAAAGGACAGAATATATATATATATTTTTTTCAAAATAAAGCATTGCTG
The DNA here is from genome assembly GCA_030684275.1 of Acipenser oxyrinchus oxyrinchus. NCBI lineage: Eukaryota > Metazoa > Chordata > Actinopteri > Acipenseriformes > Acipenseridae > Acipenser > Acipenser oxyrinchus. The sequence continues at coordinate 23,938,597 of CM060266.1, forward strand.
CATCTTTTATATTTAAATGTATTATCATTTTCTTGTTTCTCAAGAAAATTGACCAAAAGTAAAATGTTATCCATTATCTTTCCAACTCTATATGACATTTTAGCTTGTAAGATGGGCTGAATGTCCTCCTCTCGTTTGTAAACTTTCTTATGTTCTTATGTTCTTATGTATATTCTCTTGTTATATCACATATTACTATTGCATTTCTCCTGTCTACTTCTGCTTTTGCCAACAGAAATGTCCACATTGGAAATTAACCTTTGTTAAGTCAGGAAGTAATATATACACTGTATAAATACTATCTCAAAGTTAATATTTTGGAATATGCCTAGTATATAAAAAGTATGTATCAGATTGGTTTTCTTGAAAGGTTTTAAGTTACAAAGGGATCTTGTCGCAGCAGGGTTTTGTATGTGCTTCTGCCAGTGTCAAAAACACAACCACCTACTGTAGTGTTTAAAGACAAGTCTGTTCATTATAATACAAAAGCAATCACTGGCATATCATGCTGTAGCCTTTTAATAATTAGAGTCTGAAATGGGCATTGTGTTGCTATTCACGTCAATCACATGGACAGGGATTTCAAGATGCATTCTAATTATTTAGATCTTCTCTTTCACACCGTGGATTCATTTGCTGATTAATTTTCAATTTTCTGACACTGTTTAAATCAGCGCACTCCAAGATTTATTACTTCAGTAAATTGACTGCAATGAACTATTTCTGTAGCAGTCACTCAAAACCAGCATATTAAACAAAGTATTTGATATTCTTATAGGTATACGGATGAACATTGATACAGCTAATTATGTCATAGCCAGTGCCAACTATGTTCATTTGTGGTCAGGTTCTCTATTTAATCCTTTATTTTTAGGAATATCAGGTAATGCTGATCTGCATATTCGTAGAATAGAAGGTTTAAAGATCTGATTTCTCGTGGTGTATGACATAAAAGGTAAAATATTGTCAAAATAAGTGTTTTGACCTTTCCGTACATCAAAAATGTCACAAAGGGAATATTTGCATTCTTTGTACATGTCAAAAACGTCTCCAGGGACTAAGAAAATGTTATAGTTCTAAATATGAAGGTTTTTTCAGAACAGCTGATTGCACAGACTTTTTGTCAATCATATCTGAGGAAATTTACATTGCAATAAAAGATGAAACAAGATATAAAAATAAACAAATACATCCTTAGGCTGTAATCCTTAGAAAGCACTGCAAATATGACATCATACAACAAAGCAAACATAGACACTGTAGTTACACAAAATATGAACAGTTATCATTTAACACATTTTGACAAATCTTGTTGGTCCTTAAGCAATAAGGCACGAGAGGACACGGGTTGTGCTGGATATAGTCACTTCTTGGTGCGTTGTTATGCAAGAAAGCAGAAATCTATATAGTTTCTAAAGATTTATTAACATGATGTTTGCAGAAAAACATGTGACGAAAAGACACATGATGTTTGATGTTTAACACATTTCAAATATCTCAATGGACCTCACAATGTTATTAAAATACTTTGTAGAAAGGCTTTGAAAGCATTTATAGTGAAATGATATGTTTTCGCACTTATTTTATTTTTTCCTTAGCATTACAGAAAATGTATATTTCTGTTGACATTAATTTAAACTGTATTCTGCTTAAAGAGACGTTTTACATTAAATAGACATTTTACATTTGTTTTTTCATAGCTCATATATTGATTTAAAATGGGAAACTATAATGTGGCAAGGCATGCCTACCTCTTGTTATTAAACATCAGGTTGTGTGCTTGCAGAACGAAAACAGAATCTTTTTATCCCCAGCTTGTACTTGTATTCAATAAACTACTAAACTACCCTGACAAAAGGGACTGCATGAAGATAAAACATGATTGAACTTTTAAATATTGTAAATGAATGGAATACAGTAAATGTCTGAAGACCAGTGGTGTAGTCGACGCCGGAACAGCGTTCTGGTACTTTTTTCAATAGGCAGAACCTTGACTTAAGAGTTAACTTAAGAACAATTTCAATGCATGCGCACCGATGAAGCGATCTCTTTTCCGTGTGGAAATCAAAATAGTCTTTCTGTACCATGTTATTGAATAGGCATTAGAAACCAGATTCCCTACGTGCCACTACTGATGGTACACGAATCTGAGTCTCTGTCACCGATAACCGGCACGTATTTTAAATGTTTACAGAGTCAAGTCACACACACCTCCTGATTCCTGCACAATTGTACGATTCGTCCTTGTGATGCAATGAAGAGAACATTTGGAACATCTATTACAAACTACAGTACTAAAGTTTAATAGGGCTAACAATGTTTTTTTTAGTAAAAATTCTGATGAAGTAGCCAAATTGTGTTTTTTAAAGCAACCAATAAACGCACTACATTTAGATTTAATATATATTACAAAATCATAAATTATGGAAGTGCATTGCTATCATACATTAAAAAAATTGTATCACGTAATTACGTGATAACAAATTATCACGTAATTACGCGATAGTAATTTTGTCATAAGGATAATTTATGGGGGCTTTTTATAACCATGTTGTTTGAGTAGATAAGCTGTAAATACGATATAGTAAGTCTAATAAGCACATGTACTGCCCTTACTCATGAGTAAATCCTTTACCAGCTTTGGAAAAACGTAAATTTGCGATCACATTTGTCCATAAACCTGTTGTTAAATCAAACAAATGCTGTTTGTTTTAAAAAATATTTTTGGTTGTACCATTAAATTACTAAGAGTACACAAACAACAAGAAACAAGTATCATATGACACACTTGCAGAAACTGAATTTAAAGCCAGTGTCACTAGTACATGAAAATGAAAGACCTCCTGAATCTAGAGAAAGCTTCCAGTGTTGCAGTACCAAGTGTTAAGAACTATCACGTGATTAGAAATGATCACGTAATTACGTGGTCCGTAATAAATAGCTGCTACACATTTATTTAAAAAAAAAAAAAAACACAATAATGTTATAAACTCTGTATTTATTTATCTGCTTTGCTTGTTTTTTCTCACAATTTACAGTACCAGAACCTCTGTTTGTTTTTTTGTTGTTGTTTGTTTTATCTGATGAGATCAGACGCGGTCGGTCCAGGAAAAAACATGTATTCAGAATGCCGTGTAAAATTAAACTGTCCAGAACTGTCAGCGGACACATTCTTTATAAATAAATTGAAAAACAATTGTAATTATACAGTTCTGAAATAGGTGACGAATAAAAAAAAAAGCGTTTGTGTTATTCATAATTTTATTGGATGCAGAGCTCCAGAATAAAGACAGGGGGAGGAAGTGATATACTATACATGACGTTGTGGTGATTGAAGTTCTGCGCTGGTGATGACCTCATAATCGAAAGGAATAGAAAAAGAACATGCACGATAAATAACTAGACCACCAAAGACAGTATTTACCTGCAAGATGCTTTCAAAACAAGACAAATTTGGCTGGAAAACTGCCAATCTGGCAGCACTGACTAGGGGAGTAGCCTATAAAAGTCGCATGCGAGACGCATGCATTACCTATTAAATGTTACCTCAAGATCAATGAACAGATAAAACGGGAATTTGTATAATTTTTATTTAAGAAATCTATTTTTTGTTGTTGGTTCCAGTGCTTTTGGATTTAGGACAACACCACTGCTGAAGACCCACAAAAAAATGCGCCTCAACGATAAAAACAAATGAAAGGTATTTACAAAGCCTACAGAGAAAATGTCTACAAGAAAGGCTATATTTAAATTGGTCAGTCCCATGATTGTGTATTACAAAGAGGACATTTGTTTTATAATAAACTCTTTATAGCATTTTAATTTCCCTGTGCAGCAATAGGGTATCCATACACTATTTATATTGATAAAAGGACATTGTAGGCCCATGGCTCCCAATTAAATTAGCAGGGTGACTCTAAACTTTTTAATTAAGATGACACTGACCTTTAACTAACTGAACCCTGAAGATTAAAGCATAAAGTATTTGTCTCATTAAGAGATCAACTTGAGACAGTGTAATGTTATACAGTGCACTGGTTTCAGACTTTGAGTATTCAGCCCTGTTAACAAAAGATACAGTTCATATGACCAAAAAGCCAGATGAGAGTTTTGTATTTGTATTTAATCGTGAGGCAAAATAGCTACATTTATGATCTCATCAACAAATATATGTCAATACCTCTTATTGTACACAATCAAATCCAGAATGAAGCAACATTTCTTATAATACAGGATGATATAAAGTCAGTTGATCATTGTTTGCCAGGCACAGAAGGCCAGAACTTCTGTATTCTGATATGGATTGAAGTTAACAGCAATGGCAGTGCAAAAACAGTGAAACGGTAATAATCTTTTAAATTTCTAAACACGTAGTCATGGTAAAATGTTTATAAAGCCACAATACAGTATCTCACAAATAAAGCTTATTAACACTGCATGTTATATTAGCATTTGAAAACTGCCAAAAGGAAATCATGTGCGCAGACATTTTATGTAAACATCATCAAATTGCTTTCAAGGGAGAGCAACATGGTGTCTGGATGCCTCACTGAAAACACTTTTATGGTCACAGCATGAGGGGAAAACATGATTATTTAAAATTATTTCTTAGCCACACAACAGGAAGCATTGTACCATTGTGTTTGTGAAAAACAAATAAGAATAAAGGTACAGTACATGGATTTGAAATGTGTGATACAGTAGACATCGACCAGCACTTTAACTGTTTGAGTATGGGCATTATACACTATACAATACAATATTGTCCAAATAATTAATGATTATTTGTATTCAATTACATTTATTGATGTATGAGTGTATTTGTAACTCATCTGTAGTCGACATTTGTCTAAAGCACATTACATTATTTTCCCCCATCCTCAATATGTACAGGATTCAGGCTGAATCATTTGCAAGGGCTGTCATTAGGCTGCGTTACATGAGTGTTTGACTTTTCTCAAGACATTTGTGTCTCGTGAAATAAACGTGGACATGGAGCCTTTTTGTGTTTACATGTAAAGCCTCTCATTTCCTTTGGAATGCCTACTTTTCCCAGAATGCTATGCAAATGAAGGAGAGGGGACGGGGGGGCGGGGCAGAGTTAAATTAGCCATGCTGACGGCCCACTTAGATTCTCATGCTGTTAACCGTGAAAGTCCCTAAATACTTTTTACATGAGCAGAGAACCGTTTCATGAGAAAGAATCTATGTGTCATTGCGTTTAATGTAATTGGATTTTAAAGATCTGTACAACAGCGATCTGAAGATGGTCCTGCTTCTTTTGTGCTGTACTTGTATGACTGCTTCTGCTAAATAAAGAATTGGAATATTGAGTATTGCTGATTCCCAAGAAATAAGTCGCGAACATTCTACGCCACATTTTGTTTTGAGAGTGGGTTAAACAATGTTCCTGTTGTGCATTGTATCAAGCTGCCTCATCATATCCTCTTCCATTATGGATATTAACACCCGAGTCTCTTCATCGCTCCAACGGACGTAAGTGGAGGATAGACACGGATTTTGTGCAGACATAACTAGGAGAAATTGCATTGACGTACAGTTATACACATTTAAACACAGTACTTAGTAGTACTTTACAATAAAGTCATTTTGACAGATGTTTGGAAAGCTATTTGCAAGTGTATTCTGAAGTACTGTACAGTAGCTGTAACCACCTGAATTCACAAACCCATGATGCAGTTTATCAAACATTTTTAGTAATAGTTTTAAACAGAAACTTGGTAAATACAATCTGTATGATACTTTACAAACACATTTAGATCCATGTATGAATAGCATTATGCAAAGTTCTGTGGAAGACACAGAAACAAGTGGGGTTATCTTCAAAATCAATCTGATAAGGGAAATACTACAAACAAAACATTAACTTCCCTGCTGCCATCTTTGGACCATGGTATTCCCATGTGACTTGTATAGCAGCTTTAGGAAAGGACTTGAACAAGCTAATTAACATTTTCACGAGAAACTCATGTTTACAGTAGTTCAACTTTCCTAAGAAAACATTGGCTGGTAGTGGTGGTTAGCAAAGTAGGATCAACCAGTAAAGGCCAGTAGAGAAATATGTCAGAACTGGAAGATTATTATTAAACCATGACACAGGAACCAGGAGACCCACCTGACTAATCCTCGAGATCAACATGAATTAGTGTTCAAAAGATAAAAGATAAATAAATCCGGAATCAAAATGCTGCTGTACTAAGGAGGCTTGTCTACTAATCCTTGGAGGCAGTATGTTTCAGGATGGAGGAGTGAATAATGAATAACGTATTACAGACACATTGGAGAGTCGTAAACACAGTGCTGCTTAACTGACTGAACAAGAAAAATGAGTAAATGGGTTTGAAGATCAGAATGCAGACGTCCCTTTTTATAATTTCTCTTTTCTTCTATTTCAATGCTTCTCCAAATTCCTGTTTGTAACGTTTCAAAGCACCATGAATATTTTATCATCATGCATTTCTCAGTCATTCTTAATTTTCACCTTCAACATATTGTTTAACTACTGAATTACATTACATATGGTTGCACAGTTCTTTGGACATATTAAATAGTGAACAGTAACCATTTCTAAGACATTTTCCATATGCTGCACTATATACCTGTGAATATCAAGGCAAATTATATTAAATACTGACCTAAAAGGCTTAGCAACTCTAGGTGGGCTGTCTCTTGGCCACACCACTACCTGTCTTTGCATTAAGGCAACAACTGCTTAGACCTTTCTTAATATACCTAGTATTTCAGTGATTTTGTTCACCAGAATACAGTACTTTAATCACCAAATCTGAAAACTAAATTGGGAGAGACATTTAGATTAATAGCTATACTGTAAGTTATTTTGTATAATTGTAATGTGTTTACTTGCAAGGTAAGGTTTGCAGATATATGTAACATCCCTATGCTTTTTTTAAAAACATTTCAGACTTTTAGACAGACACAGATCCTTAATCAATCAAAAAAAATGTACACATAATCTGAGAAATTGGAAAGCTTCAGCATCTTTTATTTATTTAGCATTTATTATCAATTAATCTTAGTCAACAAAGTAGAGCTAGGCCTTTTTGTTAGTTAGTTAGACATTTATCACAGTGGCTTCCCAGTAAGCATTGCCTGCACTGTGCTGAGCCACCCCGAGGAGTGATTTGAATTTAAATGCAATTCCTTTATTAGTTTCTGCTAACTGCAATTATCTCAGGCACTTAATTAAGTGGCATACTAATGTATGAATGCTCAGTTCTGCTTGTCACGCATAACAAAGTGATGTATTTATATTCCATGCACAATATGAAATGTAATGATAAAGGCAACAGTAATTGTCCAAACCGTTTGTCTTTGTTCTTGCAGTTGCATAGGTACTTTCTCTCCCTGTTGGGAATACTTTGATAAAGACAAATAGTGGCAAGTTCAACTTTAATACAGACTCAGATATGTATTCATTGTGTACCCTGGAAGTGCATTGAATGTGTTTAATCAGTGATGACGGACTCTGTTTCTCAGTTAAATTTAAAAAAACTACATTTCACTGTTTTTATGTCCTGATTTGGCACTCAATACTATATCCAATAATATAATTTGAAACCAATGAAAATAATTGGAAAAGGCCAGTATAATTCAATCCTTTCAAAACTCAGCCAGCATAACTAATTAACATACAATGAGCCAACACTGATTTTACGTCATCATTTTGAACAGACCAACCAACTCTCATAACAATGAATGTATGTTTGTCAGAATAATGTAGTATTTTTAGCTGCTCATAAATCATCTCATTTAGTCTCAACTGTTACCATTTTGTCCTTCATTTCTTTAATGTTGTTTTGTACTGGATACATTGAAGTAATAAATAAAGATCAGTGTACATTTAACGTCTGCTGTCACGCATATTCATTACTCTTACGAAGGTACTAGCTGACACATTTGTCTGCTTGACTTAGGAGTTGATATAATCAACCTAAATCCTGCCAAGATACAGCTGTTTTTTCTTTAGAGCATTTTTTTTAGCATTGCAATTAATCATGTTACGCATGCATGGCATATCTGTTTGACTGTTTATTAACATGTAACTAAACTTTAGCAAATGGTTAAGTGTATTAATTAAATACTTTTCTGCCAATTAGAATAAAGCGTTACCACATACCTTTAAAGAACAGAGCTATTACTACCTAAACAGCTGTATATGTCTGTCTGTTGATTATTTTAATCAATATACTGTAATAGTTAAGTGGTTTGTTACCCTGGGTTGTAATGATGTGAATATTATTTAAAAAGAAAAAAAAACTTAGGGTCAAATGTGCATGTAAACCAGCTACTTGTCTTGTGGGTACATTGTTAACTAAGTACATTGTTAATTAAGATTTATTGGGCATAACAATCAATCATGCATATACTTTCCAAGAAAAGTAGTGTTTAAACAAAGTGTTGGTGCTCCCCTGGGAATATGAAAAACACAATCTTAAAGCCTCTGGTAAAAACAGAAGGCAGCAATGCAAATAAATGGGGAACAATGTAGGTTTTAGTCTAATTCAATTGGCACATGCTGTTTACGACTGTAAACAGCAGATTACAAGTTTGAATTAAAGTTAAACAAAAGGGAGATTGTGACTTAAGCCTTGTTTTTTTTTACAGCTTCAACAAATATGAATGAATTGTATGTAACAAGAGTTTAGCATCTTACAGAGTAGCATAATATTGTTGAAATCATAGAAAGTTTTAAACGATTTGACTCTGCAGCCCCAGTCACTGTTCCACATGCTTTGGCGGAGGGTGTTTTGTTCTGTTCCTTTGAGAACACTGTTGCAAACACAGTTAATCCTTCTAGCGGGTGTCCTTAATGCCTCGTTCATGGTTTAACCCATTGGCTTCCTATATACCATTGCAAAGAGAAAACATCATAGATTTGCAATAAAACAGCAAAACAAAGCCAAAGGCATGGTTCGTCAATAGCTATTATATATCAAAATCAAATAGTAGTTCAAAGGTCAACTCAGTTCCATTTAGCTGTAGCTATGATCAACTAGAAGCCTATATGTATTATTTATATGCACTCTTTCCCATCTTTCTGAAAAAAGAAAACACAAAAAGGGCTTACAGGAATAAAAAATCAAGGACATTCTTTATAATCTTCTTTGTCAAGCAATGTGAACGTAACTTTTCTGTTACTATCGAACATGGAGTTTATAAACCTTGTAGAAAAAAGAATACTGTTGGGTATGATAATAATGAAGTCAGCAGAAGGCTGATAAAAAAGGTAAAATGAAACAAAGGGTGTGAACCAGTAGGGGCACCATGCGTCATAGTATGGTATTCAACTGAATATACAAACTAACTAACAGTTAACAGAAAATAAATAATATACATTAACATGCTTATTAGCTGTTTGTTAACAGTTAATAAACAAAACAAAAAATGGTCCTTAAAAATAAAGCGTAACCTAAAAGCTTTCCCAAAAATGAGCCATAGAACAGAAAACATCGAGGATGGCGTTTTCTGCTTGAAGAAATGCCCTCCCCCAGGTTATTGCAGATGTTATTAATTAATTGAATAGCCATCCATTATTGATCTTTATTCATTATTGACTCTCGTCTAATGAAAAATCCACACACGCTGTGCTTTGTTGTGGAATGTCATAGTGTGACAAAAAAGCACTGGACACATAATGCATCATCAGCATTCCTCCCACATGCACGTCACACAGGCGGATGGGAACCACTAGGCTGTGAAGAATGGAGGTGCGGCAATGACATCTGAGTTGTATTAGAGAGACAGGGATGAGCTGAGAGACAAAGAACCCCAGAAACTGAAGAAAACAGTTTTCCGTATTGAATGGACATTATCTTGAGTACTGCACTGCACCAGTGACTCTGACAGCTAAAGCGGTAACAAAAACTTGACAAAGATATTGGCTTCTGCCAGTGCTTGGCTAAAATGATTAAATATTACTGATTTTCCACTGACGATATCAATCAAAGTTCCCTAAACAAAATAAGCTCCAACAAGAGCAATTTCTTGAGGGCACATGGAGATTGATTGGAATTTTCTATTCCAATTTTGAAATATATTTTGTACTTATGGAGTGAAACATTAGATTTGATTCTAGGTTCCAGACAAATGCAATACATTAGACCTTACAAATTTTCTGTCAGGACTCAGGATAATACTGCAAATAGGGGTAATCGCAAAGTCTCATATGAAATTTTGATTGATACAAACCTAGACAGCTAGACTGGTCACAGTGTAATTTGGCCATTTTGTAATATAGGTGGCTGGCTCTGGATGATTTGTAATTACATTATCAAGTGCGTAACTTGAGAAAAGCATGTGTGTATTTTGTTTGTATGGTATATATTTATTTCTAGAAATGTGTGTAAATGTTTTGATTTAGAATATATATATATATATATATATATATATATATATATATATATATATATATATATATATATATATATGAAAATGTTTTGGTTGGTTATACTATATGCAAGTCTCCATAGTCCTGGTATAAAAGAAATCCACTGAACAACTACATTCTGTGATATTCAAATTACCCCTAAATCACCATATTGTTCTTTTGCAATGGCAGCAGCATAAAAAATTGTCCCAAGTCAATATTAATTCAGTATTCATTAAAATGACCAGTTTATAGATGCAAGTTACAAATAGGTTGTTAGAAACAGTATTTATTTGTAGGTTGATTTGTAACAAGTTGTCATGGGATGCTGTCTGACGAGGTTAATTTTGTTAAGGGTGAAAAGACTGAAAACAAAAACAATGTCATTTTTGATCATGAATCTTGTGATACAGGTTGTAAACAGGAGAAGCAGATGTAGATTTTGACATTATCAATGTTTGTTTGTCTCTCATTTAGGCTGCAAATGCATAATAACAGCATCTACTGATAAAAAAAAATGCCTTTCTGTGTTATCTCCCCTGGCTTCATCAGACATTCTTTTCATATGCTTGTGTGACAGCAACAGATATTCTTGAATTGCTGGAATGATCAAGAGATTTGTTTATGCTTTGCAGTTTTGCAACAATTCCCCTCTCCATGCAAGATGCTACCTAGTTTTACTAGTTGCTGTAAGGTAACATTCTTTTCCTGTCTGTTTTTGATGGCCTTATATATAATTCATAGTTCCCATGTGGCTTGTACAGTCCAAATTGCTGAATAAATAACTTATGCATCTACTATACTGTATATATTGTATCATAAAGTAAGTGTGCTTACTGTACATGCTATAATACATAGCCAAACTGGGATTTCTATTAACAATCAAAAAAGGTTCCAGTCATGTCTAGGCTTGTGATTCACGTCTACCATAGAAATATCAAACTATATTATTTTACATCTCATGACCTGAGGTGGCCATCTCACCGCGATACTGTATGTGAATGTGCTTATGAGGCTAAATAGAAGATTGCTTACCTGGAAGTCTGTCCCTTCTGGTGACTGTCGAATGACATTGCATTTATCACTATTGCTTGCTTTTGGCAAACTTTCCTTTCTTTAATGAACACTACATCTGAAATCTAAAAGAGAATCCCCCTAAGCTTTGAATTCTACTCTCAGAAGTACATAGTGTGCTTAACAGTGTTATCACCTGCCCCTCCTCCCTCCCCCTCCCCCCATTATGAGTGCTAGGGTTATTGCAAGCAATGTATTAGATATATTACAATGTGGTACATCACTCCCTGCCAGCTGGTCCAGCAATAACACCTCCAAATGTTGAATAACACAGAGCACCTGCTGCTTACCCTGCTAATGCAGTCAATGCGAAAAATCGCTATTAACAATAACATTTTATAATTACCACAAGATCAAAGAAAATACAAAGTACTCTGTCTTATGAAGGAATGTCTACCGTCTTTCCACAGCCAATGCACAATAGCATCCACTAAGTATTTAGCAAGATAAATAAATACAGAATGACTAGGGTGGGACATAAGTATTTTATGTTATACGAATGAAGGCACTAGCTGAAACATTTGTTTTCTTGAGTTAGAGGTTGATTTGATCAATTTATATGCCACAGCTGTTGGAGCATTTTACAGTACCAGGGAATCCAACTTAATTCCATTAACCACTATAATGTAGTGTTAACCACTAGGGGTGTGCCCAAGTATGAAAGTATGAGTACAAACAAGTATTTGTAACGATTATGGCCATTTTCCCCGAGTACATGTAATACACAAGTAATTTTGCTATTACTCTTTATTAATATATATATTGTAAGGCAGCGGATTGTGGGAGACAGCAGGGAGGGGGTTAAAACCTCCCTGAAGAGAGAAATGGCACCTTTTGTTTAATTGTTTAATTTAATTGTTATTATTAATTATCCCCTGCACCTGGGAGCCATTGTTAAATTAGTACCAGGTGCAGGGTATTTAAGAGGAGCAGTCAGAATGCTCAAGGCTGCTGAGTAGAAGGAAGCAGAAGAGAGGTGCTCTGCTTCCGAGCAGTCAGAGAAAAGAAAAAGTAAGTGCTGTGTAAACCTGTATGGTTTGTGTGCCAGGTAAACGGCTTAGCCGTCCTGCAAGTTAGTCAGGGAATAACCTGTGTAGTAAGCTCCAGGCGGAGTTAGGAGTTTGTTTGTGTTTTGTTTGTTTTTGTGTTTATTAAAAATATAGCGCATCAGCGCAAGAAAATCCATTTCTGTGTACTGGGTCGTAATTTTAAAGGGGCACGAACCCGTGAGTGGTGAAATCTATTACATATGGTGGCAGAAAGTGTGGGCCCCTACGACCCAGTTATAATGGATTTAAAAGAGATGATAGCAATGATCAATCGAACACCGCTGCTCAGAAAGAGCAGACAAAGAAGTGGAGACAGGAGTTGGGGCTACGGATCCGGAGCCGACGGAGCTAGACCTGCTGCTCCAAAAGTGGGAGCAGGCAAGAGGTGCCCAGCTGACTCCAGCCTTTGAGCCCAGAGGGAAGAGCCGCGCTGCCAGAGCCCAGAGGGAAGAGCACGCTGCCAGAGCCCAGAGGGGAAGAGCCGCGCTGCCAGAGCCCAGAGGGGAAGAGCCGCCGCTGCCAGAGCCCAGAGGGGAAGAGCCGCCGCTGCCAGAGCCCAGAGGGGAAGAGCCGCCGCTGCCAGAGCCCAGAGGGGAAGAGCCGCTGCCAGAGCCCAGAGGGGAAGAGCCGCCGCTGCCAGAGCCCAGAGGGAAGAGCCGCCGCTGCCAGAGCCCAGAGGGGAAGAGCCGCCGCTGCCAGAGCCCAGAGGGAAGAGCCGCCGCTGCCAGAGCCCAGAGGGAAGAGCCGCCGCTGCCAGAGCCCAGAGGGAAGAGCCGCCGCTGCCAGAGCCCAGGGGAAGAGCCGCCGCTGCCAGAGCCCAGGGGAAGAGCCGCCGCTGCCAGAGCCCAGGGGGAAGAGCCGCCGCTGCCAGAGCCCAGGGGGAAGAGCCGCCGCTGCCAGAGCCCAGAGGGAAGAGCGCGCTGCCAGAGCCCAGAGGGAAGAGCGCGCTGCCAGAGCCCAGAGGGGAAGAGCCGCTGCCAGAGCCCAGAGGGAGGAACCCAGGGAGGAGGCGAAAAGCATACCTCCACCACAGCCCGACCACCACCCCTGCGGTCCAGTCCGGCACAGCTGCGTCGCGGTCCCTCGCCCCTTGCTCCTGGACACCCTGTCGGTTGGCCTGGACCTCCCTTCACTTGACCTAGAGCCCAGGAGTCGGCAGAATCGGTCACAGTTCTCCACCTGGTCCCCTGCTCCGCTCCTCCCGGACACAAAGGCGTCGCTGCGCTGCTCCCAGGCGTCGCTGCGCTCCCCTGGTCACTGCTTCGCTCCCCTTGGTGACCGGACGTCGCTACACTGGGTCCCAGCTGCAGACCTCTGCCCGCTGCTGCAGCCTCCAGTGCCCGGTTGTCGTTCCGGTGCGCCCCTGACAAACCGTTGGGGTCCCTCGTGCGCGGTGCGTGGTCCCTACCTGGCTGGGCGGGACATGGACCGATCCACCCTCAAGTCCGCCCGTGGAAGAGGCGAGAAAGGACATTATGGACTCGAGGGTGGGTGGTTATGTTTTAGGGGGAGGTGGCCTTGGAATGGCCGTCAGTGTTGCACACTTGGGGAAGGATGTGTAAGGCAGCGGATTGTGGGGAGACAGCAGGGAGGGGTTAAAACCTCCCTGAAGAGAGAAATGGCACCTTTTGTTTAATTGTTTAATTTAATTGTTATTATTAATTATCCCCTGCACCTGGGAGCCATTGTTAAATTAGTACCAGGTGCAGGGTATTTAAGAGGAGCAGTCAGAATGCTCAAGGCTGCTGAGTAGAAGGAAGCAGAAGAGAGGTGCTCTGCTTCCGAGCAGTCAGAGAAAAGAAAAAGTAAGTGCTGTGTAAACCTGTATGGTTTGTGTGCCAGGTAAACGGCTTAGCCGTCCTGCAAGTTAGTCAGGGAATAACCTGTGTAGTAAAGCTCCAGGCGGAGTTAGGAGTTTGTTTGTGTTTTGTTTGTTTTTGTGTTTATTAAAAATATAGCGCATCAGCGCAAGAAAATCCATTTCTGTGTACTGGGTCGTAATTTTAAAGGGGCACGAACCCGTGAGTGGTGAAATCTATTACAATATATATATATATATATATATAATATATATATGTGTGTGTGTGTGTAAAAAAAATCATTAAATCAGCTCCTGGCTGCAATAGGGTAGTGACCACTGTCAATCTCAAGTCTAGAAAGCCAGTGCAGGGTGAAGGAGGGGGGACCAGTGTGACACAGTCTCTGAGAGTGTCATTCTGTGTTGTGTGAATGAGGAGGTCAGACAGATGAAGCATTCAGCTCAGAAACTCTTTTCAGTGGGTGCGCTTGAGGTGTGCACTGTAACCAGTGCTTAATTTGTAAATGTTCAGCAACATTTATTCAGAGATTTTTTTTTTTGGTTTTCAACAGAACAGAGAACTTGTATGTGAACCAATGTTTCAGAACGCTGTAGCCTACATAATATCCTTTGAGTCTATTTTTTGAATTAGTACTTGCTGTTTGATTTTGTGCATCCAACTATTCATTATTTTTAACGGCGACATCATAGAATTTCACAGGAATAGCTGAGGTTGAATCTAATACAAAGTTCTCTTTTGACCAGTCCAACAAATTTCACTTTCACACTCAGTACTTCTCTCGCACGTCTCCTCACTCTCGCGAGATTTTCAGACTCACACACGTGGTGCGCTTGCGTGTTGGTGGACAGACAGACAGCTGCTGTATTTTCAGCAGTTTTTTTCATTAAAACTTGTTGTTGTTCTTTGTTCTTTGAGATTTTGTTGTGTACTCATTTAATCAAACCAAGTAGTGTAAGAAGACATTTTTCAAATCAAGTAAACTTATTTGTGAATAAAAAACGACAACAGAGTTGCAGTCCTTGTTGTGCTGCCAGTGTCATTAAAGACATTCAGCTAAAATTGTAGAGTATAAAAGTACGGACTTGGCAGCGGACTGTCTCTCTGTAGCGCAGATGCAAGAACTGTGTTGAGAATACCCCGGCACAAATTAAGCACTGATATAACCCTCCCCACAATTTAGTACAACATCTACCAAACCTGATTTTTTATTTTTGTTTAATTGTAAATACACAGTACCTGAAGAAGCCATCAGGAATCCATTGTTCAAGTCTGTTGTACCCTTAGGGTTCTTTACATAACCTTTAACTGTAGTTTGTGATTAATTAAGTCCTATATATTAGACTAAGCCCAGCTGCTTGACATAAAATATTGATGAGCTGCTTTTGCAGCTTTTCAGGCAGTGTTGAGAAATATGTGAGAAAATTAACATTTTTAATCTTACCTGCAGTACTGAGTCGCTGCACTGGTCATTATACCTGATTTGAAAATATGACTGAATGAAGGTTATAAACTGCTTGTGCTTTGGCAAGTCCGTTCTCAGCCTGAATTTAGATGCAATTTTTAAAGCAGTGCACTGATACATTGCCTCTCCAAGTTCCATGTTTAATTTTTAATGTGCATTGTTAACAACATACAGAACTTGAAAGGGTTTCTGTGAAAATGCAGTGCTGACATATGGAATACAGAAAGTATATGCTGCATTTTATGCTGTTTGATTTCTGTTTTTTTTATCATGCCGTTAAGGTGGTTTTGTAGGCACCAGTGTGCTGAGGTGAATAAAGAAGAAGAAGATGAGATGTGGGACCTAGGTTGGTTCTGCAGGGTGGTGTAATAGGAAACTAATGAGTTCTGTCAGTGGCCTTCAAGCCGTTAAACTGCTGTCAGGACTTAAGGCTAAGAGGCAGGAAATCATGCTTGCCACACTGTGAGGCTGACATTTTGGGTAATTAGAACTCCAGGATTGTGATCAGATATCCAATAATAACCCTCATCTTTAGGTTTTCAAGGTGCAAGCCAGGGAGATATGCAAACATGTACCTGTATATACTGCCTGTACACTTCGTAGCAGCCCCATGAAAATAAATGCTGTTCGCTAACATGCTGTATATAATTAATAAAAGGCATTCTCTCAGGGAGCCATCTAAGAGGTTTAGCTGTCTTCACACTGCCTTTCTGTCAGTGATCTATGTCCACTTTAGAATTTGTGCATTGCCGTTGACTGAAGTTACTGTCTCTAGGTTGAAAAGTAAGTTACACCTGTCAACCTTGGAGACTCGTCAAGGAGAAAGAAATGAAATAACAAACACCAGGATGTTTAATCAGTCATCGCACACAGTTTCTGGCACTGTAGCAGCTGGTTTGGGGCAAGCTAACACCACTGCCGTATTCATGTGTAAATTTTCTTTGATTAAATAAAACAACAGCTCAGAGATTCTGAAGCTATGTGTGTGCAAAGTCAGGCCTGGGTGTGAATGCAAATTGCTTCATTATTGGCTGGTGATGCACACTGGCAAGCAGTACGACACTTGTGGTGACATGACCATTATATTCCAATTTCTCAGTGTTCTTCCATCAGGAAACTAGTGGCATGCTATTTTTCTTTGTGAAAGGGGGCAATTATTTAAAAACTATGTATTTTGATTCAAAATGGGGTATCTAATAATATATATTTGTATTTTATTGTTGTAGCAATAAAATGTACAAAGATATATTACATGTTTTAAGAAATGCATGACCTAGCCACTTTCGTTCCGGTTAGTTATTCTGCAAAACAAGCCTTTAACCTCACTTTCTGTTCTAATTTGCCCTGTTCAGTTTGGTTCATCAGTGCTTCTTAACACAGAGCTGTCATGGAGGACACAATAAAGTATGATTATTATGATGAAAGCTGATGAAATGCTAACCAGTCCACACATTGTATTGCTATTGTCAAACCCTCTGGTTACCATCTGTAGAGGCTTTAGAAGTGTCCATCCTGTTGTGTAGCTTTTCTTAATCATTCAGACCATTTCCTTTTAAAGACACATCTGGCAGAACACCTGGATAATTTTACCAAGGTCATAGGCATAAAAACGAAACTTAGCATTCTGATTAGATTTATTGAATTTTGTATATATACTGTATATATATAAACAATTTCTCTTTATTTATACCTAATTCTAAAAAGTCACTTTATTAACCCTTAGTGTTTCCTTGTATTCATTTTAAAGGGCCATAAACAGTACACAGTAACTACAAGAAAAAAAAGAAATGAGTGTTGCTGTGACCATTCATTCCTGTTCGGATTGCTTCCTTACATTCTGCCCCATTGTGCAGTTAAATTTGCTTATAAAGGAAAAATAATTTCTTACATCTATGTGTTTGAAATGTGCATTTTTTTCAAATGTAGACACAGTTAAAATGGTCTGCTGTGCGGAACACAGGAATTATGCATATTAAGAAATATTGTATGTGATATAAATTAAATATTGTATCATTCCGAAAGGAAATACATAGTTTCTGAATCTCATATGCTAGTTTATTTGACACTCCGAATCAGCTGGCGCTATATCTAAGACTTGGGGAACGTATATTGAAATAACACTGTGCTGCTATAATTGTGGGTAGGTCCCTTCATTAGCTGGAAATGAGAACAACTCTGTCTTGGTTTTCTTTTCCTCGCAACCACTTACACAGCACAGATTTTTTTTTTTTTTTTTTATTATTGAATGCAACATTAATCATAATAATACATCAAAATACAACATGCAAAGGAAACATGAACAGTGTGAAAGATGTTTCCTAGACAAAACAAAAGCAGGTACAAGTTCCTTCCTCATGGAAAATTAGACGGACCATGTTTGTCACACAGACTAGAGGTAATATAGCTTATACAATGCTTCACTGGGCATGCGCCGGTATGTTTCAGAGCACATGTGAGGGTACATGTGGAAGTCATGCTTTTTGGCTCAGATGCTCGAGAACAATGATTTTGGACATTAGCAGTGTGACATTATGCAGGTATTTGGGCGCATATGGATTATTATACAATGACCAAATGCATTCGGAACAGCAAAGTGGGATAGTTTATGTTTTATTTTTCATGTAGTGCTGATGTACCCTTTAAATGCAATCTTACTTTGAACTACTGTACAACCACGCATGTGTTCAGGTTATCAGCTCAGTGCATTTTTTTCGAGGTATCACACTGAATCTGCTAATTAAATACGTTACTTATATTTTAACATTGAATTCTTAAACTCAGTGAACGTTTTAAAACTTCAATATAAAGCCATACATATAAATAAAATATGGAAATGCATTAATAAGTTATAAAACAGTTTTAAATAGTTGGAAATAGCTGTTTAATATTATAGGCACCTTATTTTAGCGGTTGCCTCTGACAGTGGTTCCAGTTGGACTGGGGTGTTTACACCTCAACCTGTGCAGCTTTGAATTGTTCTTATTCTTATTGTGATTGGCTGCAAAGACAACAGGGCTAGCCAGAGATTGGTTGGTTTTTCTTGTGTTCAGTTTTCCTAGTAACTGAATACATTGCATTCTGGGAGATATAGTTGTTAGTGGACGTTTTAGGGGAGGCAGGAAGGGAGGCAGACAAGCTGTACGTATCTTTACGCATTAATTGAGTGTGTATTTCAGATTTCTTATATTTAAAACTGCAGGTACACAGCTTCTCAGATGATTTTAAATTGAGGCTGGAAATAGCTAATTAAGATATTGCTAACAAGCTCTAGACATGTATTTTGAGACAGTCGTTTCTTTATATCTTCCTTTTATCTTGGGACATGAAGGTTTTAGTTACATGACCTGTAGCTTCTTTACAGCGGGGGATGTTTACTGAACAATAGGGGGATCACATCAGCTCTGCAAACACATGCTACAGCTCTCTTCTTGGTCTTTCTAAATGTCAGAAAAGCTACATGTTTAAACACTGCTCTTTCTGTCAATGTTTTTTTTGTTTTTTGTTTTTTAGCTAGGCAAATAAAACCTAACCTTTTAGATCTAGGTGTTTCACTGCATTGTCTTGAGCCCATCAATAATAGATATACCAGCCTGAAGGATAGGTCTTATACTTTATTTACATTTCAGTAGCAGTAGTGCTTTTTTACAGGTTTATTAGTTTTTAACACCCAACTTTTCACTGTGATTTTTGTATTCAGACTTAAACGTCAAACGCAAAGTTTTTCACAACTCTCTTGCCCATTTGCGCTCCAAATATCACAGACAAGACGGAGGGACGTCTGACTATAGCAGTGCAGCAATATCCTGTTCTTTATGATAAGCAGCACAAGAAATAGCTTAATAAAGAATAAAAATAGACCATTTGGGGAACTATAAGTAAGGAAATTGGAATTCCAGGTAAGTACTATGTTTGGTATGTAAACACACTGTTTTGACTACAGGTTTTCGTTAAATATCGTTAAATATCTGGGTGTAGTCTCTAGAAAGTGCCATGAGATACCGCT
Source organism: Acipenser oxyrinchus oxyrinchus (assembly GCA_030684275.1). Taxonomy (NCBI): domain Eukaryota; kingdom Metazoa; phylum Chordata; class Actinopteri; order Acipenseriformes; family Acipenseridae; genus Acipenser; species Acipenser oxyrinchus. Next base: position 23,958,413 of record CM060266.1, read on the forward strand.
GCCCATTATTAAATATAGACTGAAATACAAAAAAATCTAATTATATCCAGTAGCATACACAGGTAGTGGCATTGTATTTACAGCAAATTAAACTGTCTAAAATGGTTTTATGTCAATCATATATGTTATGTATTTTCCCCCCAACATTTAAAAAAAAATACAGTATACTTCAGGCACATTGCCATCCGTTCTTCAGGGTCGATGGATTTCCGTAGCCAAGTATCTTTCGTGGAGATGGCTGGTCCCACGATGTGCATCAGGTTTGCAAACTGAAATGTGGACATTTGGTTAAAAACCTACTCTCGTTGAATTTCAGCTCTTGCACAAAATGGTGGTACTCCCCCAGGGTTTCCCGTTGCTTGTTTATAGGGTGAATCCATATTCTTCTGTTTCTTTCTCATCTTCCTGGGGGCAATGACCATGCGACAGCTTGCACCCGATCCATATTGCTTTCAGATTATATCTAAATTTAGCAGGACAAGGTGGTGTCCAAAAATCAAACCTGTTTCGATTTTTTTTTCCACAGCGAATTTCACATTTTTTCGCAGTGATTACGCTCAAGTGTGAATTCAGTTCCATGGGTTTGACTTTTACCCTAGAAAACGCAGTGAATAAACGTTATAATGTGAATAGCCCCGATTGTTGAAAGATTATATATATATATATTTATATTTTCATACCATGCTGTGCATGTGAAAACTTATCCAGACTAGTAAATTAATTTAATTTATTCGGGAACAAGAGGGCAAGACAACAGTCTGACTTCTTAAATGAGCTGGTAATTTCATCTTGAATTGTCATTCTCTCAAAGCAATTTATATTCCAATCTTGTTTATTGACAATGTGCAGTTTTATAATTAGTGTAGTACTGCTGATAGACCCAAGAGATGAGAATGCATGGTTGACTTGTACCACAATCCTTTCTATTTTTAAATATGCATGCAGATACTGGTTTATAGTGGCTGTTAACTGAAAATGGGTCAACCTTAATGAAAATAGAATAAATATTTTTCAATTTTTTTATTGTCATTTTAATTATATAATAATGCCATTTATGTTGTATTATCTTCTATAATGTGCAGCATTAATTCAAATACTAGTTTTATTCAGAACAGAATTATACTGGGAGGTTTTAAACACAGTATAAGCTTCAGGGTATTCACATTAATATCTAGCTTAGATAGACTACATTATATTTTAATGACTAATGTAATTCCTGTGCATTGAAACATATTATTCTACTTCTTCTTCTTCTACTTATAATAGTCAAACCCAAGACTTATGTATAGAAAATTGCCTTTTTGAAAATTGTCTTAACTGTCGCCTAGCCTAAATATCAAGTAGATATGAGATGCATGTATTTTTAATAAAAAGTTGCTCTCGGGATCTGTGTCTTCAGCTATTAGCATATTTATGAAAGGCACCTGTCTGTTGTTTTTGTCAGATGGTTAATGTGACTTATTTGAATATGCTTCATGGAGATTTTAGGTGTGTGAGTGAATTCCTCTGCTTTACACAGGGCTCCCTGCCGCTTGTGTTTGTCCAGTGTAACTAAATAGACAGAGATCATGTAAAATATGTGTTTGAAACAAAAACATTTAGAATTAGTTTGTTTGCAGACCTGCACAATTATGTTGACATTCATATCATTTGCAAATGCTGATTTCTTTAATGTATTATCATAATCTGTAAGAAAGCAATATCTGGGTGCCAAAATATTTAAAATTATCCCTAGGATGTCCCGCTTCAGGACAGTATCAAGACCAGCAAATCCTTTAGAATATGTCAATATCAAGTTTACCCTTTAATGTTGATTCCTCCTGCCTATTATATTATACTGTTGGGCAGGGTTTCCTACAGCTGTGTTGCAAAACCCTATCTATAAGCAGAGACAGCAGAGAAAAAGAATAAAACTCAGTATCAAAAGAACTCCTTTTTGGTGGTACACCACATAGTTGTTTGTTAAATTATTAAATTCTCCAACCAGGAGAATATATTTACTAAACGCATGCTGTTATGTAAATAATATGTTATTTACATTACATAATTTGGTAATCTTATCTGATTGGTGTGTGCTAGGCAACTGCACTGAATAAAAGTAACAACAGTGTTGCTGCATGTAGTCATAGTTTTGATTTGCCAATGGGACAGCCTGATTATGTCCGCTGGGTTTGGCAGGATTGAAGCACCCACAGCTCTTGCTTGTCAGTTCCATAGGACGCTTCCATTAAGTGGTGTGCAATGTCTCAGCCCCCCCCCCCAACCGCCAGTGCAATCATGATCTATAAACTCATGCATTCTTATTATAAGATATATATAGATGTAAGGGTTGTGGATTGGTGATATTTTTATAGTTTCTGCATGGTCCTGCACAGGTAATGGGTGAAGGTTAAGTGGTTGATAATCTAATAACCTCCCTATCGTTTTGATGTAAAGAAACAAAGAAAGCATAGAAGATGTACAGCATATTATAGCTGCATTATGATAGACTGTAATATTATATTCAGTAATATTCACAAACAATTGCAAATTCAGCAAAATGTATAACTTAAAGAACATATTTGACAGTGCTAGCAAGAAACAGACAGCTATAAACTCTAGGGTGCCTTCAGAATTATTACAAGGGAACATCTGCTGTTGGGATTCAATTTTTCCTGTAAATATCAATCAGAAACACACACAAGCCCCCAAAGTGTGCTGAAACTAGACAAGTGTCCTGCTGAACCTTTGTTTTTTTATCTTGATATTTATAGAAAAAAAAAATTATGGAATAGATGTAATGCAATTTCTTTTTTAAAGGTTTGTTCCAACTGAGAGGATGAATGCATAATTGTTGGCATGGGACCTGCCTCTATTATTAATAATCATAGAGACTTTTTGCTCAACTGCAGTATAACATTTGGTCAGATCATGGTACAGGGTAATTAGGGAGTCAATTATCCACTTCATCCTGCTGCAGAAAAAAAGAGCAGAGAAACTGATAGGGAACCATATGTTTCTATTTAATGTTACTGGCTGGACAAATAGTCAGTGGAAATAAGCCCTGACAGAGTGAAACAGGTTAGTTTCATGCTATGTCTGTGTCCATTTTTATTTATTTTTCAGTATAGCAGAATTTGGTAGCTGACAGTCACCTCAGTCTCTAGCTGTAGGCCTACCAGCAGTAAATAGAGGGCAAAACACAATTTACTAGTCTGTCACTTCTGTGATGTCATTTTTTTCCCCCCACCATGGCAGGGAACAAGAAATACATGGCATTATAGCAGGTATGTTACAAACTGCAGCATCAGACTCAGGCTCCTGCATCTGGTATGCACAGTGCTTCAAGGACATCTTTGTTTAATATCCCAGTATTAACAGTTCCTTGTTAAGAGTTTTTAGTTACAGCAGGGTTACTGCCTGAGAACTCTAACTAATCATCTGCAATGTTCTGTAGGCGTATGTGAGAATTCTTTTAGTCATCTTCTGTTGTTTTTATGATCTGCATATTACTGCTGTATATTTTTTTAATGTGTTGTGCAACTGCAGAAGTTATACATCTACTCATATTGATTGAGGCAGGGTGGCACACTAGTCGAAAGGATTTCACCTCTGCCACCTGATTTGAATCTTGCATCACAACTAAATCGTGTAGACTGATGTACTGTGTGCACTGTTGTGTTTATTCAGTTGATAACAATGGCGTTAAACTTAAATCCCGTCACTGTTTAAATGATTACATGTTTTGAAAATCAAACATCCAACAGTGCATGTTAGTCCTTTTCAGTTTATTTCCATGTTCATATTTAATTAATGTAAAATTTATATATGCCGCTGCTTAGATCAATTATATTGTTCAAAAGTCTATCAATGTAGTAAACAAGTCCAGAAGTTTGTCTATGAAAATAGGCAATTATCAGTCAGTCTGTGTGTGTGTGTGTGTGTGTGTGTGTGTGTGTGTGTGTGTGTGTGTGTGTGTGTGTGTGTGTGTGTGTGTGTGTGTGTGTGTAGCTTGATACAAACATGTTTTTTTAACCACTGGAAATCTGGTCATCATTAATAGAATAATGAGCAAAAAACAATATCCTGGTCTAACAGCATGCTCACCTAGCACGAGACTACAGCTTGTGGTTTCATTTCCTGCATGATCATTCTCAATGCCAGAAAGAGAGACCGGTGAAACTAAAAGAGATAACCGGATACGAGAAGCACGGTAGCACTTGAAAATATCAGCAGAAGTGGGGTGAGATTCCATTGTAGTTCTTGACTCATCATTAACTCCACTGATTTGGCAGCTAGGCACCTAAATAGTCAAGCTAGGGTTGCAGAAACTAATGGAGATATAATACATAATGCCTAGAACTACCGGAGCTGTAATTTTGACCGTCATAGTAAAAACAGTGGGTTTGGCTTCGTGCACGACAGATTGAGCACATGATGGAGCTGCTGAACTTGAAAGCTTTGCATTTATTTTGAATAGCTACAAAAGGAGACTTTTTCAGATGTGATTTATTTATCAATAACTGTAAAAAATACTTATTGTCTAGTGAAAATGAATAGACTAACACAAAGTAGGACTGCACAGCAAGTCTTGCAGTACTTTCAGGAGTTATTGGAAGACGAATCTGGACACGTAAATGCGGTTAAAATGACCACTCCGGTAGTTCTAGGTATATATGTATATCCGGTAGTTCTAGTGTTAATTCAGTTGTTTTACATGCTAGTTAACTAAAGCAAGTTTCAACACCTGGCCAGTGTTTAAAAGGGGATTACATACTGCAAGCATTGTTTCCATCAATCAGACCTATACAGCTTGCTGATTTGTTTATTTGTTTGATTGGGCGGGACTGTGTGAAGCTGGAAGAAATCTTAAATAAATAGAAATGGAATCACAGAAACTGATGGAATTTTAACAGGTTAAATTATGATTTCAATCCATGTTGTTACTATAATGTCAAGATGGGATAGCCGCCACAATTAAACAATTAAATCAAATTATTGATGCATGTTATGCAATACACATTCACTTTACATGTTGATTTAAATAGATTGGTTTGTGACCTGGAATTATGGGTCCAGATGGCAACCCCACCTGATATAAATTGATTATCATACCTGAAGATAATCCCGCTAAATAGTTTTATTAAGATAATATTTAGCCTCATAAAGCTGAATCAGCTACATCTAAATTTTTGTCTCCAAATCGTGATCGTGACTTAATTTCAGCCTTGTTCCTTTCTGAGGTCTAAGACAGATAAGCTTTGGAGGTCAGTCTATAATGTTAAGTCCTGTAGCTGTTACAGAATCACACCCAAGAGCATTAATTAGCTCCTAATTTGTCTCAGAGTGGCCAGAAGGTCAGAGAGTGTGGAGACTGAAAATGTAAAGCTGAGGTGAAATGGCAGGCTAGTGAAGAAGAAATCTTTGAATTGTTAATATCTTGAATGAGCTTGCTCTTGCATTGTCTTCCTGCAATATGACAAGCACCTAAACTCAGCCAGTACCAAACCAATAATAATGTCTTTTTTTTTAATGTACTAAAGTAACATGAGAAACCTCCATTTCACCAGTATTTTGTTGTCTCTCATTGTCTTGAGCACTGCATCACCCCGAAACCTGCGCACTGCAACCACTTTGCCACAAGTAATTGCTTTCTTATTTCTCCCAGAGGAGTCAGATTTGTAGGTGTAAAGGCGTATTGAGGTTAAAAACAAAATGGTGAATTTATCACTCCACTGCCTATCGCTTCCACAATGCTCAATCAAAAACTTGGAAACTGCCAAAGCCTTGTGGCTTTTATTTTAATCTAGCAGGTTATAACACCCAGTTCATGCCATTACCCATATCATACTCTCAGGGAATATGCAGGCTTCCTGTGTGTTTCTGTCTGTATCTGACGCTAATTTTGAATTTACAAATGTCAGTGACCTGCTTGGTCTCACTGATGTCATTGTATGATGCATATTAAGGAATGGTGAGCTATTTTTATTGATTACAATTTTTGGCAAATGTAATGTGTGTGATGTAACAGCAATGGAAAAAAGATTCTGTCAGACAAGGAGGAATTCGAATATGATTAATATGGGTTCCCACTCATGACTCATTCCTTGTGATTTCAAAATTAATTTTCTGATATGCAATAAAAAGCTTATTTCTGTGTCTGCTGAAAGATACTTAGAGGTCATCTGTGGTTATGCTTATGCATTTGGAATGTTCATATTTAAAACCGATCAATGTCAAGTCGGTATAAGGGGGGAGGGGTCGGGGGTCAATTCAAAGCAAGGTCTTCCAGGGGTCTAAGTGAATGTACTGAATAATTTAAAGGTGCTTTATTCTAACAGGGTTTTAGCATATATTGTGCATATATTGTGTATTCAAATGTTTTACATAATTGATTAATTTTGAACTATGGAAAGCAGGAAATAGAATCTAATCCCTGTGCCAAGTCTGGGAATTTTTCATACACAATACTTTTTGTTAAGAGTTATATTGAGGGCCTATTTAAGTGCTTATCTAGTGGCTTCCAAATGGATGGATTTGTTTTTATAAAAGAGGTAGTATAACATACATTTTCATGAACTTACAAGCACTATAACATATGCTGGGGATCATCTACCAAATACTATAAAAAATGGAAACTGCCTTTGGTACAAAGCTGCAAGTACTAATTAAATGATCAAATAGCATATCTTATAACAGCAAGCTCAATTTCTACAAAGACATTTTCTTTAATTAAAAACACAGCAAATAAATTCAGTCTTAGAGGTGCTTTTCATTATATAAATATTTCACAAGGTCCAAGCTTTTACCATCACATCTTAAACATTTAATGGTGTTAAAAAAAGAAAAATGCATTAATTAAAAAGAAAACATTTCTACGCATTGATATCAACCAATTAAAGTGTGACAGACAGTCACGTGCTTCAAGATCTTGAGATAAAAACAGACGAGATGAATTAAATGCTTTTTGTTGTATTCCAATTTCCAAATAAGTCTGTTCTTAATGATATGGGTTTACTATGCAAATTGCCCTATGCTTCATATGGGCTTGATTGAAATAATCCTTGGTAATGCAGTTGCGCAACAAGTCATGCAACAGAATAGATTTAAACAAAAATGCAGTTTAGTACATGTGTGGTTTTGTTATTTAGAGAAATTAGAACTGTCAAAACATGAAGAAACAGAAACTGTAAGGGCTCCTTGGTCAATATATGATTGCTCTAGTTATTACCCAGAAAAAACGGTTATTTTCCTTGTATTTAAACAAACTGAAATCTGATAAAGCACAGGAACACACACAGTACATGTCAGCATGATCACATGAAATACAGTATTACATTCTGCATTCTTTCTAATAACCCCTTGCACTTACTTAATGTCGCTGCATGTATTTATTGTGCTAATGTTCAGTGTTGGCCAATTATCACTGTTGCTTAAAAATCCACCACTTTTAGATGTAGTTACAAAGGGGTTTTCTGGTCAATGAATAGTAGATTACATGTTGACAGAACTATGCATAAACTATAATACAGTATGTTGCAAAAACATTATAGATCTGTTTTTTAAATATAGTATGTTTTATCTAAATTCTCATAAGTAATGGAAAATGGCTGTGTCTGGAAGACAGGCAGTATGTGCTTTGCTTGACAAATTAATATGGGACTCTTTTGCCAGCTTTGGCTCATTATGCTAATGAAGTGTCATCGATGAAGGCATTCCCTTGATTATTAAAACTGTCAGGTAATACTTCCTAAAAGCTGCATTCTGTTAATGCCTGTTCAAGTCTTTCTCTTACCATTTTTTTTACTGCTTTTTTAATCTGGAGCAGTTCCAATAACCAGCACTTCCAGCCACACATTAGTCTTGACCTTGATACACCCGAAAGTGGGACATTCAATGTTAAATAGGAAATGCAGCCTGTCGCGATGACATGGCTAAGCTTTTGTATAATTATGAAATAAGAACCCATCATTCTTCATTTGTGTATCATTGTTTCTGACAACCAGGTCACAGATGGGACAGAAAAAGCCAAGTTCCTTTTAAATTCCATTGTATTTCATACTTATTGCAGATACAGTACTGTGCAAAAGTTTTAGGCAGGTGTGAAAAAATGCTGTAAAGTAAGAATGCTTTCAAAAATAGACATGTTAATAGATTATATTTATCAATTAACTAAATGCAAAGTGAGTGAACAGAAGAAAAATCTAAATCAAATCCATATTTGGTGTGACCACCCTTTGCCTTCAAAACAGCATCAATTCTTCTAGGTACACTTGCACAAAGTCAGGGATTTTGTAGGCATATAGTCAGGTGTATGATTAAACAATTATACCAAACAGGTGCTAATGTTCATCAATTCAATATGTAGGTTGAAACACAATCATTAACTGAAACAGAAACAGCTGTGTAGGAGGAATAAAACTGGGTGAGGAACAGGCAAACTCAGCTAACAAGGTGAGGTTGCTGAAGACAGTTTACTGTCAAAAGTCATACACCATGGCAAGACTGAGCACAGCAACAAGACACAAGGTAGTTATACTGCATCAGCAAGGTCTCTCCCAGGCAGAAATTTCAAGGCAGACAGGGGTTTCCAGATGTGCTATCCAAGCTCTTTTGAAGAAGCACAAAGAAACGAGGCAACGTTGAGGACCGTAGAGCGCAGTGGTCGGCCAAGGAAACTTACTGCAGCAGATGAAAGACACATCATGCTTACTTCCCTTCGCAATCGGAAGATGTCCAGCAGTGCCATCAGCTCAGAATTGGCAGAAAACAGTGGGACCCTGGTACACCCATCTACTGTCCGGAGAAGTCTGGTCAGAAGTGGCCTTCATGGAAGACTTATGCCAAAAGCCATACCTCCGGCGTGGAAACAAGGCCAAGCGACTCAACTATGCACGAAAACACAGGAACTGGGGTGCAGAAAAATGGCAGCAGGTGCTCTGGACTGATGAGTCAAAATTTGAAATATTTGGCTGTAGCAGAAGGCAGTTTGTTCGCCGAAGGGCTGGAGAGCGTCTGTGAATGAGTGTCTGCAGGCAAGAGTGAAGCATGGTGGAGGTTCCTTGCAAGTTTGGGGCTGCATTTCTGCAAATGGAGTTGGGGATTTGGTCAGAATTAATGGTCTCCTCAATGCTGAGAAGTACAGGCAGATACTTATCCATCATGCAATACCATCAGGGAGGCATCTGATTGGCCCCAAATTTATTCTGCAGCATGACAACGACCCCAAACATACAGCGAAAGTCATTAAGAACTATCTTCAGTGTAAAGAAGAACAAGGAGTCCTGGAAGTGATGGTATGGCCCCCACAGAGCCCTGATCTCAACATCATCGAGTCTGTCTGGGATTACATGAAGAGAGAGAAGCAACTGAGGCTGCCTAAATCCACAGAAGAACTGTGGTTAGTTCTCCAAGATGTTTGGGCCAACCTACCTGCCGAGTTCCTTCAAAAACTGTGTGCAAGTGTACCTAGAAGAATTGATGCTTGATGCTGTTTTGAAGGCAAAGGGTGGTCACACCAAATATGGATTTGATTTAGATTTTTCTTCTGTTCACTCACTTTGCATTTAGTTAATTGATAAATATAATCTATTAACATGTCTATTTTTGAAAGCATTCTTACTTTACAGCATTTTTTCACACCTGCCTAAAACTTTTGCACAGTACTGTATATACAGAAGCAAGGTAGGAGGCTGAACTATCATTTCCTGCAGCTGTCTTCCGCAAGGACATCTCAAAATAACAGAAATAGAGCAAAGAAATTCAGGTCGTTACTAAAAATATCAAGCACTGTGGCTGTATCTGACTAGTTCAGAATATGTAAAGGTAATTACCTACTCCAGTTTAGAAAACTACAAATGCTTTGTGTTCTGAAACTCTGTATTACTAAACTGCTAAGCTTAAGGTGCACCTATGTAAATCCTCTCTACATTGGCAACATTGGCTAAAACACGATTAAAATGTATCAAGGCATTTACCTCATACAGTTTTATTTTGGTACAAAACAATATTGTTTATTATAGATCATTATTGAGAATTATATTGAGAACTTCGAAGTAATATGTCAAGTTGGTTTTCACAAATTAAAAAAAAAAATCATAAGGCAACAGAGACATTGTAGTCAATTTGGTTACGAATCAATTTTTAGTTACCAATTTTTTCAATTGTAAAGTGCTGTTAACTATTGCCGTGTGTTTTTTTATCCTTAATGCAAAATGAGAAAACAATGATCTATTTAATAATGATATTGTAATTTATTGCAGAGCTGTCTTTCCCCTTATATAACTGTTGTTTAATGACACAAAGGGAATTTGAATAGTGGCAAAAGTGTTGTTTTCTTATACCAGCAAAGCTTTACAAGAAATTACTTCCATGAATTATCAAATTTGTTGTTCACACTTTACAATGAATCAACTGTTATTCATAAATATATGTAATCTAAACATAAACAGCAAGTATTTTTTTTTACTTGCATGAGATGTAGTAGAGTTTAACAGTAAAGTGCAAATAAAATAAAAACATAGATAGATTGTATACTTCCAGATACAAATTTGAATGAATGTAACTTTTATTTTTACCTTCAGAACTTTGACAAGCCTCAGCAGCCTGTGGATTGTTGATCCTGTTATTGTTCCCTTAAGTTATGCACAAATCATTCATAACAGTTGTTCTAATCATGCCCCAAACTGACACTCTCAGCAGTGTAAGCACAATCTAAGTACAAGAGTACAAGAGTTCCTTGACTGAATCACTCAGGAGGCTGAAGCACACTCTCGCAACAGCAAAGGGTTGACACTCTGCCTGGCTTCAGAATGCAAGACATCTTAATTTACATGTGCTGTCAGTACCTCACCTCTCTTCGATCTTTCCCACACCACAAGCCATCAAATGCATGTTTACATGTTATATGCACATTTTTTAATTTCCTTTTCAGGGTACATGTGCACACAACCTTTTCTGTATTGCTTTGTCATAATAGTTTACTGAGTATGCTGTGCACTATTACATATTTAGTTTTAAGAGGTGTTATTGTATGACATATCACAGTACAGTATATTTATTTTTTATCCATAGTATTTACTGGGCTCACCTGGTAAAGGCATGACTGCGTGCACGGTGAGCGACACAGAAGAGCTCATGTTTACATCCTGGCTGTATGAATCTTTGCTGTGGATTTGCATTGGCTGTGGCACGCTCACGGTTTAGGTAGGCAAAATCGTTAGGGAGTGAGTCACCTTACTGCGAAAAGTGACATTAGCAGCCCGCCGGTTAAGTCATGCATCAATACAGACATACCCATACTGCACATTCAAGACATGCAGGAATTGACTAAAATGACAAGTTTGCTCAACTGTAAAGATTTTAATAAAGTGTGGAGATAACAATCAAAGGGGTGTGTAGAGAAATGTGGAGCATTTGAAATGCAATTAAATTCAGAAACGGTGGCGAAAATTTTCATTTTTCGTCATCCACAGTTATTAAACTCCTATTAAGATCTTCTATGCCAGTGTTGCACTTGTTTTACAGCTGTGGTAATTGCAATTAAAATAACCCACTTTTTTGTGCATTGGCATTGATTTATGTGCTGTTCATGCTACCTAAATAAAGCCTGGTCATCACGTTTTGAAAATGGTGTTATGTGCTTTCAGCTGTGTTAATCATTATATAAGAGGTGAGTGATGAAACAGATCTATTGTTTTCACAAGCAGTGTTGAGGTGCAGCACTTAACAAGGATACATTTGTCAACCTCTTGCGTGGGCAAGTTGGATTGAGAACAAAAGAATGGAAGGAAAGGCAACCATTTTGATTGCTGCGCACTGACAATTCCTGTAAGCTTTTTGATATATTGATCAATCACCAATTAGATGGAAATGACATTTTAAAAAATACCAATGCATGAAACGAACATGAATATATTGGACGTCATGCAGGGCACAATTGATATCAAGTAGTCATTTCTTATTAACTTTTACAAGGAACACACAGAATTTAAGAAATTGTATTTCTGGTATTATTTAGGTGGGCAAAATATATTTGACCTTGCCTGACAATTTGTTTTATGCAACACAGGAATTGAAACAGCCTTGGATATTTCAACTGTAACTTGTATTAATACCAACACTATTCCAGGCTACTTGCTTTTAACTGTATTATTTTAGAACTCAAAACTGCTCAAAAATGTAAGAGCAAATAGCTTCTACTGCCATTTTAACATCCTCAGAGATAGAGCTTGGTAAGGAAAGACAACTTGCATAGTGTGTTTGTAATGTGGCCATTCTGAGTTACCAATTTTACAATATCAAGCTCAATTTTGAGTGGTATCAGCAAGCAAGATAAATATTTTTGGTTGACCAAATGTGTATTAGTGTGTCTCTCATTGTCAATTGATTTATACCTCATAAAAATAGAACTTACCCTGATGTCTAATTTTTGTAAATGAGAACAAAGCCTATTCCTTATATAGAATACCCTTAATTTGCATTCCTCATTGCTGTGCACCACAAAATGAGTCATGCTTGTAGAAGATAAAATGAATGATATTAACCATATTATAATTCAAATTGCTGCCTGATTTCTTCAGCTTCAAGGTTAAAATAACAGACGTTTGTGCCGTTGCCTGTTTTCTACAAACTGTGAGGGATCAGCAGTACTGTATGCTTGATTATGTTTTAAAAATGGGAAATATTTGATGTAATAAAATCTCCATTACAATCTGCATGTCATTAACAAAACAATTAACACAAAAATGGAACTGCTGTAGCTTACAGACCATTCCAGTCTAATTACTTGTTTGTTTTTCTGCATGCTATTGCAACTTTGTAATGGGGCTATATATTGTTATGGCATTTTTTTTTTGGATCAGCTAGGTAATGTCAATTACCAGGACTGTTTCTTCACAATGTTGTATTCAGTCTGACTTTAAACAATTTCTGGAATGGAACAGATTTTAACCCTGAATTTTTAAATACAATAACCAGAAACAATGTTAGGAAGTGAAGATGGTAAATCAAAACTTACTGTGCCTTTCAAATCATACAGAGTTTACAGGACTATTATCCATATATTTATTAATTCCAACAAAATGAGCAGCTGATATCACAGGGAAATGTCAGTGCGTTCTAGAGGCTACGGTTGTGAGCAATGCAGTTGAATACAGAAAGAGAAATTCCAAGGTTTATAATGTTCATTTTTAAGCCTTTGTACGGTCTCTCTCTACCCAAACAACATGATTCCAGGGCAGAAATCAAATCAGCACAATAAACGCTATACTTTTTTAGCTGAATACAATCAAACAGCTTTGCTTCCTCGAAGATTTTTCACAAATTACGCATAGAAATATGTAGGCAAACTTAATGCACAATCAGTGTTGCTATTATAATCATCCTAAAGTCCTAATTTTATTTTAAAATGGCAAATCTGCTTTGCCCGTTGTGGTGATCTGTAAAGTTCAATGAATAACTCACAAGTGATTCATTATATAATCTCTATATAAAATTGTGTGACTTAAGACATTCAAACATCACATGACTTTTGGAATATGAAAAGCGGTTGTTTTTTCAAGTCAATTTCAGGACATTCGAAACAATTTGCATGCCATTTTGTCATGAAACAACCCCCTCAAGAATGTCACGACTGCATGACAACAGAGTAACCAAATTGACCATGGGCAATTAATACTAGAAAACGTCACTGTAATAACATTTTGAGTTGTAGGTCAGAGAAAAATAGTGAAACTGCAATCCACAGTATCTATTGCTATGGTTATATAAAGTACAGTGAAGATAGAGAAAATGTAAGCTGGTGGGGGAAAACAAAAGCAGCCTGACGTTTTACATGAAGTAAAATGTTGTGCATTTCCCCTGAACAGTGAATCATATGAGAAACGTACATGCAGGTTCTGCAATGGTAATTAATTTACAATAGCGGCACTCAGTGTGTTGCTTATCAGGACAGTGTTGAAATGTTCAATTTTGATGAGCTGTTTATGAAATTAGATTTAAAGCTATTGCCTGTCAAAGCTGTTTCTTTTCTTTCTTTCTTTCTTTCTTTTTTGCAGCTCCAGCATGTTTAATGAATTTAATGGCATTGTGGGCCATCTGTCACTACACGAATCAGAGAGATGATCAGATTTGTTGTGCTGGTGCTGTGAATCATCCAAAACCCACAACACACAGCAGGGATGGAGTTCTGCATCATTAAAATCCTCAATAACAGGCAATGAGAAATATAAATCAGAGTACAAATTGCTATCTAAGGACAGGTGACTGCAGCCTAATATATGATAATGTTCCAGTAAATAATCGACCATTACTATGTTTGAAAGTGTCGATGCATTTTGACCTTTGATGCTTTTAGCAAGTTGTTTTATGATTTATGTATATGTTATATAGCTCTAATGATGTCAAAAAATGTTAACAGTGCCACACTTGCAGCACTGTTGATTTGTTAAAAAATATACTGTATTGTAGTTTTAGAGTTATAATGTGCAGCCATTTACATATTTTTGAGGATGATGAAGAGGGTTGTGCGGAATGCATCAAAGCGTGGTATCTCTGATTTGTTTTTCAAATTAGACGCATTTGCCGTGAACGCACAACATACACACATGTTGCCAGAGCACAGCTGAGAGGAAAACAGGAGACGCCACTAAAACTTGAATAGTACTGAAATGTACAGGCTTCCTGAAAAACATGTGAGTGCTGCTGGCAGTGGATCACAGTAAATCAATATGACCATATAAAAACTACTGCAACCATTGACATAGAATAAACAAGTGCATTTTTGTGTGATGTTTTGCTAATAGTACCATATTACAATTGATGTCCCATGAATCATAGCAGTAACACTGGGAACATGTGGTTTGCTGAGATTTGCTAAATATATATTTCTACGTATATAATCGTAGACTTTGCTAAGTTAGCTGCCAATAAAATGCATAATTTAACTAAATGATGTAAGATTTGTAGATTTAAAACATGTTATACATAATAAAAAATATACTGGCAATGCAATAGTAAATAGGTATGCAGTAGGGAATCATACTGGCCATTTCTAGGAAGAAAAAAAAACAAAAAAGAGCACCTACTGAATTGAATCACATACTGTAGCTGAGACTATCGCTGATGTTTGCAAGCAGGTGATCCTCATTTCCAAATAAATTTCTTTGGATCAGTTAACCCTTGCTTATGCAGTGGACTGTGGGACACTGTGGCCCTGAATATCAAAGCTTTTCCGACCGTCAGGGAGGTGTTTTAACATTCTGACTGTTTATCGTGTTCCAAGCAAAAATCTAAAATGGCCAAGAAGGATGAGAACAGTGGCAAAACCCCAAATCCAACAGTATGAGGGATCTTATGCAAGTGAATGGGTACCTAATTAACATACCATCCATGCAAAAATCTAAAGGGTTGATGTGGTCAGATTTGAGTATTTTCCATCCAAAATGGTTCCGTCTGTTTCAAAGAGTCCTAAGGAGGTGGGAACATATTCCAAACAGGCTTTGTGCTCAAATAAATTCCAGTATGGAATCTCAGATGACGGCGAAGGTATACCCCATGGGTTTATCGTCAAAGTTTGGACCTTACAGAAGAGCAAGTGCTACGAGTATATCGAATGGATAAAGCTATGATATTGTATTTATGTGACGAACTTAAAGAGGATTTAGGTCACGTATTAGCAGTATCACTCGCAGCTTTGTAATTCTTTGCCACCGGTTGTTTAAATGATGTCCTATTATACACTCAAGTGTTATTCATTTTCATAAAGTGTAACCTGGTTTATGAAACTATAATTGAATTAATGCAATTTTCTCTTTGTCCTGATGTACTTGCTTTATTATTAACTTCTGTTATTATTCAGTTTTCGCTTCTGGTGTGTAAAGTCATGTCGCTGCGAAAGTATCTTGTCGCCCAATGAAAAATCGCGATCGTGTCTGGTGTGCAGCTGCCTAACACTCCAATTGTGTGTAATCTTAAAAATCACATAATTAAATTTGAATAGATAATAAGAGTCATAAATCATCTAGAAACATATTAAATGAAAATCTTTGGAAGATGCAACAATCCTGAGCATTGTAAAAGCTGTAATGTAATAGACATGGTGCAGCATGTTGTCCAAAATCAGTGTAACACTTTTCTGAGTTTAAATCTTCTGTTGCTTGCAAAATATTTCTGTAGTATTATCAATTATCACTGTAACATTTTAATGGAACTGTATTTGTACATATGATTTTTATACAAGACAATACTAAAACTAACTACCAATGTTTAAATAAAAGTAACATTTGTTAACTTTAATACATTTGGCACTATGCTGATAATACTGTATTTGTAGTACTCTTTTCAATCCAGAATACAAAAGGCACTCTCTGTCATTTAAGCATGGCACTGTATTTGGAATACAGATACCAATATTCTAAATAGCAATACTCCACTGCCCAAAATACATGGTTCACTTAAAAGGTTATCACTTGTTAAATAATATGATCATTCAATCAATCAATCAATCAATCAATATTTATTTGATATCGTGCCTTTCATAGTGGACCACCATCACAAAGCGCTTTACAAGATAGTGAGGAACAATGCATACATTAAATACAGTGAAATACAGGGCATAGTACATTAAATACAAACAGTAAAAAACAATGCAAATACATTACATACAGGCATACTACATTAAATAAAAGGCTAGGATGTGAATTCTAAACATTGTGGATGCGTGTGTCATACAGAATCATACGAGTAAGATGGAGTGAAAAACCTGAAGTAGCAATTTAGACAACAGCTTGCAACAGATATCAGGCTTAAAGAGTATTGAAAGCAAGAGAGACTAAGTGGGTCTTGACAGTTGATTTGAAGCAAGCGACTGTGGGAGCCACACGCACTAAAGCTGGGAGAGAGTTCCAGAGAGTCGGGGCCATGAAGCTAAAAGAGCTCTCCGAGTGTGGTACACTTTAGCTTGGGTATAACAAGCAAGCCTGAGTCAGAGGACCTCAGCTTGTGTGCAGGGACATAGCGTGTCAGCAGATTGGAGAGATACTCTGGACCTGTGTGATGAAGGGCCTGTAATCCTGAACTTTACAGGTGATACATCTTATATGTTGTTTACTTCCATTTGCTATGTGCAGTATTGAAAGAAGCACATGGTACTGTATAGGAAACATGTATATTAATTACCATACTAGGTTAAAGAAAGCTCTCATTTTACTACAAGGTAGTGTTACTGTTTCACTTCCTAGGTCATTTCACCTTAGTAATGTCTTCAGGGTCAAAGCATGTCAGTCATGACAGGAGGAGCTGTACAGGTGACATTTGAATGATTTACATTCATTGAATACCCAATATTGTATATGTGTAAATTTTCTTTTTAACATTGGGTTAAAAAAAATCAAAACAACCAATGTGATTGCACAGTATGTATAAAGTTTCAATTGCATTGCTTGACTAACCATTCAATAGCATTGGTTTTATACTGGGGGGAAATGTGGTGGTCAATACAAAGTTAGCAAGATATATTATTGATTCAGACTAATAAAATGTGGAATGCAGTGTGGAAGAGGGTAAGCTTCAAAGATTATACATAATTCATGTTTTAGTCTGTTTCGTTCTCTCAATCTTTCAAATTATTTTTTTGTCTATTTCTCTATCTTTCACTCTCTCTTACCCCCTACCCTCTTTCTATGTTAAAACACAGGACACTTCCAGCAAGATTTAGTAAAAGTTTCAAAAGTAAGTACAACATTGTCAAAGTTCATGTCTTAACCAACAAATAAGCAGGCACCATCAGCACTGTTATATTCTGATAAATGAGCCCTTCCTTTAATGCAGCTATTTCATTCATAAATCATTGGATGCAGCAATGGACAAGAGCAAATATTCAACTCAATTATTAATACAACATCATTGTACAGTGTCCCAGGTAGTTGAGGAGATTGACTCTTCACTGAAAAGCAGTGTGATCCCTTGTGCACTCATTATCCCTGCAGCTGTTCCTTCATGCTCCAAGAAGCATGTTGTGGACAGTTAAAGACAGGGTCAATAAGGGGCCCAATGAGATAGGCTGCCATATCAATAAGGATGGATTAATAATGGAAATAAAAGTCCATTGATCAACAGAAGAGACAACACAAGACTGATTTGTTGTCCTTTAAAGATGGGAAAACATCTTGATTTTTTTTTATTGTTTCTACCTTTAAAAACAACCAAACGGATCTCTCCTTACAAGATTTATTCCAAAACCTGCAATGCCTCAGCAAAGAGACCTCTTAACTAAATGGGCTTCACCTCCATATTTCTTAAAATAACATCCTACAGTTTGCCAGTCGGACTGTATCCTATATTTCACTGACCGGCTGAGAATAATTTCTGAATCATGGTTGGCGATATTCTCTTTAACCTTTCTTCCTTTATTGAAGACTTGTGACATATGGTACTGTATGCTATGATGTGTTTAGACAACCCACGATCAAACTGCAATACCGATTTTTAATGCAACTGGCAAAGAAGGCATCTGTTGGCTGTTTGCTGTCAGGTAACTGTAAACAGGAATGTCTGTTTCATTTCTCAAATTTCTATGGGGCAAGGGATTGGAATAGTGTATACAAACATAAGCTGCCATATGCTCTAGACCTGATTGCAGTTATTTTGCTGAGGCGTGTATCTTGAAATTAAAACAAATCGATAGTGTATTGGCCAGTGGGATCTGTCTTTGATTTGAAAAGGAAAATAGAAGCAGCAGGTGTATTTATTTGTTTATTTATTTTAATACCAGTTAATACTGTACCAGATAAAACACTATCATGTATATTACTGTCTATGTTGAGCTGGTATCTCAAATATTTTGAAAGGGATTTTTTAAATGGTGTAATACTAAAAGAGACTACCATTTTGACATTGTTTCGACTAGTCTTTATCAATGTGTTCAATAGTGAAATGAGATTTTGTAGGGTTTCCTTTACCATATAGGTTTGGTGTTGGCTCCACCCCGAGGTGATAAAGTGTAAAAACCTTAATGGTCCCTTTAAGAGAGACTGAACTCTGTTCAACACATATGTACTATTGATCTACAAGCCTGAAGTAAAGGTCAATTATCTCTCAAGCCATGCAGATGGAAAAAGAAAACAATAACACTAAGTAAAATTAAGTAAAAAGTTCAGAGCTGTATGTTAGTGATGATAACTTAAGTGTTACATATTACCTGATATAGCGGTGTTAGTTTGTTTATTCTGATTTCATAGCTTTAGCATTCATTTCATGTAGTAGCTCTTGTAATCTGAGTGTGTTTTCATAAGAAGATTTACTTTGTTTTATCAAACATATGTATCTTTGAAAGCATCTTCATTTGTCATGTATTAACACCATACTGTACATTTTCATAAGACTGCCAAGGCCAATTGCAGTCAACTTGTTGGAAAGTACTGCTGGAACTCTGTATATTCTATGTGAAAGTGAAGCTAATTCATCATGCTGCTGCCAACAGCAACTTTACTTAACCTTAGAGTCAAATCAAGCATTATCTCACATTCCACTGCCCTGAATTTCACTGAACAACAAACTTGACACATACAAAGGTTAGAGTAAATTTTTAGAACTCCAATTATCTCTGCTCAACATTACCCAAAGCTTTCACCATTCCTATTACAGTACAATAACTTATAGGTCACCTATCAAATAATCCTTGATGTTCAAACTGTTAAAGATATACCAGTATCTATACAATTCTCCAGAGAGGCTTACATTAAAAAAACAATGTGCAGGTGTATAGGTACAGAACAGCACAACACTGTCAAACAAAATCTCTGTAGGATGCAATACGCTACTGTCAAACCATTTGGAAAGTGTGGCCATCTGCTGAATTCCAAAGTAATCAAAAAGGAGAAGATGGTTAAGTAGGTCTAATTAAATGTTTACCCATTGCAGTTCTTATAAATGCAGTTGACAGAAATCCATACCAAATAAAAGAGAAAATTCAACAAAACAGAATACTCTTAGCTAGTTTAATTACACTAGCTAAGTGTCTGTATGTCAGTTCTATCTAAGAATACAACTGATGTTTCAAGGTAGCTCTGGTGATAAACTCAATCAATTGCACTTGAATACTAAAAAGCAGACTCAAAGAAGGGATGTCGTGGGTTAGACACCCTCAAGCTACACAATTCTTCAGATTTGCTTCAATATCATTCCTAAGGGACTCTAAAGACTTAGATGAGCCATTTCTAAGGAATACATGGATCGTTAATTTATTTCTCACTCACAAATAAGTGCTGTTACAATGTTACGTTTGAGCAATGCCATTTACAACTGAGACTTAATAACCAACAAAGCTTCTTACTTACTGCCATAAAACAAATGTAATCAAAATACATCAGCACTGCACCTGCATGTACCCTCTGTAGGCCATTTTGTTGTATATATGTTCTGCTCAAATACTTCTGAGGAATGTCAAAGGTTGAAGAAAAAGCAGTATGCAGAGAAACTAAAGTCGTTTTTAATGTTTATGTTGCATATTAGGAGTCAGACTGACTCTGTTGACTTAATAGACTTAAGAGTCTGGGAGGAAAATAATTTTTACATCAGTCATAATGGATGGTCACAAATGTGTAATGTCAAAGTGTTAGAACTGTGTTTCTAATATGTGCTTTGCTATAAGGCAAATAGAGATGGACACATTCAGAAATAAATAAAAAGCAAACAACCTATATATTAAGAATGGGCAACAAAACTAAATATCGTCTTCTGCTTTGAGCTGCTTTTGAGTTTTAAGAATGTTTTGTCAAGGAATGTTTTTTAAGCCACTCTAATTAAAAGAGGTTTGCTGTCCATTACAGAGAAATGAATATGTAAAACATAGAAATAAATTGTGCATGTTAGAATAGAAACAAAATACGTTTAGATATATTACTTGCTTGGCCTCCTTTTTCCCTGTTTTGTACAGCTTCACTGCATCGAGGGACAAGGCTGAAAGTACAGGTGCACACAGCTCCAATATAAAGTAGTGGGTCTCCTGTACAGTTTAATGTCAGTGCAGAGTTTTACAGCAGGTAACAATTGCCTTGATAAATGGCCCTGATACCAGCTCTTCACTCCACTTTCAATGTCATTGCAACATGGAATTAGTCAGAGGGTAAGGCCTCAATCAGCTCCCCAAACCAGATTAGTTTTCAGACTGCTCCATCTCTTTATCCCACGTGTGCAATAAATGTGGGAAATAACACGTTTATAAACTGATAAAACACAACCTAGCTAATACCATGAGGCATTTTATAGCCGTTTTATTAGTGTTCTTTGAAGGCCGTCAAATAAAGCATTATCATCTGCTCTTGGGGGTTTAACCTGATGTCAGAATTTCCTGCAAAGTAAACTTTGGTCAATGACGTCAGGGATAATAACCCAAATTAAACCATGTCAGAAAAATAATGTTGCCATTATTATTATTATGAGGCAGCTTTAGAAACTGTTAACTTTGGAACTGCAATTTTATGACCTGGTTTTATTTTATATACCGTACATTCTAGAAGTTACTGGGTTTGAGTTATGGATTTGAGGAAAGAAGAAGGAATACTACCCTCAACCTTCTTGAATCTTATTTTTAATTTTTTTCACTCTAGTCTGAACATATCAAAGCATCAATAATTACTGTGCCCATTGAGGGGATCTCTTGAGACCCTCAGTCTGCAAGTCAGTAAAGCCTTACAGACTTTTACCATGCCTGATCTGCCTAACAAATGCTCCAACAGTTTGTGTCCATGCACATCTATTTACATATTTTTATTCAAAGGCAGACACTGACTAATGAATTTTGTGCACATATTCTCGATTTACAGGTTTAGGTGATTGATCTGGAAGTTCATTTCAGGGAGCAAACATAAGAAAAACGCCATGACTTTCCATTAACATTGCTAACAGTTTGGTGGTCATTTAACACAAAGAGACAGGTAGTGTCAAATCCAACTGCCTGGCATCCAATAGGTGTAATACCACTTCAGAGTTAAGTCCATGCACTCCCATTTGAACTGGAGCCAGTTTGTTATTTTTGGCAAGGTTCACTTTAAAGCTTGACTTATAAATGCAATGATCACACTGAGATGTAACTTCCATAACTTAAAACACAGCTGCTCTCTGGAACTCCTGCTGGTATCGATGGCCTTGACGGGCCTTGGACAAACTAATTTAATAAGCATCATTTCTCCAGCCCATTTTCAAAAAGGTTGCTTTGTTTAGTATAACACAACTAAGTCAAATATGTAGCATTGCATCCCTGCCATGTATGAACAGCCTATCGACTCCCACTCATTAAGAAGGTGTCTCATTCATTTCAATCCTCAGTGCTGCCAGTTTGCTAATGTGTTACACTCCTAGTAAGGACAGGAATTCAATGTTTGAGATTTCTGTGGGAGGTTTAGCCAACACAATCGTGTAATTTGCAAAGACACACATGTTATTCTTTTGTTGAAAGACCAGCGTTTGCTGCATTAGGTTCTTGGGTAAAATAATTGTAAAGCAAATTAAACAGGCTTACAACAGTTTGATATGTAGAGTGTGGAGTATTCAGAGTTGGGTTTGGGTAACCAGAAGATAAAAAAATGGGCTACAAGTCTGATTGTGAAATCCCAATAATAACCAGGGTTTTGGTCCACCTTTAGTCTGATGCCAGTCTAAATATCCCCTCCTAAAATACAATTTATGAATCTGACAGCAACTAAGGTAAATAAAGTACACTTGAAGAAATCACATGGTTAATGTTTTATGTAAAAAACAAACATAATATAGCTTCAACAATAAAAGTGGTATTCCTTTTATACACAATGTTAGTCCATTGTTTTCTTCTAAGTGCTTGAAAGCAAAAGTTAAATGTATGTCATGCTGTAAAATCTATTCATAAGCTTTTTCTATAATTTCTACTTCCACTAAAATCATGCACACTTAAAGAGATGTTGTACTCACACTAATATGGCAAGGTACATCTTCTAGAGTATTAATAACCTTATTCTTTGTGGACAAATGACATTTATTGAACATCTTCAAAGCAGATGTCATTCAAGGAACAGTATCTGAGATAGTAATTGATGGATTATGTTTAAATTTTACAGCAATGGAACACATGCACTATATGCATGCATGTGATGTTGTACTGTATTATTGCAAATCATGCTCTTTATTATTTAACACATTTAATGATTGGTACTTATTTCCATTTATCTTATTTCCATTTACCATTACAGAACTATCCACTCCAACCTTAAAAATCACATTGGCAGCCTTTCCTGAGGTCCAAAAATATCATCCATTTAGAAAACAATTATTATTATTATTATTATTATTATTATTATTATTATTAGTAGTAGTAGTAGTAGTCATCGTGAGTCGTAGTAGTAATATTCAAAAACAAATGTATCTGAGGATATAGGAATAACAGTACATTTGTTCCCAATGTTATAAGCAGTGTGATTATCCATTATTTTGTATCTCTTACTGTTGTGTCAAAATAAAATTGGTAGCCACTGCAACCAAATGCTCTTTATTCATATCACATAGAAGCGAGAGATGCTGTGCTGTACCGACAGTATGTGCCATTGCCTAGCAACACAGATTCACTTTCTTTTACCATTTAATCAGTCAGTGATGCACTTAGAATACATAAATTGAGGCGCTGTTTTAGCCACCTTTAAAATATAAAATAAATGAACATATTAGGAGATCTTCAATGGCCCTGTTTTTTAAAGCCAAGCCTACAAGTAGTGCATAATGAAGAAAAAAAATGTGGCTCCAGTCTAAACAGATTAAATATGTGCTTTTAGCCAAAATAAAATCATAATTTATATTGCATATAATGGAGCAGCAGACTAATGCACATCTTAGTGGGATGAAATTGAAGCTGGAAGCTATTGTGGTAAGTTACAAAACAAGTTTGCCATGGGTGTCACTTTGGAATGTCAGGGAGATTTGAACCTTTCACCCCCCCGGTAATCAAAACACTATTTCTTGGTTGATTGCTTCAGGGCTCTGTTATCAGTCACAGTCCATGTGCCATGCTAGTGGACAGGAATACACGTCACAAAACAATATAACTGTTTAATAAATATCGTATTTAATGAATATCGTGTTTAATGAATATCGTGTTTAATGAATATCGCGGCTTGGATTAGTCCAGATTGCGATCTCTCTAGGTACGTAAAGATTAGGGCTAAGTTGCAACGTTTTCTTTGTAACATTATACTGTAGGTTTTCAGATTTTAGGGTTTAAGCAATAAACACTGATAGAAGAAAACACATCCAAAAGAACAAACTACTGTTTATCCTATAAACACAGAATGGTCTCCAGAGACTACTATTAAATTTGTGCTTACTTCACCCTGTTCATCGTGGTTTATTGGATTTAGTTGCAAGACAGGTACAGCACATATTGTGATTATCATATTTACTGTTATTTGGTTTAAGCGGTTCTCTGAATGCCTCAACAACACATCACAACTCCAGTACTTTTGGGGCATTACCAGAAATAACCAGATCCTCCTTAACACCATGTTTTGTCCAGCTTCTAAAATAAACACAGTAAAAAGGTAATTAAATAAACAGAGAAAACAGAAGCCCCTGTTCTATAATAACTTGACACATGCAAATTCATGTTCCACTGGTGAGACTGGCAGCTGAAGTTCAAGTCTTTGTTTTATATAGCAGCAAGTAAAGAGGTCTATTTTGGCAATTGGTTTTGATTGAAATAGAAATCAAAGCTGTCTTTATGTTTTACTTGATACATGATGGGTGAAGCAACAATAATAAATGAAAATGTGATATATATATACAGTATATATATATATATATATATATATATATATATATATATATATATATATATATATATATCAAATTTTGTGCTACTACCCGTATGAGCCAACGATATTTATTCACTTTCGATTTTTGGTTATGGATTATATTTTCCTTTTAGGCAGGGAACTTATCGACACCTCACATGCCGCTGCAATATGTGTAAGCATGATACAAAAGCAAGATCAGTGAGAGAATGACTCTATAATGTTTTACATGAGGCTAGCAGGAGAAAAATAATTGAGTATATTTGATTCACTAGGCAAAGATTTTTAGGCTCTACTCGTGTCATTTAACTAATTATAATAGAAGTCTTCTATAAAAATAATAAATTATCCTCCTCAATTTTCTCAAGTAAAGAATGAACACTAATTGAAAAATGTTTTAAAACCTGAGCATCAGCATCAGCAGACAGTAAGTTCAATCAAGTCTAGGAACAATATATGTAAATCCAGTTAATGTCTAATTTGAAAGTATTTCTATGAAACTGGGTTGAAGTTTTTAGTATAAATCTAACAACTCCTTATTTTGTCCTTTCAGAAGATAATAAAAAGTCATATTGCCATTTCACTATCATTACATTTACAGTCCAGAATGTTTTACATGCAGCAATATTATCCTGTCTATAAAACACAGCCAATGTTTTAAAGTCATGCAGCTGAAGAGATTGACAATTATTTTAATGTGGAGCCCTTGAACCCCATCAAGGTGTTTACATGTAATGAACAAAACATATTCTTTGCAACAACAAAGAAAAGCTGCATAAAAACCTCATTTCTGAAAAGGTCTTGTGTAGATTTTCTCAACATGACGTTTACTTTACTCAGGGTGTGCATGAACCCAAACCCAAAACCAAATTGGTTCTGGCTTTTCTTTGGTACTGTGTAGACCAATATGAGGTCTGGAGGATAAAATATTAAATAGCTTCCTCTTTAGTCCATAGGATGATCTGGCAGAGAAATAATATACATTTCACACAAACTAGATTATGCCTGTTTATGATTATGCCTGTATGTTTCGTACATTTCGAAACTGTGAATGAAATTATTCATGTTTTCAACATGTGTTGATCTTGCATTATTTAAGTAGTGCAAATAAGGTATACTGAGTGTTTCCTGGGTTTTCATCCTGTAAGGAGCAGTTTCTTATAAATATCACATAGTGATACACAGTAAGGGATATATCCTGAATTTTGACTCCCCAATAGATATCATCTTGCAGTGACTCGGAAAAGATTGCAAAATGACTTCAAACACTTAAAAGCAGTATTCTAATGCTGTTTTGTTCATATATTAAAATTAGTACTGGATTACAATATCAAGTATATGTATTTCCCACTTTCATTTTTAATGACACTAGTAGCCACATCATGTGAACATTGACATTCATACTTTTCTCATCTATCCTTTGTCTAGCTACCCTTGTAAGTTATTATCTAGCCTATACTATCCTAGCCCACTTCTCCCCTAGACTTCTTTTGTTGTGTTCTTTTTTCTTCCTAAATAACTTTTTTGGTATAATTGTTTTTTTATTTAAGAAACTTAATAGCTGCCAACCATGCCTTCAAGCACTGCAAACCATGTGTAGTCACAACCCTCATATCAAAATCCGGTTTGTTGTCTGTTTCCATACAGGTACTTCTTTAGTGAAGTGTTAAAATGAGACAGATAGTGAAGGATTTATTTAATGTCTCATCATCAGGATAGGTCACTGGGGACAGCAGCAGTCACTAATGTCACATTTGTAAACAACAAGCCACCAAGTAAAAAAAAATATGGATTTTAAGAAACAATGCTAGTTTTATTTATTGTTTCTATAATGGCAATTGCAGTCACCAGGACAGCACATGTGGTCTTCACAAGCGGCATGCTTTAATTGGGGAGATACAATCTGCAGAGAGACTTGAGCTGTTTTCTTCAAATAGAGATGGCACAATACATAAGTGAGGTCTTGATTCTTCCAAATGATCAAAGCTACAGCAGCTTCCCCGGAGATCAATAAAGGCATTACAAGTCCCGTTGTCTTCTTGCCATCAAAGCAATGTCTTTCATTATCTGCATTGCTTTTCAAATGTGATATCTGCAGTAATTAAGGGTCACTGTATGGAAACTATAAGTCTGCCAGTAAAGCATAACTGTAGTCTCCAAAGGAATATAGAAAAAACTTACAAAAACAGGATCTTACAACAAATACAAAATCAAAGCCATGTTACTACTGACACAGAACTCTTTTAACCATGTGTAGCAAAGTGGTTAGCAGTGAGCAGGTGTAGAGGTGATGCGGTGCTTAGGCATGAGGGACACAAAGACAGTTCACAGTGAAAAACAGCTCTTTAATAGGCTGGGTTGTGTTGCGGCAACACGTAAATAATAGAGAATGGGCTTTACACAGCAATGTGTATCTCTCCGTTTGTAAAAACAGGTTTGCAGTCCCGAATTAATAATGCACGGAAAACACACACATAAACACAGCACGGTCACGCGTCCAGACCAAGTGCTCTTGGTGCAGGTGGTGAAATACAGTGGTGTACAGTGGTGAAGTGTAGTCCATGTGTATTACTGGCTTCTGCAACAGCTCCTGGATAGTTTAGCCATCTAACAATGACAAACAAAACAATTACTAGACTTGACAAAACAAAACAAACACTCACAGTTAGTACATGGTTTTCTTTGTATGTCTGCTCATAACCATAACACAAGGAACAGATTGCTTGGCCACATCCCCTGATATACCTTCAGTCCCACCCCTTCGGATAGCAATTGCAATCATGTATCCTCCAATTCATGACTGACACATAAGCCTACTGTATTAGGGCGATGACTGCTGGTATTGTGGCTTCACCCCTTCTTGGATGGCCAACTTCCGACTGACCCTGGAATGAACTGTCAAACCATCCAGTCCGGGCACACTGTTCCTGTTACACAGCCCCTCACAGGTCAGGAGGGAGATTGTTGATTCGATTTCATTAAGCTCTCTGTCACACCACGTTGAAGCCAGACAAGAGTCATAGGGGAAGAGACTGACAAGAAGTAAAATAAGGGGAGAAAATCTTTCCCAGGGAAGGATGAATTATGTATAAAAGCAAGCAAGGAATATATTTGATGGAGGACCTTTACAATTACACATAGAAGAACGTGTCATGATTTATACAATTTGAATTTGTTCTTGTTCTGGTAATTGCATTCAATAAGAAACACATTCTCCTAGGGCACAAGTGGGTACATATTCATTGTGTTCATTAGTGTACTTGAAGCAAGCTCCATACTCGAACATGCTGATCATTGGTGGACAGATGAAATCTTGGTTCATCAGTGAACAAAACAGGTGCCCAATGACAGAGCTGCCAGTTCTGGTGATATCATTAAAGTAATGTAAAGAAAGTAAAGAAATCCTTTGTGAATGTATGTGTTGGGGAATTAAAAAGAAACAAAACTTTCTCCAACTGGCTTTTCTCAAATTCTTATTTAAGTAAATCTTTAGAGACCGATACAATCCCTGAGCAATCATTCAGCTCAAAATACTGTAGTGTAGAAAAAAGAATACAATTATACATCTGTGAAGCTGACAATAGGTCTCTCAGGAATTAACTTTTTGGATTTGGGTTAATCATAAATTATCAGAAGCATATTCCCTCTCATTCATTTTCTTTACACCCTATTCATAGCGATTCACTTATTTAGATAGGCTCCTGTTAGTTTGAGACTACAGGTATTCTTTTATTTTCTGTTTTAATATTGCACTCCGCTCTGTACAGTACTGGCTGCTTGCTGGGTTGCCATCTATTATATTGGTAAGCTAAACCTACTTGGGAAACCAGTCCATCAGATTCCAAGGTCAGAACACAATGCTGTAAACTTTTAGACCATTTTAGGGCCTGTCAAAACTAGTTCTATCAATACCTGTCTGTGTCAATAAGATGACAGCTCTGAATATTTTACATGACTGTCAGATACAGACTTTGGCTAGATATTGAGCAAGGTTTCACCAGGCTTCAATTAGCAGGTCGCTCACCAGGTGTTACTGATGTTTTCAGAGGCTAAGTAAATCGATATATTCCTTTCTCTGATAAAACAGTTGCAGGTCTAAAACTAGAATATTGATGTATAGTGTTATCTTCTTTCAAAATTGTGACAACCTTTGAAAATGCATAAAATATATATATTATTTATTTGCAGCTGGCTCTTTGAGCTTATATACAGTACTGTGCAAAAGTTTTAGGCAGGTGTGAAAAAATGCTGTAAAGTAAGAATGCTTTCAAAAATAGACATGTTAATAGATTATATTTATCAATTAACTAAATGCAAAAGTGAGTGAACAGAAGAAAAATCTAAATCAAATCCATATTTGGGTGTGACCACCCTTTGCCTTCAAAACAGCATCAATTCTTCTAGGTACACTTGCACAAAGTCAGGGGATTTTGTAGGCATATAGTCAGGTGTATGATTAAACAATTATACCAAACAGGTGCTAATGATCATCAATTCAATATGTAGGTTGAAACACAATCATTAACTGAAACAGAAACAGCTGTGTAGGAGGAATAAAACTGGGTGAGGAACAGCCAAACTCAGCTAACAAGGTGAGGTTGCTGAAGACAGTTTACTGTCAAAAGTCATACACCATGGCAAGACTGAGCACAGCAACAAGACACAAGGTAGTTATACTGCATCAGCAAAGGTCTCTCCCAGGCAGAAATTTCAAGGCAGACAGGGGTTTCCAGATGTGCTGTCCAAGCTCTTTTGAAGAAGCACAAAGAAACGGGCAACGTTGAGGACCGTGAGACGCAGTGGTCGGCCAAGGAAACTTACTGCAGCAGATGAAAGACACATCATGCTTACTTCCCTTCGCAATCGGAAGATGTCCAGCAGTGCCATCAGCTCAGAATTGGCAGAAAACAGTGGGACCCTGGTACACCCATCTACTGTCCGGAGAAGTCTGGTCAGAAGTGGCCTTCATGGAAGACTTGCGGCCAAAAAGCCATACCTCCGGCGTGGAAACAAGGCCAAGCGACTCAACTATGCACGAAAACACAGGAACTGGGGTGCAGAAAAATGGCAGCAGGTGCTCTGGACTGATGAGTCAAAATTTGAAATATTTGGCTGTAGCAGAAGGCAGTTTGTTCGCTGAAGGGCTGGAGAGCGTACGCGAATGAGTGTCTGCAGGCAAGAGTGAAGCATGGTGGAGGTTCCTTGCAAGTTTGGGGCTGCATTTCTGCAAATGGAGTTGGGGATTTGGTCAGAATTAATGGTCTCCTCAATGCTGAGAAGTACAGGCAGATACTTATCCATCATGCAATACCATCAGGGAGGCATCTGATTGGCCCCAAATTTATTCTGCAGCATGACAACGACCCCAAACATACAGCGAAAGTCATTAAGAACTATCTTCAGTGTAAAGAAGAACAAGGAGTCCTGGAAGTGATGGTATGGCCCCCACAGAGCCCTGATCTCAACATCATCGAGTCTGTCTGGGATTACATGAAGAGAGAGAAGCAACTGAGGCTGCCTAAATCCACAGAAGAACTGTGGTTAGTTCTCCAAGATGTTTGGGCCAACCTACCTGCCGAGTTCCTTCAAAAACTGTGTGCAAGTGTACCTAGAAGAATTGATGCTTGATGCTGTTTTGAAGGCAAAGGGTGGTCACACCAAATATGGATTTGATTTAGATTTTTCTTCTGTTCACTCACTTTGCATTTAGTTAATTGATAAATATAATCTATTAACATGTCTATTTTTGAAAGCATTCTTACTTTACAGCATTTTTTTCACACCTGCCTAAAACTTTTGCACAGTACTGTATATATATATATATATATATATATATATATATATATATATATATATGGATAAAAAGGTAGTAGCTCTTAAAAGGTTGTCAAAGTTTTAATAAAAATACTTATATGAAATTATTTATAAAGGGAAGATTATGCATGATCATTTGTAAAAACTTCTTATATGGCTGAGTCTCTCAGTGCTAGAATAAGAGAAGAGCCCTGGGGTATCTCTCTTCCTGGACATCAACACTCTCTCTATTTTCTTGTGCTGTTTACGTGGAAGACTTTTATGTGATTATAAGCCCCAGACGTCAAATGTTGTACTGAAAGATAAAGCCCTGCTCTTGGGGTGTAATTAATGCTGTCATAAACCACATTAGTTGTGAAATTAGCTGAATAAGGCCCTCATTTACAGACATCTCTCTCAGTCACAGGGTACAGAAAGACTCATAGTTATGTGTACGGCTACTACTTTATTTCAATCATTGTGATAAAAAAAACATATATGTGCAACTTTAGCAGAAATCTTGAATCTGGTTCTTTCATTTTGTGTATGTACTGTGAAAAGATTGCCACTCACGGGTTCGTGCCCCTTTAAAATTACGCACCCAGTACACAGAAATGGATTTTTCTTGCGCTGACGCTATATTTTAATAAACACAAAAACAAACAAAACACAAACAAACTCCTAACTCCGTTTGGAGCGCTTACTACACAGGTTATTCCCTGACTAACTTGCAGGACGGCTAAGCCGTTGACCTGGCACACAAACCATACAGGTTTACACAGCACTTACTTTTTCTTTTCTCTGACTGCTCAGAAGCAGAGCACCTCTCTTCTGCTTCCTTCTACTCAGCAGCCTTGAGCATTCTGACTGCTCCTCTTAAATACCCTGCACCTGGTACTAATTTAACAATGGCTCCCAGGTGCAGGGATAATTAATAATAAAACAATTAAATTAAACAATAAAACAATTAACAAAACTAATTAACAAAAGCACAAAACAATTAAACAAAAGGTGCCATTTCTCTCTTCAGGGAGGTTTAACCCTCCCTGCTGTCTCACACAACCTGCTGTCAATCCTAGATGCAAAACTAAAAAGACAAGCACTTTGAGTAATGCCCTTATAAGTGTAATATTGCTATAATGTTATTGTAATATTGCTGGTGGAGGCTTTAAATGAAATGTATGTGAATAGAGATTATTTATTATTTTATTTGTTATAGGAATCAGTTTAAAATACAAAAATCTTTTTTTTTAAATATAATTTTAGTAAGAGCTTCAGTTTAATGAAAAGCTTTTGTGCACTGTTATAAGAAATATATATTGCAAAAGCAAATTGTATTTTGATATGAGTGTGCAACAGTGGACTGAGAGTAATGTATTTTTATTTTTGCATCCCTCTCTGAGTTAATATACCACTATTGCCATTCCACTGAGCAATCCATCACTCCACCATCCATCTTGTTCTTTTCTAAAAAATGTATATGATGTCATTGTTTTACCACCCACCCTTGCTAAAGTCTAAAATGTAAAATAAACATCCAGTTTGAGTTGCATTAGGGAGACCTATAATCCAAAATGTCAGGAATCCTTCATGGTAATGGAGATGCCTAATGACTTATGACATGACAAAATGATACCCCTCCAGCTCTCACTTTTAGCAAGAATATAAGTGGACAGCTCTTATACACATAGGTCTATCAAAACGAATGTGTTGTCTATCAGTGATTACCTCTATCAAGAACCAACAGCATTGATCAGGCCAAACAAACACTCAGCTTGGGCCACTAAAACATATAACTGTCAACTGCAATTTCTAGACTATTGTGCACTCATTTCTCTTCCATGAATAATCCAATTATACTGTATAGAGTAAAGTGGTTCCAAAACACCAGCAGAGTATTACATTTACTTCCCTTTTCTTCTTATGTTACTCTTATAATCTGCTTATAGAATAAATATTCCACTCATTAAATGGTACTTGGGTTGATTGCTATGGTAACATGTTACTATTCATTGTTACACCATTTAAAAGGGAAGCCTTTTTAAAGTTGTAGTGCAGTGATTTTGCCTCCCAAAGGAATACCAAAGCCAATGTGATTCTTCCTGGGGAATCTCCACCTGTTCTGGTTTTGCCAGGATTGTTCTCTTTTTGAGGCAGCTGTTCTAGGAAATCTGTAAGTCTTCCCGGGAGATTAAAAGTCCCTGTTTTTGTTAGTTCCCTATACAGTAGAAGCCACCTGACATCACTCAATTTACATCGTCTGATAGAAAAGTTCTTCTCTCTTTTCCGGTATTGTGAACTATTATGCTTCCTGTGATATTTCAGTGGCTCCGAGTTGCTATGTGCATGCATGCCAACATGAATGTCCGCGCAAACCTATAGTCAATTAACTGTGAAGAACACTGTTCCACTCAAGCGTCACCTTGCATCTTACAACTTGCATCGTAGTTCGTTATTGCATTGTTGACCATAACAGAATTTTGACAGGTTACAAATTAATTAGCAGCTGGCTAGTGGAAAAGTGGCATGGGTGGAGAAGCTGGCGACGAAACAATTTCCCAACCAGCAAAAAAGAAGTGTAAGTGATTTACGTCTTACAATCATGAATGGGAAAAAAATAGAAACATTCAGAGACTGGTTACGGCCTGTCCAAGGAGATCCATATTCAGCTACCTGCGTTTTATGCCTTGCAAAATTTTAGTGAAACATGAAGGCAAATAGGCACTTGAAAATCATGAAAAGACCAAAAAGCACCAGAAGATTGTTCAGTCTAAAATCTGGCAAATGCTGCCTTTATGATAAAGAGAGATTCTACAGAAGATGACAAAATTACTGTAGCAGAACTAACAGCTGTATCCATGGAGTGAGGCCCGGGTTTAGTTACCTTTCTACTGACTGTGGAAATAAGGTTAGTTCAAAGATATTTAATGATTCAAAGATTGCTTTGAAAATATCCTGTGGGAGAACTAAGAGTGAAACTGGTGCAGAATATTTTAGCACCTTTTACCCAGGAATGTTTAGCTAGAGACTTGCAAAACGTTCACTACTTTGCTGTGTGTTCCGATGCTTCAAATTCTGGGCACCATAAATTGCTCCCATATACAGTTATGGATTTCAGTAAAACTGATGGAGTAAGCTACGAATTACTGGATTTTTATGAAGACCGTGAAGAATCTACCAGCG
Source organism: Acipenser oxyrinchus oxyrinchus (assembly GCA_030684275.1). Classification (NCBI taxonomy): domain Eukaryota; kingdom Metazoa; phylum Chordata; class Actinopteri; order Acipenseriformes; family Acipenseridae; genus Acipenser; species Acipenser oxyrinchus. Next base: position 23,992,180 of record CM060266.1, read on the forward strand.
CTGTTTACTGAACAGATTTTGCAAATTACAGAAACAAATGGCCTGTCACTCAATCAGATTAGCACGTATAGTGCTGACAATGCATCGGTTAATTTGGGGTGTCACAATTCTGTTTTTCAGAAGCTTCAGGAGCATAACAAGTACATGTTAAAAGGCAACTGTAATCATCACTTAATTACTAATACATAATCATCATCTAATAGAATTCTCAGTGTTGTAGGACATGATGTTGAATGCTTTGTAGTCAAGGTGTACAGCGAATTTTCATGCTCTGCAAAAAGGTTGAAACCCTGAAGGATTTTTTTAATTCACTTAGTATAAGGAGATACTGAGGCACATATCTACATGTTGGCTTTCCCTTCTACCTGCTGTGCAATGGATCTTAGAGTGCTGGCCTGCATTGAAATCTTACTTTTTGTCACTTAGCCCATGCATTATCTGGAAGTTTATGTGCAGAGTTGGGAAGATGGCGCAGATGGCAATGAAGCGAATGTTACTCTTTCAGAATGTTTCTTGTACTTTTTGCACAACCTAATGTAAGAATTTGATTCAGCAGTTCGGAAGCTAGAAAGTGAGAATACTACCGTACTCAACGGAAGAAATACGTCTGGTGGGATATAAAATGGTGCAGTCGACAAACCAGACAGAGACAGAGAAAAACTTTGCTAACTATATGGTACGAACTTCAGAAACATTTTCTGTTATTTATTTATGTTATTTATTTATTTACTTATGTATCAGCTATATTTAAACGAAATATAAAAGTCAATATTTATTTATGTATGCTGTATCAGCTATATTTAAACAAAATATATAAAGTCGTATTTACTATCCAACCTTGCCTCACTTGTTTTCTTGACTGATTCCTATATTAAATATGTACTCCAGACCCAAATTACGGGTCAGATTTTTATAATTTTTCATAAATAAAGTCAACTGCCCCCCTAGTATGTGTGTGGTGTGTACATGGCGTATCATGAATGGAAACATCTCTGTAGCCATGGATACCTATTTCAGCTTGTTCTTTTTCCCCACTGATACAGTAGGTTCTGGTATTTACAACTCTATAGTTAACCCAAAATGGTCTGTTGTTTTAAAGAAGATGTATTGTGTGAACCTACCTAACAGAAAAAAAGAATACAATTCAACTTTATGTTTAACATTGAGACTAAAATCAATCTTTTAATACCCAACTGCCTGTTTTGTTCTGTTGCAATTTACAACACTGTGTAAATTCCCAGGTGAACTCCCACACCATTTATAAGTAGGAATAATTGATTTAACGTTCTACAGCTTGATAAACTACTTAAGGACTAATTCAAAAATTATCTGGTATCATAAAAGTTTAAATATCAGGATTTCTCATTTGATTTCTTTTTCAATTAATTTTTTCTGTTCTTTCTTTTTTTGTTGAACATGTAAATAGCAGGGTTTTGGACGTATAACATTATCTGGGGCATTTGCAAGGATTGCTGTTGAATCCCCTGAAGCCAATGCTCAGTCTCTATTAATGTCTTAGTCCCTTGGAAACCGCAGCCCATTCCCTACTATAATTAATCTTTTAGGTACTGTCTTGACATTATTGGTTCACCAGCAGAGCAAAACTGCTCCAGACATCAATAATAATTTGGCGCATCAGGATGAGGCCTATATACAACCCACAGAGTCAGTCAAGTTGTGAGCAATCTACTGCATTATTCTCCAGATAAACAGAAAACCTGCAGTGTTTACCAGTTCTTTCATGGTTACCTATGTAAATTAAGGTATCCAAAGAGCATTGAGTTTATAATGTTATTTTGTCCATTTGCAATGGAAACAAAGCATGTATTGATTAAAGCAATGCCTTTTGAAAGTCAGTTACAACGAGCACTGCATATTAATGCCCTCCAGTAGCTGAAAGCAAAGTGCCGAGATTAGAGAATTAATAAACTCCATACATGTTTTTTGTTGATTTATTTATAAAAAAAAACATACAAAAAATATGATTATTATGAATTAGTCATTTAGCAGACGCTTTTATCCAAAGTGACTTACAGAGACTAAGGGGTGAACTATGCATCAACAACTGCTGCTGCAGAGTCACTTACAATAGGAACCTCGGTTTTACGTCTCATCCGAAGGATGGCACACAAGGAGGTTAAGTGACTTGCTCAGGGTCACATGGTTAGTCAGTGGCTGAGCGGGGATTAGAACTGGGGACCTGGTATCATAAAACATAGTGAATGCATTATAAAGCCTAGGTGTGCGTTGTAAATCCCAAGAGCTATGGTAAAAAAAATGAGAAATCATAATAAACTATGGTAAATGCATAGTTTAACCATGGGAAAAACACAGGGAAACTGCAAAATTACTGCAGTGAAAGGGTTAATGTGTTTTTTTTTTTTTTTTCTTGACTTGGCTCTGATTATAAATATATAACAATTAAAGTCAACAGACCATCAACATCAATGTGATACTTTCATTGAGCAGGTCTAGCTTTTCTTTAAGAAAAAACATATTGTCATATTGTATAGGTTAATCAAAATAAAAGTACTGGTTTATAATGTAGCTAAATAGAAGGCATGTTTTCAAGTAAGAAAGCCAAAGCAATTTCACTTTCCATGATCTTATTAAGGAAATAAAATACTCGCTATATCAAATGAGTGAGCTGATTCAAGCTCTACAAAGAAAGACGGTGTTCTTATTAAATGTCTCTTTTGTGTGCTTTCTTGTGAAATAAAAGCAATACATCAAATGGCTCATGTCCTCAATATATGGGAAACACTTTTTTCTGTTACTTGTTAATTAGGCATTGTTTCAGTAAAAAAGCTCAAAAGTTCTTATTGTGGAATACAGTGCTTATTATTAGTTTCTATTTCAGACAGGTAATATAACTTGTTAACCGAATACATTTTACAGTTCCATTCTGGCGCTTCATTCAAATGAGTTATCAGGTTAATTTGTGATGGAATAGGGACACATATTTAAATATATACATTTATGAATTAACAATATTGCTTTATAAAATATGGTTCCTTGTTAGCTTTTAGGCTTCAAACCGCATTGTTGTATATAGTGTTCTCGGCATTGTTGTTTGTTTTTTGATTTTATCTATCTCAGCTAATGGCCTGAATTTTGTGAACTCAAAGTTTGCTGTGCATTTCCCCATAGAGATTTCTGTTGCCTTTGAAGTAAAGAAGTCTATGTTTTCAATTGTATTTACATATCTGTGCACAAGATGGCATTTAACAGATATGTGTAGTTGTAACTGATAGGTTCCAATGGAGACCTGACTTATTATTGTCTTCTCACTGTTTGCTTCTTTGTTAAAATATATAGACAGTAGTTCCCATAAGTATGGCCACCCTGTGGCTTCAGATACTCAGACAACCATTTAGCTGTCTGAATGCACATTAGTTAATCATAAACCTAATGGAACTTTGGGCACAGCCTCAGCCAAGCAAGATGCAGCATGTCAGGTCATTATCTGCCAGTGACTGCCTTGTACTGTAAACAAAATGCTTTGATTAAATTCTAATGTTAAGATTTGAAACTCATGGATGTTTACTAAGGTAAACCAGACCAGCGGCAGTAGAAGCTTTTATTCAATAAAATTAGTTAAAAACGTTTTTTTTAATAATATGCTTTCACATGGTGTCCTGTTTGTTTTTATTACTCAAGCATTCATGGTGTTAGAACAAGACAAGATTCATGTGCAGCACAGACAGAGAGCGGCAGAAAGTTGGAAGAATAAATAGAGGAAAAGGGGTGGGTGTGTTTGGTGTTGGTAAAGAGATACAGTAAAATGGGACTTTCTCATCCAGGTCATATACATAAGCCTTTAGAAACAACATGTGGCTTTCTTATTGGGAAGTTAGAAACCTTACATCATCTAAGATATAATTAATTTTCTTGTTCTGTTTTGTTATTTTAACATTACAGGGGGTAGCTGGCAGTGGGGTTATGTTAATCTGAATGGAACAGCCTCATTTGCTATTGTTATCTTTTCAACACAAGAAAATGGGAAACTAAATAGACCAGAGAAAAACATAGCTGTTGTCTTTGTTTTGCTAAAATGTATTGATAAATAAAGCAATTTTGCTAAAGGATGGTTAATGCTATTTGCCTCCTTTTTTTAAATGACAGAAAGTTGGCTATGAAGCCTGTGTGATTGACACACAGTGTGACGAATAGAAATACATTATTTAAGTGATTGCACTGCAGTATATCCCACAGGAATCCTTCCTACCAAATTTAACCCATTATTATCATGAGGCAAAGACGAAACAAATGCAAAATGCTTTTATTCATTTTTTATATTTTTTTTTAATAATGTCTTTACACAAAATTAACAATATTCGTGCACATCAATAAATTCACGAACTTAACCTCAATATCTATTATTCCTAACAATTCCATCAAACACCATGCTACAAAACACTGAATATGATTCACTGCATTCCTCTACTCAGACAGTAATCTAATGAAAATAACTTTTCCATCTTATTAAATGTATCTTCAATTTAACTTAAGAGCAATTCCCCAACATATTAGAGAAAGAAATCTCTACTGTATCTTGAATCCAATTTAACATTGTTTCTGTGGTCTAACCTTGTTTCTGTATATCTTTCTCGGAAACAAAATAAAGTGGTCCAAGTCTATTTCTATGTTCATGACATGAAAAGAAATGGAGCTATTTTCTGCTGCTGGCTTTCTTTTTTATGTTCACTGACCCCCCACTTCATTCTCAGTCTGTCAAGCTGTGAGGCAGAAACTCCTTCAGCATCTTTTTTTTCTTCCTGTTTTGAAAACCACTTCATTTGGGTTCCTAGCAACAGTCCACTTTGGATGTGTGACATTTCTGGATCTTAAAGACGGCATATAGATTAAAGTGAAAAGCCAGCTGCACAAATAAGACAAAGCAGGACATCATATATATCTTTTTGGTTCTGTGATGTGAATATAGAAATTGTAATAGCAATTAGAAAAAAAGAGTATTTTTTAAGAGACAAGAGAGAGACTATTAGTCCCAAGAGATGAGATCAAGTATGGTTTGTAGGAGCAGCATAATTAGCCAGCCATATGGTCTATCTGAGTAAAATACCTGTCTGGATTCACTGGAAATCAATCATTTCATTTATATTCCAGTGTAGGTTTTGTTTATTTATGTACGTTTAATATTGTTGTTGTAATTTATAGGTTGTTTTTTCCTATTTTAAGTTCTGTATTTTCCTATTTTAAGTTCATCAATAGCAATCTTCTGCTACGTTTCCATCTGCCACTGAGATGTATTTGAAAGTTATTTGAAATCAGACAGTCGCAGGTAAGATTGTGTGCTGGCAGAACTTGCACTGAGGGTGGAAGTCACCAAATGAGTGTCCAATACGATGGACATGAGAGGAAGGTTTTACATCTCTTATAGATACTATGTAGCTTGACAATTCAGTCATTTAAACCATTTCATCAACTTACCTATTTCATAACACTAATATTTAACAGTTACCGCTCTCATCAACCCATCGACTGACAGACCAGTTGATTCCTTGTCTTAGCATTTCATTGTTTAGTGCAGGTTAATAAATCAATGGCATTTCCGCCATCTTTCCATTAACTGGAACCATTTCTGCAAGAAGACCAGCAATCCATCATACGCTGTGGATGACTATCTACGCATGCATTTTAGCAACAGTGCAAACAGCTCAGACAAAACAGAAAAGTAGCTGCAGGGAATCTCACTGCTAGGCTCTGGCACAGAGACAAGTCTTGGGTTGAAAATACCTCACAACAACAATTCCATTTTTCACGCAATATAAAATCTCATTTACAATGCCCACCTATGGTACAAGTAAGAATTATTCTCTAAGACTTTTCCATTAACAATCTGTCGGTCTGGCAAGTTCACAACAGGGATTCAGTGCAACAAATTTAATTAAACACTGTCCATAAGTAACATGCTGTGGAATGCAGTACTTTTAAATACAAAACAAAATGGCAAATTTAAACATAATGATGCAAAAAGACGTTTGTGTGAGGTATTTCGCCTAATAGAAAACAAAAAAAACTTATTTTTTAAAACCACTATTTTTCTTTATAAAAATAGGTTAGTGGTGTAAGTGTGCAACCTCAAGGAACCTCATGTCTATTGAAGGCAAGGAAGGATCTTCCACATTCAAGCGGTAGAATCTGGAGAATGTATGCAGCGTAGCCCAGCTAGCCGCCGTAGATATACAGTATCTGACAGTGAGGCCCCTCTGAAGAGTGCCCAATATGTAGCCGACCCTCTCGTAGAGTGCGCAGCTACTCTCCCAGGTGGGGGTAAGTCAGCACTGTCATACGCCGCAGAAAATGTGTCCACAATCCGTATATATAGGGTCCGTATACCGTGACACACAAAGAGCTGGTCAGTATGACGCAGAGCTCTTGTCCTATCCACATACCACCTCAATGCCCGCACCGGGCAGAGGAAATTCAATCTCCTATCCTCCTCCGAAGCAAAAGGAGGTGGATGGAAAGACTCCAATTCCACAGACTGATTCATGTGGAAGGCTGTAATCACCTTGGGGAGGAAAGCAGGCTTTGTACGTAGTGACACCTTGCTGCCATCGTCCCAAATACGCATACAGGAGCTGTGCACCGACAGCGCCTGCAGCTCACTAACCCGCTTTGCACAGGTGATAGCCAAGAGGAAGGCTGTCTTCATAGACAGATGCTTAACTGTATGGAGTGTATGGGCTCAAACGGGGCCTTCGTGACAGCCTGTAGTACAACATCAAGGCTCCATCCGGGAAGAACGGCCCTCCTGAGAGCGCGTAACCACCGAGTGCCTTTGAGAAACCAGGTAGCCAAAAATGTGCACCGGAGACACCGAATCTACGGGGCATGGCACGCAGAGATAGCCAAAATACACCTTCAATGTGGAAGATGACCTACCAGCATCAAGCAGTTCTTGCAGAAACTGCAAGATAAGCGGCATGGGGCAAGAAACTGGATCATAATTTACTAAATAACTTTCAATTTTGTGTGCAGCTTCGTAGCCAATTTCAAAATGCGGGATACAACAGATTTTGAGATGCCAAACTTTTCTGCTCCCCGTACTTGTTTAGCACTCGGTTCACATAGTACCTCCAGAATCCAAACTTTATTGGCTATAGAAAGGTCTACACGTTTTGAAGACAGACGACAATCAGACTCAATAAATTTACAGCTGCGTTATGAAAACTGATATAGACGCTGCTATGCCCGTCTTGAAGCATTCGCGTGTGTGCCGTAGCCTAGAAATCTGTACTAAATAGGATTCATTCCATACATAGGAGTCATTTAAAACTCTTATACTTTAAAATTACACAGGGTCGATTACATTTCAATCAAACTAATGGGTACTCTAAACTGACATTGACACTAGTGAAAAAAATGTCCAACACCTAAGCTCCCTTAACAAAATCATGACAATTGATTTTAGCAGGAGCTGGCCAATGATATTAATAAAAACAATATAGGTTTTTCATGATTCCTGTTACTGATAGTATCAAAAAATTATTTACTGCAATACCAAGGACGACATTCAGCCAGGAGGAACTAACAGTGCTTTCCTAAAAAGATTTGTTGCAACCTAATTACCATAATGAAAATGATGAGTTCTATGGTTATAAACAAAATAAATCCTTCCACATTTTCAGAACTGGATGGGAACCTTAATATCCTCATACATTAACAGTTTGTTCCACTACATTGATATTTTTTATGTGAAAACGCTACATGACAATTAATATGCTAACGGAAGATTGAAAAAAAAAACCTCCAATTATATTTTAGAGGAAAGAGCTGTATCATAATTCAACAGCCACAGGGTACCTGAATATTTTTTCTAAAACTGAATTCTCTCTGTCTACAATGTGCATAAAATAGTTTCACATTAATTCATGGTAATAGAGTCAATGCATCGTTGTGTATGATAAGAAAATACTGCATTTGTGTTTTAATTACTGTACTGAAGACAAATGCACTTTATATATATATATATATATATATATATATATATATATATATAAAAATGCTGTGTCAATCATGCATTAATTGTGTTCTCTTCTGTATCTGTACCTGTTTTAAAGTGCTTATAGAATTTTGTGTTTTTATGATTGCAGGTATGTATTCTCAACATTATCTGGAAGTTTAAATTGAATAGACCCATAAACAAAAGTCACAGCACTCCTCTGTATTTTAAAATGAAATGCAGGGAGGGTAGATCCTTACAGATAGTTGGTGTTGATGCATTCCATGCAGATGCAAAATGTGGCACTGCCAATTAGCTTGCTAAGAGTTCCCATCATACCTTACATATGTGTTCTGCACCACTAGGACGTCCAGCGAGTGGTGCTGAATCTGCAAGTGTTTATCATTGCCAGTCGGCTCCAAAGTGCTGAACCAGTCAAGTGACATGTAGGGAATCCTGATACGCTCAACCAGGCGGTGAGTTGAAAGGGTGGCATAAAGTCAAGAATTATTTTCATTTCTATGTAAGTCTTGACTATAGAGCCTTTTTCTACTTGTGTCTGCTTGCTGAACTAACACCACCCAGGGAAGATTAAATCTAAAACCAAGACGACATGTGCGTCCGAGAAGCTGCGAGAATTGTGAGGCTTTCCATTTTGAGCTTTCTCTTACGCAGCATCAATTCTAACAATTTTCTGTAATTTAAGCGCGCAAAGCGGGAGGAGGAATACAATGTGGGGGCACTTTTTAAAGCATGGCAACAACAGAAGGGAAGAAAACACCTTTTTCTGAATTTTATAATTTATTAATGGGAGAAATTAACCTATTTAAAAGTATATAGTAGTATACTTGTCCCTGTACTGTTGTTCTGGACAAAGGTTAGATTGTCTTCACTGTAGACTGTTATTTTGTATTTTTACTGTATCACTAATAGACATTCAATATGATGGCAGGATTATTTAAAAGATAAAGAAATAAAAACTGCAGAACTGGTTCATCATAAATGAAAGACTCTAACCCAATTAAACACAACTGGAATATCAAATTATTACACCTATGGTAAAAACACTTGGCTTTAAAGGGGTTCAGTGAAAGTCTGAAATCACATGATATGGATGTCTTGGCTGACAAGACAACACGATTGATCTAACAGATACAATATGGACATTGGCAGTACAATTCATTCACCAAGACATGGGTTACTACATTGTAGAATGTGGACCTGCTGTCAGTTGAATGGCGGGTGATTGCACCTTATAATTGAAGAAGGATGGTCTGATTGACTGCAGACCCTATGCCTGACTTGTTTGTTATAGACAGTGTCACACTAGTACCTTGCAAAACATAAACAGTAAATGTTTCTTAAGGGATCAGACAGATGAACCCAGAGGCTTCTGGCATCTGAGATATAACCACCTTATGCTGATGAAAATGTTACTAACAATTTATCAGGTAACTATCATAAAAAATATATATAGAAATATTAATTACAATGGACAGAATGCATAATTTGAGTATCCACCTACATACCTTACAACAGAATATAAATATAGTATATGCAACATATATATATATATATATATATATATATATATATATATATATATATATATATATATATATATATATATATATATATATATATATATATATTATTAAACTTCGTTAAAGTTGAGCTGACATTTAATGTTGACATTTCTCAAATATAAATAAAGTTTATTATAACACAAACAAAGTATTGTGTTGGATATCTCATCTTTACCTTTCTAATTATTACATAAGATGTAAAAAAAAAAACATTTAAAAAAAAAGTGTTCTATTTGGGCAAAAGCCTTAGTTAACCTTAAATACAGTTAGACAATAAAAAGGCTATTTTGTTGGTTATTCTCATAAATAAATAAAAAGGCCAAAAGAAAATGATTTGTAAAAGTAATTTTGCTTCAATAGGTTTTATATCCTGCTAAAAAGCTTGCAGTGAAATACAAGTAATCAAATGTGTTCTTTGTGTGGTGTAGATTCACAGATTTGAAAATCCACAATTATCTTATGGCTTGCATGCACAATGAGCAATCGTTAAATAAAATGGAAAAAATAATATTTAAAAAGGGCATGTGTTATCAGAAAACAACACCTTCAGGACAAAAAGAGAGATCATTTTCTTGTTGCTTTGCATGAGGTGAACATTACCCAGTCTGCACTATTCACATTAGTCATAAACACATTATTATATCATTCATAATTACTGAAAGGACTGTGTTGCCTTTTGTATCAATATTTTTCATCATAAAAGCATGTGTTGTTTACAAAAGTGATTATTGCTATTACTGTTTTAAGTAACATTATATGGCATATAAAGGGGAACTATACTTTTTTTTATTATCTAAAGGAATAAAAATGTAACGTCTGCTGTTGTAAGCTTTTAACCAATTTGATCTTTTTGTAGCAAACTGTTTTATTGCCAATTAACAACAGCCACTCAGCAAGATGACAAACATCATAAAAATGTAAGGGGACAGAAAAAGGAAAAATACACAAAATGAGATTTGAAGCTACTTACTCTGTTTTGTAAAAAAAAAAAATAGTTTAGTTTTCCAGATTCATGATGAAGTAGAGTGTATTATTCTCATTTTGTTCACAGTTAAATAGACATTTGCATTGCATGGGTTCCATCTGCCTTCCATTATGCCTTGATCCTGCCCCTGTTCATTTACTCCCACTCCTGCATAGTTCTTTCACCCACTGCCTACAAAGGTACAACTGAGCGACAATTTTAAAATTGATAGAGGATCTTTCAAGGTTGTTTCAAAGCAGTTAGGTTTGAAAGAGAGAGTTTTGCCTGACGTGATTTATAGATGTGTTTCATATATCAGGAAACTGTGAATCTACAAAGAGCTTCCTGTTGTTCTGGATATCACAACTGGAATACAATTTCAGATTGAATCCGCCCCTAGTTGTTGTATTCAAGCTTCGGTTTGGATGAGTTCCATAACCGTTTGTTATTATTGAGTTATGTGGCTTTTAATCTAAAACAAACAGCACCCTATCTAATCTTCATTTAGTTTATTAGTTGATTTTGATGTGCTGTTGATTCTCTTGGTATACTGGAGCAGGGCTAATGCAGGGTTGCTTTTGTTTGGTTTTCTAAGAGTTTGAACACTATTAAGCGTTCTAATGGGTGAAATGAAATCCATTTGTTATCAACAATGGGGCCATATCCACACTGATATTGTAAATTAGGCACGGTAATTACATTTCAAAGGGAATTTCAGATGCATAATTAACAAAGGCTTCGTGAATTATTTTTTCTCTCAATTGTGTTGTACATTTCTGCCTAAAAATATTTGCGTGAAAAAGTGACGCTTCGTGTTTATATTATATTTCAATCTAAAGCAACTACCAACCATATCTTATGTGCTTCCAGGGCATTAGGTTATTCTTGTCTCATTCTTGAATTGTCTTACCTTATATATATATTTGTATTTGTATGTAAAATTAGTACCGTATACATAAATCATATACCGTTAGTACATTAATTTGTGCATTTGTGTACAAAGAAAATATATCATTCTGAATGTCCTTCTTTAACGTGCCCATGTAGGCCAAAAGGAGAGTTGCTAAAGCATCACAACTGTATTTAACTTGTATATTTAAATAATGTGTTTGAGTGCCTTTTAACCCAGACAGGCTCCATTTAGATGCCCGACAGCTGTTCTGCACTTATCTTGTAAGAGTGGTTTCTTCAATATTTCCTAATGATGCAGTTGAAAACTTCATGTCTGCAGATATTAACTCTGTCTTTCAGTGACACCCACAGCAATCAAATAGACAGTCAAAGCAAATAAGGCAAATTGGGAATTTTGGCATGCATTCTGAAAAGGGACCGCACTCTGTATACATTTTAGTGCTACCTGATAAAAATGGGAGATTACATTTCTAACAGTGTAATCGAGTATGATACCAGTAGTTCATATTCAATATATTAGTTCAGACAGTTAAAGCTAAACTTTGAAAACTGTGAAAGGGTTACTCCACACTGTTGTATTTATAAGAAATACATTACTTTACCTACCCTACTTTACCTATGAACCTCATTAACAAATGAGTATGTGATGCTCCCTGTGAATTTTCTATGATCAAAATTATTATAGACAAATTAAAACTCTATTGTCTTACTTATTTGGTTGAAAGTAATAATAAAGTACTGATACAATAATGATACAAAAATCAATCTTCTCAATTATGTCTTGGTAAACAATTTACTCTGAATATGCATAACAATATAAATAGGACAGCATACTACTTTCTAATGTTCTACTTAATGAAATCATTGAAGATGTGCTCATTCGCTATACTGAGCCTGACACAGCTTGACTGGGGAGAATAATAAAACTACAAGTTTCTTCTTCTCAGACATGGTGTCTAGGCAGCATTAATTTAATGTTTTAATTGGGTCAGTGATTAAAACTAAGGATGATTGTTAGATGCTGTAGCAATTTTAGGCAAGTGTCATCTGTAGCATATTACTCCCCACCTCCTACAGTGCAGTCCCAGAACTGGAAAAAGTGAAAAATGTAAAGCACTGCACAAAAAAAAAACATGCAAATACAAGTGTGATGCAAATGCAACATAATAGCTTTTACTGTAGAGAGTGCCAGTTTAATGAGTCGAGTGCTCAACAACACCCCGATTGAATCTGAACATACTAAGTAGTGCAATTGCAGGCAGGCTACCAATTGCTTTAGTGAGCTTTAGAAGCACATCCACAGCCAAGCTAATAAAAATATTCATCTTGTTAGGTGCTGTGTGTGATTGCTGGTCAAGTGTTATTCCTTCTCAGTCTGACAAGAATTATTCTTTGTTATAAAATGCATGTTGCTTGGAATATGAAGCTACAAAGCTTCACTGTACAATAAGATATTTCTTAGGATTTCTCGATCCACACCATTTTTAAAAAATCCGTACTGGTATAAAGCTTGTTCTCTTAAAGGATTAAACATTTCTTTTAAAAAATTTCTTTCATTCTGTGCATGTCTTGCTCTCTATGATGCTGGATTATGGGTAGAAGGGTTAGTTCCTCTATGCTGATTTTGACATTTAATATTATAGTTTGATGGTCACATATTACAATTCCCTAGCAACAAACACAGCATACCTGAGCTGAGAAGAAGTGGGAGGACGAAGAGGGAAGGAGGGAGGGAGGAAGAAGGGTTGTAAGGGAGGGAGGCATGGGATTAAGTCAATGGTGTTACAGATCCATGGTCTCACACAAACAGGTGCCATCACCCATATTGTTCTCCATTATCTGAACAATGATCATGTATCCTAAACTCTAAAAAGAGACAGAACAAATCAAGCAGTTAATTGTGTCTTGTTGCTGGCCACACTAGTTTTTCCTGATATGTGTAGCCCCTCAAATATGTTGCTTGGCTACACCACTACCAGTTTTACACCAGCGGAATTAATTACATTTAGTTAACACACCCAATTAAGTAATTCTTAATTACATTTGCACGCAGGTTCTTTAAATAGGGCAGTGGTAAGAAACTGGGATATAATCAGAGAAAAAATACACAGGCAAGAATAAAAGTCAGAATATTTCTTTCTTTCAAGAACACCAGAAAGTTGGAGAGTCAGTCCAAGCAGTTTAGTAAGGGTTATATAAGCAGATAATTACTACCAGACATCAGCAGCAGCTTCAAGAACTACTGCCATTTCAGGAGTGTACTGTCCTGGATAATAAAAGTACCAGAAAATAGAAGCACACTGTTAAAAAGAAGGGGTAATACAAATGTTACTATGAATAATAATAATAATAATAATAATAATAATAATAATAATAATAATAATAATAATGCAATCAATTCCAAAACACCACAATGTCAAACAAATCACCACACTTTCAACCAGTGATACAAGAACACAACCACAAAATCACAAACTTGCAAAGTGCAAATTTTGACTATACTTTTAACTACTAATGTAATATACAGCTCACACGAAGCATTACTGTTGAGGTAAAGAGTACAGGTGTGATACATTTCTGGATAGCTACAGTAGTAAAGATGTATTTATATGAATTTCACAAAATGCAGTAGATGTGTTTGTTTTTGTATTCATTATTCAATAGCTAGTGTAAATGTATTTACATTGGTTACATGGTAGCTAGTAAATATGTATTTATATACATTTTGAATCACATCAAATGTAACATTGTAGTACTTACAATGGGCTAAAATACCAGTACAACATTTTCAATTAAACAAACCAGGAAACTAGAAATAAGCCAAAACCCTCCTCTAATCTCTAATGACAGATTTCAAAATATCACCTTAGAGATTGTTGGCCACAGTTGATGCAAACTACTCGCACAGCCAACTGAGGCTACAGCTAAACAAGCAGTTCACAAAGATTACTGTAGGTGAATTGGGTTACTCACAGCCACTCATGCTTCCTGGAATAGGTCAACTGCTACGCCCAGGTCCAAGGCCAGTGTACAGGCCGAAATTCAAATACAAAAGGCTTCTTTTTGTGAAATAAGTTGCACAAAATGAATACGCTCAACACTGCACACAACACAGGTAGTCCCTGGCAGTCTGTTTTCTGTCTGTCGCTATGTAGGAACCTTTTAACAGATCCAGGTGAGGATAATTAAGGTTGTCATTTGCTGGATTGGGGATGGAAAGGGGAAATCAGACAAACAGAACAACGTTTTGACGACTCGCTACATATCTACAAAACCTGACACTTCAAAATCGAGTAAAAGGCTGTACACTCTAAAGTAAAACCAAACAAACAAAACAACCACATTTAGTAGTTTAACAGTTCTGCATTAACACAAAGACATTTGGTCACTAGTAGGGAGAGCCTTTTTTTGACAAGACCATAATACAATGTCTTTAGTATTAAAGAATATATTACTAAATATTCATAGAGACATTTCCTCAGGAAAAACCAAGTGAATCATAAAACTAATTCCCAAGGACACTATAAAAAGGTAATTAAATTACAAAAAAAGTTAAATATTAATAAGCAGTATATTAAAAAGTATATCAAAACCAATAAAAGATGGAAATATATCTGAAAACTTCTGCAACACCACCTCAAACACTTCGATATGCTTTTTCTGCTATCGTTTAAACAGCAATAGTAGTGAGAATGTTTTAAAGTCACAAAGTGTTTTGTAATACTTTAACGCTTAGTTTGTGATATTCCACTGTGGAAATGAACTGTTAGGCAGCAACCTTGTAACTTTTGATACGAAGACAATTCAGACTAAATCAGGTTGCAAACTTTTAAAATGCAGTAATATTCAGGCAATACATTCTCACAGTTAAGTGAATCACAGTAATACCTGTATCTTATTTGCTGACAATAAATTCTTCCCCTGGGGGAAATATGATTTGATTTTTCTGACCCAAGTTCCATTCTGACTTAAGAAGTGACTAAAAATGAAATATCTTTTAATGGCTGTATTGGATTTTAAACGCAGTGTTATTTGCAAGCTGAGCACTATCACGTTTGTCATTAAGTTACTTTTTTACCTGCATGTCTGCCATGGCTCTGACAGGCCATTGGGACACAGACAGTGCTGACTGGTCCATTTCCACTTCTTGACAGTTTGTGCTGTCTCCAGGTAGTGAACCATGACAGCCTATGAATCATCTTTAGTTTATGACTGCTGATGGTTCTATTTTAAAGGTTCTAAAGGCATCTGACAAACAAATAAATAAATAAATAAATAAATAAATAAATAAATAAATAAAATGTTCAGTCCCAAAAGAAAGCTTCTGATTGATCCTTTCTGTTTTACAGCGGTGATCTGTTATTTTATGCTGCGGTAGTTTTTATTGTGATAAGACACTTAAGCTAACAATGGCATTTAGCAATATGACATTTAGGGGTGTGCTAATAGTCGTATTTTCAGAGTAATTGCCTTTAAGAAGTATTTGTCAGCAGGTATTGAATAAATGAAAACACATCTATTTGGCCAAGCAATTAAAACAGTGGAGATTAGCAGGGCCACAATGAAACATTCTCTCAGAACGGTGGCTCCTGTCCTCGGGCAGGTAGCAAAAGCATTCAATAATAATCACCACAAATACTTGTATCGGCTTCATTGGCAACAGCCGGATGAAAATTGAGCTTGAAATATGATTTTATCCCGCAGAAAGGGGTGGAGCGGTCAGAATTCTCAGTTTGGAACTGTTGGTTTGAAAATGTGTTTGAAAATGCGCATCAACATTCTCAAATCGGGTGAAAGCCTGATTTTCCTGCTATTGCTTCAGCTGAAAAATTGAGTACCAATTAGTGTCAGTTAACTTCCACAATAAGCTACCTCTGTGGAAACTGGGATGTATTTCTTTGTCAAGTTTAATCAGAAATAACACCAATGCCAGGACTACAATCCCACCACTCCCTGCAGAGATGACGAATTTCTAAGGAAAAT
>CM060266.1:24009093-24076593 GCA_030684275.1 Acipenser oxyrinchus oxyrinchus
ACCTTTTCTGTATTACTTTGTCATAATAGTTTGCTGAGTATGCTGTGCACTATTACATATTTAGTTGAAAGAGGTGTTATTGTATGACATATCACAGTACAGTATATTTATTTTTTATCCATAGTATTTACTGGGCTCACCTGGTAAAGGCATGACTGCGTGCACGGTGAGCGACACAGAAGAGCTCATGTTCACATCCTGGCTGTATGAATCTTTGCTGTGGATTTGCATTGGCTGTGGCACGCTCACGGTTTAGGTAGGCAAAATCGTTAGGGAGTGAGTCACCTTACTGCGAAAAGTGACATTAGCAGCCCGCCAGTTAAGTCATGCATCAATAGACATACCCATACCGCACATTCAAGACATGCAGGAATTGACTAAAATGACAAGTTTGCTCAACTGTAAAGATTTTAATAGTGTGGAGATAACAATCAAAGGGGTGTGTAGAGAAATGTGGAGCATTTGAAATGCAATTAAATTCAGAAACGGTGGCGAAAATCTTCATTTTTCGTCATCCACAGTTATTAAACTCCTATTAAGATCTTCTATGCCAGTGTTGCACTTGTTTTACAGCTGTGGTAATTGCAATTAAAACAACCCACTTTTTGTGCATTGGCACTGATTTATGTGCTGTTCATGCTACCTAAATAAAGCCTGGTCATCACGTTTTGAAAATGGTGTTATGTGCTTTCAGCTGTGTTAATCATTAGGTAAGAGGTGAGTAATAAAACAGATCTATTGTTTTCACAAGCAGTGTTGAGGTGCAACACTTAAAAAGGATACATTTATCAACCTCTTGCGTGGGCAAGTTGGATTGAGAACAAAAGAATGAAAGGAAAGGCACCCATTTTGATTGCTGCACACTGACACTTCCTGTAAGCTTTCTGATATATTGATCAATCACCAATTAGATGGAAATGACATTTTAAAAATACCAATGCATGAAACGAATATGAATATATTGGACGTCATGCAGGGCACAATTGATATCAAGTAGTCATTTCTTATTAACTTTTACAAGGAACACACAGAATTTAAGAAATTGTATTTCTGGTATTATTTAGGTGGGCAAAATATATTTGACCTTGTCTTTAATTTGTTTTATGTGACACAGGAATTGAAACAGCCTTGGATATTTCAACTGTAACTTGTATTACTACCAACACTATTCCAGGCTACTTGCTTTTAACTGTATTATTTAGAACTCAAAACTGCTCTAAAATGTAAGAGCAAATAGCTTCTACTGCCATTTTAACATCATCAGAGATAGAGCTTGGTAAGGAAAGACAACTTGCATAGTGTATTGGTAATGTGGCCATTCTGAGTTACCAATTTTACAATATCAAGCTCAATTTTGAGTGCTATCAGCAAGCAAGATAAATATTTCGGGTTGACCAAATGTGTATTAGTGTGTATCTCATTGTCAATTGATTTATACCTCATAAAATAGAACTCCCTGATGTCTAATTTTTGTAAATGAGAACAAAGCCTATTCCTTCTATAGAATACCCTTAATTTGCATTCCTCTTTGCTGTGCACCACAAAATGAGTCATGCTTGTAGAAGATAAAATGAATGATATTAACCATATTAGAATTCAAATTGCTGCCTGATTTCTTCAGCTTCAAGGTTAAAATAACAAACGTTTGTGCCGTTGCCTGTTTTCTACAAACTGTGAGGGATCAGCAGTACTGTATGCTTGATTATGTTTTAAAATGGGAAATATTTGATGTAATAAAATCTCCATTACAATCTGCATGTCATTAACAAAACAATTAACACAAAATGGAACTGCTGTGGCTTACAGACCATTCCAGTCTAATTACTTGTTTGTTTTTCTGCATGCTATTGCAACTTTGTAATGGGGCTATATATTGTTATGGCATTTTTTTGGATCAGCTAGGTAATGTCAATTACCAGGACTGTTTCTTCACAATGTTGTATTCAGTCTGACTTTAAACAATGTATGGAATGGAACAGATTTTAACCCTGAATTTTTAAATACAATAACCAGGAACAATGTTAGGAAGTGAAGATGGTAAATCAAAACTTACTGTGCCTTTCAAATCATACAGAGTTTACAGGACTATTAGCCATATATTTATTAATTCCAACAAAATGAGCAGCTGATATCACAGGGAAATGTCAGTGTGTTCTAGAGGCTACGGTTGTGAGCAATGCAGTTGAATACAGAAAGAGAAATTCCAAGGTTTATAATGTTCATTTTAAGCCTTTGTACGGTCTCTCTCTACCCAAACAACATGATTCCAGGGCAGAAATCAAATCAGCATAATAAACGCTATACTTTTTAGCTGAATACAATCAAACAGCTTTGCTTCCTCCAAGATTTTTCACAAATTACGATAGAAATATGTAGGCAAACTTAATGCACAATCAGTGTTGCTATTATAATCATACATCATCCTAATTTTATTTTAAAATGGCAAATCTGCTTTGCCTGTTGTGGTGATCTGTAAAGTTCAATGAATAACTCACAAGTGATTCATTATATAATCTCTATATAAAAATGTGTGACTTAAGACATTCAAACATCACATGACTTTTGGAATATGAAAAGCGGTTGTTTTTGAAGTCAATTTCAGGACATTCGAAACAATTTGCATTCCATTTTGTCATGAAAGACCCCTCAAGAATGTCACGAATGCATGACAACAGAGTAACCAAATTGACCATGGGCAATTAATACTAGAAAACGTCACTGTAATAACATTTTGAGTTGTAGGTCAGAGAAAAATAGTGAAACTGCAATCCACAGTATCTATTGCTATGGTTATATAAAGTACAGTGAAGATAGAGAAAATGTAAGTTGGTGGGGAAAGCAAAAGCAGCCTGATGTTTTACATGAAGTAAAATGTTGTGCATTTCCCTGAACAGTGAATCAGTATGAGAAACATACATGCAGGTTCTGCAATGGCAATTAATTTACAATAGCGACACTCAGTGTGTTGCTTATCAGGACAGTGTTGAAATATTCAGTTTTGATGAACTGTTTATGAAATTAGATTTAAAGCTATTGCCTGTCAAAGCTGTTTCTTTTCTTTCTTTCTTTCTTTTTTTTTGCAGCTCCAGCATGTTTAATGAATTTAATGGCATTGTGGGCCATCTGTCACTACACGAATCAGAGAGATGATCAGATTTGTTGTGCTGGTGCTGTGAATCATCCAAAACCCACAACACACAGCAGGGATGGAGTTCTGCATCATTAAAATCCTCAATAACAGGCAATGAGAAATATAAATCAGAGTACAAATTGCTATCTAAGGACAGGTGACTGCAGCCTAATATATGATAATGTTCCAGTAAATAATCGACCATTACTATGTTTGTGTCGATGCATTTTGACCTTTGATGCTTTTAGCAAGTTGTTTTATGATTTATGTATATGTTATATAGCTCTAATGATGTCAAAAAATGTTAACAGTGCCACACTTGCAGCACTGTTGATTTGTTAAAACATATACTGTATTGTAGTTTTAGAGTTATAATGTGCAGCCATTTACATATTTTTGAGGATGATGAAGAGGGTTGCGCAGAATGCATCAAAGCGTGTTATCTCTGATTTGTTTTTCAAATTAGACGCATTTGCCGTGAACGCACAACATACACACATGTTGCCAGAGCACAGCTGAGAGGAAAACAGGAGACGCCACTAAAACTTGAATAGTACTGAAATGTACAGGCTTCCTGAAAAACATGTGAGTGCTGCTGGCAGTGGATCACAGTAAATCAATATGACCATATAAAAACTACTGCAACCATTGACATAGAATAAACAAGTGCATTTTTGTGTGATGTTTTGCTAATAGTACCATATTACAATTGATGTCCCATGAATCATAGCAGTAACACTGGGAACATGTGGTTTGCTGAGATTTGCTAAATATATATTTCTACGTATATAATCGTAGACTTTGCTAAGTTAGCTGCCAATAAAATGCATAATTTAACTAAATGATGTAAGATTTGTAGATTTAAAACATGTTTTACGTAATAAAAAATATACTGGCAATGCAATAGTAAATAGGTATGCAGTAGGGAATCATACTGGCCATTTCTAGGAAGAAAAAAAACAAAAATGAGCACCTACTGAATTGAATCACATACTGTAGCTGAGACTAACGCTGATGTTTGCAAGCAGGTGATCCTCATTTCCAAATAAATTTCTTTGGATCAGTTAACCCTTGCTTATGCAGTGGACTGTGGGACACTGTGGCCCTGAATATCAAAGCTTTTCCGACCGTGGGGGAGGTGTTTTAACATTCTGACTGTTTATCGTGTTCCAAGCAAAAATCTAAAATGGCCTAGAAGGAACAGTGGCAAAACCCCAAATCCAACAGTATGAGGAATCTTATGCAAATGAATGGGTACCTAATTAACATACCATCCATGCAAAAATCTAAAGGGTTGATGTGGTCAGATTTGAGTATTTTCCATCCAAAATGGTTCCGTCTGCTTCAAAGAGTCCTAAGGAGGTGGGAACATATTCCAAACAGGCTTTGTGCTCAAATAAATTCCAGTATGGAATCTCAGATGACGGCAAAGGTATACCCCATGGGTTTATCATCAAAGTTTGGACCTTACAGAAGAGCAAGTGCTACGAGTATATCGAATGGATAAAGCTATGATATTGTATTTATGTGACAAACTTAAAGAGGATTTAGGTCATGTATTAGCAGTATCACTCGCAGCTTTGTAATTCTTTGCCACTGGTTGTTTAAATGATATCCTATTATACACTCAAGTGTTATTCATTTTCATAAAGTGCAACCTGGTTTATGAAACTATAATTGAATTAATACAATTTGCTCTTTGTCCTGATGTACTTGCTTTATTATTAACTTCTGTTATTATTCAGTTTTCGCTTCTGGTGTGTAAAGTCATGTCGCCAAGAAAGTATCTTGTCGCCCAATGAAAAATCGCGATCGTGTCTGGTGTGCAGCTGCCTAACACTCCAATTGTGTGTAATCTTAAAAATCACATAATTAAATTTGAATAGATAATAAGAGTCATAAATCATCTAGAAACATATTAAATGAAAATCTTTGGAAGATGCAACAATCCTGAGCATTGTAAAAGCTGTAATGTAATAGACATGGTGCAGCATGTTGTCCAAAATCAGTGTAACACTTTTCTGAGTTTAAATCTTCTGTTGCTTGCAAAATATTTCTGTAGTATTATCAATTATCACTGTAACATTTTAATGGAACTGTATTTGTACATATGATTTTTATACAAGACAATACTAAAACTAACTACCAATGTTTAAATAAAAGTAACATTTGTTAACTTTAATACATTTGGCACTATGCTGATAATACTGTATTTGTAGTACTCTTTTTCAATCCAGAATACAAAAGGCACTCTCTGTCATTTAAGCATGGCACTGTATTTGGAATACAGATACCAATATTCTAAATAGCAATACTCCACTGCCCAAAATACATGGTTCACTTAAAAAGGTTATCACTTGTTAAATAATATGATCATTCAATCAATCAATCAATCAATCAATATTTATTTGATATCGTGCCTTTCATAGTGGACCACCATCACAAAGCGCTTTACAAGATAGTGAGGAACAATGCATACATTAAATACAGTGAAATACAGGGCATAGTACATTAAATACAAACAGTAAAAAACAATGCAAATACATTACATACAGGCATACTACATTAAATAAAAGGCTAGGATGTGAATTCTAAACATTGTGGATGCGTGTGTCATACAGAATCATACGAGTAAGATGGAGTGAAAAACCTGAAGTAGCAATTTAGACAACAGCTTGCAACAGATATCAGGCTTAAAGAGTATTGAAAGCAAGAGAGACTAAGTGGGTCTTGACAGTTGATTTGAAGCAAGCGACTGTGGGAGCCACACGCACTAAAGCTGGGAGAGAGTTCCAGAGAGTCGGGGCCATGAAGCTAAAAGAGCTCTCCGAGTGTGGTACACTTTAGCTTGGGTATAACAAGCAAGCCTGAGTCAGAGGACCTCAGCTTGTGTGCAGGGACATAGCGTGTCAGCAGATTGGAGAGATACTCTGGACCTGTGTGATGAAGGGCCTGTAATCCTGAACTTTACAGGTGATACATCTTATATGTTGTTTACTTCCATTTGCTATGTGCAGTATTGAAAGAAGCACATGGTACTGTATAGGAAACATGTATATTAATTACCATACTAGGTTAAAGAAAGCTCTCATTTTACTACAAGGTAGTGTTACTGTTTCACTTCCTAGGTCATTTCACCTTAATAATGTCTTCAGGGTCAAAGCATGTCAGTCATGACAGGAGGAGCTGTACAGGTGAAATTTGAATGATTTACATTCATTGAATACCCAATATTGTATATATGTAAGTTTTCTTTTTAACATTGGGTTAAAAAAAAATCAAAACAACCAATGTGATTGCACAGTATGTATAAAGTTTCAATTGCATTGCTTGACTAACCATTCAATAGCATTGGTTTTATACTGGGGGAAAATGTGGTGGTCAATACAAAGTTAGCAAGATATATTATTGATTCAGACTAATAAAATGTGGAATGCAGTGTGGAAGAGGGTAAGCTTCAAAGATTATACATAATTCATGTTTTAGTCTGTTTCGCTCTCTCAATCTTTCAAATTATTTTTTTGTCTATTTCTCTATCTTTCACTCTCTCTTACCCCCTACCCTCTTTCTATGTTAAAACACAGGACACTTCCAGCAAGATTTAGTAAAAAGTTTCAAAAAGTAAGTACAACATTGTCAAAGTTCATGTCTTAACCAACAAATAAGCAGGCACCATCAGCACTGTTATATTCTGATAAATGAGCCCTTCCTTTAATGCAGCTATTTCATTCATAAATCATTGGATGCAGCAATGGACAAGAGCAAATATTCAACTCAATTATTAATACAACATCATTGTACAGTGTCCCAGGTAGTTGAGGAGATTGACTCTTCACTGAAAAGCAGTGTGATCCCTTGTGCACTCATTATCCCTGCAGCTGTTCCTTCATGCTCCAAGAAGCATGTTGTGGACAGTTAAAGACAGGGTCAATAAGGGGCCCAATGAGATAGGCTGCCATATCAATAAGGATGGATTAATAATGGAAATAAAAGTCCATTGATCAACAGAAGAGACAACACAAGACTGATTTGTTGTCCTTTAAAGATGGGAAAACATCTTGATTTTTTTTTATTGTTTCTACCTTTAAAAACAACCAAACGGATCTCTCCTTACAAGATTTATTCCAAAACCTGCAATGCCTCAGCAAAGAGACCTCTTAACTAAATGGGCTTCACCTCCATATTTCTTAAAATAACATCCTACAGTTTGCCAGTCGGACTGTATCCTATATTTCACTGACCGGCTGAGAATAATTTCTGAATCATGGTTGGCGATATTCTCTTTAACCTTTCTTCCTTTATTGAAGACTTGTGACATATGGTACTGTATGCTATGATGTGTTTAGACAACCCACGATCAAACTGCAATACCGATTTTTAATGCAACTGGCAAAGAAGGCATCTGTTGGCTGTTTGCTGTCAGGTAACTGTAAACAGGAATGTCTGTTTCATTTCTCAAATTTCTATGGGGCAAGGGATTGGAATAGTGTATACAAACATAAGCTGCCATATGCTCTAGACCTGATTGCAGTTATTTTGCTGAGGCGTGTATCTTGAAATTAAAACAAATCGATAGTGTATTGGCCAGTGGGATCTGTCTTTGATTTGAAAAGGAAAATAGAAGCAGCAGGTGTATTTATTTGTTTATTTATTTTAATACCAGTTAATACTGTACCAGATAAAACACTATCATGTATATTACTGTCTATGTTGAGCTGGTATCTCAAATATTTTGAAAGGGATTTTTTAAATGGTGTAATACTAAAAGAGACTACCATTTTGACATTGTTTCGACTAGTCTTTATCAATGTGTTCAATAGTGAAATGAGATTTTGTAGGGTTTCCTTTACCATATAGGTTTGGTGTTGGCTCCACCCCGAGGTGATAAAGTGTAAAAACCTTAATGGTCCCTTTAAGAGAGACTGAACTCTGTTCAACACATATGTACTATTGATCTACAAGCCTGAAGTAAAGGTCAATTATCTCTCAAGCCATGCAGATGGAAAAAGAAAACAATAACACTAAGTAAAATTAAGTAAAAAGTTCAGAGCTGTATGTTAGTGATGATAACTTAAGTGTTACATATTACCTGATATAGCGGTGTTAGTTTGTTTATTCTGATTTCATAGCTTTAGCATTCATTTCATGTAGTAGCTCTTGTAATCTGAGTGTGTTTTCATAAGAAGATTTACTTTGTTTTATCAAACATATGTATCTTTGAAAGCATCTTCATTTGTCATGTATTAACACCATACTGTACATTTTCATAAGACTGCCAAGGCCAATTGCAGTCAACTTGTTGGAAAGTACTGCTGGAACTCTGTATATTCTATGTGAAAGTGAAGCTAATTCATCATGCTGCTGCCAACAGCAACTTTACTTAACCTTAGAGTCAAATCAAGCATTATCTCACATTCCACTGCCCTGAATTTCACTGAACAACAAACTTGACACATACAAAGGTTAGAGTAAATTTTAGAACTCCAATTATCTCTGCTCAACATTACCCAAAGCTTTCACCATTCCTATTACAGTACAATAACTTATAGGTCACCTATCAAATAATCCTTGATGTTCAAACTGTTAAAGATATACCAGTATCTATACAATTCTCCAGAGAGGCTTACATTAAAAAAACAATGTGCAGGTGTATAGGTACAGAACAGCACAACACTGTCAAACAAAATCTCTGTAGGATGCAATACGCTACTGTCAAACCATTTGGAAAGTGTGGCCATCTGCTGAATTCCAAAGTAATCAAAAAGGAGAAGATGGTTAAGTAGGTCTAATTAAATGTTTACCCATTGCAGTTCTTATAAATGCAGTTGACAGAAATCCATACCAAATAAAAGAGAAAATTCAACAAAACAGAATACTCTTAGCTAGTTTAATTACACTAGCTAAGTGTCTGTATGTCAGTTCTATCTAAGAATACAACTGATGTTTCAAGGTAGCTCTGGTGATAAACTCAATCAATTGCACTTGAATACTAAAAAGCAGACTCAAAGAAGGGATGTCGTGGGTTAGACACCCTCAAGCTACACAATTCTTCAGATTTGCTTCAATATCATTCCTAAGGGACTCTAAAGACTTAGATGAGCCATTTCTAAGGAATACATGGATTGTTAATTTATTTCTCACTCACAAATAAGTGCTGTTACAATGTTTGAGCAATGCCATTTACAACTGAGACTTAATAACCAACAAAACTTCTTACTTACTGCCATAAAAACAAATGTAATCAAAATACATCAGCACTGCACCTGTGTACCCTCTGTAGGCTATTTTGTTGTATATATGTTCTGCTCAAATACTTCTGAGGAATGTCAAAGGTTGAAGAAAAAGCAGCATGCAGAGAAACTAAAGTCTTTTTTTAATGTTTATGTTGCATATTAGGATTCAGACTGACTCTGTTGACTTAATAGACTTAAGAGTCTGGGAGGAAAATAATTTTTACATCAGTCATAATGAATGGTCACAAATGTGTAATGTCAAAGTGTTAGAACTGTGTTTCTAATATGTGCTTTGCTATAAGGCAAATAGAGATGGACACATTCAGAAATAAATAAAAAGCAAACAACCTATATATTAAGAATGGGCAACAAAACTAAATATCGTCTTCTGCTTTGAGTTGCTTTTGAGTTTTAAGAATGTTTTGTCAAGGAATGTTTTTTAAGCCACTCTAATTAAAAGAGGTTTGCTGTCCATTACAGAGAAATGAATATGTAAAACATAGAAATAAATTGTGCATGTTAGAATAGAAACAAAATACGTTTAGATATATTACTTGCTTGGCCTCCTTTTTCCCTGTTTTGTACAGCTTCACTGCATCGAGGGACAAGGCTGAAAGTACAGGTGCACACAGCTCCAATATAAAGTAGTGGGTCTCCTGTACAGTTTAATGTCAGTGCAGAGTTTTACAGCAGGTAACAATTGCCTTGATAAATGGCCCTGATACCAGCTCTTCACTCCACTTTCAATGTCATTGCAACATGGAATTAGTCAGAGGGTAAGGCCTCAATCAGCTCCCCAAACCAGATTAGTTTTCAGACTGCTCCATCTCTTTATCCCACGTGTGCAATAAATGTGGGAAATAACACGTTTATAAACTGATAAAACACAACCTAGCTAATACCATGAGGCATTTTATAGCCGTTTTATTAGTGTTCTTTGAAGGCCGTCAAATAAAGCATTATCATCTGCTCTTGGGGGTTTAACCTGATGTCAGAATTTCCTGCAAAGTAAACTTTGGTCAATGACGTCAGGGATAATAACCCAAATTAAACCATGTCAGAAAAATAATGTTGCCATTATTATTATTATGAGGCAGCTTTAGAAACTGTTAACTTTGGAACTGCAATTTTATGACCTGGTTTTATTTTATATACCGTACATTCTAGAAGTTACTGGGTTTGAGTTATGGATTTGAGGAAAGAAGAAGGAATACTACCCTCAACCTTCTTGAATCTTATTTTTAATTTTTTTCACTCTAGTCTGAACATATCAAAGCATCAATAATTACTGTGCCCATTGAGGGGATCTCTTGAGACCCTCAGTCTGCAAGTCAGTAAAGCCTTACAGACTTTTACCATGCCTGATCTGCCTAACAAATGCTCCAACAGTTTGTGTCCATGCACATCTATTTACATATTTTTATTCAAAGGCAGACACTGACTAATGAATTTTGTGCACATATTCTCGATTTACAGGTTTAGGTGATTGATCTGGAAGTTCATTTCAGGGAGCAAACATAAGAAAAACGCCATGACTTTCCATTAACATTGCTAACAGTTTGGTGGTCATTTAACACAAAGAGACAGGTAGTGTCAAATCCAACTGCCTGGCATCCAATAGGTGTAATACCACTTCAGAGTTAAGTCCATGCACTCCCATTTGAACTGGAGCCAGTTTGTTATTTTTGGCAAGGTTCACTTTAAAGCTTGACTTATAAATGCAATGATCACACTGAGATGTAACTTCCATAACTTAAAACACAGCTGCTCTCTGGAACTCCTGCTGGTATCGATGGCCTTGACGGGCCTTGGACAAACTAATTTAATAAGCATCATTTCTCCAGCCCATTTTCAAAAAGGTTGCTTTGTTTAGTATAACACAACTAAGTCAAATATGTAGCATTGCATCCCTGCCATGTATGAACAGCCTATCGACTCCCACTCATTAAGAAGGTGTCTCATTCATTTCAATCCTCAGTGCTGCCAGTTTGCTAATGTGTTACACTCCTAGTAAGGACAGGAATTCAATGTTTGAGATTTCTGTGGGAGGTTTAGCCAACACAATCGTGTAATTTGCAAAGACACACATGTTATTCTTTTGTTGAAAGACCAGCGTTTGCTGCATTAGGTTCTTGGGTAAAATAATTGTAAAGCAAATTAAACAGGCTTACAACAGTTTGATATGTAGAGTGTGGAGTATTCAGAGTTGGGTTTGGGTAACCAGAAGATAAAAAAATGGGCTACAAGTCTGATTGTGAAATCCCAATAATAACCAGGGTTTTGGTCCACCTTTAGTCTGATGCCAGTCTAAATATCCCCTCCTAAAATACAATTTATGAATCTGACAGCAACTAAGGTAAATAAAGTACACTTGAAGAAATCACATGGTTAATGTTTTATGTAAAAAACAAACATAATATAGCTTCAACAATAAAAGTGGTATTCCTTTTATACACAATGTTAGTCCATTGTTTTCTTCTAAGTGCTTGAAAGCAAAAGTTAAATGTATGTCATGCTGTAAAATCTATTCATAAGCTTTTTCTATAATTTCTACTTCCACTAAAATCATGCACACTTAAAGAGATGTTGTACTCACACTAATATGGCAAGGTACATCTTCTAGAGTATTAATAACCTTATTCTTTGTGGACAAATGACATTTATTGAACATCTTCAAAGCAGATGTCATTCAAGGAACAGTATCTGAGATAGTAATTGATGGATTATGTTTAAATTTTACAGCAATGGAACACATGCACTATATGCATGCATGTGATGTTGTACTGTATTATTGCAAATCATGCTCTTTATTATTTAACACATTTAATGATTGGTACTTATTTCCATTTATCTTATTTCCATTTACCATTACAGAACTATCCACTCCAACCTTAAAAATCACATTGGCAGCCTTTCCTGAGGTCCAAAAATATCATCCATTTAGAAAACAATTATTATTATTATTATTATTATTATTATTATTATTATTAGTAGTAGTAGTAGTAGTCATCGTGAGTCGTAGTAGTAATATTCAAAAACAAATGTATCTGAGGATATAGGAATAACAGTACATTTGTTCCCAATGTTATAAGCAGTGTGATTATCCATTATTTTGTATCTCTTACTGTTGTGTCAAAATAAAATTGGTAGCCACTGCAACCAAATGCTCTTTATTCATATCACATAGAAGCGAGAGATGCTGTGCTGTACCGACAGTATGTGCCATTGCCTAGCAACACAGATTCACTTTCTTTTACCATTTAATCAGTCAGTGATGCACTTAGAATACATAAATTGAGGCCGCTGTTTTAGCCACCTTTAAAATATAAAATAAATGAACATATTAGGAGATCTTCAATGGCCCTGTTTTTTTTAAAGCCAAGCCTACAAGTAGTGCATAATGAAGAAAAAAAAATGTGGCTCCAGTCTAAACAGATTAAATATGTGCTTTTAGCCAAAATAAAAATCATAATTTATATTGCATATAATGGAGCAGCAGACTAATGCACATCTTCGTGGGATGAAATTGAAGCTGGAAGCTATTGTGCTAAGTTACAAAACAAGTTTGCCATGGGTGTCACTTTGGAATGTCAGGGAGATTTGAACCTTTCACCCCCCCGGTAATCAAAACACTATTTCTTGGTTGATTGCTTCAGGGCTCTGTTATCAGTCACAGTCCATGTGCCATGCTAGTGGACAGGAATACACGTCACAAAACAATATAACTGTTTAATAAATATCGTATTTAATGAATATCGTGTTTAATGAATATCGTGTTTAATGAATATCGCGGCTTGGATTAGTCCAGATTGCGATCTCTCTAGATACGTAAAGATTAGGGCTAAGTTGCAACGTTTTCTTTGTAACATTATACTGTAGGTTTTCAGATTTTAGGGTTTAAGCAATAAACACTGATAGAAGAAAACACATCCAAAAGAACAAACTACTGTTTATCCTATAAACACAGAATGGTCTCCAGAGACTACTATTAAATTTGTGCTTACTTCACCCTGTTCATCGTGGTTTATTGGATTTAGTTGCAAGACAGGTACAGCACATATTGTGATTATCATATTTACTGTTATTTGGTTTAAGCGGTTCTCTGAATGCCTCAACAACACATCACAACTCCAGTACTTTTGGGGCATTACCAGAAATAACCAGATCCTCCTTAACACCATGTTTTGTCCAGCTTCTAAAATAAACACAGTAAAAGGTAATTAAATAAACAGAGAAAACAGAAGCCCCTGTTCTATAATAACTTGACACATGCAAATTCATGTTCCACTGGTGAGACTGGCAGCTGAAGTTCAAGTCTTTGTTTTATATAGCAGCAAGTAAAGAGGTCTATTTTGGCAATTGGTTTTGATTGAAATAGAAATCAAAGCTGTCTTTATGTTTTACTTGATACATGATGGGTGAAGCAACAATAATAAATGAAAATGTGATATATATATACAGTATATATATATATATATATATATATATATATATATATATATATATATATATATATATATCAAATTTTGTGCTACTACCCGTATGAGCCAACGATATTTATTCACTTTCGATTTTTGGTTATGGATTATATTTTCCTTTTAGGCAGGGAACTTATCGACACCTCACATGCCGCTGCAATATGTGTAAGCATGATACAAAAGCAAGATCAGTGAGAGAATGACTCTATAATGTTTTACATGAGGCTAGCAGGAGAAAAATAATTGAGTATATTTGATTCACTAGGCAAAGATTTTTAGGCTCTACTCGTGTCATTTAACTAATTATAATAGAAGTCTTCTATAAAAATAATAAATTATCCTCCTCAATTTTCTCAAGTAAAGAATGAACACTAATTGAAAAATGTTTTAAAACCTGAGCATCAGCATCAGCAGACAGTAAGTTCAATCAAGTCTAGGAACAATATATGTAAATCCAGTTAATGTCTAATTTGAAAGTATTTCTATGAAACTGGGTTGAAGTTTTTAGTATAAATCTAACAACTCCTTATTTTGTCCTTTCAGAAGATAATAAAAAGTCATATTGCCATTTCACTATCATTACATTTACAGTCCAGAATGTTTTACATGCAGCAATATTATCCTGTCTATAAAACACAGCCAATGTTTTAAAGTCATGCAGCTGAAGAGATTGACAATTATTTTAATGTGGAGCCCTTGAACCCCATCAAGGTGTTTACATGTAATGAACAAAACATATTCTTTGCAACAACAAAGAAAAGCTGCATAAAAACCTCATTTCTGAAAAGGTCTTGTGTAGATTTTCTCAACATGGCGTTTACTTTACTCAGGGTGTGCATGAACCCAAACCCAAAACCAAATTGGTTCTGGCTTTTCTTTGGTACTGTGTAGACCAATATGAGGTCTGGAGGATAAAATATTAAATAGCTTCCTCTTTAGTCCATAGGATGATCTGGCAGAGAAATAATATACATTTCACACAAACTAGATTATGCCTGTTTATGATTATGCCTGTATGTTTAGTACATTTGAAACTGTGAATGAAATTATTCATGTTTTCAACATGTGTTGATCTTGCATTATTTAAGTAGTGCAAATAAGGTATACTGAGTGTTTCCTGGGTTTTCATCCTGTAAGGAGCAGTTTCTTATAAATATCACATAGTGATACACAGTAAGGGATATATCCTGAATTTTGACTCCCCAATAGATATCATCTTGCAGTGACTCGGAAAAGATTGCAAAATGACTTCAAACACTTAAAAGCAGTATTCTAATGCTGTTTTGTTCATATATTAAAATTAGTACTGGATTACAATATCAAGTATATGTATTTCCCACTTTCATTTTTAATGACACTAGTAGCCACATCATGTGAACATTGACATTCATACTTTTCTCATCTATCCTTTGTCTAGCTACCCTTGTAAGTTATTATCTAGCCTATACTATCCTAGCCCACTTCTCCCCTAGACTTCTTTTGTTGTGTTCTTTTTTCTTCCTAAATAACTTTTTTGGTATAATTGTTTTTATTTAAGAAACTTAATAGCTGCCAACCATGCCTTCAAGCACTGCAAACCATGTGTAGTCACAACCCTCATATCAAAATCCGGTTTGTTGTCTGTTTCCATACAGGTACTTCTTTAGTGAAGTGTTAAAATGAGACAGATAGTGAAGGATTTATTTAATGTCTCATCATCAGGATAGGTCACTGGGGACAGCAGCAGTCACTAATGTCACATTTGTAAACAACAAGCCACCAAGTAAAAAAAAATATGGATTTTAAGAAACAATGCTAGTTTTATTTATTGTTTCTATAATGGCAATTGCAGTCACCAGGACAGCACATGTGGTCTTCACAAGCGGCATGCTTTAATTGGGGAGATACAATCTGCAGAGAGACTTGAGCTGTTTTCTTCAAATAGAGATGGCACAATACATAAGTGAGGTCTTGATTCTTCCAAATGATCAAAGCTACAGCAGCTTCCCCGGAGATCAATAAAGGCATTACAAGTCCCGTTGTCTTCTTGCCATCAAAGCAATGTCTTTCATTATCTGCATTGCTTTTCAAATGTGATATCTGCAGTAATTAAGGGTCACTGTATGGAAACTATAAGTCTGCCAGTAAAGCATAACTGTAGTCTCCAAAGGAATATAGAAAAAACTTACAAAAACAGGATCTTACAACAAATACAAAATCAAAGCCATGTTACTACTGACACAGAACTCTTTTAACCATGTGTAGCAAAGTGGTTAGCAGTGAGCAGGTGTAGAGGTGATGCGGTGCTTAGGCATGAGGGACACAAAGACAGTTCACAGTGAAAAACAGCTCTTTAATAGGCTGGGTTGTGTTGCGGCAACACGTAAATAATAGAGAATGGGCTTTACACAGCAATGTGTATCTCTCCGTTTGTAAAAACAGGTTTGCAGTCCCGAATTAATAATGCACGGAAAACACACACATAAACACAGCACGGTCACTGCGTCCAGACCAAGTGCTCTTGGTGCAGGTGGTGAAATACAGTGGTGTACAGTGGTGAAGTGTAGTCCATGTGTATTACTGGCTTCTGCAACAGCTCCTGGATAGTTTAGCCATCTAACAATGACAAACAAAACAATTACTAGACTTGACAAAACAAAACAAACACTCACAGTTAGTACATGGTTTTCTTTGTATGTCTGCTCATAACCATAACACAAGGAACAGATTGCTTGGCCACATCCCCTGATATACCTTCAGTCCCACCCCTTCGGATAGCAATTGCAATCATGTATCCTCCAATTCATGACTGACACATAAGCCTACTGTATTAGGGCGATGACTGCTGGTATTGTGGCTTCACCCCTTCTTGGATGGCCAACTTCCGACTGACCCTGGAATGAACTGTCAAACCATCCAGTCCGGGCACACTGTTCCTGTTACACAGCCCCTCACAGGTCAGGAGGGAGATTGTTGATTCGATTTCATTAAGCTCTCTGTCACACCACGTTGAAGCCAGACAAGAGTCATAGGGGAAGAGACTGACAAGAAGTAAAATAAGGGGAGAAAATCTTTCCCAGGGAAGGATGAATTATGTATAAAAGCAAGCAAGGAATATATTTGATGGAGGACCTTTACAATTACACATAGAAGAACGTGTCATGATTTATACAATTTGAATTTGTTCTTGTTCTGGTAATTGCATTCAATAAGAAACACATTCTCCTAGGGCACAAGTGGGTACATATTCATTGTGTTCATTAGTGTACTTGAAGCAAGCTCCATACTCGAACATGCTGATCATTGGTGGACAGATGAAATCTTGGTTCATCAGTGAACAAAACAGGTGCCCAATGACAGAGCTGCCAGTTCTGGTGATATCATTAAAGTAATGTAAAGAAAGTAAAGAAATCCTTTGTGAATGTATGTGTTGGGGAATTAAAAGAAACAAAACTTTCTCCAACTGGCTTTTCTCAAATTCTTATTTAAGTAAATCTTTAGAGACCGATACAATCCCTGAGCAATCATTCAGCTCAAAATACTGTAGTGTAGAAAAAAGAATACAATTATACATCTGTGAAGCTGACAATAGGTCTCTCAGGAATTAACTTTTTGGATTTGGGTTAATCATAAATTATCAGAAGCATATTCCCTCTCATTCATTTTCTTTACACCCTATTCATAGCGATTCACTTATTTAGATAGGCTCCTGTTAGTTTGAGACTACAGGTATTCTTTTATTTTCTGTTTTAATATTGCACTCCCGCTCTGTACAGTACTGGCTGCTTGCTGGGTTGCCATCTATTATATTGGTAAGCTAAACCTACTTGGGAAAGCAGTCCATCAGATTCCAAGGTCAGAACACAATGCTGTAAACTTTTAGACCATTTTAGGGCCTGTCAAAACTAGTTCTATCAATACCTGTCTGTGTCAATAAGATGACAGCTCTGAATATTTTTACATGACTGTCAGATACAGACTTTGGTTAGATATTGAGCAAGGTTTCACCAGGCTTCAATTAGCAGGTGGCTCACCAGGTGTTACTGATGTTTTCAGAGGCTAAGTAAATCGATATATTCCTTTCGCTGATAAAAACAGTTGCAGGTCTAAAACTAGAATATTGATGTATAGTGTTATCTTCTTTCAAAATTGTGACAACCTTTGAAAATGCATAAAATATATATATTATTTATTTGCAGCTGGCTCTTTGAGCTTATATACAGTACTGTGCAAAAGTTTTAGGCAGGTGTGAAAAAATGCTGTAAAGTAAGAATGCTTTCAAAAATAGACATGTTAATAGATTATATTTATCAATTAACTAAATGCAAAAGTGAGTGAACAGAAGAAAAATCTAAATCAAATCCATATTTGGGTGTGACCACCCTTTGCCTTCAAAACAGCATCAATTCTTCTAGGTACACTTGCACAAAGTCAGGGGATTTTGTAGGCATATAGTCAGGTGTATGATTAAACAATTATACCAAACAGGTGCTAATGATCATCAATTCAATATGTAGGTTGAAACACAATCATTAACTGAAACAGAAACAGCTGTGTAGGAGGAATAAAACTGGGTGAGGAACAGCCAAACTCAGCTAACAAGGTGAGGTTGCTGAAGACAGTTTACTGTCAAAAGTCATACACCATGGCAAGACTGAGCACAGCAACAAGACACAAGGTAGTTATACTGCATCAGCAAAGGTCTCTCCCAGGCAGAAATTTCAAGGCAGACAGGGGTTTCCAGATGTGCTGTCCAAGCTCTTTTGAAGAAGCACAAAGAAACGGGCAACGTTGAGGACCGTGAGACGCAGTGGTCGACCAAGGAAACTTACTGCAGCAGATGAAAGACACATCATGCTTACTTCCCTTCGCAATCGGAAGATGTCCAGCAGTGCCATCAGCTCAGAATTGGCAGAAAACAGTGGGACCCTGGTACACCCATCTACTGTCCGGAGAAGTCTGGTCAGAAGTGGCCTTCATGGAAGACTTGCGGCCAAAAAGCCATACCTCCGGCGTGGAAACAAGGCCAAGCGACTCAACTATGCACGAAAACACAGGAACTGGGGTGCAGAAAAATGGCAGCAGGTGCTCTGGACTGATGAGTCAAAATTTGAAATATTTGGCTGTAGCAGAAGGCAGTTTGTTCGCTGAAGGGCTGGAGAGCGTACGCGAATGAGTGTCTGCAGGCAAGAGTGAAGCATGGTGGAGGTTCCTTGCAAGTTTGGGGCTGCATTTCTGCAAATGGAGTTGGGGATTTGGTCAGAATTAATGGTCTCCTCAATGCTGAGAAGTACAGGCAGATACTTATCCATCATGCAATACCATCAGGGAGGCATCTGATTGGCCCCAAATTTATTCTGCAGCATGACAACGACCCCAAACATACAGCGAAAGTCATTAAGAACTATCTTCAGTGTAAAGAAGAACAAGGAGTCCTGGAAGTGATGGTATGGCCCCCACAGAGCCCTGATCTCAACATCATCGAGTCTGTCTGGGATTACATGAAGAGAGAGAAGCAACTGAGGCTGCCTAAATCCACAGAAGAACTGTGGTTAGTTCTCCAAGATGTTTGGGCCAACCTACCTGCCGAGTTCCTTCAAAAACTGTGTGCAAGTGTACCTAGAAGAATTGATGCTTGATGCTGTTTTGAAGGCAAAGGGTGGTCACACCAAATATGGATTTGATTTAGATTTTTCTTCTGTTCACTCACTTTGCATTTAGTTAATTGATAAATATAATCTATTAACATGTCTATTTTTGAAAGCATTCTTACTTTACAGCATTTTTTTCACACCTGCCTAAAACTTTTGCACAGTACTGTATATATATATATATATATATATATATATATATATATATATATATATGGATAAAAAGGTAGTAGTTCTTAAAAGGTTGTCAAAGTTTTAATAAAAATACTTATATGAAATTATTTATAAAGGGAAGATTATGCATGATCATTTGTAATAACTTATTATCGGTGCTAGAATAAGAGAAAAGCCCTGGGGTATCTCTCTTCCATCAGCTCAGGTTCCTGGACATCAACACTCTCTCTATTTTCTTGTGCTATTTACGTGGAAGACTTTTACGTGATTATAAGCCCCAGACGTCAAATGTTGTACTGAAAGATAAAGCCCTGCTCTTGGGGTGTAATTAATGCTGTCATAAACCACATTAGTTGTGAAATTAGCTGAATAAGGCCCTCATTTACAGACACATCTCTCTCAGTCACAGGGGTACAGAAAGACTCATAGTTATGTGTACGGATACTACTTTATTTCAATCATTGTGATAAAAAAAAACATATATGTGCAACTTTAGCAGGAATCTTGAATCTGGTTCTTTCATTTTGTATATGTACATAAATGTTGATTTTTTTTTCTTTACAACAGTCAATCCTAGATGCAAAACTAAAAAGACAAGCACTTTGA
Source organism: Acipenser oxyrinchus oxyrinchus (assembly GCA_030684275.1). Taxonomy (NCBI): domain Eukaryota; kingdom Metazoa; phylum Chordata; class Actinopteri; order Acipenseriformes; family Acipenseridae; genus Acipenser; species Acipenser oxyrinchus. The sequence goes on from CM060266.1 coordinate 24,029,345, forward strand.
GTAATGCCCTTATAAGTGTAATATTGCTATAATGTTATTGTAATATTGCTGGTGGAGGCTTTAAATGAAATGTATGTGAATAGAGATTATTTATTATTTTATTTGTTATAGGAATCAGTTTAAAATACAAAAATATTTTTTAAAAAATATAATTTTAGTAAGAGCTTCAGTTTAATGAAAAGCTTTTGTGCACTGTTATAAGAAATATATATTGCAAAAGCAAATTGTATTTTGTTATGAGTGTGCAACAGTGGACTGAGAGTAATGTATTTTTATTTTTGCATCCCTCTCTGAGTTAATATACCACTATTGCCATTCCACTGAGCAATCCATCACTCCACCATCCATCTTGTTCTTTTCTAAAAAATGTATATGATGTCATTGTTTTACCACCCACCCTTGCTAAAGCCTAAAATGTAAAATAAACATCCACTTTGAGTTGCATTAGGGAGACCTATAATCCAAAATGTCAGGAATCCTTCATGGTAATGGAGATGCCTAATGACTTATGACATGACAAAATGATACCCCTCCAGCTCTCACTTTTAGCAAGAACATAAGTGGACAGCTCTTATACACATGGGTCTATCAAAATGAATGTGTTGTCTATCAGTGATTACCTCTATCAAGAACCAACAGCATTGATCAGGCCAAACAAACACTCAGCTTGGGCCACTAAAACATATAACTGTCAACTGCAATTTCTAGACTATTGTGCACTCATTTCTCTTCCATGAATAATCCAATCATACTGTATAGAGTAAAGTGGTTCCAAAACACCAGCAGAGTATTACATTTACTTCCCTTTTCTTCTTATGTTACTCTTATAATCCGCTTATAGAATAAATATTCCACTCATTAAATGGTACTTGGGTTGATTGCTATGGTAACATGTTACTATTCATTGTTACACCATTTAAAAGGGAAGCCTTTTTAAAGTTGTAGTGCAGTGATTTTGCCTCCCAAAGGAATACCAAAGCCAATGTGACTCTTCCTGTGGAATCTCCACCTGTTCTGGTTTTGCCAGGATTGTTCTCTTTTTGAGGCAGCTGTTCTAGGAAATCTGTAAGTCTTCCCGGGAGATTAAAAGTCCCTGTTTTTGTCAGTTCCCTATACAGTAGAAGCCACCTGACATTACTCAATTTACATCGTCTGATAGAAACATTCTTCTCTCTTTTCCGGTATTGTGAACTATTATGCTTCCTGTGATATTTCAGTGGCTCCGAGTTGCTATGTGCATGCATGCCAACATGAATGTCCGCGCAAACCTATAGTCAATTAACTGTGAAGAACACGGTTACACTCAAGCATCACCTTGCATCTTACAACTTGCATCGTAGTTTGTTATTGTATTGTTGACCATAACAGAATTTCGACAGGTTACAAATTAATTAGCAGCTGGCTAGTGGAAAAGTGGCATGGGTGGAGAAGCTGGCGACGAAACAATTTCCCAACCAGCAAAAAAGAAGTGTAAGCGGTTTACGTCTTACAATCACGAATGGGAAAAAAATAGAAACATTCAGAGACTGGTTACGGCCTGTCCAAGGAGATCCATATTCAGCAACCTGTGTTTTATGCCTTGCAAAATTTTAGTGAAACATGAAGGCAACTAGGCACTTGAAAATCATGAAAAGACCAAAAAGCACCAGAAGAATGTTCAGTCGAAATGCTAAAATCTGGCAAATGCTGCCTTTATGATAAAGAGAGATTCTACAGAAGATGACAAAATTACTGTAGCAGAACTAACAGCTGTATCCATGGAGTGAGGCACAGGCATAGTTACCTTTCTACTGACTGTGGAAATAAGGTTAGTTCAAAGATATTTAATGATTCAAAGATTGCTTTGAAAATATCCTGTGGGAGAACTAAGAGTGAAGCTCTGGTGCAGAATATTTTAGCACCTTTTAGCCAGGAATGTTTAGCTAGAGACTTGCAAAACGTGCACTACTTTGCTGTGTGTTCCGATGCTTCAAATTCTGGGCACCATAAATTGCTGCCATATACAGTTAAATATTTCAGTAAAACTGATGGAGTAAGCTACGAATTACTGGATTTTTATGAAGACTGTGAAGAATCTACCAGCTGTTTACTGAACAGATTTTGTAAATTACAGAAACAAATGGCCTGTCACTCAATCAGATTAGCACGTATAGTGCTGACAATGCATCAGTTAATTTGGGGTGTCACAATTCTGTTTTTCAGAAGCTTCAAGAGCATAACAAGTACATGTTAAAAGGCAACTGTAATCATCACTTAATTACTAATACATAATCATCATCTAATAGAATTCTCAGTGTTGTAGGACATGATGTTGAATGCTTTGTAGTCAAGGTGTACAGCGAATTTTCATGCTCTGCAAAAAAGGTTGAAACCCTGAAGGATTTTTTTTAAATTCACTTAGTATAAGGAGATACTGAGGCACGTATCTACATGTTGGCTTTCCCTTCTACCTGCTGTGCAACGGATCTTAGAGTGCTGGCCTGCATTGAAATCTTACTTTTTGTCGCTTAGCCCATGCATTATCTGGAAGTTTATGTGCAGAGTTGGGAAGATGGCGCAGAGGGCAATGAAGCGAATGTTACTCTTTCAGAATGTTTCTTGTACTTTTTGCACAACCTAATGTAAGAATTTGATTCAGCAGTTCGGAAGCTAGAAAGTGAGAATACTACCGTACTCAACAGAAGAAATACGTCTGGTGGGATATAAAATGGTGCAGTCGACAAACCAGACAGAGACAGAGAAAAACTTTGCTAACTATACGGTACGAACTTCAGAAACATTTTCTGTTATTTATTTATGTTATTTATTTATTTACTTATGTATCAGCTATATTTAAACGAAATATAAAAGTCAATATTTATTTATGTATGCTGTATCAGCTATATTTAAACAAAATATATAAAGTCGTATTTACTATCCAACCTTGCCTCACTTATTTTCTTGACTGATTCCTATATTAAATATGTACTCCAGACCCAAATTACGGGTCAGATTTTTATAATTTTTCATAAATAAAGTCAACTGCCCCCCTAGTATGTGTGTGGTCTGTACATGGCGTATCATGAATGGAAACATCTCTGTAGCCATGGATACCTATTTCAGCTTTTTCTTTTTCCCCACTGATACAGTAGGTTCTGGTATTTACAACTCTATAGTTAACCCAAAATGGTCTGTTGTTTTAAAGAAGATGTATTGTGTGAACCTACCTAACAGAAAAAAAGAATACAATTCAACTTTATGTTTAACATTGAGACTAAAATCAATCTTTTAATACCCAACTGCCTGTTTTGTTCTGTTGCAATTTACAACACTGTGTAAATTCCCAGGTGAACTCCCACACCATTTATAAGTAGGAATAATTGATTTAACGTTCTACAGCTTGATAAACTACTTAAGGACTAATTCAAAAATTATCTGGTATCATAAAAGTTTAAATATCAGGATTTCTCATTTGATTTCTTTTTCAATTAATTTTTTCTGTTCTTTCTTTTTTTGTTGAACATGTAAATAGCAGGGTTTTGGACGTATAACATTATCTGGGGCATTTGCAAGGATTGCTGTTGAATCCCCTGAAGCCAATGCTCAGTCTCTATTAATGTCTCAGTCCCTTGGAAACCGCAGCCCATTCCCTACTATAATTAATCTTTTAGGTACTGTCTTGACATTATTGGTTCACCAGCAGAGCAAAACTGCTCCAGACATCAATAATAATTTGGCGCATCAGGATGAGGCCTATATACAACCCACAGAGTCAGTCAAGTTGTGAGCAATCTACTGCGTTATTCTCCAGATGATAAACAGAAAACCTGCAGTGTTTACCAGTTCTTTCATGGTTACCTATGTAAATTAAGGTATCCAAAGAGCATTGAGTTTATAATGTTATTTTGTCCATTTGCAATGGAAACAAAGCATGTATTGATTACAGCAATGCCTTTTGAAAGTCAGTTACAACGAGCACTGCATATTAATGCCCCCCAGTAGCTGAAAGCAAAGTGCCGAGATTAGAGAATTAATAAACTCCATACATGTTTTTTTGTTGATTTATTTATAAAAAAAAAAAACATACAAAAAATATGATTATTATGAATTAGTCATTTAGCAGACGCTTTTATCCAAAGTGACTTACAGAGACTAAGGGGTGAACTATGCATCAACAACTGCTGCTGCAGAGTCACTTACAAATGGAACCTCGGTTTTACGTCTAATCCGAAGGATGGTACACAAGGAGGTTAAGTGACTTGCTCAGGGTCACATGGTTAGTCAGTGGCTGAGCGGGGATTAGAACTGGGGACCTGGTATCATAAAACATAGTGAATGCATTATAAAGCCTAGGTGTGCGTTGTAAATCCCAAGAGCTATGGTAAAAAAATGAGAAATCATAATAAACTATGGTAAATGCATAGTTTAACCATGGGAAAAACACAGGGAAACTGCAAAATTACTGCAGTGAAAGGGTTAATGTGTTTTTTTTTTTTTCTTGACTTGGCTCTGATTATAAATATATAACAATTAAAGTCAACAGACCATCAACATCAATGTGATACTTTCATTGAGCAGGTCTAGCTTTTCTTTAAGAAAAACATATTGTCATATTGTATAGGTTAATCAAAATAAAAGTACTGGTTTATAATGTAGCTAAATAGAAGGCATGTTTTCAAGTAAGAAAGCCAAAGCAATTTCACTTTCCATTATCTTATTAAGGAAATAAAATACTCGCTATATCAAATGAGTGAGCTGATTCAAGCTCTTTACAAAGAAAGACGGTGTTCTTATTAAATGTCTCTTTTGTGTGCTTTCTTGTGAAATAAAAGCAATACATCAAATGGCTCATGTCCTCAATATATGGGAAACACTTTTTTCTGTTACTTGTTAATTAGGCATTGTTTCAGTAAAAAGCTCAAAAGTTCTTATTGTGGAATACAGTGCTTATTATTAGTTTATATTTCAGACAGGTAATATGACTTGTTAACTGAATACATTTTACAGTTCCATTCTGGCGCTTCATTCAAATGAGTTATCAGGTTTAATATGTGATGGAGTAGGGACACATATTTAAATATATACATTTATGAATTAACAATATTGCTTTATAAAATATGGTTCCTTATTAGCTTTTAGGCTTCAAACCGCATTGTTGTATATAGTGTTCTCGGCATTGTTGTTTGTTTTTTGATTTTATCTATCTCAGCTAATGGCCTGAATTTTGTGAACTCAAAGTTTGCTGTGCATTTCCCCATTGAGATTTCTGTTGCCTTTGAAGTAAAGAAGTCTATGTTTTCAATTGTATTTACATATCTGTGCACAAGACGGCATCTAACAGATATGTGTAACTGATAGGTTCCAATGGAGACCTGACTTATTATTGTCTTCTCACTGCTTGCTTCTATGTTAAAATATATAAACAGTGGTTCCCATAAGTATGGCCACCCTGTGGCTTCAGATACTCAGACAACCATTTAGCTGTCTGAATGCACACTAGTTAACCATAAACCTAATGGAACTTTGGGCACAGCCTCAGCCAGGCAAGATGCAGCATGTCAGGTCATTATTTGCCAGTGACTGCCTTCTACTGTAAACAAAATGCTTTGATTAAATTCTAATGTTAAGATTTGAAACTCATGGATGTTTACTAAGGTAAACCAGACCAGCAGCAGTAGAAGCTTTTATTCAATAAAATTAGTTAAAAACGTTTTTTTTAATAATATGCTTTCACATGGCGTCCTGTTTGTTTTTATTACTCAAGCATTCATGGTGTTAGAACAAGACAAGATTCCTGTGCAGCACAGACAGAGAGCGGCAGAAAGTTAGAGGAATGAATAGAGGAAAAGGGGTGGGTGTGTTTAGTGTTGGTAAAGAGATACAGTAAAATGGGACTTTCTCATCCAGGTCATATACATAAGCCTTTAGAAACAACATGTGGCTTTCTTATTGGGAAGTTAGAAACCTGACATCATCTAAGATATAATGAATATTCTTGTTCTGTTTTGTTATTTTAACATTACAGGGGGTAGCTGGCAGTGGGGTTATGTTAATCTGAATGGAACAGCCTCATTTGCTGTTGTTATCTTTTCAACACAAGAAAATGGGAAACTAAAAAGACCAGAGAAAAACATAGCTGTTGTCTTTGTTTTGCTAAAATGTATTGATAAATAAAGCAATTTTGCTAAAGGATGGTTAATGCTATTTGCCTCCTTTTTTTAAATGACAGAAAGTTGGCTATGAAGCCTGTGTGATTGACACACAGTGTGGCGAATAGAAATACATTATTTAAGTGATTGCACTGCAGTGTATCCCACAGGGATCCTTCCTACCAAATTTAACCCATTATTATCATAAGGCAAAGACGAGACAAATGCAAAATGCTTTTATTCATTTTTAATATATTTTTTTTAATAATGTCTTTACACAAAATTAACAATATTCATGCACATCAATAAATTCACGAACTTAACCTCAATATCTATTATTCCTAACAATTCCATCAAACACCATGCAAAACACTGAATATGATTCACTGCATTCCTCTACTCAGACAGTAATCTAATGAAAATAACTTTTCCATCTTATTAAATGTGTCTTCAATTTAACTTAAGAGCAATTCCCCAACATATTAGAGAAAGAAATCTCTACTGTATCTTGAATCCAATTTAACATTGTTCCTGTGGTCTAACCTTGTTTCTGTATATCTTTCTCGGAAACAAAATAAAGTGGTCCAAGTCTATTTCTATGTTCATGACATGAAAAGAAATGGAGCTATTTTCTGCTGCTGGCTTTCTTTTTTATGTTCACTGACCCCCCACTTCATTCTCAGTCTGTCAAGCTGTGAGGCAGAAACTCACATCAGCATCTTTTTTTTTCTTCCTGTTTTGAAAACCACTTCATTTGGGTTCCTAGCAACAGTCCACTTTGGATGTGTGACATTTCTGGATCTTAAAGACATCATAAAGATTAAAGTGAAAAGCCAGCTGCACAAATAAGACAAAGCAGGACATCATATATATCTTTTTGGTTCTGTGATGTGAATATAGAAATTGTAATAGCAATTAGAAAAAAGAGTATTTTTAAGAGACAAGAGAGAGACTATTAGTCCCAAGAGATGAGATCAAGTATGGTTTGTAGGAGCAGCATAATTAGCCAGCCATATGGTCTATCTTGAGTAAAATACCTGTCTGGATTCACTGGAAATCAATCATTTCATTTATATTCCAGTATAGGTTTTGTTTATTTATGTACGTTTAATATTGTTGTTGTAATTTATAGGTTGTTTTTTCCTATTTTAAGTTCTGTATTTTCCTATTTTAAGTTCATCAATAGCAATCTTCTGCTACGTTTCCATCTGCCACTGAGATGTACTTATTTGAAATTTGAAAGTTATTTGAAATCAGACAGTCGCAGGTAAGATTGTGTGCTGGCAGAACTTGCACTGAGGGTGGAAGTCTCCAAGTGAGTGTCCAATGCGATGGACATGAGAGGAAGGTTTACATCTCTTATAGATACTATGTAGCTTGACAATTCAGTCATTTAAACCATTTCATCAACTTACCTATTTCATAACACTAATATTTAACAGTTACCGCTCTCATCAACCCATCGACTGACAGACCAGTTGATTCCTTGTCTTAGCATTTCATTGTTTAGTGCAGGTTAATAAATCAATGGCATTTCCGCCATCTTTCCATTAACTGGAACCATTTCTGCAAGAAGACCAGCAATCCATCATACGCTGTGGATGACTATCTACACATGCATTTTAGCAACAGTGCAAACAGCTCAGACAAAACAGAAAAGTAGCTGCAGGGAATCTCACTGCTAGGCTCTGGCACAGAGACAAGTCTTGGGTTGAAAATACCTCACAACAACAATTCCATTTTTCACGCAATATAAAATCTCATTTACAATGCCCACCTATGGTACAAGTAAGAATTATTCTCTAAGACTTTTCCATTAACAATCTGTCGGCCTGGCAAGTTCACAACAGGGATGCAGTTCAACAAATTTAATTAAACACTGTCCATAAGTAACATGCTGTGGAATGCAGTACTTTTAAATACAACACAAAATGGCAAATTTAAACATAATGATGCAAAAAGACGTTTGTGTGAGGTATTTCACCTAATAGAAAACAAAAAAACACTATTTTTCTTTATAAAAAAAAATTCTGGTAAGTTTATTTTACCCTAGGTTAGTGGTGTAAGCGTGCAACCTTAAGGACCCTCATGCCTATTGAAGGCAGGGAAGGATCTTCCACATTCAAGCGGTAGAACCTGGAGAATGTATGCAGCGTAGCCCAGCTAGCCGCCGTAGATATATCTGACAGTGAGGCCCCTCTGAAGAGTGCCCAATATGTAGCCGACCCTCTCGTAGAGTGCGCAGCTACTGTCCCAGGTGGGGGTAAGTCAGCACTGTCATTACCCGCAGAAAATGTGTCCGCAATCCGTATATATAGGGTCCGTATTCCGTGACACACAAAGAGCTGGTCAGTATGACGCAGAGCTCTTGTCCTATCCACGTACTACCTCAATGCCCGCACCGGGCAGAGGAAATTCAATCTCCTATCCTCCTCTGAAGCAAACGGAGGTGGATGGAAAGACTCCAATTCCACAGACTGATTCATGTGGAAGGCTGTAATCACCTTGGGGAGGAAAGCAGGCTTTGTACGTAGTGACACCCATCGTCCCAAATACGCATACAGGAGCTGTGCACCGACAGCGCCTGCAGCTCACTAACCCGCTTTGCACAGGTAATAGCCAAGAGGAAGGCTGTCTTCATAGACAGATGCTTAACTCTATGGAGTGTATGGGCTCAAACGGGGCCTTCGTGACAGCCTGTAGTACAACATCAAGGCTCCATTCGGGAAGAACGGCCCTCCTGAGAGAGCGTAACCACCGAGTGCCTTTGAGAAACCAGGTAGCCAAAAATGTGCACCGGAGACACCGAATCTACGGGGCATGGCACGCAGAGATAGCCAAAATACACCTTCAATGTGGAAGATGACCTACCAGCATCAAGCAGTTCTTGCAGAAACTGCAAGATAAGCGGCATGGGGCAAGAAACTGGATCATAATTTACTAAATAACTTTCAATTTTGTGTGCAGCTTCGTAGCCAATTTCAAAATGCGGGATACAACAGATTTTGAGATGCCAAACTTTTCTGCTCCCCGTACTTGTTTAGCACTAGGTTCACATAGTACCTCCAGAATCCAAACTTTATTGGCTATAGAAAGGTCTACACGTTTTGAAGACAGATGACGACAACAATCAGACTCAATAAATTTACAGCTGCGTTATGAAAACTGATATAGACGCTGCTATGCCCGTCTTGAAGCATTCGCGTGTGTGCCGTAGCCTAGAAATCTGTACTAAATAGGATTCATTCCATACATAGGAGTCATTTAAAACTCTTATACTTTAAAATTACACAGGGTCGATTACATTTCAATCAAACTAATGGGTACTCTAAACTGACATTGACACTAGTGAAAAAAATGTCCAACACCTAAGCCCCCTTAACAAAATCATGACAATTGATTTTAGCAGGAGCTGGCCAATGATATTAATAAAAACAATACAGGTTTTTCATGATTCCTGTTACTGATAGTATCAAAAAATTATTTACTGCAATACCAAGGATGACATTCAGCCAGGAGGAACTAACAATGCTTTCCTAAAAAGATTTGTTGCAACCTAATTACCATAATGAAAAATGATGAGTTCTATGGTTATAAACAAGATAAATCCTTCCACATTTTCAGAACTGGATGGGAACCTTAATATTCTCATACATTAACAGTTTGTTCCACTACATTGATATTTTTTATGTGAAAACGCTACATGACAATTAATATGCTAACGGAGATTGAAAAAAAAAAAAACTCCAATTATATTTTAGAGGAAAGAGCTGTATCATAATTCAACAGCCACAGGGTACCTGAATATTTTTTTCTAAAACTGAATTCTCTCTGTCTACAATGTGCATAAAATAGTTTCACATTAATTCATGGTAATAGAGTCAATGCATCGTTGTGTATGATAAGAAAATACTGCATTTGTGTTTTAATTACTGTACTGAACACAAATGAACTTTATATATATATATATATATATATATATATATATATATATATATATATATATATATATATATATGCTGTGTCAATCATGCATTAATTGTGTTCTCTTCTGTATCTGTACCTGTTTTAAAGTGCTTATAGAATTTTGTGTTTTATGATTGCAGGTATGTATTCTCAACATTATCTGGAAGTTTAAATTGAATAGACCCATAAACAAAAGTCACAGCACTCCTCTGTATTTTAAAATGAAATGCAGGGAGGGTAGATCCTTACAGATAGTTGGTGTTGATGCATTCCATGCAGATGCAAAATGTGGCACTGCCAATTAGCTTGCTAAGAGTTCCCATCATACCTTACATATGTGTTCTGCACCACTAGGACGTCCAGCGAGTGGTGCTGAATCTGCAAGTGTTTATCATTGCCAGTCGCGCTCCAAAGTGCTGAACCAGTCAAGTGACATGTAGGGAATCCTGATACGCTCAACCAGGCGGTGAGTTGAAAGGGTGGCATAAAGTCAAGAATTATTTTCATTTCTATGTAAGTCTTGACTATAGAGCTTTTTTCTACTTGTGTCTGCTTGCTGAACTAACACCACCCAGGGAAGATTAAATCTAAAACCAAGACGACATGTGCGTTCCGAGAAGCTGCGAGAATTGTGAGGCTTTCCATTTTGAGCTTTCTCTTACGCAGCATCAATTCTAACAATTTTCTGTAATTTAAGCGCCGCAAAACGGGAGGAGGAATACAATGTGGGGGGCACTTTTTAAAGCATGGCAACAACAGAAGGGAAGAAAACACCTTTTTCTGAATTTTATAATTTATTAATGGGAGAAATTAACCTATTTAAAAGTATATAGTAGTATACTTGTCCCTGTACTGTTGTTCTGGACAAAGGTTAGATTGTTTTCACTGTAGGCTATGTTTTATTTTGTATTTTTTGCTGTATCACTAATAGACATTCAATATGATGGCAGGATTATTTAAAAGATAAAGAAATAAAAAACTGCAGAACTGGTTCGTCATAAATGAAAGACTCTAACCCAATTAAACACAACTGGAATATCAAATTATTACACCTATGGTAAAAACACTTGGCTTTAAAGGGGTTCAGTGAAAGTCTGAAATCACATGATATGGATGTCTTGGCTGACAAGACAACACGATTGATCTAACAGATACAATATGGACATTGGCAGTACAATTCATTCACCAAGACATGGGTTACTACATTGTAGAATGTGGACCTGCTGTCAGTTGAATGGCGGGTGATTGCACCTTATAATTGAAGAAGGATGGTCTGATTGACTGCAGACCCTATGCCTGACTTGTTTGTTATAGACAGTGTCACACTAGTACCTTGCAAAACATAAACAGTAAATGTTTCTTAAGGGATCAGACAGATGAACCCAGAGGCTTCTGGCATCTGAGATATAACCACCTTATGCTGATGAAAATGTTACTAACAATTTATCAGGTAACTATCATAAAAAATATATATAGAAATATTAATTACAATGGACAGAATGCATAATTTGAGTATCCACCTACATACCTTACAACAGAATATAAATATAGTATATGCAACATATATATATATATATATATATATATATATATATATATATATATATATATATATATATATATATATATATATATATATATATATATATTATTAAACTTCGTTAAAGTTGAGCTGACATTTTATGTTGACATTTCTCAAACATAAATAAAGTTTATTATAACACAAACAAAGTATTGTGTTGGATATCTCATCTTTACCTTTCTAATTATTACATAAGATGTAAAAAAAAAAAACATTTAAAAAAAGTGTTCTATTTGGGCAAAAGCCTTAGTTAACCTTAAATACAGTAAGACAATAAAAAGGCTATTTTGTTGGTTATTCTCATAAATAAATAAAAAGGCAAAAAGAAAATGATTTGTAAAAGTAATTTTGCTTCAATAGGTTTTATATCCTGCTAAAAAGCTTGCAGTGAAATACAAGTAATCAAATGTGTTCTTTGTGTGGTGAAGATTCACAGTTTTGAAAATCCACAATTATCTTTTGGCTTGCATGCACAATGAGCAATCGTTAAATAAAATGGAAAAAATAATATTTAAAAACGGCATGTGTTATCAGAAAACAACACCTTCAGGACAAAAAGAGAGGTCATTTTCTTGTTGCTTTGCATGAGGCGAACATTACCCAGTCTGCACTATTCACATTAGTCATAAACACATTACTATATCATTCATAATTACTGAAAGGACTGTGTTGCCTTTTGTATCAATATCTTTGGTCATAAAAGCATTTGTTGTTTACAAAAGTGATTATTGCTATTACTGTTTTAAGTAATGGTATATGGCATATAAAGGGGAACTATGCTTGTTTTTTTATTATCTAAAGGAATAAAAATGTAATGTCTGCTGTTGTAAGCTTTTACCCAATTTGATATTTTTGTAGCAAGCTATTTTATTGCCAGTAACAACAACCACTCAGCAAGATGACAAACATCATAAAATGTAAGGGGACAGAAAAAAGGACAAAAATACACAAAATGAGATTTGAAGCTACTTACTCTGTTTTGTAAAAAAAAAAATAGTTTAGTTTTCCAGATTCATGATGAAGTAGAGTGTATTATTCTCATTTTGTTCACAGTTAAATAGACATTTGCATTGCATGGGTTCCATCTGCCTTCCATTATGCCTTGATCCTGCCCCTGTTCATTTACTCCCACTCCTGCATAGTTCTTTCACCCACTGCCTACAAAGGTACAACTGAGCGACAATTTTAAAATTGATAGAGGATCTTTCAAGGTTGTTTCAAAGCAGTTAGGTTTGAAAGAGAGAGTTTTGCCTGACGTGATTTATAGATGTGTTTCATATATCAGGAAACTGTGAATCTACAAAGAGCTTCCTGTTGTTCTGGATATCACAACTGGAATACAATTTCAGATTGAATCCGCCCCCCTAGTTGTTGTATTCAAGCTTCGGTTTGGATGAGTTCCATAACCGTTTGTTATTATTGAGTTATGTGGCTTTTAATCTAAAACAAACAGCACCCTATCTAATCTTCATTTAGTTTATTAGTTAATTTTGATGTGCTGTTGATTCCCTTGGTATACTGGAGCAGGGCTAATGCAGGGTTGCTTTTGTTTGGTTTTCTACGAGTTTGAACACTATTAAGCGTTCTAATGGGTGAAATGAAATCCATTTGTTATCAACAATGGGGCCATATCCACACTGATATTGTAGATTAGGCACCGTAACTACATTTCAAAGGGAACTTCAGATGCATAATTAACAAAGGAGCTTCGGTGAATTATTTTTTTTCTCTCAATTATGTTGTACATTTCTGCCTAAAAATGTTTGCGTGAGAAAGTGACGCTTCGTGTTTATATTATATTTCAAACTAAAGCAACTACCAACCATATCTTATGTGCTTCCAGGGCATTAGGTTATTCTTGCCTCATTCTTGAATTGTCTTATGTATATTTGTATTTGTATGTAAAATTAGTACCATATACATAAATCATATACCGTTAGTAGATTAATTTGTGCATTCGTGTACAAAGAAAATATATCATTCTGAATGACCTTCTTTAACGTGCCCATGTAGGCCAAAAGGAGAGTTGCTAAAGCATCACAACTGTATTTAACTTGTATATTTAAATAATGTGTTTGAGTGCCTTTTTAACCCAGACATCCTTTGCTCCATTTAGATGCCCGACAGCTCTGCACTTATCTCGTAAGAGTGGTTTCTTCAATATTTCCTAATGATGCAGTTTAAAACTTCATGTCTGCAGATATTAACTCTGTCTTTCAGTGACACCCACAGCAATCAAATAGACAGTCAAAGCAAATAAGGCAACTTGGGAATTTTGGCATGCATTCTGAAAAGGGACCGCACTCTGTATACATTTTAGTGCTACCTGATAAAAATGGGAGATTACATTTCTAACAGTGTAATCGAGTATGATACCAGTAGTTCATATTCAATATATTAGTTCAGACAGTTAAAGCTAAACTTTGAAAACTGTGAAAGGGTTACTCCACACCGTTGTATTTATAAGAAATACATTACTTTACCTACCCTACTTTACCTATGAACCTCATTAACAAATGAGTATGTGATGCTCCCTGTGAATTTTCTATGATCAAAATTATTATAAACAAATTAAAACTCTATTGTCTTACTTATTTGGTTGAAAGTAATAATAAAGTACTGATACAATAATGATACAAAAATCAATCTTCTCAATTATGTCTTGGTAAACAATTTACATATGCATAACAATATAAATAGCACAGCATACTACTTTCTAATGTTCTACTTAATGAAATCATTGAAGATGTGCTCATTCGCTATACTGAGCCTGACACAGCTTGACTGGGGAGAATAATAAAACTACAAGTTTCTTCTTCTCAGACATGGTGTCTAGGCAGAATTAATTTAATGTTTTAATTGGGTCAGTGATTAAAACTAAGGATGATTGTTAGATGCTGTAGCAATTTTAGGCAAGTGTCATCTGTATCATATTACTCCCCACCTCCTACAGTGCAGTCCCAGAACTGGAAAAAGTGAAAAATGTAAAGCAAAAACATGCAAATACAAGTGTGATGCAAATGCAACATAATAGCTTTTACTGTAGAGAGTGCCAGTTTAATGAGTCGAGTGCTCAACAACACCCCGATTGAATCTGAACATACTAAGTAGTGCAATTGCAGGCAGGCTACCAATTGCTTTAGTGAGCTTTAGAAGCACATCCACAGCCAAGCTAATAAAAATATTCATCTTGTTAGGTGCTGTGTGTGATTGCTGGTCAAGTGTTATTCCTTCTCAGTCTGACAAGAATTATTCTTTGTTATAAAATGCATGTTGCTTGGAATATGAAGCTACAAAGCTTCACTGTACAATAAGATATTTTTTAGGATTTCTGCGATCCACACCATTTTTAAAAAAATCCGTACTGGTATAAAGCTTGTTCTCTTAAAGGATTAAACATTTCTTTTAAAAAATTTCTTTCATTCTGTGCATGTCTTGCTCTCTATGATGCTGGATTATGGGTAGAAGGGTTAGTTCTTCTATGCTGATTTTGACATTTAATATTATAGTTTGATGGTCACATATTACAATTCCCTAGCAACAAACACAGCATACCTGAGCTGAGAAGAAGTGGGAGGACGAAGAGCGAAGGAGGGAGAGAGGAAGAAGGGTTGTAAAGGAGGGAGGCAAGGGATTAAGTCAATGGTGTTACAGATCCATGGTCTCACACAAACAGGTGCCATCACCCATATTGTTCTCCATTATCTGAACAATGATCATGTATCCTAAACTCTAAAAAGAGACAGAACAAATCAAGTAGTTAATTGTGTCTTGTTGCTGGCCACGCTAGTTTTCCCTGATATGCGTAGCACCTCAAATATGTTGCTTGGCTACACCACTACCAGTTTTACACCAGTGGAATTAATTACATTTAGTTAACACACCCAATTAAGTAATTCTTAAATTACATTTGCATGCAGGTTCTTTAAATAGGGCAGTGGTAAGAAACTGGGATATAATCAGAGAAAAAATACACAGGCAAGAATAAAAAGTCAGAATATTTCTTTCTTTCAAGAACACCAGAAAGTAGGAGAGTCAGTCCAAGCAGTTTAGTAAGGGTTATATAAGCAGTTAATTACTACCAGACATCAGCAGCAGCTTCAAGAACTACTGCCATTTCAGGAGTGTACTGTCCTGGAAAATAAAAGTACCAGAAAATAGAAGCACACTGTTAAAAAGAAGGGGTAATACAAATGTTACTATGAATAATAATAATAATAATAATAATAATAATAATAATAATAATAATAATAATAATAATAATAATAATAATAATTAATAAAGCAATCAATTCCAAAACACCGCAATGTCAAACAAATCACCACACTTTCAACCAGTGATACAAGAACACAACCACAAAATCACAAACTTGCAAAGTGCAAATTTTGACTATACTTTTTAACTACTAATGTAATATACAGCTCACACGAAGCATTACTGTTGAGGTAAAGAGTACAGGTGTGATACATTTCTGGATAGCTACAGTAGTAAAGATGTATTTATATGAATTTCACAAAATGCAGTAGATGTGTTTGTTTTTGTATTCATTATTCAATAGCTAGTGTAAATGTATTTACATTGGTTACATGGTAGCTAGTAAATATGTATTTATATACATTTTGAATCACATCAAATGTAACATTGTAGTACTTACAATGGGCTAAAATACCAGTACAACATTTTCAATTAAACAAACCAGGAAACTAGAAATAAGACAAAACCCTCCCTCTAATCTCTAATGACAGATTTCAACAAATATACCAAAATATCACCTTAGAGATTGTTGGCCACAGTTGATGCAAACTACTCTCACAGCCAACTGAGGCTACAGCTAAGCAAGCAGTTCACAAAGATTACTGTAGGTGAATTGGGTTACTCACAACCACCCATACTTCCTGGAATAGGTCAACTGCTATGCCCAGGTCCAAGGCCAGTGTACAGGCCGAAATTCAAATACAAAAGGCTTCTTTTTGTGAAATAAGTTGCACAAAATGAATACGCTCAACACTGCACACAACACAGGTAGTCCCTGGCAGTCTTTTTTCTTTCTGTCCCTCTGTAGGAACCTTTTTAACAGATCCAGGTGAGGATAATTAAGGTTGTCATTTGCTGGATTGGGGATGGAAAGGGGAAATCAGACAAACAGAACAACGTTTTGACGACTCGCTACATATCTACAAAACCTGACACTTCAAAATCGAGTAAAAGGCTGTACACTCTAAAGTAAAATCAAACAAACAAACCAACCACATTTAGTAGTTTAACGGTTCTGCATTAACACAAAGACATTTGGTCACTAGTAGGGAGAGCCTTTTTTTGACAAGACCATAATACAATGTCTTTAGTATTAAAGAATATATTACAAAATATTCATAGAAACGTTTCCTCAGGAAAAACCAAGTGAATCATAAAACTAATTCCCAAGGACACTATAAAAAGGTAATTAAATTACAAAAAAAAGTTAAATATTAATAAGCAGTATAGTAAAAAGATTGACTCAAAACCAAGAAAAGAATGTGATTCTTCAAGATGATAATCTGGTGCACAAAGAGAAGAGAAACCAGTGCAGGTGTGCACAGAGGGTCCTCGTTATCCCAAAACAAGCACAAGGTCAGTGTGAAATGTATTCTGACACTTCTATAGGAGATCAGGAGTGTCAAATAAAAATAAAAAGGTTTTGTAGATTGGTTCAAAATCAAAACAGTTGTAAACACAATGTAGACAGATATGTGAAACAACGTTGTACGTTCCCTTGATTTATTGTGAAAACTTCTGCAACACTACCTCAGACACTTCGATATGCTTTTTTTCTGCTATCGTTTAAACAGCAATAGTAGTGAGAATGTTTTAAAGTCACAAGGTGTTTTGTAATACTTTAACTTTTAGTTTGTGATATTCCACTGTGGAAATGAACTGTTAGGCAGCAACCTTGTAACTTTTGATACGAAGACAATTCAGACTAAATCAGGTTGCAAACTTTTAAAATGCAGTAATATTCAGGCAATACATTCTCACAGTTAAGTGAATCACAATAATACCTGTATCTTTTTTGCTGACAATAAATTGTTCCCCTGAGGGAAATGTGATTTGATTTTTCTGACCCAAGTTCCATTCTGACTTAAGAAGTGACTAAAAATGAAATTTCTTTTAATGGCTGTATTGGATTTTAAACGCAGTGTTATTTGCAAGCGGATCACTATCACATTTGTCATTAAGTTACTTTTTTTACCTGCATGTCTGCCATGGCTCTGACAGGCCATTGGGACACAGACAGTGCTGACTGGTCCATTTCCACTTCTTGACAGTTTGTGCTGTCTCCAGGTAGTGAACCATGACAGCCTATGAATCATCTTTAGTTTATGACTGCTGATGGTTCTATTTTAAAGGTTCTAAAGACATCTGACAAACAAATAAATAAATAAATAAAATGTTCAGTCCCAAAAGAAAGCTTCTGATTGATCCTTGCTGTTTTACAGCGGTGATCTGTTATTTTACGCTGAGGTAGTTTTTATTGTGATAAGACACTTAAGCTAACAATGGCATTTAGCAATATGACATTTAGGGGTATGTTAATACTCGTATTTTCAGAGTAATTGCCTTTAAGAAGTATTTGTCAGCAGGTATTGAATAAATGAAAACACATCTATTTGGCCAAGCAATTAAAACGGTGGAGATTAGCAGGGCCACAATGAAACGTTCTCTCAGAACGGTGGCTCCTGTCCTCGGGCAGGTAGCAAAAGCATTCAATAATAATCACCACAAATACTTGTATTGGCTTCATTGGCAACAGCCGGATGAAAATTGAGCTTGAAATATGATTTATCCCGCAGAAAGGGGTGGAGCGGTCAGAATTCTCAGTTTGGAATTGTTGGTTTGAAAATGTGTTTGAAAATGCGCATCAACATTCTCAAATTGGGTGAAAGCCTGATTTTCCTGCTATTGCTATGTATTTCTTTGTCAAGTTTAATCAGAAATAACACCAATGCCAGGACTACAATCCCACAACTCCTTGCAGAGATGACGAATTTCTAAGGAAAATAATGAAATTGAAAAAAAAGATTAAAAGATATAAGGTTAAAAGAAAGGTAAGACAAACAATCGCTTATAAAATATAAATCAGTTTTAGATCACGACAAGTTCATTATTAAATGACACAGTCATATTGTTATTGTGTGAATAAGTTTTATTCCATTTAATTAATACCTAACAACTTTCTTTCTAAATTTAAAAGGCAATTACTCAGAAAATATAAGTATCATAAAGAAACAAACAAAGTAGCCCAGTAGTTGTAGTTTAAAACTGGGGGAAATCTTTGGAGAACGCCGTGTTAATTACGTATTGTACTACATTTTATTTGAGGTGCTTTTCATGATATGCTTATGCTTCAGCATTATAGTCAGATTTCATAAATGTGAGATTTCTATTTAATTGTATTTGATTTAATGTACAATCAGCTGAAACATTGGTCCTACTAATAAAGTATTTACTAATGAACCTTTACATTTAACATAGAATGATGTAACAAAGAGAACTGAAAGCTGCTTTTTTCTTTAAAAGTAATGCAGTTGTTTTTCTTTAGACCTAGAATTCAAGATTTTCTATGGTGTGGTGTATTTAAAGCATCCTCAACAGCTTGCTGTCTCTCATGGGCCATTTAATACTAACCTTAAATCAACCTTTGCTGTCAGTTTCATTCAAACAGGAATGTTAGAGCCCTTTACTGACCCGAGCCATGACATACATCTGAAATCCCAAACACCCTGGAATTATTGTAGGGTCTTTATAAAGCAGCAAAGACTCCACACAGTACCCATGGATCTGCAGGGTGCACTCACAGGTCATAATTTATAAGGTCATTCTACAATTTTGATGCATTACATATCTCCTTTTTTAAAATGTTATAAATGCTGTTTAAAAAAAATGCAAATTGTTGTTAAGGCTGGAAACATTATTCTGTAGTTATTCTGCAGGAAGCAACATGCAATCACAACAACCTTTTAAATCCTAGTTCAAATTCCTCTTATGCTCTACTTGCATTGTAATAATGATTTTTAAAAATAGAATCAAATAAACTATATACAAGCAGTTATTAAAAACGTACTTGTGGTGTCCTATTTGCTCTATGGCATAAGGAGAACATACATTTTTTAACCACTTTATTTAATGTTGTATGGAGGAACCAATACTGATTGATATATGGCATGTACGCCCCTTGACAATATACCAGGTATGAGTTGAGCTGAACCATGTGTCTGTTTAGCTACAAAATAATGATATATTACAATGCAGATGAGCACCTAGGCTTTGCTTAGAATACCAGCAATAATACAATGACCAAGGTGTATTAAGTAAAAAAAAATCACTTATCTACACGTTAAAGTTGAAGACAAGCCACACTCAAGGAAGTAACGCCTATTTACTTGAGTTCTGATCCCAGAAAAGCTCACCAGCTGTGGAGGAAGTCTGAGTGAATATGATGGATAAGATGGTAGTTTGTATGCAGTAGTAAGTAGCACAGTTGTGGTAATAGCTAATAGCAACTATAAAGCAGAAAGTATCTGTGTATGTCCACATAGCAGAGACAAAGTGGACACTGTGATATAACCCATCGACGGTCAGCGTAGATCCAGAGTCTCATATTATGAGAGGGTTACTTTCAGAGTAATAAAACCCCTGGACCACCACAGCACACAAGCAATAAAAGGGATTTTATTGTTGAGTCTGGAAGAGTGAGTATATTACTGGACGCAAATACAGTAAAACAATCCAGCAACAATTTACACATTTATTTCTTTGAAATTCACACCTAACTAGAACCAATTTACATTACTATCCGAGTAAAATGCCCTTTCAGGCTGAAGTTCTTCTCTTTTTTCTCTCTTCTTTCTTTTTCTGTCAAACCACTCAATATATTATAGGCTCCAAAGGCACGTGGCTTGTTTTTCGCAACATGAGTCAGAAGGAAATAAAAATGTTTTTGTTTTTTTTTAATATTTTTAAAAGCCAGCAGTTTATATGACAAATTCATAGCGTGCCAAATTGAAAAAAAGCTGAGAGATGTAACACTAGGACAATACGTTCTATTCTGTGGCTACATTCCCACTTTATGTGTGTTCACTCTAATTATCTACTGCATCTCCTGATGCAGTCAATGGTTTTCATGTTTGTAACTGTTCTTGTAAGAAGCACTTTTGACTGGTTCATGAATTCTGTTCAGTAATAAATTGACCACATAGACTGATAAATAGACCACAATCACTGTAAAAATGTAACCCGGTTATTCTCCTTCTTTAATGAAAAGTGTATAATGCGGCTGATATGTGACTGAGGAAACACTTAAAAACAGGACATTTCTGCTACTTTCATTGAGATAGTGTTTACGATGGTCTGGGGTGCCTCACTAACCACTATCTGCACTTTTTTATATCAAACATCTTGGCACTTTCTTTTTTCACAGATACTTTTGTGACAAGCAGGTCATTAGAGTGTGGCGTATACTAATAAGAAATAATAATAACTCATATAATAAATATGTTTTGAACTCTTTATAGTATATCTTGCAGTTTTGCATTTGTCTGCGGTCGCAAACTATGTGGATGCAAAGCTAACGACTACTTGTCATAATGGTTTTGTACGCTATACGTTGAACGAATTGGTTGTTTGTTTCAATGAAAGCTTGGGACTCATAGAACCTGTGAATGACCGTTTCCCCAAAACACCCACCCACTGGCTATTAATCAATTGCAAGAACATATTAGCGTGATTTGCTATGTAGACAAAACACTCTTCTAGTTCTCTGTTTGTTGTGCTTGATAGTTTGAGTAAATGAAATAAGTAGTTGGTAAATTATAATGCAGTAGTCCACTGCCCAGTGCTAATGCTGGAATAGATCTATATACCAAGTTAACCAATCAAGATTATCTATATTTTTGGAAAAGTTCTGTATTGAATTTAAGGTTTCTTTTTATTGAAGTGTACACATACTTTCACAACTACATATGTCTATTCATCTGGGTTTTTTTAGGAACACCAACATTGTTCTAAAAAGTTGTGTTAAATATACAGTAAAAGCAACATAAACTGACTCATGGGGCATGCTTCATATCTCATGTTATCCTGACCTCCTGCCAATCTTAATTGGGTCGAACCTCAAGATACAGATGTTCCAAAATAACGTGCAAACGCTTTGCAACCCTTCTGTTACACTAATAAAGAAAATGCCCCAGCTGCTCATTCATGTTTTAAACTGATTAGAAAACATTCCCTTCTACACCTTCGATAAGACCGGGCACCTCTTTACAGCTCCTGCTAAATTCTATTTTAATTGCTGTGTACATTTTTACAGTTTTATTTTGGTCTCTGCAGTTTCTGGGCATGTTATAAATGTCTGGCCTCAGCGTTTCTCCTTGAAGCTGTCCTCGGCTATCTTTTTTTTCTTCCCTGTTCTCAATGACATTTCCTCTTCCATAGCTCCAAGCAATCCCTCAACAGCAGAGGTAGTTGAAGCTGCTTCCAAAAATACCAGCTCCCATGAGTGACCCTACTGTGCTAAGAGTGTAAAATGGGTCTCCAGTCTGTGTAATAAATGAATTCATGAATCTCAATTCCCAGATGACATTAATAGCAACATGGAGCAGAGAAGCAAGCTAATGTTACTTTCTCCAGGTAAATGCGTGAAGTGCAGAGAGAGGAAGCTCGAAAGGTCACTTGACGCTGTCATGCAAGAGAATGGGGAAGGTGATTGGCTGGTATATGTCAGAATCACACATCATCATCTACATGCCCTCCTTTTTCATTCTTTGTTTTGTTTTGTATTTTGGCTGAGCAAATGGTGGTTCTGCAAGCTGAAAAAAATGTATTCCCCTGGTAGTCCTGCTGCAGTACGTTACAAACTTGTTACTTAGTCCAAACTAACATGAGTAGCTGGTAAAACGTCAGTGAAATGTACCAGTCTTTAGAGAAGGTTGAAGACATATACGCATATAGTATGTCATGTGTAGGGTGTCTCTTATTGTATATCATCTTGTGCAGTTTTGGAGAGAAGACCGCAAAGCAAAAATAACTTATTATGAGTCATACGAATGAAGACCGTACTCAGGAATAGCTTTTAATTGAAAAATATTTTTCTTTTTGTAAAACATAATTTGTATTTATTCTTGATATGTTTAAACAGTATATACTGGTGTAGAATACAAAATGTACCATAGCACACAAAGAAATATATGTACGTATGGAGTTCAGCTACAGTATGTGTAGAATTGTTTTCATTTAGTGCAGAGTGTCCTTGGTTGAAAGGACAGTCACTGAATCCCAAAGGAGAACAAATGTTTAATGGTCTGTGGTTATAATGAAATATCTTGTCTAAGCTGTATCTTCCTGTTGAAAAGACCTAATGTACTGTAGGTTTAAGATAATCTTTTTTTTCACTTGATAGCATTTCACATCAGCTTTGCTTTTTACTATGCTGTAAAATGCACACATGTACACTAACATGGCAATTTATCCAGGTAATGTTGTTAACTATCTAGTGGCTTGCATCTAATGGGGGCCAGTATGACCACTTCCAAGATTTGTAGTCTGACAGGAGTAAGTGTTTGTTCCTTGTAATACCATCACTGTCTTCACTGGTGTCTGCTGGAAAAAGCAAGACTCTCCACTTGTGACGCACTTCCTGCTGTGTTTTGTTTACAATGAATTGTAGCCGAGGATTGACCTGCTGAGGTTCCTTGACAACTGGTGGGTGTGTCCCAGTGGAGAGTATCGCTTCAAAAGGGAGCCGCTGACACACCTGTATGTACCTCTGTTATTCTACAACACTGTGTATTGTCATCCAGCTGAAACTATTGTTGGTACTGTCCCGTGGCCATTTCTGTGTGATGAAAAAAATAAATTCCAGACACCTGTGCCTGTGTCTGTCCGTTTGTCAGTGGATTACCAACACCCCTTTCACGTTACCTTTGAAAACTGTAGTCGTTTGTCATTTTTCAAGAGTTGTCACATTTATTTTGTTGTAGAAACTCTAATTACGTGTGCAACCCTTAAACTAAACGAGAGGCAGTGGGTTACACACCAGACTCATTTTATTATTATTAATTAGTCATTTAGCAGACGATTTTATCCAAAGCTGGGCATTTATATAACATGAAAATGAAAAATAGCCCTGGCAACCAATCCTAATTGCCAGCAACAAATACATCTGGGTCATTTTGTATTTTTTATGTCTGCAAGTAGGTCAGATAGACACGTCACAGGCACCTGCATATTTCTGATGGTTGAAACCTGCCCACTATTATTACTATGCACCCTGATTCTGAAATCCCTTCTCACAGATATTTCTGACTACTTTTGTAATTTTCAAAGTCACAGTCAAAGTAAAAAAAAACATCTCTGTTAGCTGAAATAATTTCATTGGATTTGCCTGTAAGAAGGATACCAGAGTTACAGTGCTGAACAAAGGCTTGATTTCCAGCTCTTGTGGCAAATCTATCATGCTTTAGAACTAATTGTCAGTTCAAAGCTTCCCTTTTATATATATTTAAAAAAAGAAAAACAAATCTAACAGTCCGATTATCTCAGTTGTTTGATTGCACCATCTACTGAAATGAATTGTCAGCTCAGTAGGTCATTGCTTTTGTTTCACATTTTAAAATAAACTAGCTTGTCCATGGTTTATATTTTGTTTTCCTAAAACAAAATATACATTAATATTGAATAACAATGTAAATGTCTCTCTTGCCTTTAATGTGTCAATCCTCAAGTACTTATTTGTGGAATTCAAAGATTTCACAGCTTTCTTGCTTTTGGTTTACTTCACAGTATCTACAAGATGGTTTAGTTGATGCAGAGATATCTCAAATTTAGCTGCCATTATTACTGACAAAGATATACACCTGAACCCAGGACCAGTATCAGTATCATTGGTTTACACATACTGCCAGATATTCTTCTCATCTAGTGTGCAGAAGGTTGTCAAACTGAAGCTACTGGCTACTGTGCCCATCAATACAGAGGGTCTTTATTACCTTATGTTCCGAAGCAGCTGGAATGATGGATCAGGCATGGGAAATCTGACAAGGCTGCAGTCAACTAAGGAATGTACTTCTAGCCAATATAGTAACATTATTATTTTTAAACAGCAAGATTATTTTTTTTTTTTTTGTATATCCACACACTTAAAAGCATCTGCTAAGTAACAAGGCAATTAAACACAAGATTGCCACAGCATTTCTGATCCACTGATCAAGGGGTGACGCTTGTGCTACTGATCCACTGGCAGGAGCTAGGCACAAACCAGAGACCCTGCGCTTCCCAACCAAGGTCCAACAAAAGAGTCAGGCCCTGTTTTAGAGCAGTAGAAAGCCTCTTTTATCAACTCATCTTAGCTGTATCTGTTGGTCTACCGACACTAGACTCAGCCGCTGATGTGCTACAATATTTAACCAGGTAATAAATCCCTTGAGATGTGACATCTTGTTTACAAGAGTATTGATAATTACACATAATGCAAATTTCTTCAGGCCTGGGGTATGTTGTGTCACATATTCTGTCACCTAAGTAAAGCAAGAGGAATGTAATCTGCCAATCACAGAAACATGTCTCCATTAGTTTAAAAGAGTAGAAAAAAAAAGAAACAATTTTCAATCCATATGTATCATCACACAATCAGTAAGTTTTAGTTACCAGTCCAATTTTTGTTTTTTAACACACGTGGCGTTGTCATTCAAAGAATCTAACAATAAAAACCTGAAAGCATCATGTGAAATCATGTCAAGGCAGACCACTTAGAGTGCCATCTTATGGTTCAAGTGTGGTAATAACAGTTTGAGCTCATTTTGCATTTCTGTCTTTATGAAGTAAGAAACTATAACCTTGCTTTTATCACAGCTACCCAACACTGTTAACATTCTCAGAGCAACTAAGCCTCTCGCAGATAAATTGTAGTTCTTGATGCTCAGTCAACCATAACTTCAATTATAGACTCCATGGTAAAACTTATTTTAAATAAAAAAAGGCAAGCTGACAAATGTTTTGGATAATTCCTTCATCAGTGAATTTATAATACAAAATAATTCATCAGCTTTGGCTTACTGATGATAATGCAAAACACAGTAAAATGATGCATTATGAATGGTACATAAAACATATTTATATTTGGTTTTCTTTAAATTCTTAAAGCTTCTAAAGCTTCTTCGATGTGACTGGTTATTTTCTTAAAGAAAAAAAAAAAACTTCTGATTAAACTGCGGTTTCTGTCATTTTACAGAATCTTTGAATTGCAGTATTTTGGTTCAAATGACTACATGTTGTTTAAAAGTTTTAGTCATTTAGTCAAAGGCCTGGTTTAACAGAGTGACTGGAACTTAACACATGGGCTCCGCAATATTACTAATTATATTCAGAAGAGAATCTACAAAAATAAATTGCTTTCATGTTTCTAATTTGGATAGTTTGTCCAGCTTGTGCCTCCTACCGAGTGATTCAGCTTACATTTCCACAAAGTGTAATTGTTGTTGTGAACGGAACAGATGTGGTGCATCTGCTCAAAACATTTTGGGTTGCTAATGATTTTTGGGAGCAGGACTGTTCGGTTTCAGAGGAACAGTTGCTGATGATTGAAAAGGCTCCAGGGACAGAACCCTGCCACATTGGGTGCCTTTAGGTTGTGTCTGACTTCATACAGACAAGCCCCGCTGGGAGTCATCGGACCATGTTATCTTCCATTGAGTAAAGCATGGAAAGAGAAAATTCTCATTTCTGTTTTACCCTGCGGTCTTGTGTGAGTAAAGAGCATTTTTAACTACTAGTCAAACAAATTGAATCTTTAGAAATAATTAAACCTACAAATGTAGTCAAATAAATTGTATATCAGACCACATAGGTTTGGTACATATTCTTGTTTTGTTTTTTGCTTTGTTTTCTGGGTGTCCAAAATGACCTCCTGCTACTTTTCTTACGTCCTTTCTGTATTATATACAGTAAGAATAAATATGATTAACACATTCTAAAACAAAATAATTTGAGATTAGCCATGACATTTCCATATCATAGATGTTGTGAGATGACATATGTAATAAATACTTTTGTATTTATTGATTCATATCGTGATTGTCTTTGGCATACAGAGACTACTGTATATTATTTAATTGTTTCAGTATGAAATAATAGCAAAGTATTCAAAGTAACCTAATTTGAACGATTAACCTAGCTATTGGACGAAGGACAAATAAAGCAAATGTGTTGCTTTATATTCCAAGCTTTTAGCTTGTCTCATGGGGAATCATGACCTTTTACCTGTTTCATTAACAGATATAAAATTCTTAATTTTTCAAGTAATTGAATTGACTAGAGAAGTTATACTGCGTAAATCCATGGAGAATATGATATTGAGGTAGAGTGCACTACATAAACTTGATTAAGCTGTTGCTGCCAGCAGGACCACTTTATTTACTCACAAGATCTCATTCCAGCAACTTATTGAGAAGACAGTGATGACCTGTTGATCCTTAGCATTTTTAAGTAGCTGAGCTGTGACAATGGCAAACTAGCTTACCAGACGCCTGGCCAGTAGGGGCCTTTTTAGTGCAGTCTAATCCCCACCTAAGATCGATAGCTTGCAAAGTTAGGACACAAACCGGCGCGCTCATTGCTGCCTGACTTATCCTCACAGCCTTTGGCCTTTACCAGGGGAGTTTTTAACCTTTCCCTATTCACTTCTGCTTGCATTGGCATTGAGATGGGTCGCATGTCTTCGTACAAACGTTATATTGTAGTACTTTACTTCTTCAATCAACCTCAAAAAAGGATAACACTTTTTTTTTTTTTAATTTCCAGTAAAACATATTAAATTGATCCCTGCTATTGTACATATCTAAAAGGTGCAGGTCTAGTGTGCCTCAAGCTAAATTTATGTACTTGCAGGAATGTCTTTTACTTTGTCTAACCAATTGCCAAAGTCTGTATGCTACATACTAACTCCACTAAGTTACAACACAGCTGTGATTTACTAATACAATGACATGACAACAAATGTCCCTTAATGTGATTAGTGGTTTTAGCTGTTGTAGATAATGTAATTATCTGAAGCCACAGAAAATTGAAGCGCCAAATGTTTTCTCCTCCACATGTTCAATTAAAACGATATAGCAATATTAAATTAATTAACCAATTATGGATGCAAGTTTGCAAACTGCTGCCAAAACCAAAAACATGTTGGTTGACAGAGGCAGAATGGCAATTTTGTTGATGGTATACAAAACCATCATTGATATATTATAAAATACATACAGTAGTATAGTTCAAAATGCAAAATGATATATATTATACAAAGACATGTTTAAGAACTCTACAGACCGAGTGATGAACAAATGGCAATGTTAAAATACAATGAATACACAGGTAGGCATTGTGTGTTTTTCGTTGACAATTTTCCCCAGGGTTTTATCCTATTTTTTTATGTACTTATTTATACAAGAATTTAACCCATTGAGACCTAGATCTCATTTACAAGGGGTCCTGTTAACAAACATATACAATGAAACAACTCAATATCATGTGTGGTACTGTCTTAATCATGAGTCATAAGCAAAGAACATTCACCCTAACATGTACGGATCCTTAATCAGGATCAAAACATTTACATGAGGCCCTAAACAATTTCCAGAGATCATTTTTAAAACATGTAAAAGAGAGACAATGAAATGTACTCCTTATATCATGGTTAAAACAGTTCTTAATGTAATCAGCTTACACCAAAATGATTGCAGCACCGATCACAGAAACTATGACTTTCCAATAAACAAATGAAATGATTCCATCTGTCACTGGGACCAAGTTGAAAGAGATCTGAAAGTAGAATGAGATCAAGCCATTTTGAACTGGGACTGAGCCCATGAATTGTGGCTAAAAATCTTTTGAACTCGCTCTATTGGAGGAAATTATCTAATTAGTCTAATGTGAAGGATGTAAGAGACAAGTGTGAAACCTTGAATTGCAGAAAAGAAAAGGTCTGTCAAACAAATTTACTATCAGGGAAACGTTTGAGGTAAGTCAAAGAATGTATAAACTGCAATTATACAAAATCGACACATATTAGTGATCTTTGACCTTTATGTACTTTATATTTGCAGTTTATTCATCCCACCAGAAAAATGAGATGCCGCAAAAGCTTTACATAATTTATCATTTACTTCAGAAAACTACAAGAATTGAGAATTTGTACAAATATAACATACTGCTGCAAGGCTGCACCAGAGTTGTGTATGAGATGAGACACATCTGAGTGAGTGTTA
The DNA here is from genome assembly GCA_030684275.1 of Acipenser oxyrinchus oxyrinchus. Classification (NCBI taxonomy): domain Eukaryota; kingdom Metazoa; phylum Chordata; class Actinopteri; order Acipenseriformes; family Acipenseridae; genus Acipenser; species Acipenser oxyrinchus. The sequence goes on from CM060266.1 coordinate 24,058,309, forward strand.
GTGTGATGGTGGATATTGTCTCAGCAATGGTGAATTTTGTGAGACTGCCATTGACCTTGACAAATGCACGTTTGTCCAGATCTGCATTAATTCAACCATGTTTTCGACTGTAAGTTTTTAATACACTGCATATAAATAACAATTGTGCGAGTCCTTCTCAAATTTTAAAACATTTTGCTTCAGATTTCTGTGGGGACTGCAGAAGGAATCCATAGCCGTCCTAATTTGGAATAAGAAGATGTTTTACAGACTGGTTTGGTGGTGCAGATGGAAACATGTCATAAATGACTCATGAGTAATTTTCTCTGCCATTTTCAATTGTAAAGGGAAATCTCAACCCGGTTTACTTCCCATTGGGACAAATTCTTACTGAAGAAGATTACATTCTTTTGGGAAATTTACAGTTTCAAATAATAAACTCTAAATGCCAGATTGTAGAGGGTAAATGTATTACATGACAGGTAAGGCCCCCATATGGGCAAAGCTAAGGTACAACAATATGACAGAAGCGCTGTTTGTTTTTCAGTTATTTTTTTTTTATTTTATTTTTTTAGCCAAACATGTTACATCTTTTCTCTATGACAACGCATACCAGAACATTGGCTTCAGGTCAATTTGTTAAACATTTCTTAGATTAGTGTGGACTGCTACTAAACTTCAGCATCCCAGTGATGTAATTCTTAAATGGAAAACAGCAGGGGTAACGAAATGTGATCAATCCAGAGAGCTGGTGAATTTGAATATGATTTTACTAGCCTCCAACTCTTATTTCAGATATAATGAACAAAAGCATCATACATTTCTGTTTGCTATCAAACGAAAAGCTAGACATCAGTTATCACCTGCATTGCCTAACTAACTCATGGTCAATGAAATCTCACATCTCGCGCTTGTGGGAGCCATATAGTGTAGATTAATTCTGAATTCTGATTCGCTACAAAATAACCATGATAATGTTTCATGATGTTTCAATAAAGTACCTCTCGAAACTGATACATTACAAAAAAATATGAGGGATTTTGGGCACTTCTTAAAGATAAAACCTGGAAATCAGAACCCTGTTGTTGTTTTTATTGACTACTCGTCTGACCAATTTACCTTGATAAAGTGACCATTCCTCAGAGTTCTGTGAATATCTGTGAGACTCACAGTAAAGTCACATCCAATGGCAAGCAAAAACATCTCTTTTATCACATTCATAAGAATTAGAGTCTGTACATCTCAAATCTGCTGTAAATCAGTTTCAGTAACAATGAACAAGTTAATAGATTTGATAGCCTTTGATATAGGATTCAAAGTAGTGAGTAGAACATTCTTCTGTATCACAAGGTTTCAACAGTCTGAAACATGATGATGACTACTGTATAGTCCACTCTGAAGAATAGAATTCATTGTAGATTTCCACACCCAACTTCTCTGAAGGAATTCAAAGACTATAATCATTGAGATGCTGTCCTGGCTGCCCATTCTGGCCCTAAACACTGCAGGGAGTGTTAATGACCCCACAATCACATTTGGAATACTCAGAAACATTAGAGTTTATTGGTGTTCGAAAGATGAGGATTTGTTCCTCAGCTGCAGATAACAGTGGCAGTGGTAGAACATGGTGCACATAGATAGCTTGGCATCATAATTCTGAGAAAGATGCAGCTACCAATTGCCAATTTCTTATTAAGTAAACTGCTGTGAAATGTTTGTTATTCCAAATGGATTAACAGCCTATAATTGTATGTTTTTCCTCCCAGCCGTCACATCTATTTTATGTTTTTTTTTGGCATTCACACTTATTTACTCCATCATTATTTATCAATGTAGAAGGAGCCCTACTGAGTTGTTGTTTTATATTCCCTGGAAAGGGGAGGCAATTCACATTTTCCATTATGAATAACATTACCTTAATGGTAGCAGCATTTTTTTCTTTCATTATTCTTATTAGGTACATATTTCTTAGGCTCTGTACATCAGAAATACTTCCATACCTGACAAAAAGGTTTCTGCTTAGACCAGTTTTTCTTTTCGAGTCTTTTATCCATGTCACCATGTGAAGCTTTGGTCTTTGTTCTTCATACATGTGTTTAATTATCTATTTTTATATCATCCCTTATAATATTTCTAGTCACATTTAGTTCTCCCAAAGATAAAAAAGTGATGATGCCTTAGAAAAATGCATTTATTTTTTTAGAAGTAGAAATTAAAATTTTATATTGTAGAACTCCAAATAATAACAGCTCAGAAAATGGAACTGTTATTAGAGAATACACTTGGGCAGGCTTTTGTTTTATTTTTTGTTTTTTTAAATATGATGACACAATAAATATAGAAACTTTCACATAATGTTACAATTGCTTGGGGCCAAACGTCCCATCCAGTGTACTGTACATTAGCCCATAGACATAAAGGATAGTGAAGCTGAATGATATACTAAATAAAATGCTACCCACTATTTAACTTTTAACAAAGTCTAAATATTAAAATATTTCTTAGATCGCATTTTTGGTCACAATAAAGACAATTTTTAAAATAAATATTACAAACAATTCCCCCTGATGTACCCTTTTTTGGTGCTATGAATTGATGATACATAACCTATGATTTCTTGAAAAAATTCTAAATGGATTTTTCCAAGAATTTAATAACCACTGTATCCTCTGGGTCAGAAATGCTGAGACCCAGTGAGCTGCAATGAAATATTTATATTTTAGATTGTAAACACAATTTTGTGAAAAAAAAACTTAATATGAATATACCACATTTTCTGTTATTTGTACTGTGCTCATTATTTATCAAGAGTAAAAACAGGAAAGTATTCTTTTTCAAGTTACACTGAAGACATTTGCTGGAAAATAAGAACAAACAAACAAATAAATAATAAATAATAATAAAAAACAAACATGGTCAGCGTATCTTTGGACCAAAACATTGCATTACTGAGTTGATGAACAGTTGCTGGAAGTGCTTTAATGTATGTCAGCATACTCTGTTGTAAAAGTAGTGTGCCACGTTTCCGGTTTACGCTGGATTTTACTGAAAAATGACTGGATTTTTTTTTAACTGGACGTCGGTTTTTACTGATTTATACCCGATTTGTATCTATTGTTCAATATTATCATGTATTTTCTAAGAAATACACAATAATTTGATTAAAATGCTGTTTTATTTTGATTCCGACATTGTAATAAGCAGCCCTACACTGTATCCTAGGATACAGCAGATGTTTGGACGTCAGAGGATCAAATAACGTTCAACTGTGGTTCTCTGTCACTTCACAAACACACTATCACCTGATTATGCTGTCCAATCAAAGTTTGATTATTGTGGCAATTGCTGGGCATAGTAACTACTAGCTTGATCAAAAACAAAATTGAAATACTTACACGAAAATGTAATATTTGTCAGATGAGGGTCAGATGAGGCAGAGGATGCATAGCGCTGCAAATACTGCTGCATTGAGGTACATGTTTGTGCTGACAATAAAAGAACACACTGAAAAATAAGCAAAACATTAAATTAAAAAAATTAAGTGAACTGAGAGCCAAGCAAGCCATATATTGATGGAGAAGGGCATGCTGCAGTGTAACACAGCTATGAGTATTCCAAATGATTTCCTCAGGACCATCTTTTTATGTTTTATACTGCATGAACTACAGCCTAAGAAATACACATATCAAAGTTTTTTTTTTTTTTTTAAATCTTTTCTTCTCTAAAGGCTACCTAACAAACAAGCAGATAACACTGTCTGGTGTGCATTTTAACTCTTGTAACGATATTCTGTAATGTCCAAATCTTTTTGATGTAGATTATCCATAAAACATTAGGGGTGCTGTAGTTCATACAATTAGCTAATGATATGTCATGTTCTCCTATCAATTAGCTAAGAAAGTGAAAGAAGGCTTTTTAAATAAGTCTAACAAGTGAGACCTGTCTCTTGTGATTTGTCATCTAAAATCAAAGCAATGACCTAGAGGTGGAAGTCTTCTGATTACATTGCTAATCCATTTAGTCAAATACTGCTTTAAAGTTTTGATCCACACATCTATGTACAGAGTCACAGTGCTTTCACAGGTCGTTTTTCCACTGCTGTACAGGTGCTGGTAAGCAGAACTAGTCCACTCACTGAAGAAGCATATTGTTTTAGTAGGCTTTCTCCTTTCCAACATGTATTTTTTCAGGGGCTCACAAAATACTGTAATAAATCACTCTCTTTTTAGAAAAATAAATGTTTTTGTCTTAGAGACTTGTTACTTGTGCAACAGGTTGCAGGGACTGTGCTACTTATTTTAAATGTATTATTTGCTTTTGACCTGGGGTTGACCAAATGCAGGGTGAAGATTTCTAAGCTAAGGAGAATCACAGCAAATGAAACCGATGGCAGTCATTATGACACTTTCCTGTTGTTGACTTTGGATACTAGTATCTCTGCCTCACTTGCTCATGGTGTGTCTTCAGCTCAGCTGGCCGTTACTCAAACTGAAATTGTTCCAATGAAGAACCCCAGTCAAACACATACTCTGATAGGTAACTGATTTATTGCAGTATTTTGTGAAACTCTGCAAAATAAACATCAAAAAGGAGCAAATCTATACCTAAGTTATCAATTAAATAATGAGCTAATTCTTTGAATTTAGTTTGTTGTTAGGTAATGCTCTTAAAGAGTATTGGTCCTTGGAAGTATTCTTCTTCCTTTTATTCCTGTGGAAACAAATGTATTCCCTTTATTCCACAGGAATACAAAAAAAGCAATACACTTGAATGAACTATGTATTGTTTTATGTTCTGAATAGCCTTACATTTTTATACAGCTGTTTTCAAACATCTTGCATCTCCGTCTAGTGATTTTATTTTGGCTGTAACGTAAAGGGATTACGTAAATAATAATAAAAATATATATATAATCTTGAAATAATGTTAGCTAAGCTTGTAACAGTGTAATGGATACATTCACCAATAAAATTAATACATGACTGTTGAGGAGGCAACGTGTCCTCTACGAAGTGATGGATTTGCTCACTCAGGCCTGAATTATGCATTTCTTAGTCTAGTTGCTCTGCTTCACTGTGATTTGTTACATGTGCGGTCTGCTTTGGGAGCTGTACTCTTTGGCGGTTCCTGTTCCTCGTTCATTGGTTTGGTGTCATTCTCAAATTGGTTCAGTTTCTGATGGTTTCTTTTTGTATTGTAAGGGTCTCAATCGGGCTTCAAATGTTTCAAGTGAATGATAAATCTTTGTAAACATTACATTTATTTGATACAGTAAAATTAGATCCGGCAAAGGAACAAAATGTACTGACGAGCCAGCTGACGGGCATTAAATAAGTTATTTTTTGCTGTGACGCGCATAAGAGAAGTTTATTTTTTGCTAAGCACAAATAATATGTTGGCAAGTCTTTTTTTTCCTAATTATTAATGTTTAAGTGATAAACTAAAGAGCAAGCAGATTGATACATCACCATACCAAATCTTCTTGATTAGGCATATAAAGGATTAGGTTTGTACTTAAGTTCACTTCATTCTTCATCCACTTTCAGGCTCTAAAGGTCAGTCTGCTTGTACTGAGATATAGAATCGGATTTGGTATCAGAACGCAAGCTGTTAATCAAATGACCTAAAGGTAAGTATCCCCCTGTGTTTAGATTTCAGTCATGAACACATTCATTGCACATATTTTTGTTTAGAAACCATAGACAAAGTACATTTTCATGGACAAAAGTAAAGCTAACTTTAGAGAAAACGTATTAAGTTAATTGATCATGCACTTGATCATGACAGTAAAGAAGTCTGTTAGTATTTGGAGCAAAAAAAACTGTTGACTAATTCTTCAGACAACTAAATATAAATAGATGACATCAGACTGATATATTAAGCAGCAAATTAATGGGATAAAAAGAGCTTGAATATCATTTATGTAACACATGCCACTACTTAACCCTTCTGGAAATGGCTGTGAACTCTCCACCAGAAATTGAACAATAATATTTATAGAGAGAGATCGAAGTTTATGGTTCCTTCCATCTGAATGGCGACTTTGAAACAAATCTGAATGTAGCATGGCGTATAATTGAGCTTCATCCAGGAGTTATAATATAAAAGCAACAGCGAGGAGGCTGTGTGGTCCAGTGGTTAAAGAAAAGGGCTTGTAAGCAGGAGGTCCCCAGTTCAAATCCCAGCTCAACCACTGACTCATTGTGTGATCCTGAACAAGTCACTCAACCTCCTTATGCTCCGTCTTTCAGGTGAGACGTAATTGTAAGTGACTCTGCAGCTGATGCATAGTTCACACACCCTAGTCTCTGTAAGTCGCCTTGGATAAAGGCGTCTGCTAAATAAACAAATAATAATAATAAAAAGCACGGCTATAATTACATGTTTAGCAATATAACTGCTTGGTTGAGGGTATAGTTACATGGTGTGGGTTAGATTAGTGCTTTTGAGACGATCTGATGAATAAATAAAAAAAGAGTGAAATGGACATGGTAATAACTGATTTTTTTTAAATTAACATGTGCTACTGGTCAGAAACTCATTTCGGCCCTGTCCACTTTCAATGATCTCATTCGCTTCTGATTGGTCCTGCCCACCTTCAATGATCACATACACTTCTGATTGGCCCTGCCCACCTTCAATGATCACATACACTTCTGATTGGCCCTGCCCACTTTCAATGATCATGTACACTTCCGATTGGTCCTGCCCTCTTCTTTTTTGCCCCTCCCCTTATATCCAAATCCAAATTGCACACCTCTCAATGTATTAAAATGATATACAATCACTGAATACCTATTGTTGTTTATATTATATTGTAGCATTAATACTTTGACTTGCATGACAACTTTGTTCTTATAATTTCACTTTTATTACTTTCTTAATATCTTTTTTTCATTCTTTGACATGCTGGTGAGCTGCCCATCTTTCCTTCGCAATGCCTCAAGACATAATTTAATTACTTCAGTTCCCTTTGCTGCTCCAATATAGAACAGCATCCTGGGCAATCATTGATGAATGCATCAAGTCTGAGCCATCCAATCCCATTACTGCAGACTCTGAAAGCTCCTTAGGGGTTAACACATTCTCACAAGCACTAATTTGTAAAAGTAATGCTAGAAGAAATGAAAATGCCTTTAGCACCTCATTATGGAAACTTGTAGCCCTAAACTGAGCATCTTTCACCTGCTAGCTCTGGGTGAACTAAATAGTTTTCTCTGCAGCTGCACAGTGCTTTAGAGGAATATCATTTATTATCCTGCTCTAAGATAAAAGAAATAATATTGATTGGATTTTGCAGTAAAAATGACAGAAATCCTTTTATCTTCACCAGTAATTTACATAGCACAATTTCAACCCAGCAAAATATTTATTTTTAGGGAGAGTGTTTTCATGTTTTGAATATTGATGTGGGATGCAGTGCAGATAACAGAGCCATTCGTATTTGATTGATACCATCTTAATGGTGGGCTTTGGCTGTTGGATTAGCTTCACGTCAAAGACTCAGGTTATTACTGTCCAGAAAACAACATGTTTATCAGGTAGTTATTTACTAACACTGTATGTATATATCTATTTACTGCTGTGTCGTTCTGTTTTAATTTTAGCATTGCAATCTCCCTGGAGATTCCATATGACCTTTGCTCCCTTATTTGTAAGGTCTTCTGCTGCAGCTTGCCATGTCTAAATAAGAACAGCTTGGACTGCCCTGTGGTATTCTAGAAAAAATACTTTCTCAGAATGTACTGTGATTACATACCACATCTAGACTTAAACTCTTTTTTTAAATACTAATTAGAAACCACCATCAGAGTTTGATTTATTTATTTATTTAGTAGCATTAATTGAGGTCATCTTTACAGCATCTGTTGTAATATAAAATACAAAATAATCCTGAAAAGCTTATTTTGCAGCAATAGAAACTACCCCAGGGGACTGCTGCTGTAATAATTGCAATAGTCGCTTTCTAAATCACTTTATCGCTGTGCAAATCTGCTCAGATCTTGCAGCTGATTCGTTGTATTTCAGGAACTAACCAATAAGATACTGGTGCTGCACAGATGAGTTTTAAGTCTGCAGTAGTTTCAGAGACTCGAACACCGGGTTAGAATCTTGCAGTGAACCAAGCCTGCAGTACACTGTTATGAATAGGGCCCAATCTCTGCTGATATTGGTTTTTAGTCTGTTTACTTTATTACTTGTTTGTCCTGCCATTTCTGTTTTAATGAAATACAACCCACACAGAGACCAAGAGCCCTTACAGCTACGTTTTCTTTCCAATTATCCCAGGTCATTTAAATGCATTTTGCATGAAACCCTGAAAGCGCAGTGCCCTCTTCTCTGTGTATTTATCAAATTACTTAATCAATATGCTGTGCTGCAGTGTCTGGCAGGCCTTCAGCTATATACAAACTGCTACATGAATTTAAATTTTCTAGGCTGTCTCATATCAGGATAAGGAAGCCTTAAAGTGTGGTCATAAATGCTGGAAGAAAAGAATTTCAGTGCAGTCAGTAATTTAAGCAGAGCTTAAATGATTTTACTCTAACAAACTAGGAATTAAACAGGCTTACATTTCATTTCTCCCCTTTTCTTCTGTTGCATATTACCTGCACTCCATTGGCAAAGTAATGTATTCAATCCTCTGTAGAGTAGGCTAGATCTCATTTGCCAGCATATTTATCTGCTTTGCCACTAAGCTGTCACTCATCTGCAATCTCCACAGTGCCCTGGACCTGCGCAGAATTTCAATGAGAATTGATTCAACTAAATCCAGGCTACAGAATCAACACTGACAGGGTGACCCCCATGAGAATTAGAGATGCAGAGTTAAAAAAAGAAAGTTTAACACCATAATAAATGAAGCCTCAAATATACTTGTGCTTTTGGGCTAATCTGATTTAACAATTTCTCTCTTCCTTACGGAGATCTATTGTGTCGGTAAACTGATTTTGAGCAGTGGAATAGCCTTAAGAAAGAAATGACAATAAAATCTCTTCAAAATGGTTCCTTGATGAACATTAAAATGATCTACTGATCCTGATGTTCCAGTTGCTTAATAAAACAGCATATTATTTTAATTTCCAGCATGCAGTTCATTATTTTGCATATGATTGAACAACTTGAAAAAAAAAGTTAATTCATACGTAACTTAGACAAAATGCTATGTAAAAAATACAAATAATATATCATATAATGTTATCAAGTTTACTGTCTATGTAATACATAATGCCCAATAATATAATAATGCCCATCATTTTTATTTGGCTGCTTTTAAAATGGCTCATTTTCTCAGCTCTTCCTATCAGCTGTAACATTCGTAGAACATCATGTCCTTACGTTTTTGTGGAGACTCGCTCAATATCTTGCCCTTGACTGAATAATAATTACACAATCATAAGCACAGGAACCCTTGCAAAACACAACAAACAAACAAAGAACAGTAAAAAGACAAGAGACGCGTGAGCGAACACTTAGAAAGTGAGAGCCTGTCAATGTCAAACAGACACACTAACAGGGAAATTGGATAACCAGGATAATAGGAAGAAGAATAGGCATTCTGGAAAATGTAGAGGGTAATGATCCAATTTGATTTCTTATTGGACTGATTATAACAACTTTTGGAAATTACTTATTTTATAAATTATTATTATTCATAAATCTAAATTTAGAGGGCTATATTTTGTAATGTGTTTTGATTGATTAATTAATTTCTTCAGTTGTTATGGATTCACCTATATTTTAAAGGTAAGGTTTCTTCTTCTTTGTTTGGGGAACAGAGTATTGCAATAAATACAGTAGAAGACAAAATGTATTGTTTTACTTACTTACTTACTATTGATTTAGTTAGATTTGATGTCTACACAAAATACCAAACTAAATAATTTACACATAATTACAATGCTGTGCTTTTGTTAAAATATTAAGATATAGTTGTCCCTTAGGAAAAGAAGAGAGCTAAACCTCAGCAAATGAAGTAATGACTGGCTAAAGGCAAAATGGAGTATCATGGGGCTACTGACTTTTTTTTAGCACTGCAAGTAAAAAGTCAACTAGCCTTGGAGAAAAAATTGTTTGGTGAAACATGATTCAAACTTCGTTCAAGAATATTTATTATTGTTTGCACATACTGTATCTTCTCCCACACACAGTGCTTTATCTTTGTGCCAGCACTCTATTAAAATTATTTTCACTTCAGTGACTGTTTCTAGTTCCTGTGGCAAAGAAGGTTCAAGTGGAATTATATTGTTTTCTTACAGATGCTGGATGGAAAATTGACAGCAGTAGTAACTGTAGTTAACTGTTGCAACATTTACAGTTGTTACCGTTTTGTTTGTGTGATTTCCTATTTCAATATAAATGTTTCACATTTGGTACAATTGCTATAATGGTCTGGAACTGCCAAAGATTATCATGGAATGTCCTGACAGAAAAGAAATGCCTTGCTAAACAGCTTAAATATTTTTTCTGCAGGGGTCCAAGGGGTCTATTGGCCATTATCTTACAGTGGTTAATTGAGAACCTGACAAAAAAGTTGCTATGACAAGATCACAATGCTTTGATCTTGACATAATGATTTGAAATATCAAGATCCTAAGATTGCAGTAAAACAGCTCTGATAGATATGTGGTTAGGAGCAAATGAAGATGTGTTTTAATTATGTAGGTGCCCATCACTGTGTCTCCCGGGAGACAACAACTGTGGCAGCCTCATATTGACGTGAACCAACACGTGCACACTGGTGCCTGGAGCATTTTGCTTTGACACCAGTCATACTACGTTATTTCTGCAGCATTTGATTTTTATTTATTTTCACTGGATACATAATCTTCTTCTTGTTCTGCCAACATCCTCTTTTGATGTCTGAAATATTCTCAGTAATGCCCAGGAGAACAAATATTGCATCTTTGGAAAGAGCTGAATGCATATATATTTATTTGCTTAGATCAAGATCAGTGTAGGGGTCTAATTCAATTCTGACTTGAGCTTGTATGGCTGCTCATGAATGAAGCTGGGCCTAAGATTTTGGATGCAGTTTTTGCTGTGATGTTGGATTATCTCTTTCTACCAGATTCAGAAGCAGAGGGTATGATACTAATCAGTCCTTAATTAGCTTTAAAATGTGCATCTGCTTTGCAGCTCTGGGAAGGATATTAATCCAGCAAGGCACCTGGTCACACCACCTGTCTGTGCTTTCAGACCCCCAGGTAGAGAAGGTGGAAGTTTCAAATGGATTGTGTATTATGGAAATTGAACCGGTTTATACAGCATGGCTATTATACTGTGATTCACCATTTAAATAAACCATTGTGTGAGGAAACCACAATAAACCCCCCACTAACTGTAACTAAAATTGTAACCAAAACTGTAACCAAAACACAGTTAGTGATATTTTGATACATTTATTAATGTTAGTTTAATATTACAGTTCAAGCTTGAAATTGTGTGCCTGTACCTTTAAATCTGCATGTTAACGTTTCACCACTGTAAGGCAAGTGTGGTGCATTGTGCAGAGAAAGCAAAAAGCAATGATGTGTTACTGCAGTGTAAAATGCAGCTTGAGATACTTCATGAAAAGTATGAGACTGATATTGAAAATACAGTAGTGGACATGATAGAGTTCTTTGATTCTTCTCAACAGTCTAAAAAGCAAAGAACAAGCAAGTTTATTGTAAAAAAAAAAAAAATGTGTCACTTGACTTTTGTATTACTTGTTGTTTTGCTGAACAATATGCTTGTTTAATATCGATATGCATCACATGTTGATTAAACGTATTTGCTAATCATCAAGCCAAAATATGACATTCAGTTTTGTTGTTGTTGTTTGGTTTAATTCCATAAAACACTGTTTGCTCGGATTAAACAAAGCCTGATGTTAGAAGTTATTGCACAACAATGCTTGTTATTAATATTAATGTGTATTTACAGTACATCATCATTAAAAACAAATGCTACAGAAGTTGGTTTTAAAGGATTTTTTCCTAGTAAAGTTAATTAAAAACGGAATGTCTGAATACTGAATGATCCTGCCAAGCATAAAGTCCAATCAGTTAATATTTGTTTCATCCAAAAGCATTTTTAAACTTTAATTTTCATCTTATTAATGACAGCTCGATAAAGCAATTGATTGCGCCGTATCCAGCAGGCCGTATCAGCAGTGTTGTGTTGGTGCAGCACTCGAACGTCCCTTCCTTTTCATGTGGAAGTTAAATCAGTAACACAACATTGAAGCTTTTCCACTATAGCAATACTCCTTATCTTTATTTCTTGATAGCTTACTGTGTTGAGATCCTTTCAAGTTCTGGAGCTGCTCTTCGGTTTTTGTTGCCTGCCACAGATACACGTAACTTAGGTTAGACCAGCCAAAGTGTCTGTATCAAACTAAGACCAGCACCATCTAGTGAGCTGATATGTCATTTCCACTGCAGATCCGAGATGAGCCTGGTATAGTTTCCACTGTTGGGCCATGGCCCGGGCAGGGGCAGGGTAGAGCCCTGAGAACTCTGACATCACACGAATAGTAAAACAACTAACGCAATGCAAGGAAATGGAAGCATTATTTTACAGGCCATGTAGCTTCCTTTTCATTGCTTTTTTCCCCCCTAAACACGACATTTGAGTAATTGCAATAATAATTGAATGAGTGCAAAGATCATGAAAAGGCAAGGGGAGAGAAAATGATCTGCAGCATTCATTTTAGGCATTCATTTCCTAATTATTTTTACAAGGCCTACATGCTTTAACATTATACCTTAAAATATATTGTTTGTCATACTTGTATTCATTACAGAGCTCAAGGAGATGGGGCTGGATTGAATACCGCAGAGTACACAGAGAACAACAAATACTAAATATTTGTATTTATGAGAAAAAGCAATTTGTGGCATGTATCCTGCAAACAGCATAGCTGCTGGACTGCTAGTAATAAGAGAGGCTTGTTCTCAAGCAGGACTTCACAGTATCCGCCTCCACAATAATACAAGGTGGAATTGATTTTATTCTACAAATTCTAATACTGCAGAAAGCTCAAAACTATGTTGCTACTCACAGATCCAGTCTTTAGCCATTTATTAAAGAAAATATTGAGAAATTCTGACAGGAGTTCTTAGATAAATAAAACATGACTTGCAATGGACAGAAGTGTTGGGTAAATTGACAACAATATGACTAGCTTTCTTCACATGGTACATATGATGTTTTCTTTGATCTTTACAATTTAAATATTTGCCATTTCCCATAATTGTTTATAAAGTTCCTTTCTATTATTTTCAGGAAACTGAACCATTTTCAATTAACAGAAAATTAGATAGTTATTACTATTTTTATAAGTATTACACTGGTAATTAAAGTCATTTTTAGGTATAGTTTTAACCCAGTAATTTGCTTTAACCCAGTAATTCACAACCTTTTCCAAGGTTGGTAGCCTATACATTGCCAGTTAGAGCTATCCAACTTTTGAAAGATTTGGGCTTTCTAGATAACCTTGAGGAATAATTCTTGTCATTGTGTATTCAGTGGAAGATTACAGTATGTATACCTAAGGTTAGGACTGGCCTCTTACAAGATCTCTTCACCCAACAAAATCACCACTGCCACGGAACCATTCAGAACAGATCCTGTAATTATTTCAAGATGACTAATTTGTTGAAGGTGTCTGAAAGAAGAACCTTCAAATCTTCCAATACCTGCCTGTGTCTTTGGAAGTACATCACCTCAGATGCGAGTAGCTCATCAGACTAGCTATATTTCACTTTGAGCTGCTATGTTTATGACCTTAAAGTGGTTATTGATAATGAAATAGTTCCATAAATCTTACCTTCTGTGCATTTCTATTCGCTATATAGGACTCGCATGTATCGTTTTGAAAGAAAAATTATATTTGCCTGGTACTGCAATAAATTAAAGAAGGTTCTCAGTTAATTTCCGGTAGTCTGTTACTATTTCACTCTCCTCCTAGGTAATTTACTGCCATTTTACTGGCAAAGCAGGACTGTCAATGGGGGAAGTAGCTGGTTGGTTAATGACAGAGAAGAAGGCATTAAACAGGAGGGATTGGGGCCAATATTGTGGATCCTGAAAGCGTTTCCTTTTAGCACTTTGAATCTGTAATTTGTTGACTCCCAAGGGGTACTACATGAGTTATATGTTTAAGGAATGCAAATAATTTGAGAATTCCATAACCTGGACTGTTTGAAAATGCTTTGTATCCCTGGTTAGTGAGTCCATTAAGGGGTGGTGGTGATGATGCATCTGGTATAGGCCTGTAGAGCAATAAAGCAGATGGCTTGTTTCCAGCCAGGAGCAACACAATGTTTCATCAGTACACTCAAAAGGGCAATCATGCCTTCACTTTTTGGTTTCCTGTCCAAGATGGCGGGGGCGGGGCTGGTGTACTTTTTTGTGTGCACTCATGGGTATCATCCAACTGTGAAGATTTATGTCAGTCAATTCTGATGGATTCTGCTACACTTGCCGAAGAGATTTTGATCCTTTACTTCTCCCACCACTGATTTTAAATACAAATCTATCCATCTTGTTTTATTTCATACATCAGTCACATAGTGTACGTTGCCCAAACGTCATTCAGAGCAGTTGTCTACTAATTGCGCATTTCGCGTACGTAGAATAAATTCAGTTCATGACATTAGCAACCTGATATAACCAACATTGCGCCACCTACTGGTACACTCCAGTTTCTATTTTACTTTTCAACACCTTCATATATTACTGATAGTGAACAACAGAACAATAATAACCATCATCACATCAAATAAAATGGGTGTTTGAGCCCTGGAACACCCACAGAGCCTGTGCCTATGTCTCCTGCGAGCAATGACAGCTTGGGTTTCGGTACTAAATTGTATTATTTTCACTCACTATGGCTAGCCCATACTCCAACCAGCTTTACTATCAATTTGGTCATGCCAAGACTCAAGTGTCTTGGAAAGGACAACAGAGATACCTGAGAAATCAGAACCAGTCTTGGCGTCTGCTTTGGATCAGTTTTTTAAGTTAAACCTACTAAATTCCACTGCATAATAAACTCTCAAGAATGTTTATAGCCTGGAGCAACTGCTGCTCCTGTAATAGCAGCAGTGTTCACATCAGAAACAACCGCTGTGTAATGCAGACCCGACTGCAATCAAAAGTAGACCTGCTTTTCTTTGATACATATTCTAGAATACAGTGCTTTTCAATGCTTGGAATTATAACCCTTCTTGTTCTTTGTGCAGTCTGTATCAAAGAAAAAAACAGTAGCCAAGATGCAAACAGCATAGCTGCTGGACTGCTGGTAATAAGAGAGGCTTTTTCTCTGAACCAATGTAAAATATGAAGGCTTGTAATTGTGTAAAATATGTCATCCTCCACTGAAAAACAAGAACAACCACACATATACAGTATATATATATATATATATATATATATATATATATATATATATATATATATATATATATATATATATATATATATATAGTAGGTAGTATTAAACCTGTCTGATACATAATATTCCTTTATTTATTTTTTTTATTTTACTAACTCAAATGTTACTTCAAATGAAAATACAATTATTTTAATTTCATAGACTTACCTTAAAATTATTTTAAAGGATACAAAGAGACAAATATCAAAATCTCTCAACCAAATTCATACATTCAAACAGAACTGGTCGCCACACTTATTTTTTCTGATTACAACAACAGTGAATATAGCTCTTGCAGTGAATGTTAGTGACTCTGACTGCAGTCAGACATGATGCCAGCAGGCCTCTTGAGATGGAAGCCGAGGACATCAAATTAATTTGTAAACTAAATCTGAAAACCAAGGCCTGGAATGAAAGGCTAGTGAATTAAACCACCACTCTCTCCTCTATAGATTTATGTTAGAGGCTCGCAAACAGTTTTTCTTTCCTGAACATTGTTCTTATGCAAATGGCAGCTAATTCATATACAATCCAAATGGAATAGCTGTTATTCCTGTGGTGTCCTACTTGAATTCATTATGAATCGGTGGACATTTTTTTTGCTTATCTAACTAGAGAATTGATTAGAAAATAACTACAAAACCCAACATGCTATTCCAGTGAAAATATTGTAAATGATTGTAATTCAAATTTGACTATTATAAGGTGTTGCCAGTTATGCCCAGACGAATGCAAAATTATAACTGATATTATTCTATACTATATACATGGAATTACGAGGAAGCACTGAATTGCTCAGGAGTAGGGAGACATCGTGTGGCTGTCTGTTGCTCTTGCACTTTGCAGTTAATCACATCTTCCATCCAGACACAGGTATAGAATGTCACAGACTGGATTCTATTGTTAGAATCTGCAGATTCTAACAATAAATAAGCATAAATATAATTCAAAAGAGCCATTCCTTGCATGTGTGTTTCCTGCATTACACTGTATGTGGTACGCAAGCAGTTGATGTACCTTTCCTCAATCACAATCTCCATTTCAAATATCTCAAATACATTACATTTTTCACTCACCTGTTCATTCTTTTCCAATAGCCCTGACTGTCTATATTAAAATAATCATTCCATCATCTTTTACTTATTGTAAAAACGTAATGCATTACTAAGCACTGTACAATAAATGAATATGTCAACTTTCTAATCTTCAATTATTTGGACACGACAGGCTCCTTAATGATATTGTTCTTATATAATATACCCCAAAACAATGTATATCTCTTGTACGGTATAATGTGAGTATGAGCTGCAGGGACTGGCTTGATAAAGCTGTCTATTAGTTTAATTATGTAAGATGTTCTTTAATAATAAGCATAATGAAATGTTTCCAGCCAATCAGATAAACCTTTTTAACTGTGTTGGGGTTATACTGTGTATCTTTTTTTTTTTTTCAGATGGTCACCTAGCAGATGAAACATCTTCTGGCTGCCTCAGTACTTCCCCAATAGAAGTTGGCACTTTATAGCACCAAACTGGTTACAAGGCTGTATGGTCATGGCTCCAAGTTGCTCCATAATGCCATTCCACTTGTTATAAAGAAAACCCAAGCAGCAAAGTCTCTAAGCCACGGTTGCTGATTACAGCAAAAAAAAAAGCACTGTATTTGTTTCAGGTTGTTAGTTAGCAAGCAGCTTTGGACCATTTCCACTGCATAGTCAATCATTTGACAGGTGTGGTGACTCAGCTTCTTTCTGTTGCATTGCCAAATAATAAAAAATGAGACACATTTTACTATATGTATTTCCATTTAAGTCCAAAAACTTTTATTTAACATCTTCCATTAAATATGTATTCCTATTAATACTAGGCAATTTTGACTACATTCTCTATTTGTTTTAGATTTTTATGATGTATCATAAAGATTGTGTAAAGCAATTATATCTTGGAAATTAGTATGTTTCATAAGTGATTCTCTCTCATCCATGACACCACGATGACTGAGAGTATAAAAAATCAATTTCATATTGTTAAAACGATTATATCTCTGCTTCAAAATAATTTACTTTCTTTTGTGCTGCAGCTCCATTCAAACTCAGGTGTCTGCTACCACTGAAGAAAGATCCAGATGACGTCAATAACAAAACAGCCAATAACAAACTGAGGTGCTAGGCTTGAATGACATAATCAATGTACTAGTATGGTGCTTGGATTAGAAGCGAGCTTGAAAGGAGAAAAACATCTGTTTCTTTCCCAACTTTTAATGTTCCACAGCTAGTTAGAAACAACCTATAGGATGATTTGGGGACCCCAAAATGATAAGAGCTGAAAAAATACTGAAAATGGTGTCCAGATTGTAGGTCTCAATCAAGGTTTTGTTTTACTAAAACCTCAATGACAGTTTAGTGGAGAAACATGCCACTGATATCCGTGATCTGCTATCTCACAAGAGATCATTGCTGGTGCAGTGATGAAAGCAAAATGTAATTCACCTTTAAGAAATGTGAGAGAACAAATATCTAGTCCCAAATCATGAATAGGAAAGCAGTCAGTTTCATATAGTGTATGTCGCACTGTGAATTGGAAAAACAGAAAATAATTCCCTTCTTATGAATAAATAAGCATTTGTAGGAAAGTGAAAACTAAGCAAATAATGAACTGATTACAATTTCTTTATGAACACATAACAGGCCTGAGGTAAGCCATATCTTTAAAATTAAAAATAACATTGTTCGTATAAATAAGAATAAGCCCAGGGACACAAACAAAGAGATTCAAACTACTTGTTTAATAGCGCACACATTTTTCTTTATTGACTTTTGGTTAGATAAAAGATACCAGTATTAATTTTTTGGGAGACGTGTGAAACAATTTTAAAAAATGAAG